>CM035837.1:283937040-284557040 GCA_020510985.1 Pholidichthys leucotaenia
CTGTTGGTATTCAAGATACTTTAAATCACTTATGTCGTACTGTGACACTAGTTCCTGAAATTGGATAAAATTTCCACCTTGAATAAGATGCTCAAGTTTTTTATTCCCTTCTCTTGCCATAGTGGAAATTTTAACATCTTCTTTTGTTGCAAGATATCAGGATTATTCCAAATAGGTGTGAGTTTACAGGGGACAAGTGAAGACCCTGTTATTCTTAAAAATTTCCACCAAGCCGTTAGAGAGGAGCTATTAAACGCCATGACTGTTTTAAAACAGTCATCGACATTCATAAGTGAGATGGGACCGTAGCTGGATGGAAGTGTAGGTTCTTTTCCAGGTTTAAGGAGCAGGATAATATCAACCAAATTCATATTTGGAGGGATTACATTATCTTCTTTAATTTGGTTCACCATTTTAAAGAAAGTAGGTGCCATCAGAGGCCAGAATTCTTTATAAAATTCTACTGGAAAACCATCTGGTCCCACCTCTTTGTTGTTTGGGATGTGCTTAAGTGCCTCCTGGAGTTCAGACACTAGAAGAGGTGCATCCAGAGCTGCAACCTGTTCATTATTTAATCGTGGTAAGTTAATATCGTCCAAAAATTTATTTATCTCTGAGTCAGATGGGTTAATTTGAGATGAGTAGAGGTTTTCATAAAACTTTCTGAAGGAGTTATTTATTTCTTCAGGCTCATGGGTAATATTTCCAGTCATGTCCTTAATAGAGTGGATAGTTGTTTTTTTCTTTATTTAGTCTAAGCTGGTTTGTAAGATATCGCCCCAATTTATTACTGTAAATGGTATTCACTTATATAGCGCTTTTATTCTCATCACTTGATGACCAAAGCGCTTTACAGATCCTGCTATCCACCCATTTACACACACATTCAACCACTAATGGCGGCATGCTGCCTAACATGGCACTTCCAGACCCACCAGGAGCAATTGGGGTGAAGTGTCTTGCCCAGGGACACAACGGCAAGATATCTGGGGAGAGCGGGATTCAAACTGCCAACCATGCGGTTATTGGATGATCTGCTCCACCTCCTGAGCCACTGTCGTCCCCAAACTTGTGTTCAAACTTCTCAAGACACAGTCTTTCTATTAAAAACTGTGTTTTTTTGTTTGTAGTTTCTTTTAATTCCAGCTTTAATTTTCTCAGATTGTTAAGTGTCTGTTCCTGTGGAGAAACGGCACAGGTTGTCTCCAGTGTTTTAATTTGCTGTTCTAACTCCCGTACCAGTGCTTTTACTTTTTTATTCTTATATGAACAGTAAGAGATTATTTTACCTCGCATGACCGCTTTTGCTGCCTCCCAAAGAACACATGGGGATATTCCTGGCACATCATTATATTACAGATATGATCCCCACTCTTTATTAAAGTAGTTAATAAAGTCTTTGTCTTTTAGTAGTGACATATTAAATTTCCAGCTCCTAGTTTCCCTTGTAGCTTTCCTATTTACTAGTGTAAGAGATACTGGATGGTGATCGCTAATAACTTGATTTGAACATATTTCAGTGTCTGTGATGTCCCTCACAATAGAGTTACTGGCTAAAAAGAAATCTAGACGTGAATGTGAACTATGAACTGATGAAAAAGAGTTGGGTGAAGAGAATGCTATTCATCGCAAAGACCAAAATCATTCATGTATTGTTTGAGAGTGTCAGTAGCCTGCCATTTTTGGTAATTCCCCGATGCACTGAGCCTGTCGATTGCAGAGTATAACATCCAGTCAATGTTGAGAAGGCCAGAACTGATGGTTAAATGATTTTATTTCCTTCCGTGTCATCAACCAATGTAAGAGCTATGGCAAGAACAAAATTGACAACAATTACCATATGACTGTTTCAACAGTTACATAGCTCATACATTAGTAACCTTTTCTGTTAGCATAACTAATTTACAACTTTAGAATAAAAATTTTCTGTAAAATCACTAATCCTGTTCCCTTATTGACTGAAGCTAAAATCTTTGCCGTTTTAATGCTTTTCTGTAGTCTTTTCTTCGTTTTTCCCTAAACATTTTCTCGCTTTTCTTTACGTCTTTCCTTTGTCCGTCAAATTGATTTCCGTTACCTGACTTCCGCTCATGAGGAAGTTACCAAAATAAAAGCATATCTTTACACCATAATTACTACACATGTAAATAGAGCTAACCTTACTTTGTCTACCTTTACACTCCCACCAAATTATTTGCTGTCACACATATAAAACACAAATAATTTCTTTAGATTACTTAACAAAAAAACAATAACTTTGTAAACATGTTATAAGTACAACTTTCAACATTTCAAAACACCCTTTAGCATTCTACATTTACTTTTCCTAATCTCCTAATAGCAGAACTAAATTATGAACTGGGCGTTCTACTATAGACATTTTATTCACACGCTGACTCTTTTTGGTAAGATTTCTGTCTGCAAAAGCGATTTTGACCTTTCTGACAAGTCCATCTGTGTCTTTTGCAGTGTCCAAGATTCGTCCAAGTTTCCATTGAGATCGCGGTTGCGTTTCACCTTTGTCCATTACTATGTCTCCTATTTGCATGTTCCTTTTTGGCGTGTGCCATCTTTGTCTGACCATGATGTTTTGAAGGTACTCCTTTTTCCATCTGCTCCAAAACTGTTCAAGTAAGTACTGTACTTGACGCCACCGTTTTTGTGCATACAAGTCTTTGAATGAGTCTTTGAATTCTCCAAATTCACCTTAGTTCTCTCTCTATAGTGTTTATATTAATCATTGTTGTTATTTATGGTTATCTTGTATTTCAAATTACAGTGATCCCTCACTTATCGCGGTTAATGGGTTCCAGAACCGACCGCGAAAAGTGAAAAACCGCGAAGTAGTGTCACCCCTAATGACGTCATCCATAAATAATACGTACGTTCATTCTCTCACTCTCTCTCTCTCATATGATACGTGTGTGTGTGTGTACGTATACATACATACGTAGATGTAAACAAAGTGTACATAAATATGTTTTTAGAACTCTTTTATTCTTATAACAAGATACGTAACTCAAGATGAAAATGATTTACTGCACAGGTTAATGAGAGCTTTACTGCTCCTCAGGTGACGCCTCATCGTGAGATGCTGGAGGCGCAGGATCATCGAGGGCAGCTTCCGATAGAGCTGAAGCTGCAGGAGGCGGCGTAGTGGCTCGACGGGAAGACTATTTCGCACAAAATGGCACAAGAGAACAGCAAAAAGTTCCACGCGGCGAGACTAAGTAACACGAGCGATAAAAAGCAATGAATGCGGTCTTCCTTCCCTTCATGGGTGCTCGGCAGGGAGAGGAGGTGGGTGAAACGTCTCTGCCAATCAGCTTGCGGGGTGAAACGTCTCGGCCAATCAGCTTGCGAGATTTCCGAGCCGAGCCAACACGACAACAGCGAACAGAGAGTTGTGCGGCTCTCCGTGTTGACACCTGATGGTCTAATGTAGTCTCCCTGCCTTCTGCTAGCGCCCGCCCATTATTTCTCAATTTTGAATTTTTGATGAATATTTTTGAAAAATCCGCGATGCACTGAGGGCGCGAAAGGTGAAGCGCGAAGTAGCGAGGGATCACTGTATATCCTCCTGTGTTTTGATGTGAGCCTTCTCTGTCTTCACCTTAGTCATGCTTTGGAATGTTTGTATTAATTATTATTATTTATTTTTTATCGTGTCCTTGCCGTGGTGGGTTATCATCATTCATTGTTTATCATTTGTATCATTTTTTTTTTTTTTTTTTTTTTGTTACTTATTTGTACCCGTAGGTAGACTTGGTTTGCAGTCTGGTGACAAGCCACCGGCTGCTGGTCGCTGCGTGCGCGAGCGCCCTAAACCTACATGTTTTTGGTATGCGGGAGGAAACCGGAGAAATCCCGGAGTAAACCCACGCAACACGGGGAGAACATGCAAACTCCACACAGCTCACTGTTGGTCGGGGGCTGGAATCGAACCCACGATCTCATGATCCCCGCGATCCCCCGGCCAAGGGTAAAACTGTGCTGCCACAGTGCTAAACCACTGCGCCACTCTGATTATTCATCCCTGTCTGTTGCTGGGGGCAATGTCCTTACATTGTATTCCTGCCATGTGTCCCATGCTTCATTCCTCACTGTTCTCCAGACATGAGTCCCACGTCTACTCCAGCGTTCCCACACACCTAACCTTTTTATTTATTCTACCGCCTTGCTTCCTGCCTGTAAGTTTTTGTTCCATCTGGACTTTGTGTTTTTTATTAAATGTTGGCAAACTCACAGTTCAGCATTTGGGTCTTCCATTCCAGCCAAGCCTGAGCAATTAATGACAAGCTCTGCACTCAGTCTGTTCCACAACTTCATTCTACACCTAGAAATACAAAAACTTTTTAATGTTGTATGGACACAAAGATGTTTAAAGTTTAACTCCCCTCTTAAATTATATCCCCCATCTCTATTAAAAAACATTTTCTGAATATTGCCAGGGAGTTGGTTATTTATTGCTTTATACATTATTTTTGATGGATAAAAATGTACCAGATCAGTGAACTTTAATATTTTTGATTTTAAAAATAGTAAATTTGTATGATCTCTGAAACCAGCATTCTGAATGATCCTGATTGCTCTTTTTTGCAAGATGGATAATGATGTCAATAAACATCTGTCCAGGGTGTACCCTGCCTCTCGCCCAAAGATGCTGGGATAGGCTCCAGCCCCCCCCCCCCCCGACCCGAAAAGGATTAAGCGGAAGAAGATGGATGGATGGATGGAAGTATTGCCCCATACTTCAACACAGTAATTTAAATATGGTAAAATCAGTGAATAGTATACCATGTGAAATGATTTTTGGTCCAGAATGTGCTTTGCTTTATTCAGTACTGAAATGCTTCTTGAAACTTTATTATGTACATATTTTACGTGAGATTTCCAGCTTAGTTTATCATCTATTAGCACACCAAGAAACTTACTTAAATGAACTCTTTCAATTTATAAACCATCTTCCCGTATGTGTATGTGAGAACTCATTTTGCAGTTACTAAGCAAGTTCATTTTTGTTTTGCTTAAGTTTGATGATAATTTGTTTCCATCAAACGACTTTTTCAATTTCCACATTTCTGAAGCGACTGTATCCAGAAGCTCTTTTAAAATCTCCCCAGAACAGAAAACATTTGTGTCATCTTCAAATAATACAAATTTAAATATTTTTGATACCTTGCACATATCATTTATATGAAGAGTGAACAATTTTGGACATAATGCTGACCCCTGGGGGACACCACATGCAATGTCCAAGCATGACGATGAATATTCTCCCAACTTCACAAACTGTTACCTGTCTCTTAGACAACTTTTCACCCACTGCAATACTGTTCCCCTGATCCGATACCTCTCCAGTTTGATTGAAATGTTATGATTGATTGTGTCAAATGTTGTTTTAAGATCTATAAATACTCCAAGTGCATATTGTTTATGATTCAATTCAATTCAATTCAATTCAACTTTATTGATAAGATAAGATAAGATAAGATAAGCCTTTATTAGTCCCACAACGGGGAAATTCCAGGATTGCAACAGCACAGGGATAGCAACACTCAGAGCAACAATCAGAAGGCAAGAAAAAAAACAAGCAAGCAAGAGCAGCTAATAAACATATGTACGTATTACTATAAAATATATATATATACACACACACACAGACACACAGTGCAGAGCATTGTAGCTGGATGGAATAAATATATGAATATATGAACACACAGTGCAGAGCATTGTAGCTAGATGAAATAAATATGTAAATATATAAACACCCACAGTACGGAGCATTGCAGCTAGGTGGAATAAATATGCAAGTATATAAACACACACAGTGCGGAGCAATGTAGCTAGATGGAATAATATGTAGATATATAAATATATAAACACACCCAGTGCTGAGCATTGTAGCTAGATGGAATAAATATGCAAATATATAAACACACACAGTGCAGAGCATTGTTGCTAGATGGAATGAAACAGCATAACCGTCTACTTAGTTATCCTACATGGTATGATTATGTGCCCATACATATTCTCACCCTCCATAGCGACCGGTATGTTCCTAGTTGTATGCCGGAGGGGACCATTGTGTAAGTCTATTGCATCTTTTGCATTCAAAAAACTATTAGTTTGTTACGTCTTTTTGCTATCTCTGCGAGCAGCCCTGCTTAGGTTGTACAGTCTGACAGCCGTTGGTAGGAAGGACCTACGAAACCTCTCGGTTGTGCACCTGGGATGATGTAGTCTGCTGCTAAATGAGCTCCTCAGTGCATTCAGTATGTCCTGCATAGGGTGGAACTCGGACTCCAGCAGAGATGACAGTTTAGCCACCGTCCTTCTCTCTCCTATCTCCTCCATCGGATCAAGGCGCTGCCCCAGGACAGAGCTAGCTTTCTTAATCAGTTTGTTCAGTCTCTTCCTATCGGCTGCAGTAATGCCACTGCCCCAGCAGACCACTCCAAAAGTGATGGCTGATGCCACCACCGTGTCATAGAATGACTTCAGCAGCGCCCCTTGTACACCAAAAGACCTGAGTCTCCTCAGCAGGAACAGCCTGCGCTGTCCCTTCTTGTAGAGTGCATCAGTATTGTGTGACCAGTCTAGTTTATTGTTCAGATGAATACCCAGGTACTTATAGGATGTCACCATCTCCATGTCTGTTCCCTGTATATTTACTGGTACTGTGAGGGGCTGCCCATGCCTGCGGCAGTCCACCACCAGCTCCTTAGTTTTCCTCGCGTTGATCTGGAGGCAGTTCCGATGGCACCAGTCCACGAAGTCCTGGATAAGCCCTCTGTACTCAGCTTCATCTCCATTGGAGATGAGGCCAACGATCGCAGAGTCATCAGAGAACTTCTGTAGATGGCAGTGTGTTGTGTTGTGTGAGAAGTCCGCAGTATAAAGAGTGAACAGGAAGGGAGCCAGCACCGTTCCCTGGGGGGCCCCCGTGCTACTGATGATCGTGTCGGACACACAGTCCCGGGTTCTCACAAACTGAGGCCGGTTCGTGAGGTAGTCCAGGATCCATGATGACAGGTGCTGGTCCACCCCTGCGCGCAGCAGCTTGTCCTTCAGGATCATCGGTTGGATGGTGTTGAAAGCACTGGAGAAGTCAAAGAACATGATCCTCACCATATTCCCGGGCTTCTCCAGGTGGGACAGAGAACGGTGAAGGAGGAAGATCACCGCATCCTCCACCCCAATGCCATGCTGGTAGGCGAACTGGAGTGGATCCATCGCTGGTTCCACCAGGGGGCGGAGGTGAGCAAGGAGCAGTCTCTCCAGGGTCTTCATCAAGTGGGACGTCAAGGCCACCGGTCTGTAGCTGTTCAGGTCTTTGGGGTGGGAAGTTTTTGGTACAGGTACCACACAAGATGTTTTCCACAGCTGTGGTACCCTCCCCAGTTTCAGGCTCATGTTGAAGATATACGTCACAATCCCACACAGCTGGTCTGCACAGGACTTGAGGAGCTTTGCGCTGATGCCGTCCGGTCCCGGCGCCTTCCTCGCCTTGATCTTCCTCAGCTCCGTCCTCACCTGGGTCCTGGTCAGGGTCAGGATGGGGGGCTGTGTGTTGGGAGTGGGGGGGTGTTGGTGGAGTGGGGAGTGGGCAGCAGGACTTGATTTCTTTAGAGGCAGCAGTGGTTGTTGTGCAGTCAGGGGGGAGGGCGGTTGGTCAAATCTATTGAAAAACAGATTCTGGTTGTTCGCCCACTCCCTGCCCCCTGTGGCCTGGGGGGAGGTATTCTGGAGCCCCGAGATGGTTTTGAGGTTTCTCCAGACCCCGCTGATGTCGCTCTGTTGCAGCTTGTCCTCCATCTTCTTCCTGAAGCTGTCCTTGCCTTCTCTGATCTTTCTCCTCAGCTCCCTCTGTACGGACTTCAGCATCTCCCTGTTCCCTGACCTGAAGATCCTCTTCTTCTCTCTCAGAAGTGTTTTTATCTCAGGGTTGATCCAGGGTTTGTTGTTTGAGTGACGCCGTATGGTCTTGGTGGGAACGGATTTGTCCACACAGAAGCTGAGGTAGCCCGTGAAGGTGTGAATGAGGCCATCGATGTCCTCACCATGTGGATCGCAGAGCTGCTTCCAGGCGGTGGCTTCAAAACAGCCCTTTAGGGTGTCCATTGTCTCCTCAGACCATAACTCCACAGTGTGCATGGTCGGAGGTTGTCTGTGCACTAGGGGTTTGTACACCGGCCGGAGATGAACCAAGTTGTGATCCGATCTCCCGAGTGGGGGGAGTTGTGATGAGGTGTACGCCTCCTTAGTGTTTGCGTAGAATAAATCCAGTGTTTTATTGTCTCTAGTGTGGCATGTGACATACTGGGTGAACGTGGGTAGAATGGGAGACAGTGAAACATGGTTGAAATCGCCTGAGATGAGGAGAAGAGCATCTGGGTGTTCTGTCTGCAGCCTGCTGGTTACTGAATGGATGACGTCACGTGCTGTCCCAGCGTTCGCCGTCGGATTTGCATAAACAACAATGCAGATCACGTGTGAGTGTTCTCTCGGGAGATATGTAGGCCTCATGCTAACAGCTAGCAACTCAATGTCTTTGCTGCAGTGTCGTTGTTTAACAGTGATATGTCCCGGTCTGCACCAGTTGTTGTTAACATACATTATCACTCCACCGCCCCTAGCCTTGCCACTGTCTGGTGTTCGGTCAGCTCGTATCATGTGAAAACCCTCCAGCTCAATGTTAGCATCTGCTGCTAGTTCAGTTAGCCACGTCTCAGTAAACAAAAGGAGAGAGCACTCCCGGTATGTGCTATCATAACGGGAGATAGCCGCTAGCTCATCTAACTTTCCCAGTATCGACCGTACATTTCCCATGACAACAGATGGAAGGGAGGGTCTATACCTTATATTTTTTGTCCTCCGCCTTACTCCAGCCCGGCAGCCGCGGCGTTTTCGCCTCAGTTCTCTCGGTATGTCGAGTTTTTCCAATGGGACCGGGTGGCGGTTGAATGCTAGCAGCTGTTCTCTGCTGTATCGTATCCTGCTATAGACAGTGGCTCCGTCCACCGGCTCAGGAGACATTTAGGACGATCTGTGTGTCCGTGATATAAGTGAGGTGAAAAAAAAAAGACGGATCAAAAGAGAGAGGAAGGGAAAAAGACTCGGAATCGAGCCGCTGTTGCAATATAGCGCCATTTCACAACAACAGTCATCTCATAGCACTATCAACTGTAGGGAGGACCCCCACAGTTGCAGAAAGACCCCAGCAATCAGGCGATCCCCTGTGAGCAAGCACTTGGCGACGGTGGAGAGGAAAAACTCCCTTTTAACAGGAAGAAACCTCCAGCAGAACCAGGCTCAGGGAGGGGCAGTCATCTGCTGCGACTGGTGAGGGGACAGAGAAGAAGAAAAGAACAGACATGTAGAGAGCAAACAGCATGATGGGGACTCAATCTATGGGAGAGAACAAACAAATGTTAATGACCAGCAAAAAAAAAAAAATATTTCATAGAGAGTGAGGAAAGGAGTGAGGCCCAGTGCATTACTGGAGGTCCCCCGGCTGACTAAACCTATTAGCAGCATAACTAAGGGAGGGTTCAGAAACACATGATCCCTCCCTAATTGTAGGCTATATCAAAAAGGTAGGTTTTAGCCCTATTCTTAAAAACAGAGATCGAGTCTGACTCCCAAATCCAGATTGGCAGCTGATTCCACAGGAGAGGAGCTTGAAAACTGAAGGCTCTGCCTCCCATTGTACTTTTGGAGATTCTAGGTATTACAAGTAAACCTGCATTTTGGGAGCGTAGTGCTCTGTTAGGATGATACGGTAGTATCAGATCTTTTAAATAAAAAGGAGCCTGATTGTTTAGAGCTTTGTAAGTAAGAAGAAGGATTTTAAACTTAATTCTAAACTCTATGGGAAGCCAATGAAGGGAGGCCAGAACCGGAGAGATATGATCTCTCTTTCTAGTACCTGTTAAAACTCTTGCTGCAGCATTTTGGATCAGCTGAAGACTTTTTAAAGATGTTTTAGGACAGCCTGATAATAAAGAATTACAATAATCTAATCTCGAGCTAACGATCCATTGTGTTTATTATTTCCCCAATGGAATCTATCAGAAAGCAATTTATGTTTATCTAAAAATTTATCCAATCTGTTACTGAACAGTTTTTCTAGAATTTTGGAAAATTGTGAGAGTAGAGAAACAGGCCAGTAATTTGTGAATTTGTGTCTATCCCCAGTTTTATACAGCAGCAAAACTTTAGCTGTTTTCATTTTGTTTGGAAATGTCTCAGTTTGAAATAATAAATTGCAGATGTATGCTAATGGTATTGAAATTATTTGAATAACTTTTTTCACAATTTTCACATCAATTTTACTGTCGTCGTCGGCCTCCGTCGGTCTATGATGACCATGGAAGAGAATCCTAAACGTCTACTCTGCTGGAACAGCACCGCCTGTGGCTGAACAGGCCGATGCGCGAATGACAGTCCCTGTCACACAGGTCACACTTGTGGGTGGTCTCCGTGCTGCTGGGTCTGTGGCGGTTCTTCCTGCGGGTCCTTTTTTCATCTGCTGCAGCAGTCAGTCTCTCTTCACCCGCCTTGAGCTGTCTGGTCAGGGTGCCTCTCCATTTGGAGCGGTCCGTTGCAAGGTCCACCCAGCGCTCTGTGTTGATATCCAGGGCCTTCATGTCTCTCTCGCAGACGTCTCTAAAGCGCAGCTGTGGGCGGCCAACGTCTCTCCTGCCAGTTGCCAGTTCTCCATAGAGGACGTCTTTGGGGATTCTGCCATCCTCCATACGGTGAACGTGGCCTAGCCAGCGGAGCCTGCGCTGCCTGAGTAGAGTGAACATGGAGGGAAGGCCGGCGCGGGACAGAACTTCTGTGTTGGGCACTTTGTCCTGCCAGGATATGTCCAGGATGTGGCGAATGCAGCGCAAGTGGAAGGAGTTCAGTCTCTTTTCCTGCCGGGCGTATGTTGTCCACGTCTCACTCCCATAGAGCAGTGTGCTGATGACGCAGGCGTTGTACACTGCCATCTTCGTCTTGACAGAGAGTTTGGGATTCTCCCACACTCGTGTGGTGAGGCGAGCGAGTGTGAAGGCTGATTTTCCAATCCTCTTGTTGATCTCTGTATCAAGGGAGAGGTTGTTGCTGATCGTGGACCCCAGGTATGTGAACTGATTCACGACCTCCAGCTTGTAGTCATCAATGGTGATGGTTGGTGGTGCTTCCGTGCCTTGCGCCAAGACGTTAGTCTTCTTCAGGCTGATGGTAAGCCCGAAGTCCTTGCATGCCTGGGAGAAGCGGTCCATCAGGGTCTGAAGCTCCTGCTGTGTGTGGGTTGCGACTGCAGCGTCGTCTGCGAACAGCATGTCTCTGATTAGAGCCTCGCGTACTTTGGTTCTGGCTTTCAGGCGGGCGAGGTTGAAAAGCCTGCCGTCAGATCTTGTGTGCAGGTAGATTCCCTCTGTTGCTGTGCTGAAGGCATGCCTCAGGAGCATAGCAAAGAAAATCCCAAAGAGGGTTGGCGCAAGTACACAGCCCTGTTTCACTCCGCTGCGTATGTTGAATGGCTCTGAGACGTTGCCATCGTGCTGCACTATCCCCTGCATGTTGGTGTGAAACGATTCGATGAGGCTTTGCAACTTTGGTGGGCATCCTATCTTTGGCAGGATCTTGAAAAGGCCCTCTCTGCTGACCAGATCGAACGCTTTGGTGAGGTCGATGAAGGCGACGTACAGAGGCATGTTCTGTTCTCTGCATTTCTCCTGGAGTTGGCGGATGGAGAATATCATGTCTACCGTCAATGGCTCAGCGCGGAAGCCACACTGAGACTCGGGGTAGACACGTTCGGCAAGCTTCTGTAGACGAACGAGAACAACTCGTGCGTAGACTTTGCCAACAACGCTGAGAAGGGAAATGCCCCTGTAGTTGTTGCAGTCGCTTCTCTCCCCTTTGTTTTTGTAGAGGGTGATGATCTTGGCGTCCCTCATGTCCTGTGGTACGGCACCTTCCTTCCAGCACTGGCAGAGGACGTCATGCAATGGCAGCAGTAGGGCGGTCTTGCAGTGCTTGATCAGGTCAGGGGGTATGCCGTCGTTGCCGGGTGCCTTGCCAGCGGCCAAGCTATCAATGGCCTTACTGAGTTCGTCGATGGTTGGCTCGGCGTCAAGTTCGTCCATGGATGGCAGGCAGTCGATGGCATCAAGGGCTGACGGTGTCACGGTGTTCTGTCTAGAGTAGAGGTCGGAGTAGTGTTCCACCCATCTCTCCATCTGCTTGTTCTTCTCTGTGATCATCTCCCCAGTGGAAGATTTGAGGGGGGCCGTCTTGCTCTGAGCCGGACCAAGTGCTTTCTTGATGCCATCGTACATACCACGGATGTTCCCTGTTATGGCAGCGGTTTGAACGTCTTGGCTGAGCTGAGTCCAGTACTCGTTGGCACAGCGCCGAACAGTCTGCTGAACTTTGCTTCTCGCAGCCCTGAGAATCTGGAGATTCTTCTCTTTTGGGTACTTCTTGTACTCAGCAAGTGCTGAGCGCTTGGCTTCAATGACGGGGGTCATCTCGGTCAACTTGGCATCAAACCAGTCCTGTGACTTCGAGGTCTTCCTCCCAAAGGTAGCCAAGGCTGTGCGGTAGATGGTGTTTCGCAGCTCTTCCCACTTCTGCTTTGCAGATTCTCCTCCTTGTGGTACACCAAGTTCCTTCTCAAAGGTGGAGGCAAACTGCTCAACAAGTTCTGGTTGGGCCATCTTGCTGGTGTCAATCCGTGCCTTTCCAGGTTGTCTAGCACGATGGAATTTCTTCAGCTGCAGCTTGACCTTGCAACACACCAATGAATGGTCTGTGTCGCAATCTGCACTCTGGAACGAACGGGTGATTAGCACGTTCTTCAGTGAGGTGCGCCTGGTCAGGATCAAGTCTAGCTGGTGCCAGTGCTTTGAGCGCGGATGTTGCCAGGAAACCTTGTGTTGGGGCTTGGTCTTGAAGAACAAGTTTGTGATGCACAGATCGTGATATGTGCAGAACTCGAGCAGCCGCTGCCCGTTGTCGTTCATTCTGCCCACGCCAAAAGGTCCAAGACAGGAGGGCCAGGAGTCGTGGTCAGCACCCACTCTGGCATTGAAGTCTCCAAGGAGAATGAGTTGTTCAGAATTGGGGATGATCCTGACAGTTGTTGCGAGATTCTCGTAGAACTCGTCTTTTGCCTCTGGTGTGGCTGTCTGTGTTGGGGCATACACACTGACGAGGGTGACTGGGCCTTCAGTGGTGTTCAGGCGGAGGGTGAGGAGTCGTGCAGAGCCAGTGCTGCCCGGTTCCACCATCTTCAGCAAAGTGTTCTTCACTGCGAAGCCCACTCCGTGTTCCCTGTGTTCGTCACTGCCCTTTCTCTGCCAGTAGAACGTGTAGTCCTTCTCTCTCAGTGTGCCTGCATCAGCTAACCGTGTTTCCTGGAGAGTGGCGATATCCACTCCCAGTCTCTTCAGCTCATTATTGATGATGGCAGTCTTCCTGGTGTCGTTGATGTCCTTGAGGTTAGCAGCGAGTCCTGTCATCATAGTGCGGACGTTCCAAGTTCCCAGTTTTAGAGTTGGTCTCTTTTGTTTTATTGTCTTGCCTGGTGCGAAGGTTCTCAGCCTGCTGTTTGGATTTCTCCTTATCCCCATGCACCCAATGAGGAAAGCAAGTTGTGGCGGGACAACACCTTATTGGCTGGGGGCTGCCCAGCTTGAGGCGGGCGGTAGCTGTCCAGTGAGATCTGATGATCCCTCCCACCGTCGGGAACAACCCCTGGCGCCACGCTCTACGCCAATTGAGCAGTGGCTTATAACCGGTAACTGTCATTCCCCGTGTTTTGTCTACGCCAAAGGTGAAGCTGGAGTGTCCTCTCCAGTGATCCGGTGTTCTACCTTCCAGCGTTGGGCGTTGGTCGGATTCAAGCCTGGGCAGGAAGATATGGAGGACAAGATGTTGTCCATGCAGCATGTCCCCCCTCTCCACGTCACTGATGAATCCAAAGGAACAGCAGGGCTGCTACAGTTTGGCACCAGCGCCATTGCAGGAGCTGCCAGAATGATGTTGAGCACAACATAGAACTGCTTTAGGGGCTCCGACTCCGGATTTTTCCTCAGGGTTGACTCCCGAAGCCTTTCCCGTGACCGGGTATGCCGCAAGGCAGCAGAGGTTTGAAATCAGGGTTTACCTTCCCCTAGATGGGCTACCTTCCCAGGTTGATGAGCCACCATCTACCCGAAGCATCTGGTTTTAAGGCGCCAGAGATCCGCCCTCGTCCCTTCTCCTATTAATAAAAGCAGTTCCGCCGGGCTTAGAGACTAAACCACACGGGCAGGCTAGAAGTTGGACTTAGTTGTCAGAGGCTTTTCGAGACGCACGCCATAAGGAGCATTTTATGAGCACTGGGAGCTTAACCCCAGTGCCGCTCCTGGCTATGACAACCTTGGAACCAATTTTACTGTAAACAGTAGATATATTGCGTTTACATTTATTTACAATATTAATCAATTTGTTTTCTTCCACTGCTTTAAGAAACAGTGAGTTTGGATTCTTTTCAATCAAGTTCTCATTCCAATCTTTAGATGACAGTGGATCAAGAATTTTACTTGCAAAGTTTGGTCCAACACTTACAAAAAAAAAAAAAAACAACTGTTAAAGCTATTAACCACATCAGCCATACTGTCCTTTTTAGTGTTGTTATCAACAAAATATTGAGGGTAACTTTGCTGTCCAGGACTATTTTTAACAATACTATTCAAAAGGCCATATTCCCTTAATATTATTTTTATTATTATTTATTATTTTAGTATAGTATTCCTTCTTACATACCCATATTGTCATGAGCTGAGCACTGGAGGTTTCCGCCATGCTCAGTCTCATGGCTTTTTCTCTATTTTTATATATTTGTTGCATTTTGTGCTTTTTGGTTTCTGTTATTCTTGTTCTGTTTTCCACTTTCCTGTTTATGTCTTAGTTTTGTTACACTCTTGTTTTGCATTAACCCTATGAGTGTGAGAATTTTCATGCCCCTAGTGGCAGAGTGTGGCACTGCACCTGCCTTCTCACTCTGACATGATCGCCTGCATTGGGAATTTGTACTGACTGTACTGATTTGCCAGTTTCAAAAGGTGGCAGACATCGGTTGGAGGACTCAGTGGATGACACGTAATACACCAAAGAAGAAGAACTCATTTCCTTTTCCTGCTTGTAGCAGTTAGCACAGAAACTAATATGTCCGCGATTGGTCACCGCCACATTTTGTCGGCTTTGTATGCGGAAAATAGCCGCGGGATACAAACGAAATTTATGTGGGATAATCATAAGACTTTGTAGATGTGGTAGAGATTTTATATTACCAACAGAATGCAAAATAAGGACCATAATGGGTGAAAACGCAGTGACCACGCCAGCCCCCCTTTGTCAACAGACTGTACAACAGTTAGTGACTTATTTCTGTTTTGTTTTTTTTTTAAATGTACCAATTTCTTGTTCATATGCTTTGAAGATACAATGATGAGGTACCTCTGTACAAAAAACGGTGTCAAAAGACTGAACCATTCTTTGTGTACATACGTCCACAGTCCAGTTTTGACTGAGTTATGGAATTTAAAGAGGTGCCACAACATTATGCAAATTAGATGCATATTTATTTATTTATTTAGCGAATGCAAAGTCCTCAAGCCAAGCAGTTGCCTCCTGGTTTGCTGTATGGAGGGTGTGTAATCCTCCTTCCAGTCTTTGGAGCGGGCAAGCCTCTATGATGTGTTCCATTGTTTGCTCCTCTCCACATGCACACAGTGGGCTAGGGCTACTGCCCCATCTGTGAAGGCTGGCCAAGCAGGGGCCATGTCCAGTCCTGAAGCGATTGAGTGTAGACCACTGTCTCCTTGGGAGGTTGGTGCCCGGGACCTGTTGGTTGGGGTTTGTCACCAGGTGTTTGTTTGGGACCTCCTTGGTCTCCCATTCCTCTTTCCAAGCTGTCTGGATGGTGAAATCAGCTGGGGGAGGGTTTTTCCAAATCGGCCGTCTGGATGGAAGTTGGGCAGTGGGTGGGGTGTAGATATAATGTAAGTTGTAAGTGAGGAGAGTCTTTGGCTTTTTGAAGCATGCTTTGAGTTAGTGCTGCTCGCCAGATGTGTGTATGTGGGGGGGGGGGGGGGCTATGTTTGACAGTACAGGGAGCCAGGGGAGTGGTGTTGAGCGGATTGTCCCAGTTATGGTTCTCATGGTTGTGTTGAGCTGGGTGTCTATGTGGTGTGTGTAGGATGACCTTGTCACAACTCGCTCCCGCCTGTCATCCGCTCCAGCCGTGTGCACACATGTGCTTCATCAGGCTGCACCTACTTAACCTGCTCTGCCCGCAGCCTCGGCCTGGAGCCGTCAGCTCATCTCCACGCTCAAGCTCTGCATTTGCCTACTCCTCTCGGCCAACGCCGCAACTCGTCTTCCTCACGTAAGGTTCTCTTACCTGTTCTCCAAAGTCCTTCCCCTGTGCACAGGTGGATCCTCCTGGCGGCGGAATTTTCCCTTCATCACCTCTCCTCTCAAGCCTCACTCCTTCGAGCGCAGCAGGGCGCTGTCTCCCAGGCGGGAGCTTCTCTTGCCAACGCCAGTCACAATACATCTGCAAGTAAGCCACATTATTACTTTCACCATCCCGCTGAGACAATTGCTCATTCTCTGTTCTCTGCTCTGTCCTCAGGGTTGCCTGGCTGTACGGTGTCTGTTCTGCCCTCGGTGCTTTCCTGTCCCCAAGAGAACATTTACATTTCCCACTCACGCATACATACACCTGTTGCTGAATAAAACTCTTAAATCTTACCTGAGCCTGTGTGCGTGTTTCCTGGGCCAGAAATCATGTCAGTATGGCTCCAGCACAGCGGCCCAGCGAACAGCGGGTACGTATGCCGACTTTCCAATCTCGAGGCTCGGGTGGACTTAATTGTTCATCAACAACAGGTTATCCTCAATCAGCTAACCTCCATTACTAACCGGTTGGATCGCCTCAATCCTCTGCAGGCGCTCCCTCCATCTCAGCTCGGCGGGCCAGTTCCTCCCGCCCCTCAGGCCAGCTCCTCTGCCCTGGGTCCACCGACCCGTCTCACTCCTATTCCCACTCCAGCGCGCTTTAGCGGAAAGCTCGGCAGAGCGCGCGGGTTTATTCTACAGTGTGAGACGGTGTTCCAGCGCGTGCCCAGGGACTTTCCGTCAGACCAAAGCCGAATTGGGTATGTTTCAAATCTTTTGAAAGGGCGAGCGTTAGCCTGGGCTTACACCATTATGGCGAAGCCCAGCTACGCGACCTTGACCTATATCCAGTTCGTGCAAGACTTTTTCAAGGTCTTTGATCATTCGGATCACGATAGCGTGTTGGCCGAGCGGCTACTTAGCCTTCGCCAGGGTAGCCGCTTTGCGGCTGACTACGCCGTCGACTTCCGGGTGGCGGCGGAAGAGGTTGGTTGGTGTGATGCTGCCCTTTGCAGCCTATTCATCTGGAGTCTAAATTCTGATTTACGGGATGAACTGGCCAGCCGGGACCAGCCGGATCGGCTGCCAGAATTAATTTCGTTGGCCATTAGTTTGGATAACAGGCTGAGGGCGCGGGCCGCCGAGCGGAAATCTTTCAGCCGCCCGCGCGGAACTCCTATCCGCGCTCCTCAGTCTCGCCCCCTGGCGTTGCCTCCTCTGGAGGTCGCCGACGATCCTGACGCTATGATCATCGGGCGGGCTAGACTTTCTTTAGCGGATAAACAGCGCCGCCAGGAGTTGGGTCTCTGCATGTATTGTGGAGACGACCAACATCCCGTGGAAGTCTGCCTGGTGAAGCCAAAAGGGGAGGTCCGCAAGTTACTGTAGGGGGCCTCGCGGACGCTACCCAGTCTAATCCCCTCTCAAAATGTCAGGTTCAAATTAGACACTGCCACAACTCCATTGGTCACGCATCTCACACACTGGTGGACTCGGGGGCCGAACAGTGTTTTATTTCTAAGAGTCTGGCAACCCGCCTGGGCATCCAATGCCAAGCCTTGCCCACTCCCCTTCATCTCGTCGCTCTTACCAGTTTTCCCCTGGAGAAGGTCACTCATATTACCAAGCCCATCTCCGTCATTATCTCTGGCAATCATCGTGAGGACCTTAGCTTTTATGTCCTTCCCACCTCTGCGGCGCCCATCATCTTAGGCTACTCATGGCTACACCTCCACAACCCTGTGTTTGATTGGCAGACCGGTTGCATCCTATCTTGGAGCACTTTTTGTTTGGGAATCTGCCTCCAGTCTGTGGCCTGTGCCCCGTCTGTGCCTGCACCCACCCTTGACCCCGCCCCGCCGGACCTCTCTGCAGTGCCACCGGAGTTTCACGACTTGGGTCTGGTTTTCAGCAAGTCGAAGGCGTTATCCCTCCCACCCCATTGCCCGTATGACTGTGCCATTGATCTCCTGCAGGGGGCGCCCCTCCCATCTGGACGCCTTTATAGCCTGTCTGCCCCAGAACGGGAGGCCGTGGACACCTACATTTGGGAATCCCTCAGTGCCAGAATTATTCGCCCCTCTTCATCCCCCCTGGGTGCTGGGTTCTTTTTTGTGGCGAAGAAGGACGGGTCCTTAAGGCCATGCATTGACTTTAGGGCCCTTAATGACATCACTGTTAAGGATCGTTATACGCTGCCACTTATGGACTCAGCCTTCAATTCTCTCCAGGGGGCGTCCTGGTTCTCCAAGTTGAACCTCCGCAGAGCTTATCACCTCGTCCGGATCCGGGAGGGTGACGAGTGGAAGACGGCCTTCCGAACGCTCAGCGGCCACTTTGAATACCTTGTCATGCCGTTTGGGCTCACCAACGCTCCTGCTGTCTTCCAACGCCTGATCAATGATGTCCTTCGTGATTTCCTGGGGGTCTTCGTTTTCGTCTACCTGGATGATATTTTGATCTTCTCCCGGTCTCGGGAGGAGCATCTGGTCCTTGTGAGGCGGGTCCTTCAACGCCTTTTGGAGAATAAACTGTACGTTAAAGCTGAAAAATGTGAATTTTTCACCAATACTACCTCCTTCCTGGGCTTTATTGTCTCGCACAATCAGCTCCTCCCCGACCCAGCCAAGGTTAAAGCAGTGGTCGAGTGGCCTACCCCCTCCTCGAAGAAGCAGGTTGAGCAATTCTTCGGGTTCGCTAATTTTTACCACCGCTTTGTTCCTGGTTACAGTTCCATCACCCCCCCCCCCTTGACCCGCCTCACCTCGCCTAAGGTACACTTTCAGTGGACGACGGAAGCAGAGACGGCCTTCAAGACCCTTAAAAAGGAATTTGCATCCTCCCGGGTCCTTTCTCTTGTGGATCCAGAGCGACAGTGTTTTGTTGAGGTGGACGCGTCTGACACTGGGGTCGGGGCGGTTTTGTCTCAGCGCTCCCCGACGGACGGGGTGCTGCACCCCTGCGCCTTCTACTCCAAGCGTCTCTCCTCAGCCGAGCGTAATTATGACATCGGCAACAGAGAGCTCCTGGCCGTGAAGCTCGCGCTGCAAGAGTGGCGTTACTGGTTGGAAGGGGCGGCTCAGCCTTTCATGGTCTGGACCGACCATAAGAACTTGGAATACATCAGGACGGCCAAGCGCCTGAATGCCCGCCAGGCGCGCTGGTCGCTGTTCTTTGCTAGCTTCAGGTTCACTATTACTTACCGCCCGGCTTCCAAGAATAAGAAGTCAGACGCGTTGTCCAGGCTGTTCACCCCTGAAGCACCAGAAGAGGGGGTCCATACCGTTGTTCCTGCTTCGTGCGTTGTGGGGGCTGTTTCCTGGTCCATCAGAGATAGAGTCCTGAAGGCACTGGAGTCCGAACCCGATCCTGGCGGCGGGCCAGCGGGGAAATTGTTTGTACCCTCTTCAGTCCGAGGTGACGTCATTCACTGGGCTCATACTTCCAAGCTCGCTTGCCACCCTGGTGCCTCCCAGTCTGTGGATCTTCTCCAGCAGTCCCTTTGGTGGCCCGGGCTCTGGGAGGACGTCTCCAACTACATGCGCGCCTGCCCTCAGTGTGCCATGAATAAGTCGTCTAATGCTCCCCCTGCGGGTCTTCTCCACCCCTTGCCAGTCCCCGGGAGGCCCTGGTCACACATTGCCTTGGACTTTGTCACCGGCCTGCCTGTCTCCAACTCATATAATACCATCTTGACCATTGTGGACAGGTTCTCCAAGGTGGCCCACTTTGTGCCTCTCCCTGGGCTTCCCTCGGCGCGCGAGACGGCCGATCTGTTGGTGCAGCATGTGGTCAGGCTGTATGGCATCCCAGATGACATTGTCTCTGATAGAGGGCCACAATTTGTGTCCAAAGTCTGGAGGAGCTTCTGTAACGCTCTGGGGGCCACGGTTAGCCTGTCTTCGGGACATCATCCTCAATCCAATGGGCAGTGCGAGCACACCAACCAGGAGCTGGAGGCTGCTCTGCGCTGCGTCGCCTCCTCCAGTCCCTCTTCCTGGAGCATTCATCTTCCCTGGGTGGAGTATGCCCATAACTCCACTTTGTCCTCAGCCATTGGGATGTCCCCTTTTCGGGCGTCTCTAGGTTACAATCCCCCGCTGTTCTCTGAGGAAAAAGGTGAGGTGGCAGTCCCCTCCATCCAGGCCCACTTGAGACGGTGTCAACAGCTATGGACTAAGACGCGCCAGGCCCTGGTACATGCTGCATCGCGCAACGCCAAGTCTGCTAATCGCCGCAGGAGGCCTGCGCCACACTACCAGGTGGGTCAACAGGTATGTTTGTCAGCCCAGAATATTAACCTGAAGGGGGAAAAGAGGAAACTGGCTCAGCGTTTCGTCGGACCTTATCCTGTTACGAAGGTGGTTAACCCGGTGGCTGTGCGTTTGGCGCTTCCTTCCCCCTCCGTGTTCATCCCACATTTCACGTTTCTCAGGTCAAACCTGTGATGTCTAATCCTCTCTGTCCTCCTCCCAGGGTCCCGCCCCCTCATAGAATGATCGATGGACACCCGGTGTGGAGCGTCACTGCTATCCTGGACTCCCGACGTCGGGGCCGGGGGTTGCAGTATTTGGTGGACTGGGAGGGTTATGGCCCGGAGCACAGATGCTGGGTGCGCCCCTCCTTCGTGCTGGACAAGCAACCCGTTGAGGTGTTCCATCGGGCGCACCCTGACAAGCCAGCGCTAGGAGGCACTGCTCGGGGGGGAGTACTGTCACAACTCACTCCCGCCTGTCATCCGCTCCAGCCGTGCGCACACCTGTGCTTCATCAGGCTGCACCTACTTAACCTGCTCTGCCCGCAGCCTTGGCCTGGAGCCGTCAGCTCATCTCCACGCTCAAGCTCTGCGTTTGCCTACTGCTCTTGGCCAACGTTGCAACTCATCTTCCTCACGTAAGGTTCTCTTACCTGTTCTCCAAAGTCCTTCCTCTGTGCACAGGTGGATCCTCCTGGCGGCGGAATTTTCCCTTCATCGCCTCTCCTCTCAAGCCTCACTCCTTCGAGCGCAGCAGGGAGCTGTCTCCCAGGCGGGAGCTTCTCTTGCCAACGCCAGTCACCAATACATCTGCAAGTAAGCCACATTATTACTTTCACCATCCCGCTGAGACAATTGCTTATTCTCGGTTCTCTGCTCTGTCCTCAGGGTTGCCTGGCTGTATGGTGTCTGTTCTGCCCTCGGTGCTTTCCTGTCCCCAAAAGAACATTTACATTTCCCACTCACGCATACATACACCTGTTGCTGAATAAAACTCTTAAATCTTACCCGAGCCTGTGTGCGTGTTTCCTGGGCCAGAAATCATGTCAGACCTGGACCAGACAGGGGCACAATATTCTGCTACAGAGTATGAAAGGGCCAGTGCTGAGGTGCCCAGGGTGGAGGCTGCCGCCCCCATTTTGCACCAGCGAGCTTGCAGAGCAGGTTGTTTCGTGCCTTCACCTTAGCAGCCGTCCCCTTTAAATGCTCCTTGAAGGATAGGGTCATGTCAAGGGTCACTCCAAGGTAGGTTGGATTCGAGGCATGCTTAAGCTTGAGTCCGCTCAGGTGGATGTTTAGTTCTCTGGCAGCTTTTACATTGTGGAGATGGAATACACTGGAGACGGTTTTTGCTGGGCTTGGTTTTAGGTGCCAGGTTTTGCAGAACTGGTCCAGTTTGGCAAGATCTTCCGTGAGCACTCGTTCCAGTGACTCAAAGTCTGGTGGTTGGAGTGCCAAACAGATGTCGTCTGTATAGATGAATTTGCGGGATTTTGTAGTGGGCAGGTCGTTTATGTAGAGGTTGAACAGGGTTGGAGCTAGAACTGAGCCTTGTGGGAGTCCGTTTTTCTGCGTTCTCCACGCACTTGTGTTCTGACCGAGGTGGACTCTGAACCTTCGGTTGGTCAGCAGGGTTTTTATAATTGCTGTTGCCCAGGCAGGGATCGTCTTTGTAAGTTTCAGGAGGAGGTCTTTGTGCCAGACCGTATCATAGGCGGCTGTAAGATCGAGAAACACAGCCCCTGTCTTCAGTTTGCTCTCGAAGCCATTTTTGATGAAGGTGGTTAGGGCCAGTACTTGTTCTCCTGTGCTGCGGTCCTTGCGGAAACCTGTTTGATCCACACTTAGAATTTCCTCTATTCCTGGGGAAATACGTTGCAGTATTAGGCGCTCCATGATTTTATAAGGAACGCTGAGTAGGGAGATTGGGCGGTAGCTTGCTGGTAGTTTGTGGTCTTTGCCAGGTTTTGGTATGGCAATGACCTTTGCTGTCCGCCATTTCTTTGGGATTGAGTTTGTTTGTATGATCCTTGTGTAGTGTCAACCAGGTTAGGGCTCGGGGGCCAAAATTTTTCATGAATTCTGGGAAGATGTTGTCGTATCCTGCTGCCCTTCCACATTTCAGGCCCTGTAGGACTTTCTCCAGTTCAGCAGCCTCGAAGGGTTCAGGGTTCGTTTCCTCTACGGGCATTTTTTGGTGTTTTTTTAGCTCAGTTGTAACTGCTCTTCTGGTGTCTTTGTCTTGGGGTGCTTTGGCGATGGTCAGTAGGTGGGATGCAACTTGGTTGGGTGTGACAGATGCCCATTAGATGCATAAATTTGTTCCTATCTGAATCTTTGGATCATATTTTACATCTTTCTAATTGACAGTAAGCCATTATCTCTTACCACTTTCAAGTTATAGCCTTGGAAATCTGAACTATTTTATTGACAAAAAATATTTACCACTCTTTACCACTAGGGGTTATGTCGCAGTTCGGCAACGTACACACTGATAGGGTTAATTTGTATTTAGATCTTAGTCTGCATTTGTTGATATTTTATTCTGTATATCCGTACTGTTGTGTTCTCCCTCAGGGTTGACAGCTGTCACTGGCGTTTCCTGGTTTGTGCGCCGTGTGGGCATCGCCCCTGTCAGTTGTCAGCTGTTAGCTCCGGTCGCTCCCCTCTCATTGCTCCCAGCTGGTCCAACTATGAATCATTGTTTCCTTCTTCCCGCTCATGTGACCCACACCTGTCATTACTTATGTGATTTGTTTTTGATCCTATTTAAGGGCAGTTATTTTCATTTCCCATGCTGCAGTCTTGAGTTTCCCTTTCCTCATCTCCACCAGAATGCAGCTCTCGTTCTGGTGCTCTAATTCGTAAGTTTACTCGTTTGTTTGAATTTTGTGTTGGAGCATTGTTTGGACTTTGTTTTGTTGTTTTCAATAAATCTCACAAACTCACAGTTCAGTGCGTGGGTCTTCCTCCCTGCCCGAGGGGCAATTCATGACAGAGGGCTGCGGCCATTAAGAGACCCAGCTGCTGTGAGTTGTGGGTTTTGGGTTTTTTTGTTTCACTGACCTGTTTGTGGAGCTCATCATGTCCCCAGCATGCTGACCTCTGACAATCAAAGGGAGACTGGCAGCAAGATCCCCCAGTGTGGAGGTGGAATGGGCCGCCAATTTCATCCAGGGCTTTGTGGATGAAGCCCTCTCCTCCCGCAGCCCAAAGAAAATCTGGGAGAAGGTGGATTCGGCGACCACTATTGTCGAGGCGCACTCTGGGTTGTGGAGGTTCCCCCAGTTCACGGAGCTGCTGGCTATGTTCTCTGTCCTGCAGCAGTCTTTCCCCGGGCTGAGGTGGGGGCCGCCTCCAGTGAGCCCAAAGCCAGCGCGGAAGCACGCTCCACGGTAGACGCCCTGCTCCACCTTCGATTCGCCCATTCCTGCTCTGGCTCCATCCGCTCCACGATGCTGTCATTTGGCTCCCGACCACCAGAGGAATACTCCCGCCTCTCAGGCAGCAACTCCCCCTTTGCCAAGGCAGAAGACTCCGACAGCAGTGCCCGCTCAGTGTTTTTCCTCTCCGGCTGTTTCGTCAGCTTCTTCCCTCTCTGCAGCTGCTGTTTCCTGCTCCTCCTCGGTGATTCCTCCTGCTGCTGAGAGGTCGGCCGTTTCCTTTCCGGCTCCGCCCGTCACCGTGTCTACAGGGGTGGCTCCTCCATGTTCCACTGAGGGGCCCACAGCCACTGAAGCCACAGAGAGGGCGGATTCTACACCTGCTGCAGCAGAAAACATCATGCCCCGGGAACACAGGCACGTGTCTTTTCATTTTCTATTACCAACATATAAATTATCTTGCCTTATTCCCGGTGGTGAGGCTAAGCCCCTGCAGTCCTGTGAGCTCTCACTGCCTGCTGCAGATAAAGACTTTTAACCTGCTCTCTCCGTGTCTCCTCCTTTCCCCCCTGAGTGTCCGCTGGCCCCAGAATTGAGTCGCCAGACGATGGAGGAGCCTGCAGCTCTGGAGGACCTGGTCCCAGTCCCATAGCCACAGTCTGGACAGAGGGAAAGCGCTATGACCGAGCTGAAGCCTGTGTTGATGATGAAGCATTACCTGGCCTCAGCAGAACAGGATCCAGCACCAGCAGAAGATCGACCTCCTGAATCCACGCCAGATGAGCTACCTGCGTGGGTCACCTCACTGGGGGGTCCCAGGACTGCACCAACCACCATGCCTGTTGCAGGGGCTGCTGCAGCAGAGCTGGAGCTGGATCTCCAGAGGGCCAGGCCCGAGATGTTGTCGCCTGGATCGCCGGAGTCCTGGACGGCGGTGGAGCTCGAGCTCAGGCAAGTACTTCCCTTTGTTTTCATTGTTTCAACTCTGAAGAGATCTTGTCGGCCCCTTGGTGGGGATAGCCAAGTGCAGCCGTCAGCTGCACCTGAGCTCACCTCACTGTGCTTCACTGCCGCCGGTGACCCTGACCCTGTTTCTCTGCCTGTCTTGCCTGAGCTTTTCCCCAGGGTCACCGAGGATTGTCCAGCTTCATTAGAGATCTCTGTGGGTTCGGCCTCGCAACCTGAGATCTCCATGGGTCCAGCTCCCCCTGCCGAATTCATCACGGGTGCTCCGTCCCAGCCCGGGACCTCCGAGGGTGCTGCTTCTCCATTGGCTGAGGTGGTCGCAGGTGCTCCGTCCCAGCCGGGGACCTCCATGGGTGCCACTCCCCCTCCGGATAAGGTCTTCACGAGTGCTCTGTCCCAGGCCGGGACCTCAGAGGGTGCTGCTTCTCCATCCGCTGAGGTTGTCACGGCTGCTCCATCCGAGCCAGAGCCCTCCATGGGTGCTGTGTCCCAGTTGGGAACCGTCGTGGGTGCTGCGCCCCAGCCTGAAACCTATTTGCTCCAATGTGGGCCCACCATGGGCATTACGTTCCAGCCCGTGGGGCACCGTGGATGCAACTCTGGCTCAGTCCGGGTCCACCGAAGGTGCAGCTTTGGCCCAGTCTGGGCCCACCAAGTGTGCAGCTATGTGTCAGTCTGGGACCACTGCAGGTGCAGCCCCGCTCCAGCTCGGAGCCACCGTGGATGCTGTGATGTTCCAGTCTGGGACCACCGAGAGTGCTGTAGAGCAGTTTGAAACCATCGTGGTCCCCTCTCCTCTGCCTGACGCCGTCAAGGTTCCCCCTTCTCTGCCAGACGCCATGGTGGTCCCTCCCCGCCTGATGATGTTGAGGGGTTCTCCCTCCTCTGCCAGATGCCGTCGTGGTTTCCCCATCTCTGCCAGATGCTGTCGTGGTTCCCTCTCCTCTGGCAAACGCCGTTGTGGTTCCCCGTCCTCTGCCAGATGCCATTGTGGTTCTCTCTCCTCTGCCCAATGTCGTCATGGTTCCCTCCCTTCTGCCTGAGGCCGTTGTGGTTCCCTGTCCTCACCCTGACATCGTCATGGTTTCCCCGTCTCCTCTATCTTGCCCACCATTAGTTCTTCCCATTGGGCAGCTGCCTCCTAGACCACCCTTTCTGTTCAAGTGGCTAAAAAACTCTGGCAGACCACCCGACAGACTGTGTTGCAGGGTTGGGTAGCCCACATTCTCTGGTAAGCCACCCGACTCTTTCCATCATGCCATCTGCCGGGCCCTGGACTTTGGCCGCCCACCTGAACTGTCCAGCTCTTCGGTCCAGGGGGCTTAGATGGTTGGGGTTTTGCCTGGTGTGGGTCCTGAGCAGGGTTTTTTTTTGTTCCCTCCTAGCCTGTTCCCCCCACCACCCACCCGGGGTGGGTTATTGTTGTACTCCTATTTGGGGGGGGGGGGGGGGTCTTTGTTTTTCTTTTGATGTACCCTGAGGTGTCTGGTGTCCACCCCTTGAGAGGGGGGCTCTGTCATGAACTGAGCACTGGAGGTTTCCGCCATGCTCAGTCTCATGGCTTTTTCTCAATATTTATATATTTGTTGTATTTTGTGCTTTTTTGTTTCTGTTATTCTCGTACAGTTTTCCATTTTCCTGTTTATGACTTAGTTTTGTTACACTCTTATTTTGTATTAATTTGTATTTAGATCTCAGTCTGCATTTGTTGATATTTTATTCTTTATATCCTTACTGTTGTGTTCTTCCTCTGGGTTTACAGCTGTCAGTGGCATTTCCTAGTTTGTGCTCCGTGTGGGCATTGCCCCTGTCAGCTATCAGCTCCGGTCACTCCCCTCTCATTGCTCCCAGCTGGTTCAATTATGAATCATTGTTTCCTTCTGCCCCTCATGTGACCGACACCTGTCATTACTTATGTGATTTGGTTTTGATCCTGTATTATGTTTTGTTGTTTTCAATAAATCTCACAAACTCACAGTTCAGTGCATGGATCTTCCTCTCTGCCCTGAGGGGCAATTCATGACATGTATAATACTATTTTAACTTGTTTTTATATTTCTTATATTTATTTTCTGCCTCTTTATTTCTCTGTTTTATGAATTCCCAATAGAGTGTGTTTTTCTTTTTAAAGGCATTCTGTAGTCCCATTGTGATCCATGGTCGATCTATGTATTTTTTCTTTTTATTGTACTGAATACTTGAACAGTGTTTATCATACAATGATATGAATATTCCCAAAAATGTATCATACAGTATGCATTAGCACCATCAATTTCTTTATAAATCGGTTCCCAATTTTGTGTTAGCAAGTCAGTGTTTAATGTATTCATAGTTCCCTCTCATCGCTCTAGTCTGTATTGTAGGTTATTTTTTTTGTTTGTTTGTTTGTTTTTAATCAGGTTGATTTCTCTTATTGTTACCATCCTGCACAGTGAAAACTGGTAGGTGGTCAATTATATCATTAATTAGTAATCCACTCAGTGTTGTTACCAATGTCATTGGAGAATATATTGTCTATTATTGTGTCACAGTGGGATGTGATTCAGGAGGGTCTGGTGATTTTTTGATATAAACTCATGCTGTACATTGTGTAAATGAATTCATCTGTCATTTTGTGCTTATTAGAATTTGGCAAATCAATGATAAAATCACCACAGATGAAAATAACTCTTTGATTAATTTGGGGAAATATTTCTTCTATCCAATCCTTAAATACTTCAATGTTAGAGCCTGGTGCTCTCTATACGTATACAGCTAACAATTACATTTTTACTTTTTTCTTGCAAATTTCTATTGTTATACATTCTAATACATTGTCAGTCACAGTTGTCATAGCTTCTACAACCTTATAATTCAGGTTTTTATCCACATACATAGCCACCCCTCCCCCATTTTTGTTCTTTCTATTCATGCAGTTAATTTAATCCCGATCCAATTCAAAATCCGTTCCTTTTTCAGCATTGAGCCATAGTTTGGATATGGCTATTACTTTGAATGGCTTTGTAAATTGATTTAATTATGCTTCCAGGCCATTTCCATTCGAAGCACCTGAAAAAAACATACCCAAACTAAATTCAGAGCCGCTCTTCAGCCCCTTACACTATCTTCATGGGGTTGGTCTCTTTCAAAAGCAAACACTCTAATTTTTTAGCAAAACAGTCAGAATCCTTTTAAGTGCTTCAGCCACTGAGTAACACTGATCTAAACATACTAAATTTGAAGAAAATAAAGTTTGTGTGGGTATTTTTTTTAGACACAAATGCCTGTAAATAACATTCAGCTACTATATACTGGCTGGAAAATGGAATAGGAATATAGAACCAAGTGTTATGAAGTTCAGGTAAAAATTTGGGAACAATAGGACAAGAAATTAATATATTACACAACCTTTTTTCTCAGGCGTCTTCACGCCTCTTCAAACTGTGCCAAAAAAAAAAGGGCAGTGTGGTGGCGCAGTGGTTAGCACTGCGGCAGCCCAGCAATTCACCCTTGGCCATGGGATCCTTGGTTCAATCCCAACCCCTGACCAACAGTGATCTGTGTGGAGTTTGCATGTTCTCCCCGTGTCTGCATGGGTTTACTCCGGGATTTCTCCAGTTTCCTCCCACAGGCCAAAAACATGCAGGTTAGGTTAATTGGAGACTCTAAATTGGCCCTAGGTGTGAATGTGTGTGTGAATGGTAAAGGGATAGCGCCGTACCGTGGCTACTTCATCCATCCAGGTGGATGCCCTCAATTTCCCCTCTGGGGATCAATTAAGTATACAAACTCAAAACAATCAAAAATCAAAAATGGAATCATGGTCACCCCCCCACCCCCGTGATTCTTCAGCTAACAACCGGGTCAAGTAATTAATAATTTCTTTGATGTTCTCTGTTAATTTTAGCCATTTTTCAAAAAGGTCAGTAACGTTCCAACGCTTCTGCCTTCGGATTCACGGACTGGTTTATGCAAGTTTTACGCACCTGCATTATGCATGTGTCATGAAGCGCCCGTTTCACAGGCAGCAAGAAACACCAAGTGCCGTCTGTGAGTTTGCAACGTTTATTAAAAGGAACACAAACAAAACATATGAAAGACGCTTAAACATAAAGGAGTAAACACACATACTGGAAGGGAGGGGAACTCACGACTGGGGGGAGGGGGGGCAGAACAGCCCGGGAACACCGCGGCTCAGGCGATCGGAGACACCGGGGAACCAGAGACAGTTTCAGCCACAGCACACCCGAGAACCGCGGGGCTCACGGCTGAGGGAATTGAGGGACGTAACATTACGTTATCCAGACCACGACTACTGTTCTGCTTCTGAACATGCTGCTCTTGATCTCGCCCTGGACAACACCAAGGATCTCCCCGCTGAAATACAGAGCTTACGTGAACAACTGGAGGAAATGGCCATCAGTAACAAGTTTGGGTTGGATCGGTTTGCTGCTTCAGATGATGATATAAGGCTTTACACAAGGAAAGCTAAAGTGTCAGCAGCGTTAGCTGGGTTTATATAAAAGTATTTATTCTGTAAATACTAGCGTTGACTAAGCAACTTTGTGTATGCCTTTTTTATTTTGTGCCCTATCTCGTTTTATTATTACAAAATTACAACTATGATGCTGTCCATATGCTTAACTGGTGGTCATGAGGTTCTATTAATATACATCATCAGAAAGGTTATTGCACCATGAGGGGTTTGTACATCAGAGAAGTTCATAAAAAACATCTGGCAGGTGAGCCTTCACTTTCTCCTCAGACAGCCAAATGCCCTCAACTCCAAGTATAGTGTAAAGAAAGTTAGTTCATGTGATGATGATGTGGCTCACAGGAAAAACTCATCAGTGGGCTGAAGAGACTGTAAAAGGAAGAAAATACAGTGCATTGCATATATTTTTTTATTAATCACTACCACTACCATAACTGTTATAACTAATTATGTAAAGATGTCAACCATATCATCACCATTTTGTTGCTGCTGTTCAACCTAACGAAAATTCATAAAATGACCTACAGAATTATTTCTTTAGTGTATACATTCATATGTCTAAGTAACTGTGTTTTTACTTTGTTATGCTTTATATTTTTTCCTATTATACTCTATTATTTGTATATATGTTGTGTAACCTAGTGTGTAGCATGCCATATGTATAATAATAATAATAATAATAATAATAATAATAACCTTGATATCTTGGTCATACCTGCATTTACATACGCCCTACAGGTTTGCGAGTCCCACCTGATGGCCTTTTGGAGGCAGATAGAACCAGCAACACACAAGATTGCGCGTGTGACAAGAGCTGGGACTGCAGCTTGGACTAAAGAGGTCCCTCACACTGCTGGTGCAATGGTAAATTTATTCTCTTGGCCTTAGTGAGTGAAAAATGTAATTGCTCTTATTTTCAACTTAATTCATTTAAATGATAATTAGTTATGTAAGTTATGGTCTGTCCATGAAATGAGTGATAAAAATATACAGAATGCACTGTATCTTCTTCCTTCTACAGTCTCTTCAGCCCATTGATGAGTTTTTCCTTTTTATGACCTATCTGTCCTTGAGTCTAATGCAGAGAGATCTGGCCCACAGATTCAAAATCCACCAGTCAACTGTGAGCTGCATCATCAACACATGGGCTAACTTTCTTTACACTGTACTTGGAGCTATGGGCACTTGGCTGTCTGAGGAGAAAGTGAAGGCTCACCTGCCAGATGTTTTTCAGAGTTACTCTGATACACAAGTGGTGTTAGAGTGCACAGAGCTGGACTGCCAAACACCAAACTCTCTTCTCCTGCAGAGTGAGGTGTTCTCCACCTACAAATCCCACTGCACCTTCAAAGGCCTGATTGGTATGGCCCCTCATGGTGCAGTAACTTTTGTTTCATCTCTTTATGAAGGCTCCATCAGTGACAAAGAGATCCTGAAACAGTCTAGCATTGTGTCTCTCCTCAAACCAACAGCAGCCATCATGGTGGACAAGGGTTTCCTTGTGGAGGACTGTGTCCCCTGCAAGGTCCACATACCTGCCTTTCTCTCCAAGAGAGCACAACTGACTGGGCCGGAGGTCAGGCAGACACAATCTATTGCAAGACTGAGAGTGCATGTTGAGCGGCTCATTCGAAGGGTGAAGGAGCACAAGATATTCAGCACAGTCATCCCTGTTTCACTGACAGGCAGCATCAATCAACTGTATGCAGTGGCCTGTCTCTTGGTTAACTACCAAAATGGACCCTTAGTCAAATCATGGGCAAGCAAGTAAAGATACTGTAGAAGCAGCATGTGTAGTGTGTTTCCCTCTCCAATTTTCAGAGATAGTGATAGAAAGCCAAAACTATCTCATTGTTTTTTTTCTTTTGGAGGTCTGCAGCATCATTAATGTTTTGGGGCATAGAAAAAAAATCTCACCCTCTTTTAGAGGTGGTGACATCATCAGCTCACAGGATTCACAGCGAGTTCACACCTTAACACAGCTGGGGACCTTTAGCCTAAATGAAGAACTGAATTTGTTGTTTCTTCTGACTTGCTCTATTTGACAGACTTTTGTACTTTTGGTACTCTTTGCAGTTTTAAGAGTTCTGTGTTCTTTTGTTTCTGACATAGTTAGACCTTTGCTATAAATGAATTAGTGCATTTGTCACGTTTCCTCAAATTTATCACACTTGACAGATGTTTGTACTTGTACTCGTGTTTACATCATTTTCTGAAAGCTCAGTTCACCAGTCATATACACTACTGGTGAACTTGGATCTTTCAGAAAATTACCACTACAGACTCTACTGAATGTCAGTTATTTTCTCAATAGTTGTTTGGTCAATAAAATGTCGAAAAATGCAGTGTTTTTCAAAGCAAAGACTACATCCTCAAATGTCTTGTTTGGTCCACAACACCAACATATTCAGTTTACTGTCATAGAGAACAAAGAAACCAGAAATATTTACAGTTAACAAGCTGAAATCAAACTATTCACAGATTTATAGTAAACAAGCTGAAACCAGAAAATATTTACATTTAAGAAACTCAATTCAGATAATTTACTTTTTATTTATTAAATTACTCAAAATGTATTGGATCTCCTCAGTTACTGGTGCATAGAGAGGTATTTTGGGAGATATGTATAAAAGAAAAAGAAATCACACCTCTCTTGGGGTGTTTAACACAGTTGTCTCTGTAAATGTGCTGCACAAACATGTCATCATGGCCACAGATAACAAAATCACACCTTTCCATACCAGTGATCAACAACTGCCCCTGCACTTGCTAATAGTCAGAATGGCTTTCCTTCAGTTTGTGCATGCCATGCTCAGCTCTGAGGTATTTGCAGGCAATGTAGCTTAGTGCATTTGGGCATTTCATTTCAACTTACCCAAATGATGGTCTCTCATGCGGGTGATACACCAGCCCACTAGGGGATGCACCCAGCCAAGGTGCATCAGGATGAATCACTAGTCCACATTCTCAAGTTCAGATTTTTCAGAGTTGCATAATCTCTTAAGGCTTCTGTCTTCAGGTCCAATCCTCTCTTCATGAGTGCTATTTGAGGTGTCCCTCGGATGATCCTCTCTGCCAGGTTTTCTGCTGCACTTGGCCCTCGAACGTGGCTTGCCTCCCTAAAAGTTGAAGCCGTCACCCTCTCCTTCTTCAGTGAATGCCACACAGGTGCTGCACTTTTGCACCTTGTTGCTTTGTCAATCTTGTGTGACTGTAACAGTCAGTAATCAGGCTGCTTCTGATTTGTTGGCACATATGTACAGTCTGTTGGCTTTAACTGGTAGTCTTCTTGTGGCACTTTTGGAAATGGCGGGGCATCCTCATGGGCGATAACACCATCAGATGCAGGAGGTGGATGCTGATGTGAGAGGATGTTGTCAGCCTGTACTTTACCGAAGATGGAGTCCACAAGGAGTTTGTTAGGTGATATCCATCATGCAGATTAGTGGAAGAGAGTCTGGGGTGAAGTCAGCATAGTCAATGTTTGAGTAAAGGGTTGCTGGGTCTGGCACCTCACCACTGTAGCCTTTATATAGTGCAGATCTGGAATAACATCAGAGAATCAATAACCATTTTTGGAACACAGTGTAGTGTGCTTGTTTACACTGACTTTGGATACCTAATTCCACTTGATGAAGTAGCACCCAGCTTGGGCTTCACAACCACCATGGCATCCACATATCCCAGGTTCACTCCCTATTTACACTGATTGATGATATTAATAAACAGACTGTAGTAATCAAACATTATGCAAGGTATTTAAATGATACAAACCATTGTTTGAGGTTTATGCCACTTCTGTTCCGTCTCTGTGCATGAAAGGACAGGTGGGACAACTGACATGCCACATTCTGAGTAATGGGCTGTCTGATAAAGCAAAGCTACCAAATGGTTGCAGACCATGCTCCCAGCCACACAAGAGCAGAAGCTGTTAACCAGTATAACTGGATCTGAATCATGTAAAGTCATCTGAAATAAAGAAAAAACAAAAGCTGTGAATGAACCTAAAAAACTGTCATTAAGTACATCTGCTACTGAGCAATAAAACTGGAAAAGGGAATGGCAAAAGAACAGTTTTGAGGTGGAACATAAGTTTAAAAGATAGCTGTGAGCAAAATGACACCATCTTTTCTGCATTTGCAAATCATCAAATTGAGGATAAAATAGAATTACGTAAAAGCCTTGTCCAGATTCCACAATTACATTACTGTACTTAAATTACTCATTTGTTTAGTTTAACAGACCAAGTATAAACTATCTCAACTTCTTCACTTAGCTATCCTGTAATTGCATGACCACCGTTTCAGCTGGATTGTGTTTTTGCTTAAGTCCATCATAAATATCACTGCATTACTTTTTATTTCTTCTCTGTATATCATCATCTCCTCTACTAGCAAAGATCACCTCTTTGACTGTATAATTGGCCGAGGTGAAACATGGTAGAACAGTAAAAATCCAGAACATGAACACAGCAGAACTTTGAACGAGACACTTTTCATTAATCCTACTCTCAGCTGGTGTAGTGTCTCTGCTTTCTTCATAGAGTAATAGCAGTTAGCTCTAATAGATATCTCATTTGTAGCCCTATTTTTACCTGACATTTGAACACAAAAATACAAACGTGCATTGAAGGGGGACAGTGCTATTAAAATGATTAAGGTGATAGTATTCACACAATTCGTGTGAGATTACAAAAGGCGTGTAAAAAGAAAAAAATATTGTATAAAGCTTTTCTAAAGAAAAGGACAAAAGAAGCAGAGCAGCAGTATAAAACATACAAAAATAAGTTAACATACTGTATATAATGAGATGTAGTAAAAGAGACTATTATAAAACTATTATTGAATGCTTAGTGAAACCACTGACGTATATTTGTAACCTGTCTCTCCAAACAGGTATATTTCCCAAAGCAATGAAAATAGCTAAAGTAATTCCGATATACAAGACGGGTGACAGAGGGGAATTTTCAAACTATAGACCAATTTTACTATTGCTGCAATTTTCAAAGATACTTGAAAAAATATTCTGTGAGAGAACTGACAACTTCATAATGAAGAATAATTTACTGTGTGAGCAGCAATATGGGTTCAGACACAAGAGGACAACTGCATTTGCTCTAAGGGAATTTATAGAAAAAATATCAACTGCCATTGCAAATAAAGAGTATTCAGTTGAGGTATTCCTGGATCTTAAAAAAGCATTTCATACAGTGGATCACAATTTATTATTAAAGAAACTACAAAATTGTGGTATTAGAGGGGTAGCACTGTCCTGGTTATGTAGTTACTTAAAGAATAGATATCAGTATGTATGTGTTGGTAACAAAAACTCACAATTACTGAAGGTTACTTGTGGAGTCCCACAGGGTTCAGTTTTGGGGCCACTGTTATTCAATATGTAAATAAATGATATATGTAAAGTTTTGGAAAAAATGGATTTAATATTGTTTGCCGATGACACTAATTTATAATGCAGTGGAAGCAATTTGGAACAACTTTTGGATACACTCGGAAAGGAATTAGGAAAGCTTAAACTGTGGTTTGATTCAAACAAATTAACGCTCAATTTAAGTAAGACAAAATTTATAGTTTTTAACAACCATCACAACAACTTAGTATCTAAACTCAGTGTAAAATGGTGTAGAGATTGAAAGGGTATCCGAAACTAAATTTCTTGGAGTAATAATTGATAATAAACTGTGTTGGAAGTCACATATTAATTATATTAAAGGTAAAATATCTAAATCAATTGCAATACTACACAGAGTGAAATATTTGCTGAATCAACCCACATTATATACTTTGTATCATTCATTAATACTCCCATACATGACATATTGTACCGAAGTATGGGGAGATACATATAAAACAAACATATATCCAGTCTTTATGCTTCAGAAGAGAGCTATTAGAATAATAAACAAAGCTGCTTACAGGGAATCAACAAACCCACTTTTTCTTAAATTAAAAGCTCTCAAGTTGAAAGATCTGGTTGACTTTAAAACTGCAGTAATAATGTTTAAAGTGAAGAATCTATCACTGCCCGCAAATATCCAAAAGTTGTTCCAAATAAGGGAGAAACAATATCATTTCAGAGGAACATGTATATTTCAAAAACCTTCAGTGAGAACTACCACCAAGCAACACTGTGTTTCAGTGCAAGGAGTCAGATTGTGGAACGCTTTTGGACCTGAATTAAAATCATGTACAACGCTTGGACAATTTAAACAAAAACTAAAGGAAGAAATACTCCAAATATATATACAAGATGACATGTAAAATCACATAAGGATTGTCATATCCAGTCTGTGTTGTGGTGTTGTTTAGTTTTTTTGTCACGTTTTGTCTTAGCTTTGTTCTGAATTGTAATCGCTCTTGTTTTGTTTTTCTTTTGAATTCTTGGATGGAATATGGGTGGGCAATATACGCTGCAGCTTCAGCCATCACCCATTTCGGATAATTTATGTTGAACTGTATAATCAGGGGAGTTATTGTTTGATTTGACCTTGCTGGATTTTTTTCCCCCTTTGTTATATTGTTCTGTTTCTTTTTTTAATCTTTACTTTTAATCTATCCGAAATAAAGATTCATTCATTCATTCATTCAAGCCTCAACTTAGAAAGCTGCTGAGAATAGCCTGACATTAGCCCAAGTAGCAGCGGTTAGCTAGTATTCCCTACTTACCTTCATAATTGCAGAGATACGAGGACACATGAAACTTGAAACCTTTCTCAAGTTTGCTCTGCGGTCTTGTACTGCACCACCGGACTAATCTCCGCATGTCATTAATGGTAAATTTCGGTAATTCCAGCAAACAACAAGTGAACTGGAGAGATCCTGCCATCCTTCTTCTTTCAAACTTGCGGACCAGATGTGGACGGGCCGTCTTATGTCAGACGCGGAAGTGATGTGGGCATAGAGCCTATTGTCTCGTGGTGTTCCCGTTAGCTATGAGGCTGAACCTTCATGGACCTTTATTGCTCATTGGGTTTCCACAGCTGTCAGTCACAAATGGAGGCTCTATTGGGTCAAACGGGCTGTCAAGCTCTCCTGGGCCCACCCCCCGGAAGCAGGGTTTCTGGTTCTGGTTCAACCTCCTGGAAGTGATGTGTTTTTAGCATAAAAAGTTAACCGTTTTCAGATGATTTTCAAACAAATGCTCCTATTTTATGGGCAGTTTTTCCCATCGTCATCAAGATGGACAATAAATCTTACTCAAATTGATCTATTGGACCTTTTGCAATACAAATGGACCATGTTTGTTGAACGATCATTCATTCAGGGACGTCAAGGAGGCTACTTTGGTGAGTCACTTGTTCTAGCTCATGCTAATGCCAGCTGTTTAAAAGTTCCATTTAAATCCAGTGTTATCATTTTTTTTCTGAAATCTGTTTTAATAACTAAACAGACAAAATTCTAAGCTTTCAAACAATGTAAGGCATGACTGCCTTCTGTAAGCATATTTAACACAATTCACTATGTCGCAGCTGAAAATTTTAACCGGACATTTAAACTCGCTGTCCCCCGGTATCAGGAAGGTTAAATTAAATACTCTTTAATGTTATTAAAATTTGAGGACAAACTTGTGCTATTGAAATGGATTATTAATAATTTGCTATCTGTATTAATGAACTGGTTGAATTGTTCTTCTGTGTAGTAATGGCAGTCATCGTTGTTGTTGAAAAAGAAATTATTTTCAGGGTCTAGTTCATTTTCTAAGTCCAGTACATTATGGTCAGTGTATTGAAATGTTCTCAGTTCCAGTTTATCATGAATAGCAATCCTTTGAGTTTCCTTGTTGTTTCCCGACATAAGATAAGATAAGATAAGGTAAGACAAGATAAGATAAGACTTTATTAGTCCCACAGTGGGGAAATTCCAGGATTACAGCAGCAAAGGGATAGCAGCACTCAGAGCAATAGTAAATAAGATAATAAGAACTGATTAGCAAAAGCAGTAAACTAATATACATATGTACACAGACATACACACAGTGCAGGAGCATTGCAGCTAGATGGAATAAACAGCATTATGGTTTGTTAAATTACCCTGCAGAATATAAATATGTAACCAGACAGAATATTTCACATTTGAATCAACAGTGTTGTTGATTCAACTTCCATCCATCCATCTATCCATCCATCCATCTTCTACCACTTTTTCGGAGGTCCAGGTCGCAGAGGCAGCATTTCAAGCAGAGAAGCCCAGACTTCCCTCTCCCCAGCCACCTGCTCCAGCTCTTCAGAGAGGATACCAAGGTGTTCCCAGACCAGCTGGGAGACATAGTCTCTTCAGCGAGTCCTGGGTCTGCCCCGGGTCTCCTCCCAGAGGGACGTGCCCAAAACATCTCAAGTGGGAGGTGTCCAGGAGGCATCCTGATCAGATGCCCATACCACCTCAACTGGCTCCTTTCATTGTGGAGGAGCAGCGGTTCTACTCTGAGCCTCTCCATAGGTAAGGGTAGGAACTTAGATTGACTGGTAAATTGACGGCTTTGCCTTAGAGCTCAGCTCCCTCTTAACCACAACAGACCGGTACAACGTCCACATCACTGCAGATGCTGCTCTGATCCATCTGTCAATCTCTCGCTCCATTCTCCCCTCACTCATGAATAAGACCCCAAGATACTTAAACTCCTCCACTTGGGGCAGGAGCCTGTCCCCAATCCGGAGAGGACAATCCACCTTTTTCCGGCTGAGGACCATGGACTCAGACTTGGAGGTACTAATTCTCATCCCAGCCGCTTCACACTCAGCGGCAAACCGTCCCAGTAAGACCTGGAGGTCATTGCTGGATGAAGCCAACAGGACAACATCATCTGCAAACAGCAGAGATGAGATCCTGTGGTCACCAAGCATGACACCCTCCGTTCCCTGGCTGCGCCTAGAAATTCTGCCCATAAAAATTATGAACAGGATCGGTGAGAACGGGCAGCCCTGGCGGAGTCCAACTCTCACTAGGAATGAGTTTGATTGAGTGTTGGCAATATGAACCAAACTCTCACAATGGTTGTTCAGAGACTGAGTAGCTCGTAACAACAAGCCCGATACCCCATACTCCCGAAGCACCTCCCACAAAAAACCATGAGGGACGCGATTGAATGCCTTCTCCAAGTAAGAGCTGGTCCAATGTGCCACGGCCAGGACGAAAACCACATTGCTCCTCCTGAATCCGAGGTTCGACCAACGGCCGGACTCTCCTCTCCAGTACCTTGGCATAGACCTTCCCAGAGAGGCTGAGGAGTGTGATCCCTCTAAAGTTGGAGCACACCCTCCGGTCCCCCTTTTTTGAAGAGAGGAACCACCACCCTGGTTTGCCATGCCAAAGGCACTGTGTTCAGTTATTGGGCTTCTGTGCTAACCACAGTTTGTCCATAGCGAACACCATGTTCAAACAAAAGGGTGTCCATATAAGCATCTGACACCGGGACACCCTAGGTCGCAGGTCGATGATCGATTTTGTTGTTGTGTCATCAGACCTGTGACTGTATGTCTTGGACACTCAGATAAAAAGAGGTGCAGAGCTGTCAACTGATCACCACCTGGTGGTGAGTTGGATCTGATGGCAGGGGAGGATGCCATTCAGACCTGGTAGATCCAAGCATATAGTGAGGATGTGCTGGGAACGTCTGGCTGAGGCCCCTGTCCGGGAGGTCTTCAACTCCCACTTCTGGAAGAACTCTGACCACATTCCGAGGGAGTCTGGAGACATGGATTCTGAATGGGCCATGTTCTCCACCTCCATTGTTGAAGCAGCGGCCCAGAGCTGCAGCCACAAGGTCATTGGGGCATCTCGTGGTGGCAACCCCCAAACCAAGTGGTGGACACCAGTCTTGAGGGGAACCATTAAGCTGAAGAAGGAGTCCTATCAAGCTTGGTTGCCTTGTGGGACTCCCGAAGCAGCTTATAAATGGTAAATAGTATTCACTTATATAGCGCTTTTATTCTCATCTCTTGATGACCAAAGCGCTTTACAGATCCTGCCAGCCACCCATTCACACACACATTTACACACTGATGGTGGCATGCTGTCTAACATGGCGCCTCCAGACCCACCAGGAGCAATTGGGGGTGAAGTGTCTTGCCCAGGGACACAACGGCAGGATATCTGGGGAGAGCGGGATTTGAACCACCAACCATGTGGTTATTGGACGACCTGCTCTACCTCCTGAGCCACATGCCGTCCCCACATATTATAGATGAATAAGTTCTGTCAGACTGTATCATGGTTATGTGGTGTAGATTGCACATTCATACCTCCAAGTAACGGTGAACATTAGTACTTACCCAGCCCCTCGATGGTTTTGATGAGCAAAATTTTAGCTTGTTCTGGCATTCCATTTAATTTAATGAATACTTTACAGTTTGTGGTCCATGTGTTTTGAATTTTTCCCTGTTTTTTCAAGTGACGTGCTTTTTTGGTGATGTCAGCATTTTGTTTTGTCAGATGTTCATTCATGAAGACATTTGATCCCTTTAGCTGCCTTCCTTGTTTTAACAGTGCAGTTTTGTGTTTTCTGTTCACAAATCTCATGATGATGGCGGATTTGTCACTATCATTTCTCAGGAGCAGAGGGTGACATGCCTCAATGTTGCCACAGTCTATTTCAGTCCCTTTGGAATGAAGGAAGGCAATCATCTGTTGCTCTGCAGAGCTGACATCTTGCTCATCTGGCTCTCCCCTATTTTCAGCAGCCACCACCCGGCATATGACTGGGGTTTGATGTGAAGCCCAGTAATAATCATATCATTCATCCTGGTGTACTGCTCCAGTTCAGCCACCCTGTTCTCCAGCTACACCAGACACTGGTCCTTCTCAGCATTCTGGATCTGAAGAGCCTTTACCTCCTGCACCAATTCCAGGATGGCTTTCTGCTGCAGTTTGACAGCAGAAATCTCTTCTGTCATAAACTCCAGTGACTTCTTAATTCCATCTCCCTCCTCTGCTGTCAGTGGCTTCTTTGGACCCATATTGCAAGAAGTTGTAGTAGGATCAGTCGTATTCCTAGTGGCCTACTAACTAGGTTGCCAGGTAGGTAGATTTCCAGCTAGCCAACTATTCTTGCAAACAGTAAAACAGTGACCAGTCAATGTAAAACCCAAGAGTGTCAACAGATGGCCAATGGCTATAATCCAAAATCAGTAGTCAAAACACACAGTATAGTCCAGAAAATGATCCAGTGCTAAGAGTCACATTCACCAAACTCCACTAAACTCCAAACAGGAAATAGTAACAGGCTCTTTTACACAAGCATAAAAGCATTTTTTAAGACTTCATTGCCAACTTGATCATGCATTTTAGGCTAGTAACAGCTAAAACATATTAATTAAAAACAGTTTTGAAGGCAGAATTGCTTGTTGTATAAACAAATATTGGGTGGCAATTGAACTCATGTTTTTCATGAGAAAAGTCAAGCTTTATTTATTAAGAATACAGCTATGGTGTTGTATTTCCAGCCACTCTTGTGCCAGTCAGAACTTACATCCTTTATTCCTGGTCACTTGCTGTCATGGAAAAATAATGCCTGCTGAGAAGAGGTTATCTGCTTCAAGCTGTTCATTTGGGTTTATATTATTTTTTGCCTTGTTTATTGTCTTAGCCACTGCAGCATATCAGGTGAACTGCTGAGTTTAGTTCCACACAAAGCAGTTTTATTAAATAGTATATTTCTCTCTTGTCCGCTGGCTGGTCCCTTAGCTCACTCACTGAAGGTGCTGTTTTGCGTGGCCCCTGGGATTCAAATTGTTTCATCAATGTTATTTTCCAATTGCCAAGATTAGTTTGGAGTTTTTTCAGTCAAATGTGTTTGAAGACAAAAAATGTAATAAAGAAAACACTTTGGACATCAATCTCACAAGACAGGTATAGTAGAAAAAAAGATTTTGCACTCTCACACTTAAGTTTTGTGGTATGAGTCTAATAGTTCTAACTGTAGCCCATACACCTCACATATGGTGGGTGGGGGGTGGGGGGGGGGGTGGCTGAAAAGTTCATCGTGGCCAAATTTGACCAAATGTGGTATATTTTTCAACCGCAGGTATCCAAGACTGCAACACCGATGGAAGATAAATAAACCACATTTGGTCAAATTTGATCACGATGAACTTTTCAGCCCCCCCCCCCCCCCCCGTACAGTATCTGTCATGGCAAAGAACTCTCTGAGGATCTGAAAAAAAAAAATGATTGCTCTACATAAAGATGGCCTAGGCTATAAGAAGATTGCCAACACCCTGAAACTGAGCTGCAGCACGGTGGCCAAGACCATACAGCAGTTTATCAGGACAGGTTCCACTCAGAACAGGCCTCGCCATGGTCAACCAAAGAAGTTGACTGCACATGTGTAGGAACAATTAGTTATAAATGTGATAAGGTACAAGGATTATTTAATTTATATACAAAGGTGTGTGTGTGGAAACGGAGGTTTACTTTGTGACCACAAACACTCACAAACAAGAGGGAAACAACTCGTAGGGGTACCAGTCCAAACTTGGACAAATTTATTAATAACTAATGTTGTACCTTTCATTAACCAGTCTCAATATTTGTGAATTCTTCTGCCGTTACCCAGGAAAGCACACACACAGAAGAAATCAAGCAGAAATTTCTATATACCGTTAACAGTTTTAATAATCAAACTCAAGTTAGGTGACATTACATTTAATTTGATTTGTAAGCAGGTTAAATGATCAACAAGTATCAAATATCATATTAATTGGTAACAGATTCCTGAGCATAAAGTCCATAGTTAAACCTTTGTGGAAACAAGAGAAACCAGATTTTGAATTTGTAACTGTAATGCAATAGGAGACTGTGGAGTAACTCTAACAAAAATATGCATAAAATTGAATGCAATTTTATGGAAAAAATGATAAAAGCTGATTACATAAAAAGGAAATTCTGAGTTACTCTCAAAAAAAACCCCAAAACAGATTATTGAAAAGGAGAAAATTATTTTTCCTTCAGCTTTACAGCTCCTATCGTAGCTTATGGACTAACTTTTAACATGAAAAACTGGTCATATTCAATTAGAATTAGACATCACATTTAGCCCAGCAAATAGAAAGTTGGAGTCTGACTTACGGACAGCTGTGTCTTCAGAGTTTATCAATGATCTTGAATGCCAGCAGATGGCAAAAGGGGGAAAGACTGCCAGCAGTCCTTTCCAATCGTTGCAGCGGTTCTAGCTTACAGACTCAGCAGCAGGGCAACAGTGGAGCCAGCAGTAGAGTGTGTGGCTGGCACCTGGGCAGGTGACGTCTTCTCCTAGGCAACAGGTCCTTCCCTGGCCCGCAACTTTGGAATGTCCACCAGCCAACAAGAACCACAGGCTGAAGGAAAAATGGATGTAAAACAGTTCCACCCACGAAATTCTAGTTCTTCTGACGTCGTGGTACGGGGGTGAGACAGTCTCAGGGGGAAAAGTTCAAAAATCACTATCAGTCCACTTTAACGGTGAGTTAAGGAAAATCAATAGTAAAGGTTTAGCAGAATAAACACGGCATCTGAGGAGAGGGAAAAACAGCATTTTGGAGTTTCACTCCAAGTAAGAGGGGTTGAGCTCAACAAGAAAGGATGATCCCTCCTCAGATACCAGAGAAAAAAACTCACACAGAAGAGACAAAAAGTTTCAGAGAGAACAGAAAGAACTTAACTGCAAGACAACAAAAGACAATTTAAAGAAATCTTAGAGAACTCAACTACTCAGGCGTTTCTCCCTTTTTAATTGAGTGCAATTCTTTGGTCATAGCATATGACTGGCAGCAGGAAGAACCAATTGTCGGCTATCGTGGGAGAATTGAATGGACTATGGTCCAATAAGAAAGCGATCCTTTGTCTGTAACCAACCAATAGAATGAAAGGGGGCATCATCCAACAGAGACAGCCTGGTGACTGGCTGGTACCCGTCAGATGACTGGCATAAGTTTTTAGAAGGCAAGCACATATTAACTGTGAATTTCACATTTTATACTTTCATATAAAATCTAAGCTAACTTCAGTGATTCATGACTAACTTTCATGACTACTTCCAGTGAACATGCACTTTTATAACTCGTTTAAATATTTTCAGACATGCAATACATTTAAAATCAATGATTAATGAAACATTTCAAACCCATCATTGTCCAGCACAGAGGCAGTCATCTTCAACAGTGTTCTGAGCAGTATTTCCTGGAAAAATATCAAAAGTCATGAGGATAGAGGATTATTTTTGGCCGATAAAACACAATTCCAATGTTGATTAGATCCAACATGTTCCTGAGTTGAACAGAAGGGGGCACTGTTGGCCCTTGGATAATGGTAGGAGGTCTTAGGAATGTAGTGGATGTCTTCTGGCTTGTATCAAATGGCTATTTAGCACATAAAACTGTCTGAGGCTAAGTGTTCCTTGGGAATTTATGATAAAAGGCCAGGCATGTTCCTGGCACCAAGAGGATCCTTGGGGTCTAAAGTCAAGCAAGGAATGTGGTGTTATGATGCTTTATTTAGGAAACAGGGTGAGATGGGGGTCTTCTGTTCACAGAGACTGTTCATGTATATTGGAACTCAGATGTAATGTTACACGTGCACAGCGTCATATTCAGAGGTTGTCTTTTGAAAATAAATGTATGAGTGCTGCCAGCATTTCTGCAGAGGTTGAAGGGGTGGGGGTCAGCCTGTCAGTGCTCAGACTATACGCTGCACACTGCATCAAATTGGTCTGCATGGCTGTCTTCCCAGAAGGAAGCCCCTTTTAAAGATGATGCACAAGAAAGCCTGCAAACAGTTTGCTGAAGACAAGCACACTGAGGACATGGATTACTGGAACCATGTCCTGTGGTCTGATGAGACCAAGATAAACTTATTTGGTTCAGATGTGTCAAGCGTGTGGGGCGGCAGCCAGGTGAGGAGTACAAAGACAAGTGTGTCTTGCCTACAGTCAAGAATGGTGGTGGGAGTGTCGTGGTTTGGGGCTACATGAGTGCTGCTGGCAATGGGAAGCTACAGTTCATTGAGGGAATCATGAATGCCAACATGCACTGTGACATACTGAAGCTGAGCATGATACCCTCCATTCGGAAACTGGGCCATAGGGCAGTATTCCAAAATGATAACGACCCCAAACACACCTCCAAGATGACTGCTGCCTTGCTAAATAAACTGAGGGTAAAGGTGAAGGGCTGGCCAAGCACATCTCCAGACCTAAACCCTATTGAGCATCTGTGGGGCATCCTCAAACGGAAGGTGGAGGAGCGCAAGGTCTCTAACATCCACCATCTCCATGATGTCATCATGTTGGAGTGGAAGAGGATTCCAGTGGCAACCTGTTAAACTCTAGTGAACTCCGTGCCCAAGAAGGTTAAGGCGGTGCTGAAAAATAATAATGGCCACACAAAATATTGACACTTTGGGCACAATTTGGACATTTACACTTAGGGGTGTACTCACTTTTGTTGACAGCGGTTTAGACATTAATGGCTGTGTGTTGAGTTATTTTGAGGGCACAGCAAATTTACACTGTTATACAAGCTGTACACTGACCTCTTCACATTGTATCAAAGTGTCATATAGTGTTGTCCCATGAAAAGATATAATGAAATATTTACAAAAATGTGAGGGGTGTACTCACTTTTGTGAGATACTGTATATTAGTGGACATAAGTGTATGTAAAGGACTGTAATTTACTTTCTTGATGTGAGTCTGTAGATATTAGCCAGTCCATAACCTGCCAAATTTCCAATATAGCAATATGCCCACAACAGATAACCTGAGATCAAAGCCACATCTTAACTGAAAACTAAATTATTCTATCATTCTAAACTAAGTGTGTAACATAAACCATAGATAATGTTCAGTAGGTGGAAAACGAAAAAGTGTGCAACTATCAAACAATAGTCAGGTGAAGTCAGCTTTATATACAGTGGGACAAAAAAGTATTTAGTCAGCCACCAATTGTGCAAGTTCTCCCACTTAAAAGATGAGAGAGGTCTCCAATTTTCATCATAGGTATACCTCAACTACGAGAGACAAAATGAAGAAAAAAAATCCAGAAAATCACATTGAAGGATTTTTAATGAATTAATTGGTAAATTCCTTGGTAAAATACGTAAGTATTTGGTCAATAACAAAAGTTCATCTCAATATTTTGTTATATACCCTTTGTTGGCAATGACAGAGGTCAAACGTTTTCTGTAAGTCTTCACAAGGTTTTCACACACTGTTGCTGGTATTTTGGCCCATTCCTCCATACAGATCTCCTCTAGAGCAGTGATGTTTTGGGGCTGTCACTGGGCAAGACGGACTTTCAACTCCCTCCAAAGATTTTCTATGGGGTTGAGATCTGGAGACTGGCTAGGCCACTCCAGGACCTTGAAATGCTTCTTTCCAAGCCACTCCTTCATTGCCCAGGCGGTGTGTTTGAGATCATTGTCATGCTGAAAGACCCAGCCACATTTCATCTTCAATGCCCTTGCTGATGGAAGGAGGTTTTCATTCAAAATCTCACGATACATGGCCCCATTCATTCTTTCCTTTACACGGATCAGTCGTCCTGGTCCCTTTGCAGAAAAACAGCCCCAAAGCATGATGCTTCCACCCCCATGCTTCACAGTAGGTAGGGTGTTCTTTCTCCTCCAAACACGACAAGTTGAGTTTTTACCAAAAAGTTCTACTTTGGTTTCATCTGACCATATGACATTCTCCCAATCCTCTTCTGGATCATCCAAATGCTCTCTGGCAAACTTCAGACAGGCTTGGACATGTACTGGTTTAAGCAGGGGGACACGTCAGGCACTGCAGGATTTGAGTCCCTGGCGGCGTAGTGTGTTACTGATGGTAGCCTTTGTTACTTTGGTCCCAGCTCTCTGCAGGTCATTCACTAGGTCCCCCCATGTGGTTCTGGGATTTTTGCTCACCGTTCTCGTGATCATTTTGACCCCACGGGGTGAGATTTTGCGTGGAGCCCCAGATCGAGGGAGATTATCAGTGGTCTTGTATGTCTTCTATTTTCTAATAATTGCTCCCACAGTTGATTTCTTCACACCAAGCTGCTTACCTATTGCAGATTCAGTCTTCCCAGCCTGGTGCAGGTCTACAATTTTGTTTCTGGTGTCCTTTGACAGCTCTTTGGTCTTGGCCATAGTGGAGTTTGGAGTCTGACTGTTTGAGGTTGTGGACAGGTGTCTTTTATACTGATAACGAGTTCAAACAGGTGCCATTAATACAGGTAACGAGTGGAGGACAGAGGAGCCTCTTAAAGAAGAAGTTACAGGTCTGTGAGAGCCAGAAATCTTGCTTGTTTGTAGATGACCAAATACTTATTTTACCAAGGAATTTACCAATTAATTCATTAAAAATCCTTCAATGTGATTTTCTGGATTTGTTTTTCTCATTTTGTCTCTCATAGTTGAGGTATACCTATGATGAAAATTGGAGACCTCTCTCATCTTTTAAGTGGGAGAACTTGCACAATTGGTGGCTGACTAAATACTTTTTTGCCCTACTGTATATAGCACATTTAAAAAACAACATTGATTGACCAAAGTGCTGTACAGATAACACACATTTTATAATAAGCAAGCTGAAAATAAAAATAAAATCATATATGCTTAAGAAGAAAAGCAGCACAGTGGTACAGTGGTTAGCGTAGGTGCCTCACAGCTAAAAGGTTCTAGGTTCAAATCTCCAGGCTGGCAGGGGTGGGGACCTTTCTGTGTGGAGTTTACGTGTTCTACCTGTGCTGTGTGGGTTTACTCTGGGTGCTCCAGTTTCCTCCCACAATCCAAAGACATGCATGATAGGTTAACTGGTGATTCTACGTCATCCCTAGGTATCTGTCTCTGATACAGCATTAGAATAAAGGCTTAGTGTAGTTACTAGTTAAGTGCTTTGAGTGGTCTTTGTGACTAGAAAAGTGCTACAAAAGAACAGGGCCTTAGCCAATAAAATATATTGGTAGAGTAAGTAGAATAGTAATGGCTAAACTATAGAATTGATCGATAAGATAAAAAGCTAAGAAGGCCAAGCAGAGGCTGCACTACACTTTTTTGTTATCTATCATTTTAATTGGCTTTTATTAGATCAACCTCAGTGCAATCTGTCAAATGACAGACAGCTTTCAAAATTTGTAGTCATTTCTGAAAAAGTTCTGTCACTGGAGGACAATTTTCAGTTAACGCAACCCCTAAGGCCAAGATAACTTGCCCAACTGGGAGTGAAGCTAGAGACACACCAAGCCGACATCGCTCACAAAACCTGACACACCGGGAAGATTACAACCCACAGCAGACAATCTCGTATGTTCTGCATATATGTCAGAGAAAATAACTCTTCATATCAGCAGGTGGCACCAAAGCAGGTGTGACAAAGCACCGTGCAATTGGCTAATTATGCCATTGGCTAGTTGTAGTGTTTTCCAATGTTGGTACCTGAAGTAGAAAAGTTCCATAATGCTGCTTTATGGTACATGCATTATATATCAAGTCAAGTTTTCATCCACGCAAGTTAGTCACGATAGTCAATCAGTAATGAGATTCCACTGTCACTGGAGTGACTATCAACAATGGAGAGTAAACTAGCTTGAAAATGAGACTGCCACCCACTGTAGACAGATGAAGCAGAGCTCTGCAGCTGAGACGGATTGTCTGTAGTTTGTATCCACCAATGAACTTTTACTACAAATGTGCTAATGAGTGCTAGCAGCTCATGAAACTGGACATTGACCAGCTTCCATTTGGTGATGAAAACAACCATCATCCAGGTGCAGTTTCAGGAGGAGGCAGTGACATTTTCCCCAACTGTGTTTTCCCCCACCGGGTAATGTTGTAAACCTAAACATAATGGAATTTGGGGGATATCCACAGCAACTGCAGAAGTTATGAAAACAAAAAAAGATGCTGTTTGTAGATGTGCTTTTTGATCAAATAATGCAAAGAAAACAAGTTCATACTCATTCTTAAATGCTACAATATTTAAATTTTAACCTACGAAGGAATCAATTCTTCTAATTCGTAACTTGATAGGAAAACTGGAAGGCCTTTGACGGCTAACATAAACAAAGGGTTAATATAATTCCCAGTGGTTACAGTGGTCATACAGAGCTGGCCTTTCTCGAATTAAGCTGATCAGGTGATCTTTGGTTCTTCATTCCAGATAGCCACGAGTGTTTTTAAGTCAGCTGTTTGTTTTCAATTGTCATATCCGTTTCTCTTCTCGTTCACTCATTCGCTGTTTTAACAGCCAATAAGAGTGATCTCTTTTGCTGACAACTAGATGCCAATTCAACATGTCAAATCGATTAAAAAAATTCTGACAAGGTTTGTTTTGTGCCGACAGTGTGGGACACACCAAGCCAACAACTTGAATTTTCCAGATGGCTGATTGTCAGCTGTGTCTCTAGCCTAAAATGCCAAGGAGAAAAAAAAAATGCATCTTCAGCAGTGTTTTGCTGCACGGTGGCGCAGTGGTTAGCACTGCGGCAGCACAGTTTACCCTTGGCCGGGGGATTGTGGGGATCGTGGGATCGTGGGTTCGATCCCAGCCCCCGACCAACAGTGATCTGTGTGGAGTTTGCATGTTCTCCCCGTGTTGCGTGGGTTTACTCCGGGATTTCTCCGGTTTCCTCCCACATGCCAAAAAACATGCATGTTAGGTTAATTGGCTGTTCTAAATTGTCCCTAGATATTTGTTTCCTATAGGCCCTTAGAATAGAGGGTTAGTTATATTAATGAAAGCGCTTTGAGTGGTCTTTGTGACTAGAAAAGCGCTATATAAGTGCAGGTTAGTTAGTTAGTTAGTTAGTTAGTTTTACAATGTATATATTTGACAAAATTTGTCAAAGATTTAAAAAACAGGCAACTAAGTACATGCCTTTAAATACAGACATAATGCCCCTGTAAAATACACAAGATCAATGTTTTGTTGGAATTAAATAACATCTCCATTTAATATGCATCAGATTTTGTTCTAGGGTATACTGTAGAGGCAGGATTTTACTGCGGATGTATGACCTCTTAGCTTATTTTTTTTTCTAAGAGCTCTTTAAAAAATGTCAAGTCTTCATGGATGCAAATGTGAGCAGCATAGCTGGGTGCATGGAGATTGATGTTATTTCATGGGTAACTGAACTCAGGCTTTCAGCAGCCATGAGACAACAGACTGGGCTACTGAGTTTTTAAAGTAAAACAATAGAGATGTTTAGAACTCAGTGTGACACTTTCTATGATTTTTCTCTCCCATCCTGTTCTATCTTCTGCAGAGACCAGAGAAAGTGAGCATATGCCCCCTGGAGAACATGATCACCAAACCACATGGTGGTATTGATTGTTGGATTTCCTAACAGGTTTATCAAGCAGGTGTAAAAGGCATTGAGTCTGTCTGGGAAGGATGATGTCTTGGATAGTGATTTTTTTCTTAAGTCTGTGACAGTCTAAATGTCCTGCCACCATTGATGGGTGTAGCTGTCAGCAGCGTAGCAGTGTCCTCTTCCCACACTGATCAATTTCAACAGAGGCTGAAACTGAAGGAATTTTGGTGAAGATTATTCTTCTGTTTAAAGTACCCCAATTAATCACTTTTTCCACATGTTGACAATATTCCCAAAGATGTTAATGGAATATCTGTAATATGCTTTGGTTAAAAACATTAGCATTTCAATATTGCAGTATCACTTTCCCCAACCTGACAAGCCTTCTTCAAAATGGGCTGTTTTTGTATATATTGCTTTAAATGCTAATGAGCATGAGTTTACACCACTCTCCCTCTTTCGTCATTGTGACTTCTGTTGTTCACGCAGCTGACACCATTTTGAGGCTAACTATCTTTGGTAGTTAACACAGCTTGAGCCAACTAATGTAAAACCGGATGAATGTGAGAATACTGAAGCCCAAATAAAGCAGTACTGGAAAGAGAGATTTATGGTTTAAGTGATATGACCAGTCCCTTAAACACATAGAAACAACCAAATGAGTTAGCTGCAGTTAGCACTTAACCACCACTCAACCAACCTGTTAGCTCTGGATGATGCTCCCTGACCATTTCAGTCATTTCATGTCTGATTTATTACCTTTTACCTTTTCATGAATTAATTTAAATTATGATGTCATCAAGAAGAAGAAGAAGCCATCTCTGTTGTCATTCAGTCCATACAGCCAATCCTGTACAGTAGAACAAAATTATGTTTCTCTTATCTACAATGCTAATCACATGTAGGATCAGAGGGGTCGCTACCACAAACAACTTCTCCTTCCCCCATTCTATTATGCTGAGCACCAAGCTAGAAGGAGGGAAGTACCATTTTTATATGGTCTTTGGTATGACCTGGCCAGGATTTGATTTGCCTCTATTTTGTTGGATAAACAAATATAACTTCATTGTCTTTTTTTTTTCGTGCGCTCTAGAAAGTCTCCCTCCCAGAAAACGTGGTTCTGTGTCTCTGGCAGTGTTGGGCAAGTTACAAAAAAAAAATAGTAACTAGTTACAGTTACTACTTTTCAAAAGTAACTGCATTACTTATCAATTACTGCATGATTAAAGTAACTAGTTACTTGGAAAAGTAATTTTCACTTTACTTTTAAATGCATCCTTAAATCATCTTGCCAACCCGGTCTCAGTAATAAATGTATCTAATAAACATTCTCCCACCCCTCTAAAAACACGTTTCCACGTTAAATCAAAAAATAACGTGCCTCGCTACGTTTTCACAAGTTCACTCACTGCGCAGTCCTCACCGCTCATGTGCAGAACAATGCATCTCTTACTTAGCTTTCCCAACACTCATTCGGTTGGTGGGAGGGGGATGGCTGTTTCAGCAAAAATACACAAGTTCGACTCCCACTCTTGTTTGTCACTGACCTTTTTCTTAGTTTATTTTTTCCTTGTTTTTTTTTTCTTACTTTGCTTTTCACTCCACTAATCAAAGGTTCCTGTGAGGTTAGGGTTAGGCATTAAAGTATGGGTTAGGTTAGGTTAGGTGCTCCATGCTCACACACAAAAGTGAAAAAAACAAAATGGCATTACACACGCTTCTTAAAGCTGTAAACGCAACGTACCCACTGCACGTCAAAAATCCTTTTTACGTGCCTCTGTATGTTTTCTATGACTGACAAAACGTGCTATTGAACATTTTTTTGCTGAGACTGGGCTCCATTTTGCACACATAGCAAGATAATTTAATTAATGGATTACATTACGGACTTATTAATGTCAGGCTGAAAACAGACTGTTTCAGACAGAGGTTTTAGAACATGTTCAGTCTGCTTTTTCCTGCCTTGAGAGCTCTTATTGTGGGAACAATCTGAAGAAAATCAACACAAAATTGTCAGTAATTTCCTCATTTTGGAGTGAGAAATGGAGTTTGTGGAGTGAGAGAGAGGAAAAAAGAGTGAAAATCGCTCCAAAAGAGTGAGTTGGCAACACTGCTTATACTGTAGCTGTCAGCGTTTCTTACCTTTATATTATGGATCTAATCTGATGTGCAGTGATCCAAAGAAACTGTCCATTATCCACAGTCCAAATGTCTGCTGTGACAGAGACATGATCAGCCCCCTTAAATTCCTTTTGGAGATCAAATGAAGAGTTTGTTTGCATAAACCGATAAACGCCACTTCCAAGAAAATTTCCCTCTTTACATCAAATAACTGTTAACATTACCTACTTATTGAAGTTCAAATAGTTTTTTCTCAAAATCCGAATTCATGTTTTATTTTTTTTTCAAAAGCTGATAAACGCCGGGAGCGTTTTTTTTTTTTTACAAAAGCAGATTTCTCGGGGTGCTGTCGAGCATGAATACGGAGTAGACGCGTCCTTACCAGTTCCGACATATCTTTTCATAAAGGTTATTTTAAACGCCAGTTTAACTCGCTATATTTCTCTTTTTCATATTGGGACCACTTAAGAAACCCTCTGAAATGTCTGGGAAGTACTCTTCTCATCAGGAACGCTCTACCTGAGCCCCTAAACGTCAAGCTATTGAGAAAGCTAACTACCCATCTCCTGCACATGGCGTTGATGAGGACACAGAAGAGCCGTCACTTTTGGGTGTGGTAAAGTTAATTGAAAGTTTCCGAGCTGAAACGCGGGACTCATTAGGCAGGCACACTGCAGACTTCTATGCACTAGTTTGGGACACGTCTGACCGAGGTCGAAACTTCTCTGCAGGAGTGTGACGACAGGATTACGACACGCAAAGCCAGGTGTAAAACGCTGGAGAATTGCAACAAACTGCTAATGGCTAAAACAGAGAACTTCAAATCGAGGAGCGGACGCCTAAATCTTTGTGTGCTTGGTCTACCGGAAAACAGAGGGGCCACAAGTCGCAGCATTTATGACTGACTTCTTTGCCGAGACGCTGGGAATGGAGGTTCCTGACGGGCCTGAGATGTTGGAACGAGCGCACCGCCTTGCTTCCTGGCCTGCCCAGGGTCAAAATGCTCCCCCGAGACCCACGATTGTAAAGGTGCACCATTTCAGATTGAAACAGCACATCCTCCAGCTCGCCAGAGAGAAGGACCCACTTACTTTCCACGGTTACAAAGTCTACATTTTCCCAGATTTTACTGCAGATGTCACCAAACGGAGGGCATCTTTCATTAACATCAAGCGAAAGCTCCATGCTGCAGATGTGAAATATAGCTTGGTGTTCCCTGCCCGACTCCAAGTGTCATTCAACGGCAGCAAATACAGCTTTGGTACTGCGGAGGAGACGGAGAAATTCTACTCAGAGACCATAGCCCCATCTCTCCGAGCGCTCCATGTGGATGACATCAATGGTTAACTTCTCACTAGCCCTTTGGGGCAGTTTCCAGCCATACATAAACTAAGCAGTTTAATAAGTACTTTTTCTTGTCACTTTATGGACTTTTTACTCCACTATAAACGGATTCACTGTGAGGGGTTTAAATTTAAGGAGTCGAGGCAATATCAATGCTCATGTTACTTTTATTTTATTGCTGTTTAAAAAAAAAAAGGAGTATTTTGTTTTAAAAGTTCCTCCGATGTTTAAACTACATTTGCATATGGAGCACTGGTTCAGTGCAGAGTTAGGATGTACTATGTAGGGTGTAGACGCTCAGTTCAGGAAAGCGTTCAAAGTGCGAGGGTGGTCTTTTGTCTGCTTTTCACCCCTTCTCTCCACACTCCCCTTTTTTGGGGGGATTTTTGGTTTTTGTTGTTGTACTGTTGTATTTGTCAGGAGGTCTTATACACAAACTCTTATAATGTACAAACTTCTAAACAAAACTATTATTTGTATCATTTGGAATAATGGCTGGCAGTGCAGAAATTAAATTGTGTTCTTGGAATGTACATGGGATCCAGACCCCTATTAAACGTAAAATGAAAATTCTTAACTATTTAAAAAACAGGGTACAGATAGCATTCCTCCAAGAGAACCATCTAAACAATGATGAACACCTAAAGTTAAGAAGGCAATGGGTGGGCCAGATCTACTATTCCTCCTTCACTATTAACAGCAGAGGGGTAGCCATTTTGGTTCATACACACTGTAAATCCCTTCCTCTGGCAGGGGTGGAGATTACATGATCAGAGGGACACTCTCTGGGGACCCTGTGTCCTATTTAAATGTGCATGCCCCCCCGATTCACTCAACTGATTTTTATACTAAGGTATTTTCTCAGTTTTCTGAGTGGGCTGTTGAGTCCTCTGTGATAGTAAGTATGTAAAATTGATTTATATAGCACTTCTCACAGAAAGAATCACAAAGTGCTTCACAATAAAATAAGACACACAATCACAAATACAACAATAAAGGCATTGAAAAACAAGTATAAAGACATTAAAAACATAAAAACCATAATCTATAATCAAACTAAAAGGCCTGTTTAAATATGAGTGTCTTCAGCTGCTTTTTAAAAGCGTCAACAGAGTCTACTGAGCACAAAGACAGTGGTAGAGCATTCCACAGTTTTGGTGCCACTGCCTGAAAGGCTCTATCACCTTGAGTTTGAAAATGGGTTCGAGGGACAAGCAGTAAAAGTTGATCCAAAGATCTCAAAGACCGTGAGGGGTTTTACACTTTAAGCAGCTCGGTGATGTATTTAGGGACCTGATCATGAATAGCTCTAAAAACAAGAACTAAAATTTTAAACTGAATCCTAAAACCAACTGGGAGCCGGTGAAGTGCTGCTAAAACTGGTGTAATGTGAGCCCTTTTCTTAGTGTGAGTTAAAAGTCTAGCAGCTGAATTTTGAACAACCTGGAGGCGTTGAAGATGCTTTTGGCTCAGACAGGTAAAATTACAATAGTCTAAGCGGGAAGAAATAAAAGAATGTATAATCATCTCAAGTTCCGCCTTCAACACCAGGGTTCTCAACTTAGAAATGTTCTTCAGATGGAAGAAACAATTTCTAAATAATTGATTAATGTGGTGCTCAAGAGACATAGCTGAGTCAAAACTAACACCAAGATTCCGAAGACTCGCCTGGACAGAGGAACCTAGGGTACCCATGTGGTACTTAATAAGTGGAATCTTGTTTTCAGGAGCGATAATTAATGTCTCTGTCTTGTCTGAGTTAAGCTGTAAAAAGTTTGCACTTAACCATTGTTTGATGTTAGACAAGCAGTTAGTTAAAGATGACAGCATGTGAAACTCAGACTCTTTAAAAGAGCAATACAACTGAATATCGTCAGCTTAAAGATGACAAGAAATATCTTTGAACTGGCTAATTATCCCATCCCAGTGGCAGAATGTAAATTACAAATACAATGGGTCCTAGAACTGAGCCTTGTGGTACCCCACATGAATACTGTGCTACTTCAAAAAAGATCTGATTCACGGACACGTTAAAGGTTCTTCCTGTGAGGTACAATGAGAACCCTTTTAAAACAGAACCAGACAGCCCTAGCTCATTAAGTCTGTTGATCATTATACAATGATCAACAGTATCAAAGGCAGAAGAAAGATCCAATAAAACCAGATGATAGCGGGCGACTTCAACTGTTGTTTATATCCACATCTAGATAGGTCCTCGAAAATGGTAGTTTAATGTTGGACAAGCTCATTCTTTACTCGGCTGCTGTGCTGATATTCACTTTATTGATACCTGGACAACCCTTCACCCCACTGATTGGCAGTATACATTTTACTCAAAAGTGCATAAAACATCCTCTAGAATTTATTATTTTTTTTACTCCTAAATATGCCCTTCAAAGAGTACTCTTGCTCCATTGGGAATATTATTATCAGTGATCACTCACTCATATTTTTGATCATGTCCAGCAAGACTCAAAGCACTAGGGGGCAATGGCGCTTTCAAAATTACCTTCTTAAAAATCCCAATTTTAAAACATACCTAACGGAACAGTTTAAGATAAGATAAGATAAGATAAGATAAGCCTTTATTAGTCCCACAACGGGGAAATTCCAGGATTGCAACAGCACAGGGATAGCAACACTCAGAGCAACAATCAGAAGGCAAGAAAAAAAACAAGCAAGCAAGAGCAGCTAATAAACATATGTACGTATTACTATAAAATATATATATACCCTATACACACACACACAGACACACAGTGCAGAGCATTGTAGCTGGATGGAATAAATATATGAATATATGAACACACAGTGCAGAGCATTGCAGCTAGGTGGAATAAATATGCAAGTATATAAACACACACAGTGCGGAGCAATGTAGCTAGATGGAATAATATGTAGATATATAAATATATAAACACACCCAGTGCTGAGCATTGTAGCTAGATGGAATAAATATGCAAATATATAAACACACACAGTGCAGAGCATTGTTGCTAGATGGAATGAAACAGCATAACCGTCTACTTAGTTATCCTACATGGTATGATTATGTGCCCATACATATTCTCACCCTCCATAGCGACCGGTATGTTCCTAGTTGTATGCCGGAGGGGACCATTGTGTAAGTCTATTGCATCTTTTGCATTCAAAAAACTATTAGTTTGTTACGTCTTTTTGCTATCTCTGCGAGCAGCCCTGCTTAGGTTGTACAGTCTGACAGCCGTTGGTAGGAAGGACCTACGAAACCTCTCGGTTGTGCACCTGGGATGATGTAGTCTGCTGCTAAATGAGCTCCTCAGTGCATTCAGTATGTCCTGCATAGGGTGGAACTCGGACTCCAGCAGAGATGACAGTTTAGCCACCGTCCTTCTCTCTCCTATCTCCTCCATCGGATCAAGGCGCTGCCCCAGGACAGAGCTAGCTTTCTTAATCAGTTTGTTCAGTCTCTTCCTATCGGCTGCAGTAATGCCACTGCCCCAGCAGACCACTCCAAAAGTGATGGCTGATGCCACCACCGTGTCATAGAATGACTTCAGCAGCGCCCCTTGTACACCAAAAGACCTGAGTCTCCTCAGCAGGAACAGCCTGCGCTGTCCCTTCTTGTAGAGTGCATCAGTATTGTGTGACCAGTCTAGTTTATTGTTCAGATGAATACCCAGGTACTTATAGGATGTCACCATCTCCATGTCTGTTCCCTGTATATTTACTGGTACTGTGAGGGGCTGCCCATGCCTGCGGCAGTCCACCACCAGCTCCTTAGTTTTCCTCGCGTTGATCTGGAGGCAGTTCCGATGGCACCAGTCCACGAAGTCCTGGATAAGCCCTCTGTACTCAGCTTCATCTCCATTGGAGATGAGGCCAACGATCGCAGAGTCATCAGAGAACTTCTGTAGATGGCAGTGTGTTGTGTTGTGTGAGAAGTCCGCAGTATAAAGAGTGAACAGGAAGGGAGCCAGCACCGTTCCCTGGGGGGCCCCCGTGCTACTGATGATCGTGTCGGACACACAGTCCCGGGTTCTCACAAACTGAGGCCGGTTCGTGAGGTAGTCCAGGATCCATGATGACAGGTGCTGGTCCACCCCTGCGCGCATCAGCTTGTCCTTCAGGATCATCGGTTGGATGGTGTTGAAAGCACTGGAGAAGTCAAAGAACATGATCCTCACCATATTCCCGGGCTTCTCCAGGTGGGACAGAGAACGGTGAAGGAGGAAGATCACCGCATCCTCCACCCCAATGCCATGCTGGTAGGCGAACTGGAGTGGATCCATCGCTGGTTCCACCAGGGGGCGGAGGTGAGCAAGGTGCAGTCTCTCCAGGGTCTTCATCAAGTGGGACGTCAAGGCCACCGGTCTGTAGCTGTTCAGGTCTTTGGGGTGGGAAGTTTTTGGTACAGGTACCACACAAGATGTTTTCCACAGCTGTGGTACCCTCCCCAGTTTCAGGCTCATGTTGAAGATATACGTCACAATCCCACACAGCTGGTCTGCACAGGACTTGAGGAGCTTTGCGCTGATGCCGTCCGGTCCCGGCGCCTTCCTCGCCTTGATCTTCCTCAGCTCCGTCCTCACCTGGGTCCTGGTCAGGGTCAGGATGGGGGGCTGTGTGTTGGGAGTGGGGGGGTGTTGGTGGAGTGGGGAGTGGGCAGCAGGACTTGATTTCTTTAGAGGCAGCAGTGGTTGTTGTGCAGTCAGGGGGGAGGGCGGTTGGTCAAATCTATTGAAAAACAGATTCAGGTTGTTCGCCCACTCCCTGCCCCCTGTGGCCTGGGGGGAGGTATTCTGGAGCCCCGAGATGGTTTTGAGGTTTCTCCAGACCCCGCTGATGTCGCTCTGTTGCAGCTTGTCCTCCATCTTCTTCCTGAAGCTGTCCTTGCCTTCTCTGATCTTTCTCCTCAGCTCCCTCTGTACGGACTTCAGCATCTCCCTGTTCCCTGACCTGAAGATCATCTTCTTCTCTCTCAGAAGTGTTTTTATCTCAGGGTTGATCCAGGGTTTGTTGTTTGAGTGACGCCGTATGGTCTTGGTGGGAACGGATTTGTCCACACAGAAGCTGAGGTAGCCCGTGAAGGTGTGAATGAGGCCATCGATGTCCTCACCATGTGGATCGCAGAGCTGCTTCCAGGCGGTGGCTTCAAAACAGCCCTTTAGGGTGTCCATTGTCTCCTCAGACCATAACTCCACAGTGTGCATGGCCGGAGGTTGTCTGTGCACTAGGGGTTTGTACACCGGCCGGAGATGAACCAAGTTGTGATCCGATCTCCCGAGTGGGGGGAGTTGTGATGAGGTGTACGCCTCCTTAGTGTTTGCGTAGAATAAATCCAGTGTTTTATTGTCTCTAGTGTGGCATGTGACATACTGGGTGAACGTGGGTAGAATGGGAGACAGTGAAACATGGTTGAAATCGCCTGAGATGAGGAGAAGAGCATCTGGGTGTTCTGTCTGCAGCCTGCTGGTTACTGAATGGATGACGTCACGTGCTGTCCCAGCGTTCGCCGTCGGATTTGCATAAACAACAATGCAGATCACGTGTGAGTGTTCTCTCGGGAGATATGTAGGCCTCATGCTAACAGCTAGCAACTCAATGTCTTTGCTGCAGTGTCGTTGTTTAACAGTGATATGTCCCGGTCTGCACCAGTTGTTGTTAACATACATTATCACTCCACCGCCCCTAGCCTTGCCACTGTCTGGTGTTCGGTCAGCTCGTATCATGTGAAAACCCTCCAGCTCAATGTTAGCATCTGCTGCTAGTTCAGTTAGCCACGTCTCAGTAAACAAAAGGAGAGAGCACTCCCGGTATGTGCTATCATAACGGGAGATAGCCGCTAGCTCATCTAACTTTCCCAGTATCGACCGTACATTTCCCATGACAACAGATGGAAGGGAGGGTCTGTACCTTATATTTTTTGTCCTCCGCCTTACTCCAGCCCGGCAGCCGCGGCGTTTTCGCCTCAGTTCTCTCGGTATGTCGAGTTTTTCCAATGGGACCGGGTGGCGGTTGAATGCTAGCAGCTGTTCTCTGCTGTATCGTATCCTGCTATAGACAGTGGCTCCGTCCACCGGCTCAGGAGACATTTAGGACGATCTGTGTGTCCGTGATATAAGTGGGGTGAAAAAAAAAGACGGATCAAAAGAGAGAGGAAGGGAAAAAGACTCGGAATCGAGCCGCTGTTGCAAAAGGCAGCCGACTCGTGTGGCGCCGAGAGAAAAAAAAAAAAAAAAAAAAAAAAAAATCATTTTATTGTTGAAAATAATATCTCTAATGTGTCACCTAATTTACTTTTGGAAAACAGTAAAGCTGTTATTAGAGGCTTTACTATATCATTCTTAGCAAACCTTCAGAAAAAACAGAGGGCAGAGCAACAGCTTCTTGAAGGTAAGCTAAGTGAACTACAGCGTGAATTAAACCTTTAGCCTTCAGATAGCCTGAGATCTCAAACTGATGCCACCACAGCAGCTCTAGATGCACTTTTATCTAAAGAAGCTCAGAGATCAATACTATTTGGTAAGCATAAGTAATATGAATTCGGCAGTAAGCCAAGTAAGAATTTGGCAAATCTAATAAAAGGTAATACCAGCTCCCAGGCTATTCCAGGCATAAAGGATAGTTCTGGTAAAAGAGTTTATAACAACAAAGAAATTAACAACTCTGTCCTTTCCTTCTTCTTGTACACTACTGAGTCAGACCACAACTCAGGGGCTCTGATGCATAATTTTTTATCATCTGTCAAACCACCTCAAGCATCCAATACACAAAAAGCGCTGTTGAATAGGGATATTATCCGTGAAGAAGTTATAGAGGTGATTAACAGCCTACAAAATAATAAGGCCCTAGGGCCTGATGGTCTGACCCCAGAATTTTATAAAGCTTTTAAGGATTTGCTAACTGACCTCCTTCGAAATATGGTGTCTTACTCCTTTGACTCTGGGGCTCTCCCTGACACTATGATGGATGCAAATATTTCTCTAATCCTTAAGAAGGGCAAACCCGCAGATGAATGCACATCCTACAGGCCGATTGCCTTGCTGGACGCTGACCGAAAATTATTGGCTAAAATACTGGCGAAGAGACTTGAAGATGTCATGCCAGATTAAATTCCAACAGACCAAACTGGATTTATATTAGGTCATAATTTCCTTCATAATTTAAGGAGACTCTTAAATCTTATTCAGAATGGATCAAGGTCAAAGGTCAAGTCTCTTGTCTTCCTTGATGCAGAAAAGGCTTTTGATAGGATTGAGTGGCCTTATCTCCTTGGTGTGAGAGAGAGAGAAAGAGAGAGAGAGAGACAGAGAGAGAGAGATACTTTATTTCAAACAACAAAGCAAAAAAACAAAACAAATGACAAGTGCAATAAAAGTGACTGTGTACAGTACTCGAAAGGGAGAAGGAAGAAGTTAACACTTATTTACTCCAACTCCTCTTTTCCCTAAATACAACCCATGTGAAATACATACATATTTCCTCAATTAAGAACCCCAAGTAGACAATTAACTATATTTTATACATATCAACATTGACACCCATCCATCCCTACATACACTACCATTCAAAAGTTTGGGGTAACTTAGAAATGTCCTTATTTTTGAAAGAAAAGAACTTTTTTTCAATGAAGATAACTTTAAACTAATCAGAAATACACTCTATACATTGCTAATGTGGTAAATGACTATTATAGCTGCAAATGTCTGGTTTTTGGTGCAATATCTACATAGGTGTATAGAGGCCCATTTCCAGCAACTATCACTCCGGTGTTCTAATGGTACAATGTGTTTGCTCATTGCGTCAGAAGGCTAATGGATGATTAGAAAACCCTTGTGCAATCATGTTAGGTCTGCATTGCTGTAATTGCTGCAAATGGAGGATTCTTTGACGAAAGCAAAGTTTGAAGGAAAAAATTATTATTTCAAATACAAATCATTATTTCTAACCTTGTCAATGTCTTGACTATATTTTCTATTCATTTTACAACTCATGGTGGTAAATAAGTGTGACTTTTCATGGAAAACACAAAATAATTGTCTGGGTGACCCCAAACTTTTGAACGGTAGTGTACATACAGTCCATACATCTATACCCAGCCCCAAACAACACAGATATACACAGTACCGTCCCACCTACCATACCATAGTGTCCCAGAGTGAGTTTAGTGCATCGTACATATTAATACTACACCTCTAACATAAATCATTTTAGCAAATAATGTTTATACCTCTTTTTGAATTGATTTCTGCTTGTACATAGTTTCAGTTCCAGCTCCAGACTGTTCCACAAATCCCCCCCACAGACAGAGATGCACATACTTTTCTTAGTTGTTTGTAAATTAGGTTTTGTAAAGTTTAAGTCTCCTCTCAAATTAAAATCACTGTCTCTTTTTGAATATTTTTTCTATATTAGTTGGGAGTTGACATGGTTCAGGTGACCAACAGACAGACACGACTCAGGATTAACACAATTAACGTACTTTATTTGTTAACATGAGTGAGTGGATGTGTGAGTGCGGTTATAAGGTGTAATGTAGTGTAGTGCAATCCGAGTATTCCCGCTGGGCCGGCAGAGCACCGTACAGACTGGCAACCCTGAAACAGAGACAAGGGCCGTTAGCAACAGTACACCTATGCAGCACATCTGATGTTACTGGGCTTACTGTCAGCAGATGTAGATGAGTCTTCAGGTCGCACTGAAGCTGCAGCCAGGGAGACAGTGTCTGAGGGCTAACTAGCAGGAAAGGGATAAGTCCGCCGCCTGGAGGGAGAAGGAGGTCCGCCGTGGCGGGCTCCGCCTGTGCACAGGGAAAATGGACAGGTTAGAAGCTATAGAGCTTACTTGGTTGTTGGTCCGGGCGAAATAGACCCGGAAATCGTTCTGCTGGGCTTGGAAGCCAGAGGCAGGAGAATTCAGTGCAGGGAAGCACAGAGGCAGGTTGTGGCGTGATTCACCAAAGGAATCAGACGACTCCGCGCCCAGCACTGGTCCTGATGGGAATAAATAGGCCGCAAGAAATAACCGGCAGGTGCACACACAGGTGCCGTGATTGGCGGCCATGACAGGAGTTGATTATTAATTGCCCTGTACATTACTTGTACTGTCTTAAATTTAACTAAATCCATGAACTTTATGGCATGTGACTTTAAAAACAACAAGTTGGTATAGCCTCTATATCCTACATTATTTATTATCCTTAGAGAGTTTTTTTTTGTAATGTGCAAATTGGCTGTAGGTTGGTCTTGTAGGTGTTTCCCCAGACCTCTGCACAGTAGTTAAGATATGGTAAAAACAGAATTGTACAGTAAGGATAATGATTTATAGTCTAAAATGTGTCTCGTCTTCCGCAGTATTCCTATACATTTTGCCTACTTGGCCTGGATGTGACTGATGTGAGGTTTCCAGCAGATTTTATTGTCTAGTGTCACCCCCAGAAACTTATTTTCCTGTACTATTTCAATTCTGGTATCATTTATCAATACCATTATTTCATGATTTATTTTATAATTTCCAAACAACATAATTTTTGTTTTTGTTTTTTTTACCAGATTTAGAGATAATTTATTTTTGCTGAACCACTGCGTTAACCTTTTCATTTCTGTTGTGACCACCTCTAAAACCTGCTGCAAATTCTCGCCAGTGCAAAGAATATTTGTGTCATCCGCAAACCAAATAAATTTCAGAATTTTTGATACTTGGCATATGTCATTTATATGTAGGATAAAGAGTTTGGGTCCCAAAACTGACCCCTGGGGCACACCACAAATGATGTCCATGAATGGTGATTTGTGCTCACCTATTTGTACAAATTGTTGTCTGTTACTTAAATAACTTTCCACCCAACTCAGTCCGACCCCTCTTATCCCATACCTTTCCAATTTCCTCAGTAAAACTCTATGATCAATGGTGTCAAAAGCGTTCTTTAAATCTATAACTACTCCTACAGTATTTTTTTTTTTTTTATCAATACAACTAGTAATTTCTTCTATGAGTTCAATCAGTACTGAAGATGTAGATTTGTCTGCTCTAAAACCATACTGACTGTCTGTAAGGAAGTTATGTTTTTCAATTAAATTATCCAGTCTTTTAGTGAAAATTTTTTCAAGTATTTTGGAGAATTGTGAGAGTAAAGAGACCGGCCTGTAATTTGTGAAATGATGATTGTCTCCTGTTTTGTATAGTGGTATTACTTTTGCTATTTTTCTTTTTTTTGATTTTGTATACTTTATTGATCCCCAGAGGGGAAATTGAGGGCATCCACCTGGATGGATGAAGCAGCCACGGTACGGCGCTATCCCTTTACCATTCACACACACATTCACACCTAGGGCCAATTTAGAGTCTCCAATTAACCTAACCTGCATGTTTTTGGCCTGTGGGAGGAAACCGGAGAAATCCCGGAGTAAACCCACGCAGACACGGGGAGAACATGCAAACTCCACACAGATCACTGTTGGCCAGGGGCTGGGATCAAACCAGGGATCCCATGGCCAAGGGTGAATTGGCCAAAAGACACTGTGAGGAGGAGCTGACTCCTGTCTTCACAGACATTTTTAACACCTCCCTGAAGTCATGCCACGTGCCAGCCTGCCTCAAAACCTCTACCATCGTCCCTGTCCCCAAGAAGCCACAGATCACTGGACTTAACGACTACAGACCTGTAGCGCTCACCTCTGTAGTCATGAAGTCCTTTGAGCGCCTGGTCCTGCCCCACCTCAAGACCATCACCACTCCCCTCCTGGACCCGCTGCAGTTTGCCTACAGAGCCAACAGGTCTGTGGACGACGCAGTCAACCTGGACCTCCACTCCATCCTGCAGCACCTGGACTCCCTGGGAACCTACGTCAGGATCCTGTTTGTGGACTTCAGCTCTGCATTCAATGCCATCTGCCCCGCTCTGCTCCAGGACAAGCTGTCCCTGCTCAACGTGCCTGACTCCCTCTGCAGGTGGATCACCGACTTCCTGACGGACCGGAGGCAGCATGTGCGGCTGGGAAAGACTGTCTCAGACTCTGTTAGCATCAGCACCGGATCACCCCAGGGCTCTGTACTTTCCCCCCTGCTCTTCTCCCTGTACACCAACTCCTGCACCTCCAGCCACCAGTCTGTCAAGCTGATCAAGTTTGGGGACGACACCACCCTCATCGGGCTCATCTCCAACGGCGACGAGTCCGTCTACAGGAGAGAGGTGGCCCAGCTGGCGTCCTGGTGCAGCCACAACAACCTGCAGCTGAACGCTCTGAAGACAGTGGAGATGATCGTGGACTTCAGAAAAGTCACAGCCCCTCTGCCCCCCCTTACCCTCACAGACTCTCCCATCACCACTGCGGATTCCTTCCGCTTCCTGGGCACCACCATCACCCGGGACCTCAAGTGGGAGCCGACCATCAGCTCCCTCATCAAAAAGGCCCAGCAGAGGATGTTCTTCCTGCGGCAGCTGAGGAAGCTCAAGCTACCCACCAAGATGTTGGTGCAGTTCTACACAGCCATCATCGAGTCCATCCTCACCACCTCCATCACCGTGTGGTACGCAGGAGCCACCGCCAGGGACAGACTAAGACTGCAGCGTGTTGTGAGTGCTGCTGAGAAGGTGATCGGCTGCAAGCTCCCATCCCTCCAGGACCTGTACATCTCCAGGACCCGGAGGCGTGCAGGTCGGATCATAGCCGACCCTTCACACCCTGGACACGCACTGTTTGCCCCCCTCCCCTCAGGCAGAAGACTTCGGTCCATTCAGACTAAAACCTCCCGCTACATGAACAGCTTCTTCCCCTCTGCCATCAGACTGCTGAATACTAAGTGACTTATTAGACTCTCGTGCATTACGTACAGCAGCTCAATCGGACTCATGACAATTATCACTGTTTTCTTTTTGCACTACCGACTGCACTGTGTGGAACTCCACAATATCTACTGCTTGTTAATATATTTAAAAATTGCATAGATTAGTATTACTTATTCATATTCTACCTTTTATTGCATGCATAGTTTTTTATTTTTATCTTTAGTGCTACTCCATGTTTAATGTTGCAGCATTGCACCGAGACAAATTCCTAGTTTGTGTACTACATGAACAATGGCAATAAATCTGATTCTGATTCTGATTCTGAATTGCTGTGCTGCCGCAGTGCTAACCACTGCCCCACCGCACCGCCCATTTTCAATTTGTTTGGAAATTTACCAGTTTGAAATGACAGGTTACAGATGTGGGTGAGTGGTTTAACAATTCTTTCAATTACTTTTTTCACTATTGTCATGTCACTTTCAATCCAGTCAGCTGATTTTTTGTTCTTAAATTTACATACAGTCTCGATAATTTCCTTTTCAGTTACTGCACCCAAAAAAGATGGTGCTTGGACTTCTATCTTCTATTTCATTTACAGGCACACTATCGTTTGTTTCTGGTGTCACTATTGTTTTTGCTAATTCTGGACCAACGTTTACAAAAAAATTATTGAAACTACTAACCACATCCTCCATATTATCAAATTGTCATTTTCAATAAAATATTCTGGATAATTACCATTCTTTGATCGGTTACTAATAATCCCATTTAGCACTTGCCATATTCCTCTTAAGTTATTTTTATTATCCTCTAATATTCTGTTGTAGTATTCTTTCTTACAAGTCCTCATTATATTAGTTAGCTTGTTTTTATATCTTTTATATTTGAGCTCAGCCTCAACCGTTCTACACTTAATAAATTGTTTATATAATGTATTCTTCTTTTTACATGCATTTAACCCTTTGAGTGTGTATGGTGCAGAACTGCAACATACCCCCAGTGGTCAAGAGTGGTAAATATTTTTTGTCAATAAAATAGTTCAGATTTCCAAGGCTATAACTTGAAAATGGTAAGAGATAATGACTTACTGTCAATTAGAAAGAAGTAAAATATGATCCAAAGTTTCAGATAGGAATAAATTTACACATCTAATTTGCATAATGTCACAGCATCTCTTGAAATTCCATGACTCAGTCAAAACTGGACTTTGGACATATTTACACAAACAATTGTTCAGTCTTTTGACACCATTTTTTTGTACAGAGGTACCTCATCATCTTATCTTCAAAGTATATGAACAAGAAATCAGTACATTTAAAAAAAAAAAACAAACAGATATTTCTCACTTTTGACAAAGAGTGAGAAGGCAGGCGCAGTGCCGTGCTCTGCCACTAGGGGCACAGAAATTCTCACACTCAAAGGGTTAATAGCCCCTTGGTGACCTATGGAATATTTTTGTTTTGTTGTCTGTCACTGCGTTGTTTTATAGGACAGTTTTTGTTGTACAATGATTGAAATATTTGTAAAAATTCATCATATGCTTTATTTATATCTTTTTTGTCACAAACTATCTTCCAGTCTTGTATTAATAATTCCATTGCCAGTAAATACATAAATTATTCAGTTCTTATTCTTTTATATCTAATATTTTGGGTATACTTATTCTTCCTATAATCACAATGATGGACAACAAAAGTCGGCAGGTGCTCATTGATATCATTTAATAAAAGCCCGCTCACAATATTATTTTCCATAATGTTTGTGAATATGTTATTTATTAGTGTGGCACTGTGTGACATTATTCTGCTAGGTCTGGTGATCATTGGATGTAAGCCCATACTGTACACTGTGTTGATAAATTCTTCTGTCATACTATGTTGTTTTGAATTAATAAGATCTATATTGAAATCCCCACAGATGAACATAACTTTATGAGTAAGTTTTGCATACATTTTTTTTCCATCAAGTCGTTAAATAAGTCAATATTTGATCCAGGTGTTCTATATACACAGCTCACTACTATATTCTTCATATTGTCCAAACAGATTTCTATTGTAATACATTCAAATAAATTTCCAACAGTCACTGACAAATTTTCAACAACCTTGTATTGCAAGCACTTGTCAACATATATTGCAACTCCTTCTCCTTTTTTCACTTTTCTATTCATATAATTTAATTCATAGCCATCCATTGTCAAGTCCACTCCTTTCTCTTCACTGAGCCACGTCTCTGATATTGCCACTATATTGAATGGCTCTTTAAGCTGATGTAAATAATCTTTAATGTTATTAAAGTTGGCATAGAGACTTCTGCTGTTGAAGTGGATCATTGATATATTAAAATCAGATGTGACCATTGTCTTAAACTGTTCATCCGTGTAGTAACTACACTTATTACTGAAGGAGGTAAATAAATGATTGTCAGGGTCTATGTTATATTCTACATCCTGTGGGTTATGATCCGTATATTCAAAAACTTTCAGCTCCTGTTGTTCCTGTTTGTTGATCTTTTGTTTCATGTAGTTAAATGTCCTGATGCAGATGAGTGTGATCCTTCAGTGTCCTACAGTTGTCTCTTGTTGCTGTTGACCCCAGTTCATAATGTTCATTGATATTTGTCCAGTTCCATAATATTTCGGATGTTAATAACTTTGGCTTCTTCAGGTGATCCATTTAATTTGACATATATTTTAGTTTAATGTCCAGGTGTTTTGAATCTTTTTTGCTTTCTCATGTATCTTGCTTTTCTGGCTATTTCTGCGTTTTCATTTGTAAGGTGCTCAATTATGTAAAAGTTTGTTCCTTTCAGTTTCCTACCTTATTTTAGCAGCGCAGTCTTGTGTTTTCTGTTGACAAACCTCATGATGACATCTGGTTTGTCACTGTTGTTTTTCCTGGGCAGAGGGTGGCAGGCCTCAATGGTGTTACAGTCCAGCTGTATTCCTTTGGACTGCAGGAAGGCCACCACCTGTTGCTCAGTGGATTCGGCTTCCAGCTCACCGAGTCCCCCTCCACTGTCCACAGCCACCGCCCGAGCATATGATCGGGGTTTAATGTGGAGCCCTGTGATGATCACGTCGTTCACCCGGGTGTATTGTTCCAGGTCAGCCACTCTGCCCTCCAGATACCCCAGCCTCTTCTCCTTCTTGGAGTTCTGGATCCACAGCGCTTTTACCTCCTCGATCAGGTCCAGAATGTTTTTTTGCTGCAGCTTAACAGCAGAAACCTCTTCAGCCAAGAAGTCGAGTGATTTTTTAATATCGTCCACCTCCTCAGCCTGCTGAGCTTTCTTAGGACCCATGATCCCGGACAATTTATGTTGACTAAATGGCTAACTGAAGAACTGTTTAGCTAGCTGAGTGGCGGGCCACTCAGCTCCACTCCCGTTTTCCCAGTACGTAAATGGGGTTATCGGCATCTTAAGTCAGGCATGAGTCGAAACGAGGATGTCCAGTCTGTAATCCAAACTCAGTTATCAGACGCTAGAACAGTAGTCAAAAACCAAGCACCAAAACAGAAATCTACCGGTTGACAGCAGGTTGACAGTGTCCTCTCAAAATTCAATCTTGGTGACAACTTTATTAGGTGGATATCTCTGCTATATGCTGCCCCCCGTGCCTCTGTTATTACAAATGGAATGAGGTCCTTCACATTCACAGTGAGACGCGGCTCTAGACAGTGTCATAACCCGAGTGTCAGTTCTGCCCACACTCGGGTCTCATATCATATTTCCCTGGCTTTGGCAGCAGAGGATTCCTTCCAGCTCCTCGGGATCTTATTGTGAAGGCGCCTGGGGGAGCTCCCTGCTGTCAAAGTCAGCTGCTGCGCTGCTGTCATGGCGAGCAGCTGCGCCGCATTGGGGTCATTAGCCGCTAGAGATAAAAGCTGGTGCTGAATGTCCTCCAATGCGGCAGTCTCTGTTGTGTTCCTGTTATGCTCTGTTATGTTCCTGTTATGTTCAGGTTATTGCTGTTAATCTCTGTTGATTCCTGCTAACGGTCCTGTTTGTAAGGTACGTTCAGTGTGACTAACCTTCATTGTTATTCGTCTGGCACATCGGGCGCTCCCCGGCTCAGACGTGCCCATTCCTTGTGTGTATTCCTATGCCTGCCTAACCTGCACTGTAAATAAACATCACTGCAAACTCACTGGTGACTGAGGCATCTTGTGATGGTCCGTGAGGGCCATCGTGACAGTAGACTGCCGCCAAACTCCCGGAGAGGAGGCGTTGTATCGAGACGCCATTCACCGTGCAGTTTGCAGTAGTGGTCTGTTTGTTCCTACCTGTCTGAGTGTCTGCAGCTGGGAGTATGACGTCATCCAGGAGCCGTAGCGGGCGCCTGGGCAGGCAGCTAGCGGAAGCTCTGGAAGATATTGACAACACCATCCTTTCCGCTACGCTGTGGGACGCTCCCAGCGACATGCTAAGACATTTGGACTACGCTGAGGAATTTCTGCTCAATCTCCCCCTCGAGCTTGACGGTCACCCGGGGGTGATGGCGAGGTGGGAGGAACTCGCCGCCCAATGCGAGTCGCTTCGTGGGCTGGAGGAGAGGAGCAGGAAGCAAGGGAGAAAGCATCCACTCTCCCTGCGTCGTTGTTCCGTCCCCGTCCCGGAGAAGAACCAGGAGTACGCACCGTCTCGGGTCCGACGACGACGTCGGCGTAACGACGCGGGCTCTCCTCAGCAGAATCCTCAGCTGAAACCCCATCTGGATGCTGTTCCGGGTCGCCGCAAGGGCTCAACCCCCCACACAGCTGTCACTCCTGCGCCTCGTCAGAGGGGAATCCCCGCAGCCTCGTCTTTTCCCGGGCCCTCGCCTGCTGTCCCGTCAGCGCTCCATGTCCGACTGACCCCGGCTGTCGCCCCCTCCTCCTCGTCGCCTATCCTGGCTGCTGTGTGTCTCGGGAGCTCCGTTTCGGCGAGTCCCATCCCGGAACCGTCTCGAGTGGCCTCACCTCGTCTTCCCAGAGGGTCCTCTGTCGCCATCCAGCGGGGAAAGGGAGGAACGACGTCCCCCACAGCGGGAACCATCTTACCCTCAGGAGAAAGGCAAGTGCATGATAATTTCTCTCATTTCGATATTGTTTTGCCTTGTCTGACTCCTGGGGGTGGAGTTCGGGGTATGCAGCCCCCCGAGCTCCCTCCACCTGCTGTGGATGAAAGTATTAACCCTGCTTCCTCTGTGTCTCCCTCCGCTGAGCGGTCCTCGACGCAAGGCCAACATCGCTGGATGAGGAGGGGGCCTGCGGTTCTGGAGAGCCTGGTTCCGGTTCCGCAGCCACGCCGTGGGCGGAGGAGGAGAGCGGACTGCAGCGTGGAGCCATCGCCGATGAGAAAGCGTCCCCGGGGTTCCACGGATGAGCGGTCCGGTCCAGCGGGTCGAGGTTCTCCTGCCACCACGCCGTGCGGGCCATCGGCGTGGACATCGTTGCCGGAGGACTCTCAAGCTGCGCACACCATCACGCCAGCTGCGGAGCCCGACGCAGCTGAGTGGGAGCCTGAGGATGACCTCCTGACATCTGAGCCCAGATCTTCGCAGTCCTGGATGGCGTCAGAACCCGAGCTCAGGCAAGTGCTCTGTTTTGTCCTTCTTTTTCACCTCTTAGAGCACTTTTGCCTGTCTCAAGGGGAGATGAGCCGGGTGCAGCCGCCCGCTGCGTCCGAGCTTATCTCGCCGGGTTCTGGCGCTGCCAGTGATCCTGATCCCGGGGTTTCTCTCTCTTTCGAGCCTTCTCCTAGGGTCGCCGGCGAGGGGCTGCTCTCGCCTGCTGCGCCAGAGGTTCCGGTTTCGGGGTTGGAGGTTGAGTCTGGTGCCACGCCGACCCGGTCGGGGTCCGTCGCGGGTTTGGTTCCGGAGGCCCAATCGGGGTCCACCGTGGGTTCGGTTCCGGAGGCCCAATCGGGGTCCACCGTGGGTCCGGTTCCGGAGGCCCAATCGGGGTCCGACGTGGGCGCTGCACCAGCAGGTCCTGGATTCGGTGAGGGAGCTGCAGATCCCCGGCCACCGGATGCTGGACAGGCTCATTCCCCTCGTCACCCTCATCACCACCGTTATCCTCCTCGTCTCCCTGAGGAGCGCTACCCATCTCCACCTGGGGCCATTGGGGTCCCGAACGCTCCGCCCGGTTCCCCCTCGTCTCTCCCCTTTTCAGCGGGACCGCCGGCTGCTTCTTCCCAATGGTTCTGGTGGGCTGGTGTTGCGGGGCAGCCGCCTGAAGGACTGTCTCGCCGGTTTGGTTCTCTGGGCCGGCCCCCCGACATTTTTGACTTCCTGTGTGGCGACCTGCTCCGGCCGCCTGAAACTCTCTGCTTCCGAGCATGGGACTGGGGTAGGCCGCCCGAACTGTCCTCTTTTCCCCTCCCTGTTCTGTGGCCTTTTGATGCCGGACGACCCCCCGAACCTTTTGCCCCCATCCCTCCGGGTCAGGACTGCACCCTCCCCGGGTTTCTGATTTCGTCTGTGGGACTGTTGGGGTGTGCGGGGGGTGGGGGATTGATTTGTGTTTTTGTGGCTCTCTACTTTGTTTCTGTGTTTGGTGGTTCTTTTCCCTCCACCTTATGTTAATGTGTTTTTTGCCAATAGGTGTTCTGCCTATTTTGACTCTGTTCTTGTTACCCACGTTTAAGGGATTATGGTTTTTTTTTCCTCTACCTCTATAGCTTTGTTGGTCTTATTACTTGCTTGCTCCTTTTTTTTGTCTCTCTCCCTCCTGCCAGCGCCCCATCCACCCACCCTGGGGGGGGGGGGGGGGCTTGGGTGTTACTCGGGCCGCTCAGAGCTCGGCCTTGAGGGGGAGGTACTGTCATAACCCGAGTGTCGGTTCTGCCCACACTCGGGTCTCATATCATATTTCCCTGGCTTTGGCAGCAGAGGATTCCTTCCAGCTCCTCGGGCTCTTATTGTGAAGGCGCCTGGGGGAGCTCCCTGCTGTCAAAGTCAGCTGCTGCGCTGCTGTCATGGCGAGCAGCTGCGCCGCATTGGGGTCATTAGCCGCTAGAGATAAAAGCTGGTGCTGAATGTCCTCCAATGCGGCAGTCTCTGTTGTGTTCCTGTTATGTTCCTGTTATGTTCAGGTTATCGCTGTTAATCTCTGTTGATTCCTGCTAACGGTCCTGTTTGTAAGGTACGTTCAGTGTGACTAACCTTCATTGTTATTCGTCTGGCGCATCGGGCGCTCCCCGGCTCAGACATGCCCATTCCTTGTGTGTATTCCTATGCCTGCCTAACCTCCACTGTAAATAAACATCACTGCAAACTCACTGGTGACTGAGGCGTCTTGTGATGGTCCGTGAGGGCCATCGTGACAGACAGGGCTGTCCAGCCTCACCGCTTCTGTTTGCCCTTGCTATGGAGCCCTTAGCGGAGGCCATTAGATGTGATTCCTTGGTAACAGGCATAAATATGGGTTCCACAAACCATAAAATTTCCCTTTACTGTGATGATGTCCTCCTCTATTTAAGTAACCCAGAATCTTCTATTAGAAGAGTTGTTGAAATAATTAATTATTTTGGCCATTTCTCAGGTTACAAGATAAACCACTCTAAATCTGAAGCCATGCCCCTTATCCCTCAGGTATCTTGGTCTCCACTATGCTCTACCCTCTTCTGCTAGTCCTCATCAGGTTTTGTTTATCTGGGCATACACATTACTCCCTCTCTTTCTGGCCTATACAAAGCAAACTTTGTCCCTGCAATTCGTAGAACCAGGGAGGACGTGGCCCATTGGATGGCCTTGCCGCTATCTCTCTTAGGAAGGGTCAATCTTGTCAAAATGATTATACTTCCTCGGTTATTGTATCCCTTCCAGATGATCCCAGCTCTCTTAACAAGAAAATCACTTGCTACTCTTAACAGCTCCTTAACATCTTTTCCGTGGAGGAACAAGCGAGCCAGATTAAAACTCAGTATATTACAGCGCCCACTGGATGAAGGAGGCCTGGCGGTGCCAGATTTTAGGCGCTGTCAAATTGCTTCCCTCTCTATTTACATTTGGCACTGGTTTTAAAATGACCCAACATCCACCTGGCTTAATACAGAGGCAGCTCTGGTGGCCACTATTCCTCTTAGCCACATATTATATGCATCTAAGAAATGGATTTGTCTCGAATTAAAGGGGAATTTTATTCTACAAAATACTTTAAAAGTTTGGAGGATGGTGAAGAAGCTTGGAAATCAGGATGGCTCCTTTCCCCTCCTCACACCTATTTATTTAAACCCTGATTTTCCTCCTGGTCTGGCCGACCTTTTCTTCTCCTTGTGGTTTGATAGGGGCATAAAAACTGTAGGTGACTTAATGACAGAGGGCACTCTGCTGTCTTTCGAGCAGCTCAGAGAGAAGTATAACCTCCTTCGGAATAACTTTTTTAGGTATCTGCAAATCTGTAGTTTTATTTCTTCATCCATTAAGCTGAACCCTAATGGGTTCTCTTTTTCACCTATGGAGGAGGTGATTCAGAAACCAGACACTAGAAGACTAATCATTAGGTTCTACAAGACCCTCTCGGTCCCATCCAATGATTGTACAGCTCATGTCAGATCTCTTTGGGAAGTGGATTTTGGAGAATCCTTCTCACCAGATATACGGGATGAGGTGTGGTCAGGTAGTGCAAATTACCTATTTACTAACAAAGCTAGAGAGTTACAATTCAAGATCATACACAGGCTCCATATCACTCCAGTGAAATGCAATAAGTTTAACCCTCTATTCTCAAAATTTTGTAATAAGTGTAAGATTTCTGAAGTTTCATATTTTCACTGTTTATTTGATTGTCCTCTTATTAATGACTTCTGGGTAAAAATTTGTAAAGAGATTGATATTTTATTCAAGAAAAATCTAGCCCTCACTCCTCTCAGCTGCATTCTAGGAGTAAATCCTACCCCACTGAATCTCCGCTCCTCTGCACTCAAACTGTTGCAGGTGCTTCTCTTTAGTGCAAGAAGATGTATTCTTCTTCTATGGACCTCAGACTCTGCTCCTACAGTTGCACATTGGATTCGGGGTGTGATGGAACTCATCCCATTAGAAGCTATCAGCTTCTGGCTCAAAGACAAATCTTTTATTTATTTATTTTTTTTTTTTTTATATATGGGACCCCTTTTTGAACTATATAGGAGGAGACGGCGCCCAGGCCCTCCAGAGTGGCCTCTATGGTCTTGCATGGACTGAGATGTCAAAGTGCATTGCCAAATAGAGCACCATTATTTCTGACTGTGTTCTGAAGATGCAAATCTTCTGCTTCTAACAAATTTGTATTGTTGTATTTATTATTCATGTATCCCCCCCTTGTGTGGAGACGGGGTGATGGGGTAGGAGCTCGGGGGTTTAAAAAGAGGACTTTCTTCATTGTTTCTTATTGTTTGCTATTTTGTGCTGCTTGTGACCCTCAAAATCTCAAACATATTTATATATATATAAAAAAAGCAGATAACTCCACACAGCAAATCGGCGCTTGGTATTTGGGTCACATGACTCATCTTGGCTGCCTTCCCGGTCTGCTTGCTCTGATTGATTTCCCTGGCTGTGTTCGGAATGTTCACTCACTCCCTCCCTACTTGCTATATAGTGAATTTAGATACACTGGACTATACAGTAAACTCAATACAACAATAAAATTAACCGCTTTTGGACACTACTGGGTTTGTTTTCGCGGCACGATTAATGATGTCATCACGAGAGACAGTAATTTGTAACAGGCTAACGGTGGTAAAAAAAAAAATAAATGAATACCTGCATGTATTTTGTAGTAAATATGTATTAAATCAAATCATTTTTGGTGAATTATTAAATATTAATACCTTAAGGTAGTTTATGTTGTAATGTGAAGCTCTTCTCTCACTGCTCCATTGGCTGTGCATTCACTATATAGTACACTATATAGGGAAGGAGTGAGCATTTCAAACAGCACCTGCTTGCTGTCAGTGATTTCCTTGCCAGTTTTTTTTTTTTTTTTTTTTTACAATTTTGTTGCATTTTATGTCAAATATGGATAATTTTGATGAAGCAGATGAACCAGTGATGTATTCACCAGTAGGGTGCAAACGAGATCAGAACAGCGAACAATATTCAGAATTCTTGCTACTATTATCTTCTATTACACTGGTCAACATCAAATTTATTGTCAAAGTTTTTTTTAGCTGATTTAGGACAATTTTGATGTGCTGAATCCAAAAATCACATTGGCTTTGCTCAATCAGGTCAACTTTTTGAATTATGGCCACATGTTGTTTTATACGTTTTTGTTTACATGCACGGGTATTTTCACTTTAAATTCTTTTTATGTCTTGAAATTTTCTGAATTTTGATCAATGATGATGAAACATTCAATTTACATGTACTTACCTTTATATAAAGGTAAGTACATGCACAGTACTAAGTACTAAGTACAGGTTTTTACTTAGCACCTGATTGAGAGAAACGGATGTCATTTTCGGATTCAGCGGTGCAGAATTGTCTTAAATCAGTTAAAAAAAACACAGACAACTTACAAAAAAATTATTTTTGTAACCCTGTGTTATCAGAATTCTTGCTACTTTGCTGCTGTATGTCTCTGCACATTAACATTAACTGCAACCATTTGCACAAATGCCATATCTGCTGTCGTCTGTCTGTCACTGCAATACGGATCACGTGCAGTCCTATCTGTTACTATCTGCACCTACAATGTCATGTGCTGAGCACTGGAGGTTTCCGCCTTGCTCAGTCTCATGGCTTTTTCTCTGCATTTATATACTTGTTGTATTTTGTTCTTTTGGGGTTTCTGTAATTCTTGTACTGTTTGCTATTTTCCTGTTTATGCTTTAGTTTTGTTACACTTTTATTTTGCATTTGTATTTCAGCCTGCATTTGTTGGTATTTTATTCTTTATATCTCTACTGTTGTGTTCTTTCTCTGGGGTGACAGCTGTCAGTTGCATTTCCAGATTTGTGATCTTTGTGGGCATCGCCCCTGTCAGCTGTCAGTTCCAGTCGCGCCTCTCTCATTACCCCCAGCTGGTCTAATTATGAATCATTGTTTCCCTCTGCCAGCTCATGTGACCCACACCTGTCGTTACTTATGTGAATTGTTTTTGACCCTATTTAAGGGCAGTTATTTTCATTTCCTGTTGCTGTCTCGAGTGATTTCCTCTCACTTCGTCTCCACCAGAACCCAGTCCCTGTTCTGGTGCGCAATCCGTAAGTTTATTCATTGTTTGTATTTTGTGTTAGAGCACTGTTTGGACTTATGTTTTGTTACTTTCAATAAACCTCACAAACTCACAGTGCAGTGCTTGGGTCTCACGTCTCTGCCCCGGAAGGGCAATTCATGACAGAAGACAGGGGCCAGTAAGAGACCCAGCTGCTGTGAGTTTGTGGATTTTTGGCTTTTTTTTCACTCACCTTTTTCTCTGGAGCTCATCATGTCCCCAGCACGCTGATCTCCAACAGGCAAAGGGAGATCGTAAGCTTGGGTTCAAAGTGTGGAGGAGCAGTGGGTCGCCGAGTTTGTCCAGAGTTTTGTGGATGAAGATCTCGCCTCTCTCAGCCCAAAAAAGATCTGGAAGAGTGTGGATTCTGTGACCACCATTGTCGAAGTGCACCCAGAGTTATGAAGGCATGCCCAGTTCGCGGACTTGCTGGCCATACTCTCCATGCTGCAACAACTTCCCTGGGCTGACATAGGGGCCGTCTCCAGCGAACCCAGCGCCCACATGGAAGCATGCTCTGCGGAAGACGCCCTGCTTCGCCTCCAGTGCGCCCATTCCTGCTCCTGCTCCACCAGCTCCACGATGTCACTCTCCAGCTCCAGATCGCCGGAGGAATGCCTCCACCTCCTCATCAGCAGCCCTTCCTTTGCAGAGGTCAAAAACTCCTGCAGCAGTTCCCTTATCTGGTTTTTCTTCTCCGGCTGTTCTGTCAGCCAACTCCTCCGCTGCTGCTGCCTCTCCCTCCTCCTCCTCAGTGATTCCTCCCGCTGCTGAAGGACTGGTCACCTCCTTTTCAGCTCCACCCGTCACCACATCTGCAGGAGCGGCTCCTTTACATTCCTCTGAGGGGCCCACAATAGCTTCAGCCACAGAGAAGGCAGATTCTATGCCAACTGCAGCAGAAAACATCATGCCCCGGGAACACAGGCAAGTGCTTTTTTGTTCTCTATCATTGACACATGAATTACCTTGCCTGATTCCCGGTGGTGAGGCTCAGTCAATACAGTGTCTGAGTCCTCACCACCTGCTGTAGCTGAAGACTTTTCACCTGCTCTCTCCGTGTCATCTCCTCTGCCTCGAGTGTCCGCTGGCCCCAGGATTGAGCCGCCAGTCGTTGGAGGAGCCTGCGGTCCTAGAGGACCTGGTTCCAGCCCCGCAGCCATGCTCTGGACGGAGGGAGAGCGCTGAGACTGAGCTGATGCCTGTGCCGACGAAGGAGTATCCCTGGTCCTCAGCTGAGCAGAATCCAGTGCCAGCAGGAAATCGACTTCCCGAATCCACGCCGGATGAGCCACCGGCGTTGGTCACCTCACTGGGGGGTCACAGGGCTGCATTGACCACAATGCCTGCTGCAGGGGCCGCTGCAGCAGAACCAGAATTGGACCTCCGGAGGGCCGGGCCCAAGGATCCATCGCTTGGATTGACAGAGTCCTGGAGGGCAGTGGAGCTTGAGCTCAGGCAAGTGCTCTCCTTTGTCAGAGATTTTAAAGAGTGACTTCAGGAGCCTTCTGTCCACTCTTATGAACTGTAGCAGACGTGTGCTCATCTCTGGGCCTTTGGCACCTCTCAGATGAGGCTGCAATTGTTTTAGCAGAACTCTCAGTCTTAATACTTGGCTGTGTTTTGTCACGCCGCGCCATTCATCAGCGGCGCCACCTGCTCACGCACCTGCTACTCGTCAGCGGCGAAGGATAAAAGCCGCCTCGCCCTGAGCGTCGGCCTGAAGCCGTAGACTTCATTTCCTTTGTATGGACTTCTACCACATTCTCTTCAGCATCCTCATCTCCGGTAAGAAGTTCACTTACCTCATCTCTCCAGTCTGCTCCCCTGTGCACAGGTGGATTCCTCGGCGGCGGACAATCCCGTCCCTCGTCTCTCCTCGCTGCTGCACCGAGCCCTGCAGGTGGCTGTCTCCCGGGCTTCCATCCTTGAAGCGCCAGTCATCTGCCCAAACAAGTAAGCTTCTCTCCCTCGCCTATTCTCCTCCCGTGTTGGTGTGTGCTCATCACCCTGTGTCTGATTTCTCCCATAGGGTTGCCGGCTGAACGGTCTCCTGCCTCTGGGTCCGAAGCAGACGCCACCACCAACACATTAACATTCCGCAGACACGCACCCAAACATCCCTGTTGTTAATAAACAGTTTGAACTACTCTGAGCCTGTGTGTGTGCGTCTCCTGAGCCGAACGTTATGTCAGTACGGCTTCAGCAGAGCGGCTCGGCGGACGGCGGGCTCGCACACCGGTTTACCATCCTCGAGGCTCGGGTGGATCAGATTGTTTATCAGCAACAGGTGGTTCTTCATCAATTATTAGAACTGACTAACCGATTGAACCGCTTGGACCCCCAACAGCCGTTCCTCCCGACTCACCAGGGTGGCGCGGCTCCTGCTGTTCCAGCGGCCGTCCAGCCGGCTCCAGTGGCACCGGTTCGGCTCACGCCGATTCCGACCCCCGCCCGCTTTAGCGGTAAGCTCGGCGGAGCGCGGGGGTTTATTATGCAGTGTGAGTCCGTGTTCCACCGTGTGCCCGGAGATTTTCCCTCGGATCACAGCCGAATTGGTTACATAGGGAATCTTCTGGAGGGGCGTGCGTTAACCTGGACCTACGCCGTAATGGCGAGGCCCAGTTATGCCACCCTCACCTATGACCAATTCGTGAGGCGCTTTCTGGAGGTCTTTGACCACTCACAAACCGAAACGGTCCAGGTCGATCGGCTTCTCGCTCTCCAGCAGGGAAGCTGGTCGGCAGCGGACCACTCGGTCGACTTCCGGGTAGCGGCGGAGGAATTGGGCTGGGAGGAACGCTCCCTCTGTGGCCTGTTCCTCCGCAGCCTCAATAGTGATCTGAGGGATGAACTGGCTGGTCGGGATATCCCTGGGACGCTAGCGGAGCTGACATCCTTAGCGATAAGTTTGGATAACAGGCTGCGCGAGCGCTCCTCGGGGCGGAGGTCTTCTTCTTCTCGCCCTCGTGGAGCCTCGCCGCACCTGTTCCAAGCTCGCCCCCTGGCGGCGCCGCCAGCATCGCGCCCCGAGGAGTCGGAGCCGATGGTGACGGGCTGGACTAAACTTTCCCCTGTGGAGAAACAACGCCGCCGTGAGTTGGGCCTCTGCATGTATTGCGGAGGCGACCAACACACCGTGGAGCGTTGTCCACGGAAAGCCAGTCGGTGGGGTCCGCGAGTCACTGTTGGAAGCCTCGCGGATGTCAATCGGTTAGGATCACTTACTCAATTGAAGCTGCCCATCCGTTTCTGCCATAACCCTACTGGGCACCTCACCCACGCACTGGTGGATTCGGGCGCAGAAGGCAGCTTCATTTCACAAAGCCTGGCAACCCGATTGGGCATCCGCTGCCAGGCACTCAACACTCCCATCTCCCTAATCCACCTCTCCCGTGCCACCCTCGGGAGAGTGACACATCAAACTGTTCCCCTACCGGTCATCATCTCGGGAAACCACCGGGAGGAAATGACCTTTTACGTCCTTCCCAACTCTGTGTCGCCCGTCATCCTGGGGTATCCCTGGCTCCGCCTTCACAATCCGGTCCTGGATTGGAAATCAGCTGGGATCTCGGCATGGAGTACGTTCTGTATGGGCACCTGCCTTCAGTCCGCTGCCTGCTCTCCATCCGCTCCTCCCCCTGCTACGGACGCTGCACCCCCGGACCTGTCTCTGGTGCCCCCAGAATTTCACGACCTGGGTATAGTGTTCAGCAAAGCGAAAGCTATGTCTCTTCCCCCTCATCGGCCCTATGACTGCGCCATCAACCTCCGCCAGGGGGCTCCCTTACCTTCTGGTCGCCTTTACAGCCTGTCTGCGCCGGAGAAGGAGACGATGAACGCCTACCTGAAGGAATCATTAAGTGCTGGGATTATCCGCCCATCATCGTCACCCGTGGGGGCAGGGTTCTTCTTCGTGGGGAAAAAGGATGGGTCCCTCCGCCCTTGTATCGACTACCGGGCCCTCAACAATATCACGGAGAGGGACCGTTACACCCTGCCTCTCATGGACACTGCTTTCCACTCCCTCCAGGGGGCGACCTGGTTCACCAAGCTGGACCTACGCAGCGCTTACCACCTCGTCCGGATCCGGGAGGGAGATGAGTGGAAAACGGCCTTCCGTACCCCGAACGGCCACTTTGAATATCTGGTGATGCCGTTCGGGTTGACCAACGCTCCTGCAGTCTTCCAGCGCCTCATTAATGACGTCCTCCGGGACTTCATTGGCCTTTTCGTGTTCGTCTACCTGGACGATATTCTCATCTTCTCCAAGTCCAGGGATGAGCACCAGGTCCACGTGAGGCGGGTCCTCCAAAGGCTGCTGGAGAATCGTCTGTACGTTAAGGCGGAAAAGTGTGAATTTTACGCCAGGAGTACATCCTTCCTGGGGTTCATCATCGCCCACGATAAGGTGCTCCCCGACCCAGAGAAGGTAAAGGCGGTGGTGGAATGGCCCACACCTGCATCTCGGAAACAGGTGCAGCAATTTGTTGGCTTCGCCAATTTCTACCGCCGCTTTGTCCCCAACTTCAGTGCCATCGTGGGACCACTGACCCGCCTCACGTCCCCGAAGGTCCCGTTCCGGTGGACCGAAGAGGTCGCTGCCGCCTTTGAGGCGCTGAAGGCGGAATTCTCCTCCTCCCGGGTCCTTCGCCAGGTCGACCCCGCGCTGCAGTGCATTGTAGAGGTAGACGCCTCGGACACGGGAGTGGGAGCAGTGCTGTCCCAGCGGTCACCGGACGATGGCGCCAAGCGACCGTGCGCCTTCTTCTCCCGGCGCTTGTCCCCGGCGGAGAGAAACTACGATGTGGGGGACAGAGAGCTCTTGGCCATCAAGCTTGCCCTGCAGGAGTGGCGCCACTGGTTAGAGGGGGCAAGCCTGCCGTTTGTGGTCCTCACGGACCACAAGAACCTGGAATACTTACGGTCTGCCAAGCGCCTGAACGCCCGCCAGGCGCGCTGGTCCCTGTTCTTCGCCAGGTTCCAATTTTCCATCACCTTCAGGCCTGGCTCTAAGAACGTCCTGCCTGACGCCCTCTCCAGGCAGTTCGCCCCCGTGGAGTCGGAGGAGGCGCCCCACTCCATCCTGCCCAGGTCGTGCGTCGTGGGAGCCATCTCGTGGGACATTGAGAGCAAGATCCGGAAGGCACAGGAGGTGGAACCTGACCCTGGCGGCGGACCGGAGGGGAGGCTGTTCGTGCCATCCGCGGTCCGAAGAGAGGTCATCCACTGGCTCCACACCTCCAAGCTCACCTGTCACCCTGGCACCTCCCGGATGATAGATCTCCTCCAACGGTCCTTTTGGTGGCCAGGCCTGCGGAGGGATGCAGCCCGCTACGCCCGGGCTTGCCCAATCTGTGCCACCTGCAAGTCGGGAAATGCCCCTCCAGCGGGTCTGCTCCAGCCCCTGCCCGTCCCTGGCAGGCCCTGGTCGCACATCGCTCTGGATTTCGTCACCGGACTCCCCATCTCCAACTCCTATGACACCATCCTGACCATCGTGGACCGCTTCTCCAAGGCCGTGCACTTCGTCCCCCTGCGAGGCCTCCCTACTGCCCTGGAGACGGCGGACCTCCTCGTCCAACACGTGGTCAGGCTGCATGGGATTCCGGTGGACGTGGTCTCGGACCGGGGCCCCCAGTTTTCATCTGAGGTTTGGAGGTCTTTCTGCAACGCCATCGGAGCCAAGGTGAGCCTCTCCTCTGGCCATCACCCCCAATCCAACGGGCAGTGTGAGAGGACCAACCAGGAGCTGGAGGCTGCGCTCCGCTGTGTGTCCAGATCAGAATCAGAATCAGAATCAGAATCAGAATCAGCTTTATTGCCAAGTATATTTACAAGTAAACACACAAGGAATTTGACTTGACATTAGACGCGCACGTTAGGCGCATCCAATGACGCGTCGCCATACAAGGCGCCTGTCAACAGTGGAGGTAAAGAGGGGAGAGGAGGGGGAGGAAAACACAATAGGAGAGAGAAAAAACATAGTAATCAGAATAAACGCTCATATGTGAGCCAAATTTTGACTACACAGAAAAAAACCCTCATGCATTAGCATACAATAGAATTCACAAGACACAAGAGAGCAGTGTACAGTATCTTTAATCAGTTCATGAATCAATGTGTGTGCGGTGTTGAGCAGTGTTGATGATAATAAGAGAGACCCAAGGACCCTTGGCAGAAGATGTTTTGTCTGTCTGGCGCCCAGTCTTATCTGGCGCTGCAGCTGGCTGTCCAAGGCCTTGTGCTCATGATTTTGAAAAAAACACAGTCTGCAGACAGCCAGGAGGAATTTTCATGGGGAATAATAATGCCAAATAGGACTGATCACAGAGAAGACTTGTATTTCTTCTGTAGATTCAGTACATTAATCCTTCATTGCGCAGCTTTGAATTCGTCGTGGAAAGACCTGAGCGAACCCATGATGTAATCCACCTTACGAGACAGTTCTCCAGTAGTCGCTATCATGGTCTTCTCCAGTTTCTCAATTTGTTGGATGCACCTCGCCTGGCCAGCATTTTGATAGGTTGAATCCATCTTCAGCAATTTGCGGTAAACCAAGACAATTCCCGTCCCAATCAGAATTATCCCAATCACCAAGATTACGAAGATAAACAAATCTTCAATATCTTCGATAGAAAGATTAGAGAGACACAGCATTTTCCAATTACCCGTGTCACATAGATAGCCCACTGGAGCCGTTCCAGCGAGGCAGACAGCTTCCCCCGGAGCACTTTTCCTTGTTGAAAAAATAGTGTCAATTGTGTTCAAAGCCCAGCTTATTAACTCCATAATTTCTTTTCGGCGGTCGCAGTTAGACGCAGGCAGACAACAGCAAGCTGGGATCTAGTAACAGGAGGGGAGGAAAAAATCAGCAGGGTCCAAACCCGCGTCCTGGAGCAACCATCTTGCCTGGGTTGAATATGCCCACAACACCGCTCGCTCTTCTGCTACAGGGATGTCCCCCTTCAAAGCGTCCCTGGGTTACGACCCCCCGCTGTTTCCGGAGCAGGAGGGTGAAGTAACTGTCCCGTCAGTCAGGGCCCATCTCAGGCAGTTCCGCTCCACCTGGGCTGCCGCGCGCCATGCGCTATTGCGCACAGCGGAGCGCAACAGGACTGTGGCGGACCGGCGTAGGAGACCTGCCCCGGCGTACAGAGTTGGGCAGCTTGTTTACATTTCCACCCAGGACGTCACTCTAAAAGGCGAGAGGAGAAAGCTGGCACAGCGCTTCATGGGTCCCTACCCCATCACCCGGATCATCAACCCGGTGGCTGTGCGCGTGGCTATTCCCCCCTCCCTCCGCATTCATCCTACTTTCCACGTGTCGAAGGTGAAACTGGCGGTTACTGACCCCCTTTGCCCTCCTCCTGCAGCGCAACCCGCGCCCCGGATGATTGGTGGCCATCCGGCCTGGTCCGCCTCCTCCATCCTGGACTCCCGGCGCCGGGGTCGTGGGTTGCAATACTTGGTGGACTGGGAGGGCTATGGGCCCGAGCATCGACAGTGGGTGCCCCCGTCGTTTGTGTTGGACCCATCGCTCATCGCGGACTTCCACCGAGCGCACCCGGATAAGCCATCGCCAGGAGGCGCTGCTAGAGGGGGGAGTACTGTCACGCCGCGCCATTCATCAGCGGCGCCACCTGCTCACGCACCTGCTACTCGTCAGCGGCGAAGGATAAAAGCCGCCTCGCCCTGAGCGTCGGCCTGAAGCCGTAGACTTCATTTCCTTTGTATGGACTTCTACCACATTCTCTTCAGCATCCTCATCTCCGGTAAGAAGTTCACTTACCTCATCTCTCCAGTCTGCTCCCCTGTGCACAGGTGGATTCCTCGGCGGCGGACAATCCCGTCCCTCGTCTCTCCTCGCTGCTGCACCGAGCCCTGCAGGTGGCTGTCTCCCGGGCTTCCATCCTTGAAGCGCCAGTCATCTGCCCAAACAAGTAAGCTTCTCTCCCTCGCCTATTCTCCTCCCGTGTTGGTGTGTGCTCATCACCCTGTGTCTGATTTCTCCCATAGGGTTGCCGGCTGAACGGTCTCCTGCCTCTGGGTCCGAAGCAGACGCCACCACCAACACATTAACATTCCGCAGACACGCACCCAAACATCCCTGTTGTTAATAAACAGTTTGAACTACTCTGAGCCTGTGTGTGTGCGTCTCCTGAGCCGAACGTTATGTCATGTTTTACTTGTCCTATTTTAACATTGTTTTTGTTGACATTTTTAACTTATTTTGGAACCGCCCATCACTTATGAGTCTTGATGGCATCCACCCATATAGACTTGGTGCATGCATTTTAAGAGACAATCTATTCCATTTGGTGTTTTTTGGTACAGTGACTGGGACTTGGTGTGTTTACTCGCTCTGAAGCTTCTGGGTTTGCCAAACTGCCCTTTTTCGGTTCTGTTCCCACTTCTTGTATCAATCCCATTAAGGTGGTCTTTACCGTTTGGATCAGCCTTTGATTTATAATCCTACAGAGATTGTGTCTGTCTCCCGTTGCCCTAAATATTGTAACCCAGGACAAATACAACATAACTTGAAAAACACACACACTTCTGCAGCGCCTCCTCATCCACCACCCTTCAACTTTGCCCCTGTCTCCTCTCTTAGAGAACCTTTTTCTGCTCCCTCCAAAGTTAATAAAAAAGTTAATAAAAATCAAATGCATAAACATCCCAAATTAATTAAACAAAATGTTGGTAAAATTCAAATCCAATCTCAAGTCCCTAAAATTAATAAATTAGCCTCTGTTCCTCCCCAAAATTTAAAAATTAAATGTGGTCTATTAAATATTAGGTCTCTAACTTCTAAGTCTCTTCTGGTTCATGATCTATTAATCGATTATCAGATCGATCTACTATCCCTCACAGAGACCTGGCTTGGGCAAGATGATTATGTTGATCTGAATGAATCAACTCCCTCTGGGTATTTAAACTGTCATAACTCCAGAGGTTCTGGTCATGGTGGTGGAGTGGTAGCAATTTTCAGTTCTAAATTACTAGTTAATGTTAAGCAAAAACTATGTTTTAATTCCTTTGAAGGTTTGGTCCTCAGTGTGGGGCTTGTTGGCAATCTTGGCTTGAACCCAATTCTCTTTGCCATAGTTTATCGTCCTCCCTCGGCCTATTCAGAGTTTCTATCTGAATTTGCTGAATTTTTAGCTGATTTAGTGCTGAAATCTGATAGAATAATTATTGGAGGGGACTTTAATATACATGTTAATGTAGAGAGTGACTGTCTTAATAAGGCATTCAATTCAATTTTAGACTCAATGGGGTTTTCCCAGAAAGTAAAAAATTCTATCCATCATTTCCACCATACATTGGACCTTGTTTTGACTTATGGTATAGATATCGAAAATCTGGTAGTGTCTCCTCATAATCCTGTACTGTCTGACCATTGTCTGTTAATTTTTGATTTCATTATCTATGATCACTTGTTTCCTAAAGAAAAATACTACTACAGCAGATGTCCTTCTGATGACGTTGTTGCCAAGTTTTTGCAGATTGTCTCTTCTATGCCATGGGTCAACACAACAGAAACAACAGAAATAAAAGATGGAGAGTCTGCTCCATTCGTGATTGATAGCATGGTTGATAGTGTTACAGCCTCTCTGCATCGGACTCTAGATTTGGTAGCCCCTTTAAAAAAGAAAAAGTCTAACCAGAGATTTCTAACCCCTTGGTTTAACTCAGAAACTCATGGCTTAAAACAGAAAACACGTCAATTGAAAAGGAAATGGCATTCAACTAATTCAGATGAATTCTACTTAGCGTGGAGAAATCATTTCTTAATCTATAAAAAATCTCTTAGAAAAACTAGATCAAGCTATTATTCTGCATTAATAGAAGCGAACAAGAATAGCCCCAGGTTTCTCTTCAACACTATAGCCAGGCTTACAAAGAGCCAGGACTCGGTCAATCCTCGCATCCCCCCTGAGCTTTCTAGTCAGGACTTTCTGAACTTTTTCAATCTTAAAATTTTATCTACTAGAGATGAAATCAGTCAGATTCTTCCTACCGTAAACTCATGTATATTAACAACTACAGCTCCCTGAAATGATATCTGCTTAGATAAGTTTACTCCAATTGACCTCTTAGAGTTGGATAAAATAATTTCCTCATCTAAGTCTACTGTCATGCGGTGGCCCTCACGAGCCACCATAAGACACCACACCGTCAGCAGAGAGTTGCGTTGCAGTTTTTATTAACGGTGAAACAATAATATAACATACATACTGGGAGGTATAAGGCTAACAAAGCTCACTTACGGGTCCACAAAATAGCATGTTAGACGATCCACAATTACGACGATGCACACAGTGAACACTCGGCGTAATACACGCAGATACTGCTACAAGGATGCAGCCGCTGGCGCCGGTTTAAGAAGCCGGCCGCTAACAACCGCAAATGCAGAACAGCTGTTCAGGCCTTGACAGCTGAGTGGAAGATTCCCCAAGTGCTGTCACAATAAGAGCTCGGAGAGCCGGAATAATAACGCCGCTGTCAAAGCCTGACAGGAATGATGAATGGCCCAAGCGCGAATAATATTAGCGCTCGCGTCGTAACAGTACCTCCCCCTCAAGGGCGAGCTCCAGAGCGCCCAGAAACACCTAGACCCCACACATCCCCTGACATACCCATCCGATTTCAATACAGAACACAATGAAACAACCAGGGCACTTATTTACAGGGCATGCATGATTTACAAACACACGGGGCACCCAAACATACGCATGTGGCTACTGACGTACAGGGAAAAGGAAAAAAAAAACACCATGGTAACATACTACAGTCCCTTTGACCAGGGAAGGAAAACAAAAAAAAAAGGCTCGCTATACCAAACACATGCATGGAGCTACTGAAGTCAGCAGCGCCTGAACAGTGTATAAAACTACAATAACGATCCATACGTGGTTGAAAGACAAAAAGGAGCATCATCTTTCCAAAAGCCCAGTGAAGAGAAATGTAGGAAGTATTACGATTTAACTCAGGAAATGAACATTGACCTTCGAAATAGTCCTAAATACAAAGCCATCATTCAACAGTCACCCAATTGTACCCCAAAAGAAAAAAAATCAAACATAAATCGCCAACACAGACACGCCTCTCACATGAGGACCAAATCCCAATCACTAATATACAAAACAGTTTCAAATTACTCGCTAGAGTGTCTTAAATCAAAAAAAATGACAACTTATGGGGAGTCCCTTAGAATTTTATCACTAAGTTTGTGAGCATGATCAAAAGAGTCAATTTATTGCCCCCGATGACCTTCACAACATACAGTCCAAACAGACGATCGCAGGCAAAGACCAAATGCCCCAGTCCACAGTTCCGGCGGCCTCCCTGCGTCCAATGGCCAATGGGTGGTCACGGGGAACAGTACGTGGTCGGGCGGCCTGCCCCAGTCCCGGGCCCCGAGAGTCAAATCCTCCGGCAGCCAAACCAGGCCACCCAGTAACAAACACAGTTCATCGGGGTGCCGACCCAAGGCGCCAAACAGGCAAAACAACTCCTGCCGACCTGCATCCCTCAGCCACCAGAACCGTGGAGGAACAGCGTGCGGCGGCCTCCCCGACAGAGAAACTACAAGGGAGCACCAGCCTGCAAGAAGAAAACCTCCAACGGCCCCCAGCGCTGACGATCCCAGCTGGAGGCTCCTGAGAGGGGAATAGTCGTAGTGACGAGCCCACATCACGTCAGGCGGCGAAGGGTCTGCAGCTCCTCCACCGACCTTGATCCACACCGATGCGGCCGTTGAAGCTCCGCCTGCATCGGACCCCGATTGGGTCACAGCTGCACCCGCGTCGGATCCCCACTGGGCCCTGTCGGACCCCGATTGGGTCACAGCTGCACCCGCCTCGGACCCCACTGGGCCTCGTCGGACCCCAATTGGGTCACAGCTGCACCCACGTCGGACCCCCACTGGGCCTTGTCGGACCCCGATTGGGTCACCACTGCCCCCGTGTCGGACCCCGACTGGGCCTCGTCGGACCCCGACTGGGTCGGCACCGCATCGGCGATGACCTCCACCCCCGAACTTGGGACCTCCTGCACCGCAACCTCGACAGATTCCAAGCTGGCGACACTGTGAAGAGGCTCAGAGGAACAGAGAGGACCGGGATCAGTATCCCCGGCAGCGCCAGAGCCCAGTGAGACGAGTTCGGCCGCAGCAGACGGCTGCCCCTTGCTCGCCTCCCCGCGAGGCAGGCAAAAACGCTCTAACACACCACAAAGGAAAACAAAGAAGAGCACTTGCTTGCACTCGGGCTCTGGAGCCGTCCAGGACTCTGTCAATCCAGGTTCGGGTAGAAGCTCGTCGTCGGGCTCCCACTCAGCTGTGTCGGGCTCCGCAGCCGGCACGATGGTCTCTGCAGCCGGATCCTCTCGCACTGATGTCCACGCCGATAACCCGTACGGCGTGGCAGCAGGGGACCCTCGACCCACTGGCTGGGGCTGCTCCTCCGTGGAGACCTGGGGACGCTTCCTCGTCGGCTCAGGCTCCACACCGCAGTCCACTCTTCTCCTCTGTCCAAGACGTGGCTGCGGGGCCGGGATTATTCCCGGAGCCGCAGGCCTCTTCCTCGTTCGACGACGTAGGCCTAACGCCGAGGTTCACTCAGCGGAGGAAGACACAGAGGCAGCAGGTTCAGGTAAGACGATTATAGCCAGTGGCAGGAGCTCGGGGGGCTGCAAACCCCGAACTCCCCCCCCCAGGAGTCAGACAAGGCAGAACACAATCATACGTAGAGAAGTGAACTTGAACTTGCCTGTCTCCCGAAGGGAGGGTGGTGCCGGCTGTAGTGGGCATTGCTCCTTCCTTCTCCTGCTGAATGATGTCAGAGGGCCCACTGGAAGGACAACAGGGAGCCGCTCGCAAGGATCCATGGACGGGGCTCGCCAAAGCAGGACTCTTGTCCCACACAGCAGCTGGAGAAGGCGTTGAGGACGAGGGGGCGACAGCCGAAACGAACCGGGCATGGCGTGCTGACCGGACAGCAGGGGAAGATGGCCCGGGGAGAGAGGCTGCCGGAATTCCCTCCTGACAAGATGCCGAAGAGGCAGCTGACTGGTTGATTGGGTCATTCCAGTGGCCCGGAACTGGATCCGGAACAGGAGCTTGCTGGGGATGCCCTTGGCTGTGGCACTGACGTCTATGACGGCCCCCGGATGGTGCAAACTCCTGGAGTGGATTGAGGACAGGAACGGGATCCCAAAGCGAGGAGCGGGAACGCCTCCTCCTCTGCTTCATACCATAGTCCACCTCCACCATACGGAGTATTTCGCGTTGCGCGGCGATGTCATCCCTCCTCGCGGCGACTTCTGGGTGGTCGGCGTAGCGGGGAGAAAGTTGATTGAGCACGTCCTCAGCGCAGTCCAGGTACCAGAGTATGCTGCGGTCGTAGTCCAGGAGGGAAGCGGAGATGAGTGCCTCGTCCACGTACTCCAGGACGTCCACCAACTCGTGGCTCGGACCCCGGGCACAGCCCCTCCTTGACGGCATTGGGTTCACAGCACAGCGTACCCAGACAGGGAAAGAGCAAAGTCCACTTAAACACAAACTTACTGGCGAAAGGCGTCTCGGGTTGGCGTCACGGTTAAAACGCTGTTTTGGCAGCAGTATACTGTCATGCAGTGGCCCTCGCGATCCACCATAAGATGCCACACCGTCACCACAGAGTTGCGTTGCAGTCTTTATTAACGGTGAAACAATAATATAACATACATACTGGGAGGCATAAGGCTAACAAAGCTCACTTACGGGTCCACAGAATAGCATGTTAGACGATCCACAATTACGACGATGCACACAATGAACACTCGGCGTAATACACGCAGATACTGCTGCAAGGATGCAGCCGCTGGCGCCGGTTTAAGAAGCCGGTCGCTAACGACCGCAAATGCAGAACAGTTGTTCAGGCCTTGACAGCTGAGCGGAAGCTTCCCCGAGCGCTGTCACAATAAGAACTCGGAGACCCAGAATAATAACGCCGCTGTCAAAGCCTGACAGGAATGATGAATGGCCCGAGCGCGAATAATATTAGCGCTCGGGTCGTAACATCTTCATCTTGCCTGTTGGACCCTATTCCTTCCAGATTATTTAAAATTATCTTCCCAATTATTGGTAGCCGTATTCTTCTTATAATTAATTCTTCTTTAATTCTGGGTCATGTACCACTGGCTTTTAAAACTGCTGTAATTAAACCCTTACTCAAAAAACTGACGCTCAATCCAGGAGTTTTGGCCATTTATCGACTAATCTCTAATTTGCCTTTCATTTCAAAAATCTTGGAAAGAGTTGCTGCTGCACAATTATTTGACCATTTGCAGGGAGTTGGTTTGTTTGAGGTGTTTCAATCTGGGTTCAGAGCTCATTACAGCACTGAAACTGCTTTAGTGAAGGTCACTAATGACCTCCTGATCACATCTGATAATGGACTTGTCTCTGTTCTTGTTCTTTTAGATCTCATTGCAGCCTTTGACACTATCAATCATGCCATTCTACTTGATAGATTAGAACACTTTGTTGGACTAAATGGAACTCTGTTGCAGTGGTTTAGATCTTATTTGTCTGATAGATTTCAGTTTGTTCACATCAATGATGAATTTTCTTCCAACTCTAAGCTCAGTCACAGAGTTCCACAGGGATCTGTGTTAGGCCCTACTCTTTTTAGTTTATATATGCTCCCGTTAGGCAATATCATCAGAAAGCACTGTATACATTTTCACTGTTACGCAGACGACACACAGCTATACCTGTCAATGAAGCCCAATGATTGTAATCAATTAGCCAAGTTAGATGCCTGTCTTAAGGACATCAAAGCTTGGATGACTTGTAATTTTCTACTATTAAACTCAGATAAGACTGAAGTCATTCTTGTTGGCCCCAAACATCTTAGAAATTCCTTCTCAGATTATGCTCTTAATTTAGATGCCGTCACTTTCACTCTGAATAGTTCTGTGAGAAACCTTGGAGTTATTTTTGATCAAGATATGTCCTTTAATTCACATATTAAATTTGTTTCTAAGACTGCCTTCTATCATCTGTGCAATATTGCCAAGATCAGGAGCATCTTGTCTCTGAATGATGCTGAAAAACTGATTCACGCCTTTGTCAGCTCTTGTAATTCGTTATTATCTGGATGTCCTAAAGTATCCTTAAAAAATCTTCAGTTGATTCAAAATGCTGCTGCTAGAGTTTTAACTGGTTCTAGAAAAAGAGATCATATCTCCCCAGTTCTGTCCTCCCTTCACTGGCTTCCCATAGAATTTAGAATCAAGTTTAAAGTCCTTCTTCTTACTTTCAAAGCTCTTAATAATCAGGCCCCCCTATATATAAAAGATCTGATATTACCTTACCATCCTAATAGAGCATTATGGTCCCAAAATGCTGGGTTACTTGTGGTGCTCAGAATCTCCAAAAGTACAGTGGGAGGCAGAGCCTTCTGCTACCAAGCTCCTTCTTTCTGGAACCAGTTACCACTCTGGGTCCAGGAGTCAGACTCGGTCTCTGTTTTTAAGAACAGGGTAAAATCCTTCCATTTTAATATAGCTTACGTTTAAGGAGGGATTTTGTGTCTCTTAACCCCACTTTTGTTCTGTTGTTATCTGATCCATACTGCTGGTTGACCTCCAATAATGTACTTGGCATCTTACTGTTATGTTCTTTATGTCTGTCCTCTCCGTCCTCCCTATCCCCTCACCCCCAGCCAGTCGCAGCAGATGACTGCCCTTCCCTGAGCCTGGTTCTGCTAGAGGTTTCTTCCTGCCAAATGGGAGTTTTTCCTCTTCACTGTTGCTAAGTGCTTGCTCACAGGGGATCATCTGATTGCTGGGTTTTTCTCAGACTGGGGTCTCAGAAAAACTCAGCTTTTTCTCAGACTGGGGGTTTTTTCTGGCGCCACAAGACAGCTTCTGTTGTGATGTGGCGCAGTATAAATAAAGTTGAATTGAAATTGAATTGAATTTGTTTTCATTGTTTCAATTTTGGAGAGCTCTTGTTGGGCTCTTGGTGGGGAGAGCCAAGTGCAGCCATCAGCTGCACCCGAGCTTGCCTCGCCGGGCTCCCCTGCTGCCGGTGATCCTGACCCTGTTTCTCTACCTCTTTTGCCTGAGCTTTCCCCCAGGGTCAACGAGGATTGTCCAGCTCTGCCAGAAGTCTCCGTGGATCCCGGCTCACCATCCGAGATCCCCATGGGTCCAGCTCTTGTCGCTGAGGTCGTCATGGGCACTCCGTCCCAGCATGGGACCTCCGTGATTGCTGCTCCCCTTCCGGATGAGGTCTTCGTGGGTGCTCCGTCCCAGCTCGAGACCTCCAAGGGTGCTGCTTCCCCATTGGCTGAGGTTGTTGCGGGTGCTCCGTCCCAGCCCGGGACCTCCGTGGGTGCAGCTCCTCCTCAGTCCAGTTCTCCATGGGTGCTGTGTCCTAGTCGGGGACCGTCATGGGTGCTGCGGCTCAACCTGAAACTAACTCAGTGTGGGCCCATCATGGGCATTATGCTCCAGCCCGGGGGCCACCGTGGGTGCAGCTCTGGCCCAGTTCAGGTCCACCAAGGGTGCAGCTCTGGCCCAGTCCATGTCCACCGTAGGTGCAGCTATGTCCCAGTCTGGGTCCACCGCAGGTGCAGCTATATCCCAGTCCGGGACCACCACGGGTGCAGCGCCGCTCCAGCCCGGAGCCACCATGGGTGCAGCTCTGCTCCAGCCTGGAGCCACTGTGGGTGCTGCCATGTCCCAGTCCGGGACCACCAAGGGTGCTACAGGCCAGTCCAAGGGCATTGTGGTTCCCTCTCCTCTGCCAGATGCCAATGTGGTTCCCCCTCCTCTGCCCGAGGTTGTCGTGGTTCCCTCTCCTCCACCTGACATCGTCATGGTTCCCCCGACTCCTTTATTGTGCCCACAATAAGTTCTTCCCATTGGGCAGCCACCTCCTAGGCCACCATTTCTGTTCAGGTGGCTAAAAAACTCTGGCAGACCACCCAACAGACTGTGTCAAAGGGTGGCCCACGTTCTCTGGTAGGCCACGCGACTCTTTTCATCATGCCATCTGCCAGGCCTGGGACTTCAGCCACCCACCTGAACTGTCCAGCTCTTTGGTCCAGGGGGCTTAGGTGGTTGGGATATTGCCTGGTGTGGGTCCTGAGCAGGGTTTTGTTTTTGTTCCCTCCTAGCCTATTCCCCCCACCACTCACCCGGGGTGAGTTATTGTTGTGATCCTATTGGGGGGGGGGGGTCTTTTGATGTTACCTTGGGGTGTCTGGTGTCCACCCCTTGAGAGGGGGGCTCTGTCATGAGCTGAGCACTGGAGGTTTATGCCTTGATCAGTCTCATGGCTTTTTCTCTACATTTATATATTTGTTGTATTTTGTGCTTTTGGGGTTTCTGTAATTCTTGTACTGTTTGCTATTTTCCTGTTTATGATTTAGTTTTGTTACACTTTTATGTTACATTTGTATTTCAGCCTGCATTTGTTGATATTTTATTCTTTATATCTTTACTGTTGTGTTCTTTCTCTGGGTTGACAGCTGTCAGTTGCATTTCCGGATTTGTGATCCATGTGGGCATCGCCCCTGTCAGCTGTCAGTTCAAGTCACTCCTCTTTCATTACCCCCAGCTGGTCTAATTATGAATCATTGTTTCCCTCTGCCAGCTCATGTGACCCACATCTGTCGTTACTTATGTGAATTGTTTTTGACCCTATTTAAGGGCAGTTATTTTCATTTCTTGTTGCTGCTATCTTGAGCTATTTCCTCTCACTTTGTCTCCACCAGAACCCAGTCCCTGTTCTGGTGTGCATTCCGCAAGTTTATTCGTTGTTTGTATTTTGTGTTAGAGCACTGTTTGGACTTATGTTTTGTTACTTTCAATAAACCTCACAAACTCACAGTTCAGCGCATGGGTCTCACTTCTCTGCCCCAGAAGGGCAATTCATGACATACACTACCACATTGAACTGCAACTACAGGTATTACATCTCTAGATGTCTGTATATATGTCTGTTGTTGTTGTTTTTTCTTTTTTTCAGCCTTATTCCTTTTCTTTTTATACTGTGCACACCAATGAAGAGAGAAACGGCATTTCAATTCTTCTGTATGTCCTGTATGTATAGTGAGATTGACAGTAAAATCTTTGAATCTTGAATTATAGCTTTATTATACCTATATTATATCATTTTACTGAGTGGATATGCCTAAATCACTGAGTAACTCATACTACATTGATGTTTATAGACATTCAAGTATGTCCCATACAAACTAGCATGGTTTTCAGGACATGTCTGTTTTTGCAAAAGAATGGCTTGTGGACTTATCTGTTTTTGCGAAAAAACAGTACTAAAAAATTGCCAAAAAGTAACTATAGGTTAATGTTCAATTTTTTTTGCTTTATTATGTCTGACAGACTCATATTTCAAGTGACCATGTCTTAGAAGCTGAATTGGAAATACTAACACCTATAAACCAACAGATGAAAATGTTGTTTTTCTCAAAATTAAACCAATTGGACTTATCTGTTTTTGCAAAAGAACTCTTCAAATCCATTTTTGAATAATCTTTAACCAGGCAGCAAGTAAATGTGTTTTAACCTCAGTGGATCACAGTCTCGGCCGTCTGATGGAAAATGACTGTTATCAGATCTTCATTCTGCAACAACGTATCTGGCAATCAGTCGTTTAATTCTTGCTGGGCCACAAACTGTCCAGATACATACCTCTGCTTGAAATCCAGCCATGGCTGTTCAGATAACGTAGATCCACTACACAATGTTTTTAGCATAGCATACAGTCATGTGAAAAAATTAGGACACCCTGTATAAGCCTGTGTTTTATTTTTGTTTTGGTTTTTTTAGCATATTTAGGGTGTACCCTGCCTCTCGCCCAAAGATGTTGGGGTAGGCTCCAGCCCCCTCTCGACCCGAAAAGGATGAAGCGGAAGAAGATGGATGGATGGATGGATGGATGGATGGATATCAGTGTTAAAATATTAGGAGATTCATGTAATACAATTGAGCAATTAAAAATGAATTAAAGACTTTTTTCAAATTTTCTGTAAAATGTAATTCTAAACAAATAGAGAGGAATAAATTAGCGCCCCCCCCATCTTTTTAGGGCACGCCCATATTCATTCCCACTTAAAATGGCTAAAATAAATGTTAAAAAATGCAAATAAAAACAAAAACAAGGTTAGACATTGACATGTGAACATTTGTTAATAAAGAACTGAATATGTAATGGGGTGTCCTAATTTTTTCACATGACTGTGGCACTAGCTTTGTTGGATCTTGATCTCTACTAAAGTCTTAGTTTAAGATGGCGGCAGCGCGCATAGACGCAGAGGCCCCTCTTGGCATCAGCAAGTGTGAGAGTTTTGAGTGTTTTGATCTTCCCAGACGTACATTCTGTAAAACTTACAACCGTGAGACCTTATTAAACATCAAGGTACTGCACGCTGCAAGAATCGCGGCGATCGGTTGTGATTTGGACATTCTACGCCAGCATGGAATTCTGGCGGAGTCCCCACTGGAAGCTACCCGAGAGAGGAGGAGGCGTAAGTGGAGCGAACGCAAGCAAAAGCGTGGAAAAAGGGCCGGGATCCATGCTAGGCTAAAGGCTAACCCCTCCAGACCAGCGGTACTGTCGCTTCTTCTCTCTAACGTCCGCTCCCTCGACAACAAGCTGGACGAGCTACGTCTGCTGAGAGAAACCCGGAGAGAGTGGAGAGACTGCTGTGTGCTTGTGTTCACGGAGACATGGCTCCACGACAACATCCCTGACGAGGCCATTCAAGTGGAAGATATGGCGATGTTCCGTGCCGACAGGGAAATGGCGAGCTCCGGTAAGAGCCGAGGAGGTGGGCTATGCATCTATGTTAACAAGAACTGATGCGTTAATGCCACGTTAGTGTCTAAACACTGCTCTCCGTTGGCGGAGTACCTTATTGTAAATTGTTGGCCATATTATTTGCCGAGGGAATTCAGCAATGTGTTTGTAGCGGCTGTTTACATAGCGCTGAGCGCTAACACTAATGCTAATGCTAAGAAGGCACTCGGGGAACTGCACAATGCGATTAGTGAAATCCAAACTTCACACCCGGACAGTTTTGTGGTGGTTGCGGGAGATTTTAACCACACCAGCCTAAAGACTGTGCTCCCCAAGTTTAAACAATGTGTAGACTTTAAGACCAGAGGAGAGAATATGTTGGACTTAGTGTACACAAACACAGATGCATATAAGGCGATACCCCGCCCCCATCTCGGCCTTTCTGATCACATGTCCGTGATGCTGCTGCCTGCCTACAAACCTTTATTGAAGCGCAGCAGGCCAGCAGTGAAACAAATCAGAATTTGGCCAGAGAGTGCAACCTCTGCACTGAAAGACTGTTTTCTGCACACAGACTGGGAGGTCTTCAAAATAGCAGCCTCCCAGAAAGACAAGACAGATGTGGAGGAGTATGCTGAAACGGTCACCAGCTACATCACGAAGTGCACAGAGGATGTCACTACAGTGAAGACCATCACTATGTGGGGTAACCATAAGCCCTGGATGGCTGCAGAGGTGCGCTCGCTGCTTACAGCCAGGGATACAGCCTTCAGAGCGAAGGACAGGATCGCCCTCCGCTCAGCCAGGTCTGCGCTCTCAAAGGGAATTAAGGTGGCGAAGCGCGCCTATGTGGAGAAAATCCAGGGACACCTCTGTGACACTAGGAACACCAAGCAGATGTGGCAGGGAGTTCGGACGCTGACGGGCTATAAGTCTAGGCAGGGGGTCGATGATGACGACGCTTCGCTTCCAGACAGGCTTAACGACTTCTTTGCACGTTTTGAAGCATCAAGCTCGACAATCAGAGGGAGGGCTGGCCCACCCCCACCATCGGTCGGACCAGCTTTTACCATCAACACAGCGGACACACGGAGGACCCTAACCAGAGTCAACCCACATAAAGCTGCAGGTCCGGACAACATCCCGGGACGTGTGCTCCGAGACTGCACGAGCGAGTTGGCGGACGTCCTGACTGACATTTATAACATCTCCCTGAGTCAGGCCATCATTCCCAGATGCTTCAAGACCTCTATCATTGCACCGGTGGCAAAGAAACCAGTTGTGTCCTGTTTGAATGACTATCGTCCTGTTGCACTGACACCAATTGTGATGAAGTGTTTTGAACGGCTTGTCAAACCACACATTGTAGCCTGCCTCCCTGCATCACACGACCCGCTCCAGTTTGCATATCGTTCAAACCGCTCCACGGAGGATGCTATAGTCACCACACTGTCATCACCCACCTGGACCAGAAAGACACCTACGCCAGACTCCTGTACATTGATTTCAGTTCAGCATTCAACACCATTATTCCCCAGAGACTGATGGAGAAATTACTCCTTCTTGGTCTGAACACCGCCACATGTGTCTGGATCCTGGATTTCCTGAGACCTCTGTCTGTCCGGGTTGGAAACAACATCTCCAACTCTGTCACGCTGAGCACCGGATCCCCTCAAGGCTGTGTACTCAGTCCACTGTTGTTTACACTTCTAACACATGACTATGTATCCAGACACGAGGGGAACCATATTATTAAGTTTGCAGATGACACCACGGTGGTGGGACTTATTCAGAGGGATGAGGAATCAATGTACAGGGAAGAAGTGAGAGACCTGGAGGGCTGGTGCAGGGAGAACACTCTGGTGCTCAACATGGACAAAACGAAGGAGATGATTATCGACTTCCGGCGGTCACAGCCTGAGCACGTCCCCCTCAGCATCAGTGGCCGTTTAGTGGAGAGAGTAGAGAACATCAAGTTCCTCGGAGTGCAGATCTCGCAGGACCTGACCTGGAGGAAGAATTCCTTGGGGATCAGGAAGCGGGCTCAGCAGAGACTGCACTTCTTGAGGAAACTCAAACAGGCCTCTCTCCCCATCTGCATCCTCAGGTCCTTCTACAGAGGTGTGGTGGAGAGTTTTCTGACATACTGCATTGCTACATGGTACTCCAGCTGCAGTATGTCAGACAAAAAAGCCCTGCAGAGGATAGTCAAGGGAACTGAGAGGGTAATTGGAGTCTCCCTCCCCTCTGTCCAAGAACTTTTTCAGAACCGTTGTAGGAGCAGGGCACTGAACATTGTCAAGGACCATTCTCACCCTCTGCATAAACACTTTGAACTTCTTCCATCTGGTAAACGATTCCGGAGTATCAGAGGCAGAACCACCAGACTGATCAACAGCTTCCTTCCAAAAGCTGTCAGGATGCTGAACAGTTGACCCGGAATCTCTCATACACACTACTGCACCTACGGACATTTTTTATATTATTTGTATATTATAGTTAGTTTTTTTCCCAAGTATGTCTCAGGGATGTGTGAATGGATGGGGGGTGGGGGGGGTGAATCTATGTGTGGGTGCGTCTTAAATCATGCTGCTTCTATTTATATGGATGCCGAGAGAAACACAATTTCATCTTGCCTGCACTACAGTTGTATGTACAGCAATATGACAAAAAAGTTTGATTTGATTTTGATTTGATTTGATTTGCTATTCAGGTGCTTAAGAAGATTGCAGTCGGTCTCACACTGCCCACCAATATGCTTTTGTCCTTAACCGCGACGAAGAAAAAATAATCTATTTCCACAAAAACAAAGCCGCTTCATCTTTTCCCAGCAGGAGCAAGCTCCATTTGTAGCTGCTGGCTGCAGCAGTGAACAGGCTCTCTGCAACAGGTTACGTTGACTGATGGCTGCGTTAGCTGTGTAGAGTCAATTTGTATTAGTCTGTACTAAAAACATCCATATTAATAAAACAAGTAACGCATCCGATCAAATTTCAGTAACTATAATACATTACTGAATTTTTCGACAGTAATTTCGTTACACAGCACGTTGCTGCAAAAGTAGTGGTGTTACAGTAACACGTCACTCCCAACACTGGTCCCAAGTGAAGAATATTTTACCCAACCCTACCTGTCTGAGCCTGAGTCAGACCCTGAAGAAAATGCCAAACAATACTCGCAACCATCTCAAGCACGCATACAATATGATGTTTCTGAATGGTACCAGTTACTCTGTAATGAGCTGTAATAGCATCATTGCTTGCAGCAACTGTACGTCGCCATGTCTATTGTCATTCTAAGTTAAACTGTAATGGCCCATGTTACCACAGCAGGAATGATTAAAACCAGCCAAATTGTTGTAAGAAACAAAATTTGCTTTCTATTCCTTAATAATATGTTGTCAGTGCTAAGCTAACATTCCCCTCATGGTCCTTCCTGGAAGAAGAAACAAGATAGTTCAATTGTAATTCAACATCAAACAAGGAGGTTCCCAGGCCCGGGACCAAAAAGACCCTACATGGATAAAGACTGAAACCATCATCATTGTCACCATAGTCACCCAGCAAGAATCCTCCTCTTTCCTCGTCATCCTCAGTCTCCAACCTGTGGAAAGGGAAACAATAAACAAACCCATCATCACTCATCGGTTTCTGAAACTGAAGCGGTGTCTGCTCCCCCCTCTTTGTCTATAGTAAGAACTCACAAACTCTAACTGCTTCCCATTTGTTGTCTCCAAATACTTACTTCTCATTCTCCTCTTTCCCTCCACTTCAGCCCCAGTCCAGCTCCAGTCTCAAACCTTTTAATAAAAATACAAAACTTGCAATCAGTCTCTGTGTGACTCTGCTGCTGTGACTGCCACTGAATTCTGTACAAAAACATGTCAGGAAAGAATGTATACTTTTCTGGGTAGCAGTTAAATTTTTTATTGCTAGGCTTGCTGCTGTCCTGCTTTATGTACAAATGGCAGTTGTGAAGATACTTGACATTAACAGGCCAAGTATGACAGCTTGGATTAGCTTTTAGCACTAGATTGTCATTACTTATTGGCCTTCACTGTAATTCACCCAGAAAAATTTTTGCCCAATGAGACAAGGAGTTTATAAATGTTAATGAGCACACAGAAAACAGTGTTTGGAAATAAGGGACACTGGAGCTGTTTTTAATGAGCTATATAACAGAGGAAGTATTTTTGGCCTTTAAAACTACATCCATATGCCACTGAGGATGTCAAAACTTAAAATTAATCCTTGGAAATATCAATAAATGGGACCTTTAAGCTTGTCAGACTGTGCATTAGGAGGCAATATGGTCAGATTTACCAAAGCTAAATTTTGTTAATGTTATGTATGTCCATCCATCTCCATCCATCCATCTTCTAACGCTTAATCCTTTTCGGGTCATGGGTGGGGGCGGGGGTGACTGGAGCCTATCCCAGCATCTTTGGGCAAGAGGCAGGGTACACCCTGAACAGATTGCCAGTCCATCGCAGGGTCAACACAGACAGACAGACAACCATTCACTTTCATATCCATACCTAAGGAAAATTTAGGACCCCCAGATGATGCCAGTTAACCTAACCTGCATGTCTTTGGCCTGTGGGAGGAAACTGGAGTACCCGGATAAAGCCACGCAGACACGGGGAGAACATGCAAACTCCACACGGAAAGGTCACCGATGGTCTGGGGGTGGGATCAAATCCATGATGGTCAGGAGTGGAATCGATCCCGTGACCTTCTTGCTGTGCTGCTGCAGTGCTAACCACTGCACCACCGTGTTTATATTTTATAGAAAGCCAAGGTTTGTATATCCTTTAATATTACCAGTACATCATTAAATTCAAATCAGTGAACCAGTTCACAACAACAGTCGCATTATGCTTTAAGCTAAAAAGCAAGGGCCCTCTCTTAGAAATAGAAATCCAATAATCAAGTGGTGCTCTGTAAGAAAACATTAAGCAGCAGTGTAGGGCAAAAAAACCTACTTTTTAGGAGGACGAAATTTCCACAAGAACCAGTGTTAGGAAGTGGAAGGGAGTGAGGGGAAAGGGAAGAAGAAGAGAAAGTAAAAAAGGAGAAACAATAGACATCACCAGCCATTCATTAGCAGCAGTCAGATGTTAATCAAAGGCAAAAACTTCCATCAATGTGGAAGGTGAAAAAGAAGTGAGAGCTTAATGTAAATAACACTTCAAGCACAACAAATTCAGCAACCCAATATGCACGGTCATGCACACATCTGATGCTGTCAAGATTTCTCTCTTTGCCTCATGCTAATTAGCCAAGAGGTTCTGTTCATTTTATGAAAGCAGTTTGATTTAAATCTATAAACATTACATCATGACACAGATGAGGACAACAGTTTCCCAGTAAGACTCTGGAAATGGACAACTTTCATGCTTATAAAGTGATCACAGCAAGATCTCCAGATTTCCCTTCATCTGTTTTTTTTTTTTTTTTTTTTTTTAATTTCAAGACTACAGTGCATTCGGAAAGTATTCACAATGCTTCACCTTTTCCACGTTTTGTTATGCTACAGCCTTATTCCAAAAAGGATGAAATTATTTTTTTTCCCTCAAAATTCTACACACAATGTCATCATCCTGGGGCACGGGTTAGAGCCGTGCTCAGTATCTCACCCTAGTGAGCATTTTTCTGTTTGTTTAATGTTATCTATAAGATTATTATGATGGTTTTTGAGTTCTGTTGTGGGGTTTTTTTATGTTTCCGGTTGGTTTATTTTGACAGCGCTGTGCAGCTTCCGGCTGTCACGGGGCTGCACAGCTGCTGCCTAGTCTGCTACTCATGAATTACACCTGTTTCTGATTATTGTGTGTGTATTTAAGGGACACGACAACCTTTGCCGCTGCCGTGTCCTTATTCTCTTCTTGTGTATTTCCGTCTGCTGACTGCAGCCGTGAGTGAAGGTCCCGCTGTCGAGGTGAGTTTGGAGTGCTCCGTCAGGGTGCCTTTTTTCCCCGGTGTCTCAGCCGTCGAGTCCCACAGCTCTCGGGATCCTCCGGCTTAGGTTTCGCCCTGGTCAGGTGTTCCCTGACTTTGCACCTACGGACGTTGAGTCCCACTCTCCTCCAGCGTCTGTGTTTATGTCTCCTTATTATCACATTGCTCTTTCATTTGCTGTATTAGTTTGAAACGTTCTTGTTTTTGCTTTCGTTAATAAATGTAAATGGTAAATGGCATTCACTTATATAGCACTTTTATTCTCATCTCTTGATGACCAAAGCGCTTTACAGATCCTGAAATTCATCCATTCACACACTGATGGCGGCATGCTGCCTAAGTTGGCACTTCCAGACCCACCAGGAGCAATTGGGATAAAGTGTCTTGCCCAGGGACACAACGGCAGGATATCTGGGGAGAGTGGGATTTGAACCGCCAACCATGCGGTTATTGGACAACATGCTCTACCTCCTGAGCCACTGCTGCCCCCATGTGCCAACCTACAGCGAGCATTTGGTGTCCTATTTGTGCCTGTGAAATAGGCGCATTATGACAGAAGGAAACGGCCAGCGTGGACACCAGCTGCTGTAGGTTTTGGCAGTTGTTTTTTTTTGTATTTTTTGTCTGAGGTATAGAGGGATATTACTACCATGGACGTTAGGGTTTTTGGATTGAGTGAGGAGGAGTGTGCGGTGGCAGAACTTGCTGTGCATTTAGCCTTTAAGGCTCAGATCACCCACACTCCCGAGGCTGTTTTTGGCTTTGTGAGCTATGCAGCTGGGTTAATTGAGACCTGCCCCAATCTCTGAAGCTACCCAGGTCTGACTCCTCTTCTCACAATAATATTCGAAACTAGACGACGTATCGGCAAGTTGTTGGAAGATTCTCCCTCAGTGCAACACGGGCTGAAGAAGCGTTCATGGGGGCAGAGGGCTGGCTACTGCCACGTCAAATCCATGCCATTACCCTCCACCCAGACAGCGCTTGAGAATCCCGGAGAGACAGAGCCTGACCCCGGAGCAGCAGCTGACTCCATCACCTCCCAGGAATTCAGGAAAGTGAAGTCTCGTTTTCCATTACTAGAGAATGAATATTCTTGCCTGGTTCCTGGGGAGAGAAAACAGTCCCTGCAGTCCACTGGGTTTTCTCTGCCAGCTGCTAATAATTGTCTCTCACCTGCTACCTCCGTGTCTCCTCCATCTGTCCTTGTGTGTCCACCAGTCCCTGAACTGAGCTGCTGGACAATGGAGGAGCCCGTAGCCCTGGAGGACCCAGTTCCAGCACCAACGGAGAGCCGACCCCCAGCTGCCACACCGAACGAGCCACCAGCGTGGGTCACTTCGCCTGGGGGCACCGGGACTGCACATGCCATCATGCCTGCTGCAGAGGCCGCTGCAGCAGAGTTACAACCGGGCCTCCAGAGGACTGAGCCCGGAGCATAGTTGCCTGGATCGACGGAGTCCTGGACGGTGATGGAGCTCAAGTTGAGGCAAGTGCCCTCTTCTGTTTCTATTGTTTCTATATTGAAGAGGTCTTGTTTGGCTCATGGTGGGGGGGGGGGGAAGCAAAGTGCAGCTGTCAGCTGCACCTGAGCTCACCTCACTGGACTCCACTGCTGCCAGTGACCCTGACCCTGTTCTTCTGCCTGTTTTTCCTGAGCCTTCTCCCAGGGTCGCCGGGGAAGATCCACCCGAGTCAAAAGTCTGTGTGGGTCAAGGTTCGCCACCTGAGATCGTCGTGGGTCCAGCTCCCTCCGCCGAGGTCATCGCTGACGTTCCATCCCAGCCCGGGACCTCCGTGGGTGCTGCCCCCCCCTCCGGCTGAGGTTACCATGGGTGCTGCCGAGCTCCAGCCTGGAGCCACCATGGATGCTGCAGAGCTCCAGCCCGGAGTCACTGCAGGTGCAGCTCCGCTACTTCCCGGAGCTACCGCAGGTGCAGCTCTGCTCCCTCCCGAGGCCACCGAGGGTGCAGCGCCGCTCCTTCCTGGGGCCACCGCAGGTGCAGCTCTGTTCCTTCCCGGGGCCACTGAGGGTGCAGCTCCGCTCCTGCCCGGGGCTACCGAGGGTGCAGTTCCACCCCAGCCTGGGGCCACTGTGGGTGCATCCCGAGAGGTTCACGCTGAATGGCCGCCCTTTGCTGAAGGATGCCGCCAACTAGTTCCCATGGCTCGTTGGTCAAGGGATGCTGGGAGGCCGCCTGATGGGCTGCTTCTTCTGCTTTGCTGGTTCTGGGGCACGGGAAGGCCACCCGACGTGTCCCAGCACAGATGCTGGTGGTCTTGGGACTTAAGGAGACTGCCTGAAATGCTCCGGCTGCTTTGTTGGTTCTGGGGCACGGGGAGGCCACCTGACTCATTCCAGCACAGGTGCCGGTGGTTGTGGGACTCGGAAAAACTGCCTGAACTGCTCTGCCCTCTGATCGGTTGGGCTTAGTGTCCCGTATTGCCAACTGGTGGACTGGGTGTAGTTCATGAGTAATTTCTTTTGGTTTTATTTTTATTTTTTGCTCTGGTTACGGTCCCTCTGTGCTTGGGTTTCCCCTCCTTCCCCCCCAGGGTGGGTCGTTTCTATGTGTGTAGGAGGTTTTGTTTTTTCTTGTCTTCTTTATGATGTTACCCTGGGGTGTCTGGGGTCCACCCCTTGAGATGGGGGCTCTGTCATGATCCTGGGGCACAGGTTAGAGTTGTGCCCAGTTTCTCGGCCCAGTGAGCATTTTTCTGTTTGTTTATTGTTATCTATAAGATTATTATGATGCTTATTCTGCTACTCATGAATTACACCTGTCTCTGATTATTGTGTGTGTATTTAAGGGACACGACAATCTTTGCTGTTGCCGTGTCCTTCTTCTCTTCTTGTGTATTCCTGCCCACTGACTGCAACTGTGGGTGAGGGTCCCGCTGTTGAGGTGAGTTTGGAGTGCTCCATCCTGGTGCCTTTTTCCCCAGTGTCTCAGCCGTCGAGCCCCACAGCTCTCAGAGTCCTCCGGCTGAGTTTCGCCCTGGTCAGGTGTTCCCTGACTTTGTACCTGCAGACGTTGAGCCCCACTCTTCTCCAGCGTCTGTGTTTATGTCTCCTTATTATCACATTGCTCTTTCATTTGTTGTATTGGTTTGAAACATTCTTGTTTTTGCTTTCGTTAATAAATGAGCCAACCTGCAGCAAGCATTTGGCGTCTTATCTGTGCCTGTGAAAAGGACGCGTTATGACACACAATACCCCATAATGACAATGTGAAAAAAGTTTTTTTGAGATTTTTGCAAATTTATTAATAATAAAAAACTAAGACATCACATGTACATACAGTAAGTATTCAAAGCCTTTGCTCAATACTTTGTTGCTGCACCTTTGGCAGCAATTACAGCCTCAAGTTTTTTTGAATATGATGCCACAAGCTTGGCACACCTATCTTTGGGTAGTTTTGCCCATTCCTCTTTGCAGCGCCTCTCAAGCTCCATCAGGTTGGATGGAAAGCGTTGGTTCCACAGCCGTTTTCAGATCTCCCCAGAGATGTTCAATTGGATTAAAGTCTGGGCTCTGGCTGGGCCACTCAAGGACATTCACAGAGTTGTCCCGAAGCCACTCCTTCGACATCTTGGCTGTGTGCTTAGGGTCGCACTAGAGGTGCCTCTAAGCACACACTAGAGGTGTGTGCTTAGAGGCACTCTTGGCCTCAGTCTGAGGTCAAGAGTGCTCCGGAGCAGGTTTTCATCCAGGATGTCTCTGTACATTGCTGCATTCAACTTTCCCCCTATCCTGACTAGTCTCCCATTTCCTGCCGCTGAAAACATCCCCACAGCATGATGCTGCCACCACCATTGGCATGGTCATGAGCAGTGCCTGGTTTCCTCCAAACATGATGATGGCATTCACATCAAAGAGTTCAATCTTTTTGTCAAAAGGCCTTTGGGTGCCTTTTGACAAACTCCAAGCAGGCTGCCATTTGCCTTTTACTAAGGACTGGCTTCCCTCTGGCCACTCTACTATACAGGCCTGATTGGTGGATTGCTGCAGAGATGGTTGTCCTTCTGGAAGGTTCTCCTCTCTCCACAGAGGAACACTGGAGCTCTGACAGAGTGACCATTGGGTTCTTGGTCACCTCTCTGACGAAGGTCCTTCTCCCCCAGTCGCTCAGTTTAGATGGCCGGCCAGCTCTAGGAGGAGTCCTGGTGCTTCCGAATTTGATTTTTTTTTTTTTTAAATAAATTTGCAAAAATCTCAAAAAAAATTTTCACATTGTCATGATGGGGTATTGTGTGTAGAATTTTGAGGGAAAAATTAATTCAGTCCCTTTTGGAATAAGGCTGTAACATAACAAAATGTGGAAAAAGTGAAGCTCTGTGAATACTTTCCAGATGCACTATATATTTAACATATTTTGGGGTTATGTGCTTTACAAGCTAATTTATATGTATTCATTTATTTAGAAAAGAAGGCATACACCTGGACAACCCTCGTGAGGAAGTGCAGTATTTATGAACATTAAATATTAGCACTATCTTCTGAAATGACTTTAAATTCTATTTTATTAAAGCTAAATGTGGTGTGCAGAAATTCATTCATCGATTATTATAAAGTTAAATGATTTAGCTGCAAAATGAATGCATAAGTTAAGGAGAAGAGAAGATCTACTGGGACAAGAACAAAAGAAATAACTGACCCTGCTAATGTGAAGTTAATAAGCGCAACAACAATGCTGAGGAATTCCCACAGCAGGAAAAAAAAACATGCATTGTTCTTTTCTTGCCTTCTTTATCTCAGCCTATGTCTAAAAATTGAGAAAAACAAAACAAGTAGTGTGCTCTCATTATCCTTGACAGTAGTAAAACTTTTATTTATTTTCTTACCTCACCATCAAAAGGAACATTGCTTTAAAACAAGTCTCGTCTGCTTTTTTTAACTAAGTTGATTATTTTAAAACAAATGCATAATAAGGATCATTTTATTTTCTGAGTTTGTAAGAAATGCTTCACAAATTCCATTTTGAAGTGCTATTTAGTATTTATGAGTGTGCAAGATGGCAAAAATCAGGTGTGGGATATTTGTTCTGTCAAAGATGTGTGTGATGTTTTACTGCACTGGAAAACAGGGAGACAGTGGGACATGACATGTTCATTAAGAATTTGTTAATTAAGACACCACAAGGTGCATGTAATCCAGAACTAATAATGAGAGTAGAAGTATATAGTTGGGAAGCACAGTAGTACAGTGGTTCATTGTCGTTTTGTTCTCTCACTCTTTATGCTTTACTGGGCCGTTTTTTGTATTTTTTTTTTTTTTTTTTTCCATGTGCCTCAGTGGAACTCGCTTCAGTTCTCTGATTTTCTCCAACTAAACAAAGACATGCATGTTAGGTTAAATGGTGATTCCAAAGTAGCTGTACATGGGACAGTGTGTGGTTTCCCATCTTTCTGTGTAATCCCAATTCTGATGACCCTTCACTGGAAAGAGGTCAAGAAGATGCATGGATAGATGTCATAGAAATTTTCAGTGGTCTAAAATGTGCTTTTGTACTGTTCTTTTCACCTTGTACCTTGTTTTCTGTTAGTGCATTGTCTGGTTTTCCATTGTGTGCCCTGCCTTCCTAATTAGAAAATGGCTGTGACTGTGCCTTGCACCTGAAGGATGGAACTAATTCAAAGTAGGTGAGGTTCAACACAGACTTCATTGCATTGGTAATATGGTTAATTTTCTATCAGTGTGCCTTTGATTATGAAAAAACAGGTATGAAGCTAGCAGCACATTGTCAACTGCTATTATCAGCAGCACATTTAGAAGGCATGAACACACCTGTTACTACACCACGGCTAGAATTTCTGGTTCTTATTTTGACAGACTGATTTTGTAAAAACCTGTCATAATCCCTTATCTGGTCTTTCATTTATGCATCCATTGGTGGTCTGTTCAGGATGTACCCTGCCTCTAGCCCAAAGATGGTGGGATAATCCCCCGCAACTCTTACTGTAAAGGACTGTTAAGAAGATGAATGAATGAATTACAAACTTACAGACAAGTACACATACTAAGCATATATACAGTATATATATATATATATATATATATATATATATAGTAACGTCGGGGCCATGTTAAGGGGGGCAGGGATTTCCCAGCATGCTTTGCCAGTTGAAAACGTTACTGTGTGTGTGTATTAAATGTGTTATTACTGAGTTATTATACTGCTGGGTCATTATAACTGCGTTATAATGACCCAGCAGTGTTTAGCAGGATTAGGGCAAGATTTACCATGTGTGTGTGACCATGACTGAAACGGAGGTCTGGGAGAATGACCTCCCCTCCTGTCTGTGCTCAGAAGTAGTTGGGTTGGGGGGGTGTGAATATAGCCTGTTTGTCACAACCTTCTTGCTCCTCTTCTTTGTGTGAACCTTGCATACGTCACTATATATACAGTATATATATATATATATATATATATATATATATACAGTATAGATAGATAGATAGATAGATATAGATATAGATATATTTATTTATTTATTTATTTATTTGTCCTGTGTTTAAAGCAAGGCAAAGCAAGTTTTCTTGCTTCTACAAACTTTTCACTTTCTACAAACTGTAGGAGATTAACAATTGTTCTACTAAAAGGCCGTGGAAAACAGGAGAGTTTTTAACCTCGATTTAAAGCAGCAGAGAGTTTCAGCAGCCCTGATGCTTTCTGGGAGTTTGTTCCATATGTGAGGGGCATAAACACTATATGCTGCCTCACCATGTTTGGTTCTAACTCTGGGCAAAGATAGTAGGCTTGACCCTGATGATCTGAGGGCTCTGGGAGGTTCATAATGGACTAGCAGATCTGAAATGTATTTTTGCCCTAAACCATTCAGAGCTTTATAAACCAACAGCAGTATTTTGAATTATATTCTTTGACAGACAGGAAGCCAGTATAAAGATCTGAGGACTGGAGTTATATGATTTTCTTGGTCTTAGTGAGGACATGAGCTGCAGCATTCTGAACTAACTGCAGCTGTCTGGTGGACTTTTTAAGGAGACCTGTGAGGACAGCATTGCAGTAATCCAGTTTACTGAAGATAAATGTATGGACAAGTTTTTCTAGATCCTGCTGAGACATCAGACCTTTAATCCTCGCTATGTTCTTTAAGTTACAGTATAATAGGCTGACTTCAATACTGTCTTAATGTGGCTGTTAAAATTTAGGTCTGAGTCGAGAACCACACCTAGATTTCTGGTTTGGCTGTTGGTTTTTAGCATCATTGACTGAAGCTGAGTACTGACTTGGAGTCATTCTTCTTTGACTCCGAAAACTATTATTTCAGTTTTGTCTTCGTTTAACTGAAGAAAATTCCTGCACATCCACTCTGTAATTTGACCAATGCATTTGATCAGGGTTGTAATTGGACATAGTCTCCTTGTGAGATGGTTATGTAGATTTGTCTATCATCTGCATAATTATGGTAATATATTTTGTTGTTTTTTTTATGATTTGAGCTAGTAAGAGTATATAGATGTTGAAAAGTAAAGGTCCCAAAATGGAACCTTGGGGAACTCAAGATCTGTTCGCTCAGATTTGTAGTTACCAATAGATGCAAAGTAGTCCCTCTCTTTAAAATAGGACTCAAACCAGCTAAGCGCTGTACCAGAAAGTCTTACCCAGTTTTTTAGCCGGTCTAGTAAGATGCTATGGTCAACCGTGTCAAATGCAGCACTGAGGTCCAGTAGAACCAAGACTGAAATGTTGCCACTATCTGTATGGGAGTGGATGTCATTAAGGATGTTAACTAGAGCTGTCTCAGTGCAGTGGTGTGGCTGAAAACCTAACTGGAAAATGTCAAAACAGTTATTTAATGTCAGGAAGTTGTACAATTGTTAAAAAAACAGCTTTTTCTATCATTTTACAAAGAAAGGGGAGGTTTGATATCTTCCTATAGCTGTTCATGAGTGAGGTGTCTAGGGTGCTCTTTTTTAGAAGTGGCTTGATAACAGCTGTTTTAAAGCATTGAGAGAAGACACCTGAATGCAGAGACATGTTTATGATCTGTAGTAGATTTGAGGCCATACAATATGAAACATTTTTAAAAAAAAACTCCTGGGAGGGTATCAAGGCAGCAGGTAGTGGATTTCAGGTGGCGCATGATGTCATTCAAGATTTTATGATTGATTGGAAAAAAAATTGGCCATGGTGTTGACATGTTGTCTATGTGGACACAGAGGAAGCACGTGTCCAGCACCTGGCATAGGAGCACTGACTGACTGTCTAATTTTCTGAATTTTGTCAATAAAGAAAAAGGCAAAGTCATTACAGGCACAGTTGGATAGAAGATCAGGAGCTACTGACATGGGGGGATTTTTTTTTTGTTTTTAGCAATGATGTCAGAAAAAAAATGCTTGCCTTGTACTGTATGTCTCAGCTCCAAATTATAAATGCTCAATCTCTCATTATAGATTTCATAATGAACCTGTATTTTAGTTTTTCACCACGTGCGTTCAGCTTTTCAATACTCTCCTTTTTCAGCTTTTACTAGTTTGGCATTTCTCAGTGGAAGTTTATTTTTAATATGTTTTAATTCTTTTCAATGTTTAAGTGAACAAAATGTGGGTCACTTTTTAAAAAAATTTCACTACCGGATGTCTTTGCTGTCATGCAGCAGGACCAGTCTGCCCTACAGCAGGAAAAAGCTGGAGAAGAGCCGACATTCATCATTATCTAATTTGTGACAGTTTTCATTTTTATGTTTTTCCTCATTCACTGTCTTCTAACAGAATGATTAAAAATGAAAGTATCCCAGCAGTTAATTTGAGTTAAAATACAGTCATTTTGTATTCAGCAGAGGACAGAACATTAACGGACCTCAGGCCTGAGATGAACCGCTCACTTTTTCTCATTGTTAAAGAAAAGTTGAGATGACAATGATGTGGATGTGCTGGCTCTCCCGTGTCATGTGATAATATACTTTTTTACAACTCTGTCAAAATCATGGACAAAGAAAAACAGTGGTGTAATCTCTGAATTGTACAGCTCGCATCCATGCATAATTATGATCCCGTCTGTGGAGATCTGAGCGCGGGGGGTTTCACTGGGCTCAGTCTTTCTGTCTTTCGTCATATTTGTACAAGTGTTGTTGTTTTGAGTTGCATTCCTGTTATTTTACCCTTGGTTGATTTGTCACGTATTTTGTATTATGTCTTAGTACAATTTTGTTTCCTGTTTACATTCAGTATAGTTTGTTATTCACATTTTTTAGGTTTTTTGTCTTTATTTTTCCGCCGCTTTATATCTTTATTTTGTTCTGTTCTCTCTCTAGGCTGACAGCTGGCAGTGATGTTTCCGGGTTGCTGCTCCGCGTAGGCGGGGTCCTTGTCAGCTGTCAGTTCGCTCTCTCTCACTGCTCGCAGCTGATCTTAATTAGCACTCGTTGTTTCCTTCTGCCCGCTCATGTGACCCACGCATGTTACTATTTGTGTAAATTGTTTTTGACCCTATTTAAGGGCGGTCATTTTCATTTCCCATTGCCGCAGTCTTGATTGAGTTTCTCCTTGTCTCCACCTGAGCCTTGCCTCACTCTGGTGCGCATTATCAGTAAGTTTGCTCATTTCTTTAAATTCTGTATTCGAGCACTGTGTTGGACTTTATGTTTGTTGTTTTTTCAATCACTCTCACAAACTCACAGTTCAGCGCATGGGTCTCACCTTTCTGCCCCGAAGGGCAATTCATGACACCGTCTCCCCAATGAGAGTAGGGCTTTATGGATTTGTCCTGGCATTTAAACACTATCATATTAATATTAAGCCTTTAATCTTGCATCTCTGTTTATTAAAGGTAATGAGAGCAAAAACAATGGTTGGTTTATTTCACATCATGCCCAAAACACACCTCTGAATAATTCAGAATATTAGGACAGCCTTTTTACACATTGTGCCTGGTGCAAAATTAAGTTTTGCATTGCTGTAATGGTGAAATGGACTTGAACACACCCATAAATATGCTCTGCACATTTGACAATAAATGTATTTAATGGATACTTTGAACTTGGGCTAGTTGCTAACGTAAAACAATACGTATAGAGTAAAGGAACTATCATCTGGTATCTGAAGCATTTTTATCCACAGAAAGTACATCTTATAGCTATATCTTTGGGGGAAAGGGACCTCTAGTTTTTGCACAACTACCTACATGAGGTGATATTACACAGGGGAAAAGTTTATTTTGGGAGAGTTTCAGTGTGTGAGAGGTTTAGACCTTCACCATTCCCTAACCTAAACACTTTCCATTTTATTGTTTCCAGGGGCAAGCCTTAACTATGTAATGTTTAGCCTGGGTAAAGGAATAGTAATGAGCAGAAGAAGCAAATCTGAAACCTAAAAAAAAAGAAAAAAGAAACTGGAATGGTAGTTTGTTTTTATCAAATCAGCGGGACAGGAAATTCACAATGGCAGTATGTGCATCAGTTGGAGAACTTGTTGACAGTAAGATGATAGTTGGCAGGAGCTTTTAACAGAAGAAGATACAGTACCATCTTAATCAACACTTGCAAATGCCAAGCTGTTCATTTGTCCATCTTTTATGTGCGACGTTCAAATTTGTTTTGGCATATCTGGGATTTGATTTTTATTTTCATTTTCCTCTTCAGGCTATCATACTTAACACACAAGATGGTTTGTTATTTTTTTCACAGCGTAATAAGATACATTGTTTATCTGTTTAATGGGAGGGAGTATAGTTTTACTGCATGGATAGTATGTCTGGGGTCTCCTGAACCTGGGGTTGTGAGAGCCAGTCTGTTTCGTGTCTACATTTGCTTTTCCACTGCAAATTCTGTTCCAGTCACGCTCGAGCGCTCAATCTACAAAAATTAATTTTGTCTGTGTTGACAATAAATGAGGAAACTGGGGGAGAACTTGAGCCCAAAACAAAAGGCACATTTAATTATGCATTTTTGTTGTTTATTTGTTTGATTTTTTCCCCCTTTTCTTCTTCCTTTTCAACATTCTCAGCGAGGTCAACCGTGAAATGGTATTCATTCTTCTCCTATACAGCCACATTCATATCTTAGCAAAGGAGACAAACTGCGTGTGACATCTAGCACATTTCATTTTGCGCTGAGCATTTAAAGAAAGCCTTTTCGGCGCCCCGCGTCACCACTTTCTGCAAATCGGCACTGACAACTCAAACGCGCATAAACACGCGCCCACACACCCGCACTTCATCACAGTGGAACGCACCCGCGCGCACTCAGAAACGCGCGTGATCCTCCCACTCACCTGCTCGCACACAGGAGCACAATTAAAAAGACACTACTGCTGACACGCCGACTGCGCCAGTACCGGGCTCCGGTGCACTTCACTGACTTCCCCGCAGTGGTGCACCCACTCTGCCAGCTTAACAAATCCCCCTTTATCCACTCACTGCTCACCGCGCTGAAAAATACTGAAAGGCAGCAAGTGAAATGCTGATTAATATACAAAATGCTTTCTCTATGTACACATACAACGTTAATAATCCCTTCCCAGCTGACATTTTTATCATTGTATGGGATAATGTAAAATGAAACACTTATTAAAAAATAATGAGGAGACATGTTTACAAGGAATACACCTCAGATAGTTTTTCTTTATTCTGTCTTGGCTCTTGATGGCACCCACCAGAGTGATTTGGTTTTGAGTTTATTTTCAGTATATAGATGTCACCTCTCTCATTGTCAGCCGTAATCATATTTACTTAACCACGTTATTATAAATCTGCGTTCACAACTTTTAAGGTAGTATTTTTTCCCTCACTGAAAAGCTTTTACCAGAGCATCAAAGGAATCCGTCACAGTGCAGATAGATTGTGGGGGGGGGGGGGGGGGGGGGAAGAGTGGTAGTCATGCAAGACAGAAAGTGAATGAAGAGACAAACAAAACGGAAAATCTGAGAAATAAAATGTTATTGCCTGACTGGTTTTGAGTGGTTACGCTGTGAAGCCCTAATAAGTCCACACCTGCGGGGACGTACCACTGAATTGTTGGATTTTTTATTTTTAACTGAGAAGCACACATGAAGGACAAGTGTAGCTGCTGTCGCACAGCAGCGAGACAGAAAGAGCAGGAAAAGGTTTAAGTGACAGTTTGCTGATTGAATGGGACTGAAATAATAAAACACCCATTGCCATTTAGCAGCGTGGGGTGTCAGACAATGTTGCAGTTATCAAAGTCAAGCGGTTTATTATAAGCTGTGCATTTTTCAAATGGGGATATATGTCGCTTCTCAGCTTCCAACAGATTCTCCTCTCACTCAGGGCGGCAAGGATAATAATTTTGTTTGTTCAGCTTCTTGCAGATGTCACAAGATCTGAGGCGACGGTTCATCTTTCAGCAGCGACCCTAAGCACACAGCCAAGATATCAAAGGAGTGGCTTCAGGACAACTCTGTGAATGTCCTTGAGTGGCCCAGCCAGAGCCCAGACTTTAATCCAATTGAACATCTCTGGAGAGATCTGAAAATGGCTGTGCACCGACGCTTCCCATCCAACCTGATGGAGCTTGAGAGGCGCTGCGAAGAGGAATGGGCGAAACTGCCCAAAGATAGGTGTGGCAAGCTTGTGGCATCATATTCAAAAAGACTTGAGGCTGTAATTGCTGCCAAAGGTGCATCAGCAAAGTATTGAGCCAAGGCTGTGAATACTTATGCACATGTGATTTTCTTAGTTTTTTATTTTTAATAAATTTGCAAAAATGTTAAAAAAAAAAAAAAAACTTTTTTCACATTGTCATTATGGGGTATTGTGTGTAGAATTTTGAGGAAAAAATGAATTCAATCCATTTTGGAATAAGGCTTTAACATAACAAAAAGTGGAAAAAAGTGAAGCGCCTGTTATGTCCATAACTGGTGGAAATGAGCACGTCGTCGTTTGCAGGTTTTACGGATCTTTATTACAATAAATAGGTTATATACATAAAGAGGCTTAAGGCACACGCCCGCTGACCAGGTGGCCCCCTGACGAAAGAGGCAGAGCCCCTTCCGCCCACACTCTTATACCAGGGGCGGCGTCACCACCGGAAACCAGCAGTAGCCGCCCTGGTCTAACCCATGACCAACCCAGCAGACATTTTACTAGTACAGCCAGTTTACATACACAACACCCCCCCCTTCAAAAAAATGCCAAGCACACAGATAGACCCCCACCCCCCCCAAAAAAAAATTGCATCCCTGCTCACACACTAAAACACAGTAATTACAAAAGTACATAAAAGACCTCTCCATGCACGAAAAACTAACTGGGGGGGGGGGGGGCGGGAAGACTATTGGCAGCCCCACACGGCTGGGCGAATTATTCTGCCACAGAACTGACCCATGTGACACCTAGAACAAAACCAAACAAAATCAAAATAATCCCAGAACAGCTCCACATATATGACATAAACAAAAGACAAAGACTAGCTACTGGCGGCCTCCCTTCCCCCAACACACCCTCACACACTGGGCATTTAAGACCGCTGGGTATGTAAACCAATTAACAGGGTCAAATATACCCCATCACCCCAATTTGGGTCCATAGACCATAGTCTAATAAAATTCCACCCCAATACAATGTATAAACAATATACCAGTTAAATTCCTAATTATAAAACAGCACATAATTTACTCAAACAAATTTACACAACTGAATTAAAATAGTTGAGTTTAGATTAATAAGCCCCACTGGTCAGAATCATACAAACAATTACCATAAACATAATTAAACAATTTGTCATACAAAGAGCTCAAATTTCACAAATGCTCCGTAACCTCACACAATTTTCACACTCTCTTTTTTTTTAAAAATTTAAACAGGGTACCATCCAGTAACAAACAAACAAAAACTGGGAAAAGAAAATAACCGGACTGAGCAGAAAGACACAGACAAATAAGATAAAATAATTCTCTCAGTCCTCCTGTGGGTCTTTTCCCCGACGCCTCCGTCTTTTGACCTTGGGGGTCCCCCCGCGTCGCTCCATCTCCTCCACCTTACGCAGCTCGTTCGGGTGCTGACAGGTCTGGTCAGACAAGCACAGAAACCTGTCCTTCTGTACAGCCTGCACACGAAGCCGTCTCCTCCTGTCGCGCTGCTCTCGCAAACCTTTTTTCCCTCTCATCCGGGCCTCAACCCTAGGTTGCACCAGATTGCCAACCTGCAGGGAAGCCCTCTGTGGACAATGTGTCCGACTCGTCTCCACCAACGGTCCGGTCGACTCCTGGGCCCAGTCCATATTATCCATGGTTGACCGATCTCCCGAGCAATGAAACAAATTGACCACTCGTCCCTCTCTTTCTGAATCCAGCGTGGGCGCCTCGTTCTTACAGGCTGCTTGTGGGGTCCCGTCGTGCCATTCTGTGCCTGGGACTGGGGCATCAGCCGGATCAGCACCGGGTCCTACCCACGGCATCCTCGCATAGTGCCGAACGTGCGCTCCATCTTGACACATGTCCAACCAGTCCAATTCCCTCATTTCCACGCCACCCGTCAGTGAAGTCAGCCGATTCCATAATCCGCGGCCCAACCACTCTTCTCCCGACACATTGGCAACAGAAAAACCCAGGCTATAAAATAGGTTACACCCCATGATATTGACGCCCGCAGCGGTGACATGAATGCGGGCTCAGGGCACCTCGACCAATCCGTAATGGGCTCGTACCTCCACAAATCCCATCACAGCCAGCCTATCCAGTCCATAGCCATAATAGTCTCTCTCTGGTGGATGGATGACACGATAAGGAAACAGACTGTTCACAGTCACACATGTTCAACACTGATATGACCGCTCCTGTGTCGATCAACAGCGGAACCATGACACCGTCGAGCATGACATCACAACCGATCCTCCCCATAGTCGCTGGGGAAACCGTATGCATGTTGGTGGGAGACTTCTTTGCAGCACCTGGGTATCTCCTACGGCTCCTGCATACAAAGCTGTCCCACGTCCTGGCGAAGTGGTTGCACAGACTGCACTTGCCACACCGCTTTCCTGCCGCTGGGCACACTCTGGCTTTATAGCGATGATCAGGGGACCCACACCCATAACAACGGGGAGTGCCAGGGTCGGACCGTATCTTCACTATTGTGGCGTACGAATCACCTCTGGCGTCACTGTCATTTGGGTCCAAATACGGTGCCTTTACGCGAGCATCTTCTTCACTCCGAAGAGCCTCGTCAGGGAGGCTCCTTGCGATGGTCTCTGCTGCCTCATAGTGATGGGTGAACTCAACAGCCATGGATAACGTCAACTCCCCTGGGAAGCTCAACAACCTGGACCGGAGTGCTTCACTGCAAACGTGCTCTGCTAGTTGGTCTCGAATCATTTCTTCCTCCAGGTGTCCAAACTCACATCCCCTCGCCAGCCGGCGGAGTCCAGCCACAAACGTTGATACTGACTCCCCCAGATGCTGGGGGCGTTGTCGAAAATGGATGCATCGGACTGTGACACTCTCACAAGAGTGAAAATGGCGCGCCATTAGCTGCACCACGCCATTGTAGCTGTCAGCCCCACCTGGACTGTCCAATACACTTTGCCCCTCGGTGCCCAACATATGGATTAACACTGATCTCGCACGAAGCCTCTCACGCTCGCCGAGGTCCAAGAACAGGAGGTAGCTGGTAAAAGACGAGAACCAGCGAGGCCATGGCACGGGCGGTGTGCCCGGGGCCTCGAGAAATGGCCAAAGTTCAGCACAGATGAAATCCATTCCCGCTTTTATCTCATCGCCAAATGTTATGTCCATAACTGGTGGAAATGAGCACGTCGTCGTTTGCAGGTTTTACAGAGCTTTATTACAATAAATAGGTTATATACATAAAGAGGCTTAAGGCACACGCCCGCTGACCAGGTGGCTCCCCGACGAAAGAGGCAGAGCCTCTTCCGCCCACACTCTTATACCAGGGGCGGTGTCACCACCGGAAACCGGCAGTAGCCGCCCTGGTCTAACCCATGACCAACCTGGCCACCATCTTACTTATACAGCCGGTTTATATACACAACAGCGCCGTGAATACTTTCCGCATGCACTGTATATAACAGCATGTTATCAGCATCGACTGAAAAAGCATTGATAATTATTTATTGGCCACTGGCAAAAAAATAATATTTAGCCGACAGAATATTATAGGAGGTAGTCTTGAGTGACGCTCTGCTGGTGATGTTACGCTTTTCCCTCGGTGCGAGGGCCTGACATCATTACGTCTGACGAGTGTATCTAAACTAACATGGCTGCCCCCACAAACCTGGCATGCTGCAGCTCTGTACTCCCTCAAACAATGGTGCATGTGGTTGTTATTTGTATTACTTTTTGTTGTTAAGGGCTGTTAAAGTATATCAAACATCGACACAAGACAGGAATTACTGCACAATCGGGAGGATATGCAAAGTTCCCATAACAGCGCTGGCGTTACTGTTTATCCTCTCCATAGATGGAGTCGGAGGCAACAACGTAAACAGAAGCAGTGTAGCCAGTATTGCTACTAGGCTCGGCTAAGAGGGCTCCGAAGAGACCATCTCTGCACTGAAAAAAATGACTTTCCAAACTTTTAATTATTGCATTGTTTCTTTTTTTAATTTTACATAGAAATATCCAGTGAAATATCCAGTCAAACTGTAACGCCACTACTTTTGCAGTAACGTGCTGTGTAACAAAATTACTGTTTAAAAATTCAGTAATATGTTTCAGTTACTGAAATTCAATCAGATGTGCTACTCGCATTACTCGTTTTATTAATATGGATAGATATTTTAGTGCAAATACTGTAACCACAAACTGACCCTACCTAGCTAAGGAGCCATCAGTCAAAGAGCCTCTTCACTGCTGCAGCCACAAATGGAGCTTACTCCTGCCGGGAAAAGATGAAGCTACTTTGTTTTTGTGGAAATAGACACATTATTTTTTCTTTGTCACGGTTAAAGATAAAAACATATTGGTGGGTTGCAAGTTAAATGCGTTTGAGACTGACTGCAATCTCCAGAAGTGCCTAAGAACACCAACAAGGTCCTGCAAAGCTAGTGCTACGCTATGCTAAGCTAACACCGTGTTAGTGGGTTTATGCTATCTGAACAGCAGCTGGATTTCCAGCACAGATATGGATCTGGACTGTCGGTGACCCAGCAAGAATTAAACTGATTGATTGCCAGATACGTCGTTACAGAATGAAGGTCTGATTTCATTTCCCATCAGACAGCTGTTACCCACTGGAGTTAAAATACATTTATTTGCTACGTGAATAAAGATTATTCAAAAATGGATTTGATCTCCAGAAGGACTGGATCATGTCTCTGTCACAGCAGACATTTGAACTGTGGATTATGGACATTTTCTTTGGATCACTGCACGTCGGATTAAATCCATAAAGGTAAGGAACTGACAGCTTTATGCAGTATTGTCAACCCACTCTTTTCCCTCTCTCTCACTCCATAAATCCTATTTCTCACTCCAAAATGAGGAAATTACTGGCAATTTTGTGTTGATTTTCTTCAGATTTTTCCCACATTAAGAGCTCCCAAGGCAGGATAAAGCAGACTGAACATGTTCTAAAAGCTCTGTCTAAAACGGTCTGTTTTCAGCCTAACATTAATAAGCTCCTGATGTAATCCATTAATTAAATTATCTTGATATGTGTGCAAGATGATTTAAGTGTGCATTTAAAGTAATGTGAAAGTTACTTTTCCAAGTAACTAGTTGTTTTAATCATGCAGTAACTCAAAAGTAACTCAGTTACTTTTGAAAAGAAGTAACTAGTAACTGTAACCAGTTACTATTTTTTAGTAACTTGCCCAGCACTGGAAATATCATTTAAATGGTTTTATTTAAAATATCACTTTTTGTCGTGAATCTGACTCGTTGTTATGATTTGTACTAGTTTTCCCTCTGACAGCTCTGGCACACCCTCTCCTCCTGTCAAGCTCCGTCAGCTGCACTGTCACTGATGCTCACACACATACACACACACACCGACACGCACACACACACATGCACACGCTCTGCATGCACACGCCGCCGATGTTCTCAAGTATGGAGGCTGCCTCTCCACCATCCTCGCAGGTCCTGGTGGCTCCACCACACTGGTCGGCCACCCGAGGGTCTTGGTTTATGGGTCGGGTGGTCCATTGGCCTGGGCAGGCCGCCGGACACTATCCCACAGGCTGCCTGCTGGACTTGGGACTTGGGCAGGCCACCCAATCTGCCACTCCTCACCACACTGGGGGCCTGGGACTCTGGTCGACCCCCAGAACTTTGGATTTCTGAAGAGGGGGGTTAGTGCTCCAAGTTGGGGGTTCGTTAGGAGGGATTGTTCTTCATTCTGTTTTTGTACTATTGTGTTTTCATGGGTTGGTCCCCTCCTAACCGGTTTTCCCCCACCTCCCACCCTGGGTGTTTGTTGCCGGGGGGGAGGGGTTCCCTTGAGGGGTGTTGTCTCCTTTCTTTTTTGGCTGATGGTACTGGGGTGTCTGGTATCCACCCCTAGAAGGGGGGGGGTCTGTCGTGAATCTGACTCGTTATGATTTGTCCTAGTTTCCCCTCTGACAGCTCTGGCACGCCCTCTCCTCCTGTCAAGCTCCGTCAGCTGCACTGTCACCGATGCTCACACACATACACACGCTCCATTCACTCTCATTCACATGCACTCTCACTCACCTGTTCCCAATCAGTTCTGCCCATGCATTCACACACTGGCAATCTCTTTCCTCGTTAGCTTTTGGAGTATTTGTTTGTCACTGCTGAGGAAGGAGATTGTCGGGACATTCCCCTTCATACATGGCAGCGTGTTCCTTCCCGTGTGTTATTCACTCCCTGCGTTCTACTCAGCCAGACATTGTAAGACGATCCATTCCTTGGTGTTTCGGCTGCTCCGCTTCTCTGCCTCTGCCTCCTGACTGCATGGCCTGCCCCGAATTAGCTCCAGACCTGTAAGTGTTTCTTAGCCTTTTCTCCTGTGCTAGCAGGCCTGCAGCATTAGGCTGCTCGCCTTTCCTGTTTCATGCATAACGCAGTCCTGTAGCACCAGGCTCTATATTCACCAGGCTGTTGAGCATTCGGCAGGTGCCCTGTAACCTTGGTGGCCAACTCTGTCATTACACCTCTCCATATACTGTGTGGTTGACTGAACCTTATTTGGTGATAGTTGGATTTGTTACATTGGTAAACTTCAATAAACACAGCACTCTGTACTCCTGCGATTGGGTTTTTCATTCTCTGCCTTGTGCGCCGTGTAATGGCGCACAGGGGTTCATGACAACTTTTAATTTGATGTTTCTTGATGTTTGATAGTAATTTTGTATTGGTTACTCAACCGGCAACCCCGCCCTTCCGAGGGCGGGGTGAAACTGGGCATCCTGGCAGAACTAAAAACAATATCTGTCACAGGTCAGTGGTGGACCACTCCCAGTTACATGGGGTGAGACTGGACATCCTGGCAGATAAGCACATCTGTTGCAAGGTCTGTGGTGGACTTTTGCCAGTCAGTGCATCATGACATGCACTACACAAAGAACAGAGATAAACAAACCTATCATCTGGTCAGTCACTGCAACAGATACTGGAATCAGTTTGTCTTGGCCTGTCCTTGCCACTGATAATACCTCTATCTATGTAGACTTTAAGACCAGAGGAGATAATATGTTGGACTTAGTGTACACAAACACAGATGCATATAAAGCGATACCCCGCCCCCATCTCGGCCGTTCTGATCACATATCCGTGATGCTGCTGCCTGCCTACAAACCTTTATTGAAGCGCAGCAGGCCAGCAGTGAAACAAATCAGGATTTGGCCAGAGAGTGCAACCCCTGCACTGAAAGACTGTTTTCAGCACACAGACTGGAAGGTCTTCAAAATAGCAGCCTCCCAGGAAGACAGGACAGATGCGGGGTCTGGAGAAACCTCAAAACCATCTCGGGGCTCCAGAATACCTCCTCCCAGGCCACGGGGGGCAGGGAGTGGGCGAACAACCTGAATCTGTTTTTCAATAGATTTGACCAACCGCCCTCCCCCCTGTCTGCACAACAACCACTGCTGCCTCTAAGAAATCAAGTCCTGCTGCCCACTCCCCACTCCACCGACACCCCCCCCACTCCCAACACACAGCCCCCCATCCTGACCCTGACCAAGACCCAGGTGAGGACGGAGCTGAGGAAGATCAAGGCGAGGAAGGCGTCGGGACCGGACGGCATCAGCGCAAAGCTCCTCAAGTCCTGTGCAGACCAGCTGTGTGGGATTGTGACGTATATCTTCAACATGAGCCTGAAAACTGGGGAGGGTACCACAGCTGTGGAAAACATCTTGTGTGGTACCTGTACCAAAAACTTCCCACCCCAAAGACCTGAACAGCTACAGACCGGTGGCCTTGACGTCCCACTTGACGAAGACCCTGGAGAGACTGCTCCTTGCTCATCTCCGCCCCCTGGTGGAACCAGCGATGGATCCACTCCAGTTCGCCTACCAGCATGGCATTGGGGTGGAGGATGCGGTGATCTTCCTCCTTCACCGTTCTCTGTCCCACTTGGAGAAGCCCGGGAATATGGTGAGGATCATGTTCTTTGACTTCTCCAGTGCTTTCAACACCATCCAACCGATGATCCTGAAGGACAAGCTGCTGCGCGCAGGGGTGGACCAGCACCTGTCATCATGGATCCTGGACTACCTCACGAACCGGCCTCAGTTTGTGAGAACCCGGGACTGTGTTTCCGACACGATCATCAGTAGCACGGGGGCCCCCCCCAGGGAACGGTGCTGGCTCCCTTCCTGTTCACTCTTTATACTGCGGACTTCTCACACAACACAACACATTGCCATCTACAGAAGTTCTCTGATGACTCTGCGATCGTTGGTCTCATCTCCAACGGAGATGAAGCTGAGTACAGAGGGCTTATCCAGGACTTTGTGGACTGGTGCCATCGGAACTGCCTCCAGATCAACGCGAGGAAAACTAAGGAGCTGGTGGTGGACTGCCGCAGGCATGGGCAGCCCCTCACAGCACCAGTAAATATACAGGGAACAGACATCGAGATGGTGACATCCTATAAGTACCTGGGTATTCATCTGAACAATAAACTAGACTGGTCACACAATACTGACGCACTCTACAAGAAGGGACAGCGCAGGCTGTTCCTGCTGAGGAGACTCAGGTCTTTTGGTGTACAAGGGGCGCTGCTGAAGTCATTCTATGACACGGTGGTGGCATCAGCCATCACTTTTGGAGTGGTCTGCTGGGGCAGTGGCATTACTGCAGCCGATAGGAAGAGACTGAACAAACTGATTAAGAAAGCTAGCTCTGTCCTGGGGCAGCGCCTTGATCCGATGGAGGAGATAGGAGAGAGAAGGACGGTGGCTAAACTGTCATCTCTGCTGGAGTCCGAGTTCCACCCTATGCAGGACATACTGGATGCACTGAGGAGCTCATTTAGCAGCAGACTACATCATCCCAGGTGCACAACCGAGAGGTTTCGTAGGTCCTTCCTACCAACGGCTGTCAGACTGTACAACCTAAGCAGGGCTGCTCGCAGAGATAGCAAAAAGACGTAACAAACTAATAGTTTTTTTGAATGCAAAAGATGCAATAGACTTACACAATGGTCCTCTCCGGCATACAACTAGGAACATACCGGTCGCTATGGAGGGTGAGAATATGTATGGGCACATAATCATACCATGTAGGATAACTAAATAGATGGTTATGCTGTTTCATCCCACCTAGCAACAATGCTCTGCACTGTGTGTGTTTATATATTTACATATTTATTCCATCTAGCTACAATGCTCAGCACTGGGTGTGTTTATATTTATATATCTATATATTTATTCCATCTAGCTACAATGCTCCGCACTGTGTTTTTATATATCTACATATTATTCCATCTAGCTACATTGCTCCGCACTGTGTGTGTTTATATACTTGCATATTTATTCCACCTAGCTGCAATGCTCCGTACTGTGGGTGTTTATATATTTACATATTTATTCCATCTAGCTACAATGCTCTGCACTGTGTGTTCATATATTCATATATTTATTCCATCCAGCTACAATGCTCTGCACTGTGTGTCTGTGTGTGTGTGTGTGTGTATATATATATTTTATAGTAATGTGTACATATGTATATTAGCTGCTCTTGCTTGCTTGTTTTTTTTCTTGCCTTCTGATTGTTGCTCTGAGTGTTGCTATCCCTGTGCTGTTGCAATCCTGGAATTTCCCCGTTGTGGGACTAATAAAGGCTTATCTTATCTTATCTTATCTTATGTGGAGGAGTATGCTGATACGGTCAGCTGATACGGTCACCAGCTACATCGCGAAGTGCACAGAGGATTTCACTACAGTGAAGACCATCACTATGCAGGGTAATCATAAGCCCTGGATGACTGCAGAGGTGTGCTCGCTGCTCACAGCCAGAGATGCAGTCTTCAGAGCGAAGGACAGGATCGCCCTCCGCTCAGCCAGGTCTGCGCTTTCTAAGGGAATTAAGGCGGCAAAGCACGCCTATGCGGAGAAAATCCAGGGACACCTCTGTGACACTAGGAACACCAAGCAGATGTGGCAGGGAGTTCGGACACTGACGGGCTTTAAGCCTAGGCAGGGGGTTGATGATGACGACGCTTCGCTTCCAGACAGGCTTAACGACTTCTTTGCACGTTTTGAAGCATCAAACTCGACAATCAGAGGGAGGGCTGGCCCTCCCCCACCATCGGTCGGACCAGCTTTTACCATCAACACAGCGGACACACGGAGGACCCTAACCAGAGTCAACCCACGCAAAGCTGCAGGTCCAGACAACATTCCGGGACGTGTGCTCCGAGACTGCGCGAGCGAGTTGGCGGATGTCCTGACTGACATTTATAACATCTCCCTGAGTCAGGCCATCGTTCCCAGATGCTTCAAGACCTCTATCATTGTACCGGTGGCAAAGAAACCAGTGGTGTCCTGTATGAATGACTATCGTCCTGTTGCACTGACACCAATTGTGATGAAGTGTTTTGAGCGGCTTGTCAAACCACACATTACAGCCTGCCTCCCTGCATCACACGACCCGCTCCAGTTTGCATATTGTTCAAACCGCTCCACGGAGGATGCTATAGTCACCACCCTACACTCTGTCATCACTCACCTGGACCAGAAAGGCACCTACGCCAGACTCCTGTACATTGATTTCAGTTCAGCATTCAACACCATTATTCCCCAGAGACTGATGGAGAAATTACTCCTTCTCGGTCTGAACACCGCCACATGTCTCTGGATCCTGGATTTCCTGACTGAGAGACCTCAGTCTGTCCGGGTTGGAAACAACATCTCCAAGTCTGTCACGCTGAGTTCCGGATCCCCTCAAGGCTGTGTACTCAGTCCACTGTTGTTTACACTTCTAACACATGACTGTGTATCCAGACATGAGGGGAACCAGATTATTAAGTTTGCAGATGACACCACGGTGGTGGGACTTATCCAGAGGGATGAGGAATCAATGTACAGGGAAGAAGTGAGAGACCTGGAGGGCTGGTGCAGGGAGAACAATCTGGTGCTCAACGTGGACAAAACGAAGGAGATGATTATCGACTTCCGGTGTTTACAGCCTGAGCACGCCCCCCCTCAGCATCGGCGGCTGTTTAGTGGAGAGAGTAGAGAACATCAAGTTCCTCGGAGTGCAGATCTCGCAGGACCTGATCTGGAGCAAGAATTCCTTGGAGATCAGGAAGCGGGCTCAGCAGAGACTGCACTTCTTGAGGAAACTCAAACAGGCCTCTCTCCCCATCTGCATCCTCAGGACCTTTTACAGAGGTGTGGTGGAGAGTGTTCTGACGTACTGCATTGCTACATGGTACTCCAGCTGCAGTATGTCAGACAAAAAAGCCCTGCAGAGGATAGTCAAGGGGGCGGAGAGGGTAATTGGAGTCTCCCTCCCCTCTGTCCAAGAACTTTTTCAGAACCGTTGTAGGAGCAGGGCACTAAACATTGTCAAGGACCGTTCTCACCCTCTGCATAAACACTTTGAACTTCTTCCATCTGGTAAACGATTCCGGAGCATCAGAGGCAGAACCACCAGACTGATCAACAGCTTCCTTCCACAAGCTGTCAGGATGCTGAACAGTTGACCCGGAATCTCGCATACACACTACTGCACCTACGGACATTTTGTATATTATAGTTAGTTATTCTTTTTTTTTCCCCCCAAGTATGTCTCAGGGATGTGTGAATGGATGGGGGGGTGGGGGTGGGGGTGGGGGCTATGTGGGAATGTGTCTTAAATCATGCTGCTTCTTATATGGATGCCGAGAGAAACGCAATTTCATCTTGCCTGCACTACAGTTGTATGTACAGCAATATGACAATAAAGTTTGATTTGATTTGATTTGATTTTGATTTGAGCTACCAAGAATTTGCCATTAGTCCAGCAAAAGCTAGTGGTACTCAAATGCTTTGCAAGCAGTTTCATGAAATGGTCAGTCAGAGAGCAACTCATACCAGCTCGGACGTCGCCCGGGTTAATAAGGTCAGGAGTTCCTGGCAGCAGAAGACGAAGGACAGAGCTGCGTGGAGGAATCTGATCAGACCTAAATGAAACAGTCATTGTCGCCCCCGACAGACTGCTGTGATGATGATGATGATGATGATGATGATAATACTTATTTCTTAATCTAAATATTATTTTAAAATCAAGTAACATTTATTAAACAGAAAAATTAATTTACTGACCTTACAAACGTAAATAAAAGCTACTGATTTTGGGGGGGAGAGAGGGCTGATGGGAAATAGGAAATATTAGAAAATTAAACAGGTTTTCCTCAGACTCTCAGTTTAATCTGTGTTAGTGCTGTGCATAGTATGTCAAAGCTGTTTCTGTTGGCTGATATTTGTAACTTTTATTTTTGTTACACTGTTACTGGGCATGAGATGTTTTAAATACACCTCCCCCTTCATTCATTCATTCAATACTTCGTTGTGTTGTGAAAACCATGTGCTGCCTCCTGGTGGATGTGCACCCCCTGGCAGGTCATAAAAGACAAAGTGTAGAAGAATTTTTTTGCCATTGATTGAGTGACCAAACGGCAGATATTATGTGCTATGTATATCTTCATTTGGCTTGACCACATTTGCGTACATTACCCTCGAGAAAACGTCTATGCATGATGCAAAATACATTAAATCTGTAATAATTTAGAGGTGAAGTTTATTCATATATGATAATATGCATAAAAAGTAAAAATCACTTAATTATTCCATCGATAAACCCTAGAAAATTAACACTGAAAATAAATAATTAGTAAGGTTTTGGAGTAGCAAACTAAGGAGAACTGAGTAAAATTTACTACCAATACATAAGTAAATGTACCTGAAAAATAAAGTTTTTGTCATGGTCCTGAGTACGGCTGAGGGCCATGCTCAGCCTCAGTGTTGTTTAGTCCTTTTCTGTTGCTGGCTTCTATTGTTTGTTATTGTCTATTGTATCTGGTCTCTATTCATTTATGAGTTGTATTCTTAGTTTTGTTCTCTTAGTCTTTTCTAGTTATTGTGTGTCATTTTGTAGTTATGGTATTATTTATATGGGCAGTATAAAATTATTTATTTAATACTGAATTTATTTACCATTTATTTATTTACCATTTATTTATTTACCATATATTTAATACTAAATGGTATTATTTATATGGGCAGTGGCTAGACTATGGCTCTGAAGCCGGTCTAGAATGGAGAAGTAAGACAACCCCTTCCCTCCACTAGTCTGAGGGTTCACCTTGGGCAAGTGATAGCACCCTCTTGCCTCCCTACCTAGGGATACAGATCCTGACATTGGCAGCAGGATGTCCGGTGGTGCAAGCGGCAGAAGAGCTCGTCACAGAGCCAATGGCGTGAACACCAGATGGCATGCGGATTAGCCTCAATCGAGACAAACAGATGGCATCAACTAGCAAGTGAGCTGCTACTGCGGGGTGTCCTCCTCATCAACAATGTATGTTGCATGCTTGTGCACCACATTGCATCAGGCGTTGAGGCCTAGAGAGGCAGTCTGGTGGAGGCACAACACCAACTGGCTCTGGAACTGTGCAAGGCGTCGGGTTTTGAGATTGAGATTGGGGAAGCCCTGTGGCGATGGAGTGAATGCGTCAGCAGCAGGTTTGAGTAGCTGGGAGCTGCTAGCAGGAGCTCTGCACACAGGTGGCTCGCATCTGATGGTCGTAACTCTAGCTGACTCATGAGCATCAGCTTGTTGGGGCAGCAATGCGAGTGTCCAGGCAGCCCTTTTTAGGGATAGCACTGCCTGCCCTGGAATGGGAAGCCGCTAGAAAAGGTGGGGTAAAGAAAGCATACTGAGATCACACCTGGCTAGCTAACCACGGTCGGCGGGACTTCACTTTTAGTGGTAGAAACTGTAAGAAGAAGAAGATAACTGTTGCGACATGGAATGTGCAAACTATGTTAGACAGAGACAACCGACCAGAATGAAGGACTGCGCTGATTGCAAGGGAATTGCAGCTGTTTGGCAGTGAGATTGCAGCTCTCCAGGAAACACGTTTAGAGGCACAAGGCCAACTCCAAGAAGAGGAATACACATTCTTCTGGGTTGGCAAGACTGCAGGACCCAGAGAGGCTGGAGTTGCCTTTGCGGTTCACAACACAATTGCCAAGAAGTTGACATCACTTCCTACAGCGATCTCACCTAGGCTTATGTCTATGAGAGTGCCTGTTGAGAAAGGAAGATACTTGACTGTGGTGAATGTGTATGCCCCCACGATGACTTACACTGTTGAGGAGAAGGAGATCTTCTATCAAGAACTCACTCAAGTAGTGCTCAAGGTCCCCAGAGAAGACAAGCTCCTAATATTAGGTGACTTCAACGCTCGAGTTGGGACGGACTGGGAAACCTACACGGGCATCATTGGCAAGTTTGGCAAGAAGAAAAAGAACTTCAATGGGGAGCTCCTGCTGAACTTCTGTGCACAACTAGAGCTCACCATTACTAACACGTTTTTCTACCAGCCCAACAAGAACTACTTCACCTGGAAGCACCCACGCCCAGGTCACTACCACTTGCTCGACTATGCCATCATGAGAAAGTCAGACTTGGCAGATGTTCTATGCACAAAAGCAATGCAGGGAGCAGAATGTTCTACTGATCACTACCTTGTGAGATGCAAACTCAGAATGAAGATCACTATGCCTTGCAGGAAAATTCCTGCTAGTGCCAAGCCTAAGAAACTGGACATTAGCAAGCTGACAAACACCGAGCACTGTTGAGAACTGAAGAGAGTGATAGAAGCCGCATTGGAGAGGGTTCAGCCACCTGGAGAGGAGGTAGATCAGCCTGAAGGAAGTGGTGTACTCTGCAAGCAAGGAAACACTAGGCCATCCCCATAGAAAGATTCCTGATTGGTTTTGGGAGCAAGGCAATGAAATTGAGAGGCTCCTAGAAGAGAAGAGGAGTAAGCATTTTCGGAATCTTCAGGAGAACTCTGAGAGGAGCAAGAGGGCCCTTGCTGAAATCAAGGCCAAGGTGCAGAGGGAAGTGAGAGCTCTTAAGAATGACTGGTGGCAGAGGAGAGCAGAAGAATTGCAGCGTATGGAGGACAACCATAATTATCGTGGACTGTTTACCGGGTTGAAAGCCATCTATGGACGCTGTCGCCCCAGTGAAGTCAGCAGATGGTAGCAAGCTGCTTACAGACCTTCAAGACATCAAGGCCAGGTGGAAGGAACATTTCAATGGCCTGCTAAACCAAGAAGGATCTGCACACCCAGATGCATGTCAGCAGCTGAAGAGGAGACCCACAAGGAATGAGTTGTGTGGGGAAATCAGCATAGAGGAACTCAAGAAAGCTCTGAAGTCAACGGCAAATGGCAAAGCACTGGGACCGGATGGCATTTCCTCAGATATCCTGAAAAATGGTGGCAAAAAGTTGTGCGAAGCTCTACTAGACCTTTTCAACAGATGTCTACTCTCTGGTACTTTGCCCCAAGACTTTCGAGATGCTTTAATTGTCACCATCTACAAGAGAAAGGGTGACCGTGCAGAGTTGTGGAAACCATCGGGGAATATCACTACTGGCCATAGCTGGCAAAGTTCTTGCCAAGATTGTCTTGAACAGACTGAAAATCATTTCGGAAGAAGTTCTCCCAGAATGTCAGTGTGGATTTCGAGTTGGCCGTTCCACTGTTGACATGATATTCACTCTATGGCAACTCCAAGAGAAGGCAGCAGAGCAGCACAAGCCATTGTATGTTGTCTTTGTTGACTTCACAAAGGCATTTGACACCATGGACTGCACAACCCTCTGGAAGGTCCTCGAAACTTATGGATGCCCTGACAAGTTTGTTAACATCATCAAGCAGTTCCCCTATGGAATGAAGGGACAAGTCTCAGTCGGTGGTGAACCCAGTGATGCCTTTGAGGTCAACCACGGCATGAAGCAGGGGTGTGTGCTGGCACCAACTCTTTTCTCCCTCTACATCACAGCCGTTCTGGACACTATGAACGAAGGGCTCAACAAGGGCGTGTTTCTCCGCACAAGGCCAGATGGAAAATTGTTCAACCTTGCCTGACTTCGTGCCCATACAAAAACACAGGAGATGTGCATCAGTGAACTGCTCTATGCTGATGACTCCGCCCTTGTGGCCAGTAACACAGCTGATATGCAGCAGATTGTGGATCATTTCTCCTTTGCAGCTGATACGTTTGGCCTAAAGATCAACATATCTAAGACAAAGCTGCTCGACCAGCCTCCTCCAATGTCCACTGAACTGCCAGAAACGATTACGGTCCACGATGAACCACTGAAGACAACCAAGTCTTTCACTTGGGCAGCACTGTCAACAACACCAACTCTGTAGATTTGGAGGTGGAAAGAAGGATCCAGTCTGCCACAGAGGCTTATGGTGTGCTATACAAGAGACTTTGGAGTTGTCATTACATCAGTACGAAAACCAAAGTGGGGGTTTATGCAGCTGCAGTTCTTCCTTGCCTGCTCTATTCCATCGAGTGTGCCACTCTTGACCGCAGACACATCAGGGCTCTGACAAGACTCCAGCTTTGCCACCTACGCTCCATCCTCAACATCAAGTGGCAAGACCGTATCCCAGACATTGAGGTACTGCGTCGTGCACACACAGTCAGCGTTGAAGCCCTAATAACAGTGTCACAGCTTCGCTGGGCAGGGCATGTACGTTGGATGGCCAACAGTAGACTGCAAAAAGCTGTGTTCTATTCAGAACTAAGCCAAGAGAAAAGGAGCCATGGAAGACAAAAATCGTATTTCAAAGATGTCCTAAAGCGGCATATGAAGAGAACTGGCATCCCCTATGATACCTGGGAGGAAGAGGCACTCCGGAAAGTCAGTTGATGAGGACTGTTGAGGAAAGCCACGTCAGCCGTAGAAGAGCAATGCCAGCAAGAATATCAGCGTGCACATGACCGACAACATTCGGCAACTACTTCAAGCATTTTCCAGTGCAACAACTGTCATCGTTTCTGCAGCTCCCAAGCAGGTCTGATTGCCCACACAAGAGCCTGCTTGAGATAGACCTCAACTGAAACACAAGACAGTCATCTTCGGCAACAAAGGACAGCCATATATTCTTTATTCTCTATCTGTGGCCTTCACAGAAACACACCAAAAATATGTCAGGCATGAAAGAATAATATAAAGGAATATATGAATTTATTCTACATGGAATGCACATATAAACATCAGACATGAAATGGGAAAGCCATGGAACAATATAAGAATAGTAATGTAATAAGAATATGGATAATATGGAATTTTTCTATCAGCTATACCACTGCTGTACTAGCATGTTTTTTAATAACCAAGGCACTTCAACACAAGCATTTATTTTGTTAAAAAAAAAAAAAAAAACCTGAGCAAAATTAGAGAATAGTGACCACTGCCAGAAGAGAAGATTTAAACAATGTTTTTTTTAGGGCTATAGTCTTCAAAAATTAATAAGAAGTGTAGAGGCTCTTGCTTTGAAGGACTTAAGCACATCTGTGCCCACAGGACATCACTAGTTTCTCACACTGCTCTGGTTTAAGGGACAGGATTATGTGAAGACTCTCATTGGGGAATCGGTTCAACACTGCAGCTGGAATTGCTCGCCAGTTCATTGCTGAACAGGGCGAGGATCTGTCTTGGCACACAGTGTCTCTCTGTTTAAGGCAATATGGACTCAAAGCTCATTCTGCAGTGACCAAACCTCTCATCAACAGAAAGAATAAAAAGGCTAGACTGTCATGTCTGGCCCTCACGAGCCAGTATAAGACGCCACAAGTCACCAGTGAGTTTTGCAATGATGTTTTATTTGCAGGACAGGACAAGACGAGACATAGGCTATGAGCCGCTAAGGGCAAAAATACACACTAAGAGATATAAGGGCTCATAGGGCTAACCCCAGCCACTACGAGCTAAACTATGACAAGACAAGAATAAGGACGAACCTGATATGAAGGTCTAACGAGGCCTCACGAGGACTGTTTGACGAATGTTGACTTATGCTCCCGCAATTGGACTGCTGTCAGTGCCCGCCTTATAAAGGCGAACGCTAACGAGCAGTAATGACAGACAGCTGACCGGCCTTGACAGGCGGAAGCCCCACCGAGCGCCTTCACAATAAGAGCCCGGTGAGGCCAGAATACAACCCACAGCTGTCAAGGCCGGCAGCGAGCTATGCGTGGCCCGAGCGTGGACAGGACCAGCGCTCGGGTCGTAACATAGACTTGCCTTTGCTAAGGAGCATGATGTGTGGACAGAGGATAACTGGTCCAGAGTGCACTTCAGTGATGAGAGTAACTTCAGTTTATTTCAGTCTGATGGGAAATGATATCTTTGGCATCAACGTGGGGAAAGACTAAACCCAAAGTGAGTAAAGCAGTTTGGAGAAATTTGTAGGAGAAAGTGTCATAATTTGGGGGATGTTTTCTGCAGCAAGAGTTGGGCCTCTTGTACAGCTACATGGCAGGGTGAATACAAATGTTTATGTGAACCTCCTTCAGCAACATGCAGTTCCCTCACTGCAATTGTCTCCTAATCAGCCCACAATTTCCATGCAAGACAATGCCCCCATCACACTGCAAAACCAAAACAGTTTAAACTGTTCCATGAATCTAACAATATTGAGACAATGAAATTGCTATCCCAGAGTCCAAATCGAAACCCAATAGAGAATCTCTGGAACATCCTTCATGACAAAGTAATGACTAAGAAACCCACTACAGTTACTGAACTGTGGGAAAGACTGAAGAAGAATGGACCAAGATCAAACTAGAGAAGTGCGAGAAACTAGTGATGTCCTGTGGGTGCAAATATGCTGAAATCATTCAAAGCAAGGGTCTCTACACTTCCTATTAATTTTTGAATCCTATAGCCCAAATGAAGCATTGTTTAAATATTCTCTTCTGACACAGTGGTTACTGTTCTCCATTTTTGCTCACTGTTTTTGTTTTTTTAAACAAAGTAAATGTTTGTGTTGAAGTGCCTTCGTTATTTAAAAAACAAACAAAAACATGCTAGTACAACAGTGGTATAGCCACAGCTGATATTCTGTCAAATTCTGAACAATGAAAAGTAACATATTTTAGAATAAATCAAGTATTAATACATTGTTCTCTAATTTTGATCTCCACTGTATTTGTAAAGCATGCTTTTGGTACTGAGTAAACTTTACTTAAGAAAAACCCGAGTAACATTTATTAGACACTCTAAGAGAAAATATTTGACAAAGTTTTTTTTTAAGTAAATGCTACTCCAAATTCTTTTCAATGTGCCGAGCCTTTTTGTCGCAAATAAAGTCCCTTGGAAACAAGACTGACAAACTAAAACTGGATCTATAACCTGGATAATCATTCAAAGCTGGCACTGAAAGCTACACTCCAAGATCATAGACACTACAGCTGCGTTAACATGCTGCTACTCTGAAGCGCAGGACAGAGGAATCTGGTGAGAACTTTGGAAGCAGGATTTGTATATATGTGAATAATGGCTTGTTAACAAATTCTGTGGTCATCGATAAGTACTGCTCACCGGACCTGGAGTTGCTGGCAGTTTCTGTCTGCCACAGGAGTTTGCTGTTGCCATATTAACAGTGGTCCAGACACTAATGCTAATTTTTCACTTGGCTATGTGCCAGCAGTCATTGACAAATAGCAGATCTGGTTTTGACCAACATATTAAGTGCTCGACAGGAGGAGATAACACACTGGACTGTGTATATTATAATATTATAAAGAGATACAGTGTCATGAATCGCCCAGGTGGGACAGGAATGGAGACCCAAATACTGGCTGCGAGTTGCAGGCAGTTTAATAAAGACACAAAGTCCAAACAGGAACAAACTTACAGGAACAGACAGGATAACCAAAAGGCAGAATAGCTCACTGGCTAAGACGTGGGACGCATGCCGGGCAAACAAGGTTGGCTGAAGCGTGGGACACATGCCAGGAATACAAAGTAGAATAAAGTAAAATAGCTTAAAGCTAAGATGTGGGACACACGTCAGGTAATAGTGATGACAGAGTGAAGGACGTCGCACTGAACTGCGGGGTGGCATCCCTGAAGAAGAGCTAAGAGTAATACACAGAATGACAATCAGGTGTGGGTAGCAAGAGCGAGGATAATTAGTCCAAAATAATGACAGCTGTGCGAACCGTGAGCTTTAACTAGGAGTGGAAGTATATAAAGCACACTGTCAAAATAACAGCACAGACCGGAAGGAATATAAATCATGAAACAGATCATGAACCCACCAAGGCAAGGACCAGATAACTGTTAATGACAATCATGATTAATATAACAATCCAAAGAGAGAACGAAGGTGGTGGCAACGAAGGCTTATATATAGCACAGGAAGAGCTAATTAATAATAAGATAAGATTAGCCTTTATTAGTCCCACAATGGAGAAATTCCAGGATTGCAACAGCACAGGGATTGCAACACTCAGAGCAACAATCAGAAGACAAGAAAAAACAAGAGCAGCGAGTATACATATGTACATATAAATATATAAATATATAAACACAGTGCGGAGCATTGTAGCTAGATGGAATAAATATATAAATATATAAACACACACAGTGCGGAGCATTGTAGCTAGATGGAATAAATATATAAATATATAAACACACACAGTGCGGAGCATTGTAGCTAGATGGAATGAACAGCGTAACCGTCAACTTAGTTATCCTACATGGTATGATTATGTACCCATACATATTGTCACCCTCCGTAGCGACCGGTATTTTCCTAGTTGTATACTGGAGGGGACCATTGTGTAAGTCTATTGCGTCTTTTGCATTCAATACTATTAGGTTGTCATGTTTTTTTTGCTATCTCTATGAGCAGCCCTGCTTAGGTTATACAGTCTGACAGCCGTAGGTAGGAAGGACCTGCGAAACCTCTCGGTTGTGCACCTAGGATGATGTAGTCTGCTGCTAAATGAGCTCCTCAGTGCGTCCAGTATGTCCTGCATAGGGTGGGACTCGGACTCCAGCAGAGATGACAGTTTAGCCACAATCCTACAATACAAACAAGATGGCCAAGGAGACATGATATAGATAAACAAGACTAAACTCAAATAACATAATACAACCAACACCATAACTGGATCAATACTTAAACCAAAGTGGGGAAGGAACAGAAAAAATAATCAGAAATAACTGAAAGCATGAGCACGGTTCTCAGCATCATAACATACAGAGCCTTCCTCCCCTTGCACATTTGTCTGCAAATACATAACAGTTTTTATTTTCATATTAAGTTGAGATAGTTGTCTTATTTTCCTTGTTGAAGGTGACTTTATATGCCAGTTAATCATCACTGTAAGACAAAGGAGATATAAACAGGTGGGAAAACGTGCATGTATCGGTATCAACATAGGCAATCTGCAAAAACCCATGTTAAACTGTTGGCATATCAGCTATTGGCAAAAATTCTACTCTCATGCATCCCTATACCATAGAATTCTGAAGTTTATCAAGATATCCTCCAGAATAATGTCAGAGTGTCTGTCCACCAGCTGAAGCTCAGTAGAAGTTGGGTGATACAGCAGGACTATGACCCCAAAACACTGAAGTAAATCTACTACAGAATGGCTTCAAAAAAGAAATACTTGGGACTTAAATGTAGATCAGATCATATTTTATGATCAATTAATGCAGAAAACCAGGTCATTTCAAAGGGTTCATATACTTTTCTTACCACTCCAATTAAAAAAGAAAGTGGAATGCAAAGGTGAACACAGATGGGACTAGATGCGAACTCGGATTTGTTGAGTGAGAGCACCATTTATAAAACCCCCACCAAATCCACCAATCACCTCCACTTTTGATATGGCGAAAGAGATAATGCAAGCATAGTGGGAGCTGTTAATGAGAGCAGAAACCATATCCGCTTAAGCCAAAAGAAGTTTTTGTCCATTTGTATTCCACGCTTTTAAGGGGTGCTATTTTTAAACAATTTGGTGGGATTGTTACTTTATTCAGAACACAGACAAGTAAAACAGGGATGAAGCCTTGAGGCCTGATCACTAAGGTGAACGCAGACCAAGATGTCAACAGGAATAACATAACATCTCACTGAAAGCAACATATGAATTACAGCCTCAATTACTGTCAAAAATGATGATAAAGCTACTGTATATAAATGATATAGGATATGGTTACCTTATGACTAACAATTCATTTTTAGATCAGTGATTTCCCCTGTCAAAACTGTCAGGCCCATTTTGATTATTATCATTCCAGCATTGAATCTAGTTGAGTATATTCATTAAACATTATTTGCTTGTTCGACCAAGCATCACAGCAGATGCAGGCAAAAAAGTTTATATCTTATAGTTTAGTAAGAATATATTACTACTATCATTTGCATTAGTAAGACAAGAGGTTGTGTGGTACATATGCATTATTTCTTCTTCCTTTTAAAGCTGCCTCAATCAACAGGCAAACAATCGATCATGATGTGCATGCACAAGGGGCAACTTGTGGTGTTAATCCCACTGAGAACTCTGACAATGCTTAACTGCCACACATCAACAATGTTGAAGTATCAGTGGCCACAAAGGACTGGCATTATCTGTAGCTGCCGGATGCAAATAATCCATAAATAGGCATCTGTCTGCTCAAGAGTTTGTCCCTTGAAAACATCTGCCCCCAAGTGGCCAAAATGCTTGTGAATGTGGGTATAAACAAGTAGTTACTTTAAATAATCTGCTTACCAAGGTAGCAGCGATAAGTGTTCCAAATGGCTCTGGTGGCATAGCTAGGTAGAAAAGGGAACTTGGCCAATATCTGCATAGCACTTGAACTTGAATATCAAACATGGAAGGGTGCTCAAGTGGTGCATTCTGGAAGAAAGTCTAATACGCTACAAAACTTACAGCACTTGAATGAATAAAAAGCTTTAATCCCCCCTCCTCACCACCACCCTTCTTTCTTGCTCCCTCTCTCTCTCTCTCCCAGTACAGCTGCCCTCATTATCTGCTACCTAATATTCAAACACTCAAATATGCAAAAGCAGGATGGACTTCTAGAAAGTAATCACAAGCAGTAACAGACTTAAAAAAAAAAAAGCTTTAGGCTCCAATAAAATTTGGAGCATTGCAAATTGATAAGCGGCAGCAGCAGGAGTTATATAAGCCACTGTGGCAGATCTGAGTCAGTTAATGTGATTCCCCCAGCCTGACCCAGTCGCTTAGAGAACGCACCTTTCTTGACGTGGAATAACAAAAATTTGCATGAAATCCAAGTGGGTACGGGAGGGAATGAGATTCGTGACAAAGAGTGATGGAGTCGCACAGCAACACGAAGAGACTGGGAGGGATGCTCTCTCGCCAGCTGCACACTGTACCTCAGCAAGTGTTCCAATATAAATTAGACTGTCGCCTCCTCAACGCTTTCCCATTCATTTGATTGGTGCTTTAGTATCTAATAAAGACTCACTGTTTTCACTTCCATAATTAACACAGGTGATAAATAAAAGCAAAAACCTGAACTTTTGACCAGTGCTGGGGAAAGATAAGTGTATTAGGAGGAACAGTTGCTGCAATTCAATTCAATGTGAGTATTAAAGGAATGTGAATCAAAAGCTGTGACCTTCACAGTGACTAGTTCGTCAACCGAGCTGACTTCTTATATTCATATTTTGGAAATCTGTACTAGACAACATCATCATAAAACATCCTACAAAATCTACTGACCAGTATATCTTTAGTTGTAGCTTTTTTCCTTTTGGAGAACACACATTTGGCTGCTCCACCCTCCACAGCACCCCCCCCCCCCTTTTATTCTAACATGCTGCAAGGTTAGCTCTCCTATCAGGTAAGAGGCTGAAGAAATACAGTGCAAGCTCTGAAGGCCGTCAAGGGCACCTCTGGCAATGGATAAACAACCACACATGCAGGAAGATTGCCCTCCAGGCTGCAAGTGATTCATAGACTGCACAGAACCGACAGATGACTTGAAAATCTGGCGTCCTTTGTTGCCACAGATGGCTTTAGCTGTGGCACTTTGCTGCCTTTCATGAGGCAGGTCACACAAGTCAACCGGCCAGCTTTGATGGAACAATTACAATTTTCTGAATGTGTTTAAGGCAACTTTTCCAAGTTTAAAAAGTACAAGCAGGTAAAATATAACAGATGTTCTCGTTTAGCCTAGCCTGAGTAGAGGTGTAATAACATGAGATGAAACAATAACTTTTGTAAGTTTTTTTTACTAAAAAGAGGATGCTTATTTTATATTCTATAAATGCACGAAATCTGTGTGCATGTGTCTGTCTGTCTGACTGTTCCATGCATATCTCTTGAACCATTTGTCAAACTGACCTAAGATCTTGTACATGTTTTGCTGAGGTTACGAGAGTGAGCATCCCTGAGTCTGGAGTCACTCAGTCAAAATATGTAATTTTTATCAATAAAAGTTTAGCCACCGCTCTTTCTCTTCATGCCCTGGCTACAGGAAGTGTGGACGGGGTTTCGGATTGAGTCCATGCTGATTGGATAATATGCGGCATCACGGCCATGCTGATTGGATAATACATATGTGGCATAATGACCATGCTGATTGGATAATACACGGCATCACGACCATGCTGATTGGATAATACACGGCATCACGACCATGCTGATTGGATAATATGCGGCATCACAACCTGTCAGTTACCACAGTGTTCACTGGACAAAACAAGGAAGTGAAAAACAACAAATTTGACTAGGAAAAGATAATACTGAAGATTTAATGCTGAAAAAAATTATACCATAAAGTTGCCGTGATTTTGTAGGTCTAAAGGATAATTTGGCATATGTGGAGAACATGAGGGCACGAGCAGATTGGGTGGCTCATCAGCAGGGACCGGGTCTGACAAAGAATACCAGTGTATCAGCACAGAACATGCCAGGAGAGGCAGTGACCTAACATGACCTGGCTCAAAGGTATGCTAACTGATGGCGATAAAAAAAAAAGTTTATTTTCAATAAAGTGAAAAAAAAAATAAGCTAATGCATGGAGTGTGCTTTTGCCCAGAGGCGCAGCCACTAGTAAAGTGTGATTTATCATGGAAAACAGTTGAGCTCTGCGCTTTGAGCGATCAGCTGATTGAATCGATCTCCTCCAGTGTTCTGACACTTTAGTTTATCTATCAGAACAGCACTGGACAGCTGATGGTACAGACTGCAAAGGTAAAAAAAAAAAAAACCAACAAAAACATGGGGGAGGGCTAAACAGTGATTTGGATTTTTATCCTGTAGCTTGAAAGTGCTCAGACACATCCCCAACAGGTACCGTTATACAAACAAATAAATGTGTTTAGCTGTGTGTGTGTGTGTGTGTGTGTGTGTGTGTGTGCGTGTGTGTGTGCGCAGGGAGCAGCTGCGCAGGGAGCAGCTGAGCAGAGCTTTGTATGGGTTTTCCCTTTGAGCCAACACTGTAAATATGCCATTATAGGGTAGCTCCAAGTTAGAAACCTGTTCTGTAAGTTACACATAGGTTCAAAGAACATTACTCATATGTTAGAAATATTTTTTTCGGTACACTAGACATTAATTTTAACATATTTTGACTTTAGATAACAATGAGTCGCTGACAAGTAACATGTTGTAAATGACCGCATAACTTCCCTACAACCTTTGCTCCTTGAATGAGGGACGTATCAACCGTACGCTCGATATGTAGGAAAATTTTCAGCATGCTGAAAATTTTCAGAGGAGCTCGGCATACTACGCCGTATACCAACATGATTCAGGGTGCTTCAGCATTCTTCAGCATGCTCTTAACTTAGACAAAACTTAGCCATAACTGATTTGACGGATGCCAGCGTATTCTCCAGATTTTTCATTCATACTGTCATGAACCCTCGCATGCGTTTTTCCAGTGCGCACGGCAAGGGGTGGAATAATGAGGATTTACGCGCAGGTTAACACCACACACATTTATTAATACGACAAACTGACAAACAGTTACAGTTATTGTTTCCTCAGAAGCTTAAGGAGTCCTTCTGGACACTCTACATTCTACAAGGGAGAGTGACTGGGGAGAACACACGCAGTAATTACTCACAGAGCTGGAGCAGTCCAGTTAGTCCAAAAAAGCCCCGAGAGAAACCATCCTTGACCTTGACTTCACTAGACGATGGAACGATCAGATGAAGCACAATGACCCAGCAATGCATGACTGGAAAAAAGCCTCCTTAAGTACATGCATTCCTGGCTCCACAAATTGGGCACACCTGGGTGAGGAGCGGGGAGATGGCACACTGGAGTGGAAATAGCTGGCAGTAATAGAGAGGGGGCGTGGTCAGACTGGCAGACAGTTAGACAGTGCTCACTCCAGCGTGAGCCCAAGAGGCTGCCTCACCGCTGCTGGCCAGAAAGCAGTGGCTATGGGTACGGCAAAGCACACAGAAATACATACTAACATACATACAACGTGTCACGTACCCACAGAGAGGCCAGGACCGAGCGGGGGGAACCAAGCCGGTTCAGATCCTGACAGAGGGGTGGGTCCCAGACACCCAAGGTAACATCCCAGTCACCCCCCTCCCCCCCCAACAGGAACAAACAACACAAACCTGAGTGGGAGGTAGGGGGAAACAGGAAAGGTGGGAACACAACACCCCGCCCAGGGACCACAATTAAACCCCCAAGTCCACGGGAGTTGGGGCTCAGTAGGCCGCCTAGAGTCCCAGGCCCAGCAGAAGGTCTGGTGAACAGAATCCGGCAGCCTGCCGGAAAACATGGGCCACCAGACCCAGGGAGTCAATCCTTCCGGCAGCCAGCCAGCGTTGTTTAGCCACCAGGACTGAAGGGGTGAAGCAGGAGATGGCCTGCCCACCGGAAGGCTCACTGGTGGGTGACCGGACTGTAGAAAGGGAACCTCCATGGTGTCGGACAGGAAGGAGAAGGGGGCCACAGCGTCCTCAGGCAGATCCATAGCACCCTCGGTGGTCCCAGTGTGGGACACAGCCGTACCCAAGATGGGCCCCGACCGGGCCAGCTCCACTGCACCCACGATGGACCCCGACTGGGCCGGCTCCGCTGCACCCACGGTGACCTCCGGCTGAGGCTCCATTGCACCCGCGGAGACCTCTGGCTGGAGCTGGGTTGCACCCGCCGTAACCTCTCGCTAGAGCTGGGCTGCATCCGCGGTGAACACCCCAACGGGGGAGGTCATGCTCCCCTTGACCCCTGGTGCTGCCCTCCGATCCTCGGAGGCCTCTGGTGAGATCAGCTGCTCTCTGGCGACCCTGTCGGGGGGCTCCGAACCCGGAGAGGGAGAAAGAGAGACAGGGTCAGGGTCACCGGCAGAGCCCAGTGAGGTGGTCCCGGGGGCTACTGGAAGCTGCCCTGGGTCCTCCTCACCATGAGTCAGGCAGTGTGACATCTACATAGAAACTATTGCCATAATGGAGCACACTTGCCTGAACACGGGCTCCACCGCCGTCCAGGACTCCGGCGATTTAGGGTGTGCAGGTTCCTCGGGTCTGTCAGGTGCTCCACCCCCGTCGATCTCCTCTGGAACCACTGGGCCCGTGTTGTCAGAAGCTGGACCCTCCCGGGCCTCTGGTCCCTCTCCCCTCGAGTGACCTGGATCTGGTGCCCGCAAGCTCATGGGGGTACATAGAAGGGATTAGGTGAGGTTGAGTATGGGGGCACAGCATGCCGCTGAGGCGGAGCACTCAGGGGGTTGCTCACCCCGAGTCTCCTCGCCAGGAGGCAGGCAAACTTGTTCATCAAGCATAAAAGTTAAATGAGAAGTAACTTGCCTGTCCTCCTGACACGAGATGTCCTCAACGGCCTCCGAGATGTCTTCCCCCTCCGGGCATTCCTCCTTGTGCAGCACTGGCGAGAATGGAGGCCTCCTCTGGCGGGGGTTCCTCCTCTTCTTCCTCCCTGATGGCTCAGGGACCAGATAGTCTGGGATGCAAAGTGCCGCGCTAGACAGGGAGTCAGTCATGCTGGGCAGCTCCGTTTTCTCCGGAGAGGGAAGCGGAGTGGTCACGAGTAACTCGAGTGCTGGGGGACCCTCGTCCGACTCCTCCTCGACCCAGCAGTTGACCACAGCGAGCAGGTTCGACCAATCCTTGTCTGTCGGCAAACCCAGAGATGGAACCTTCACAGCCGGGGAAGCGCGTCCTTGGGCCTCCCTCTCGCAGTGCTCCTCCTCCATCTGGCGGCCAAGCAGGGCCAGTCTCTGCTCCTCCCTCTCACGATGCTCCTCCTTGACCCAGCGGTTGAGGGCGACGAGCAGGTTCGACCACTTTTCGTTCGTCGGCAAGCCCGTGGATTGAGCAGATGCGGGGGTGGAGCCTTCACAGCCGGGGAAGTGCGTCCTCGGGCCTCCCTCTCATGGTGCTCCTCCTCGACCCGGCGATTGAGCACGACGAGCAGGTTTGACCACTCTTCATCCGTCGGCAAGTCCGTGGATTGAGCTGGCGCGGGGGGTCGAGCCCTCACAGCCGGGGAAGCGTGTCCTTGGACCTCCCTCTCGCAGTGCTCCTCTTCGATCTGGTGGTCATGGCCAGCAACTCCAGTCTGTCCTCCTCTGTCATGATGTCCAAGGATTGGGCTGGCGCTGCCCCGGGAGAAGATGCGGGGGACTCCACCGGCATCGTTGCAGGAGAACGCCTCCATGCGGGCCCCTGGGCAGGATCATCCAGGGCCCAACCTCCTCCACCACCTGGCAGCTCGGTTCTTGGACCGACAGGCACTCAGGGAATGAGGAAGGAGACACGGAGAGAGGAAGAAAAGAATTATTATCTGCAGCAGGAGGAGAGCACCCAGCGGAGTGCTGAAATCAGGATTGTCCCTCGGGAGACAGACAAGGTTTGGTGTTATCATATTGTACAGAATGAAAAAGCATTTGCCTGTCATCCCGGTGTTTGAAGTTGACAGCTGCAGCAGATGAACAGTCAGCCCTCTCCGTGTCTGCGGAGATCTGGCTCTTTTCCATGGTTTGTGGAGGAGCCGTCTCCATGGCTACGGAGATGGGCATTCCCGGGGCGGCCCTAGCAGACCTCATGACCGCTGGAGGGGAGGTGACGGCTGCCGAAGATGAGGAGGGCTTCTCCCGACGTCTCCTCGCGGGATGACACTGATTCTGGGCGGCCGACGCTGATGGCGAGGCGGGGGAGAGAACGGCTGCAGACCGAGGAGCGCATTCCATCTCAGGCTCTGCGAGGAACGCTGCTCTCCCCACATCAGGAAGCATGTGCTGGAGTGTGTAGACCGAAGCAATCAAGTCTGCATACTGAGGGTAATCCCAAAGACCAGGATGCACTTCCAGGATTCCCTCCACTGTGTCCGGGCTGCTCTACTTCGTCGTGGGTCCATGGGCTTTGTAGGCCTCATCCATAAAGTCCTGGATGAAGGTCGCCGCCCATTCCTCTTCCACCGTGGGATGCCTCGCCGCTGATCTCCTCCGGTCGGCGTGGGAGCGGCATACCAAAGGCATAGTGGGGCACACCGGTGGGTGAAAAACAGTACAAAAAATAAAAAAAGAGCAATGTGTGGTTGTATCCACTAAATCCTCTTTTTCGATGGCTGGGTGATTCTGTGATGAACCCTCCCGTGCGCTTTTCCAATGCGCACTGCGAGGGGTGAAATAATGAGGATTTACATGCAGGTTAAAACAAACTGACAAACAGTTACAGTTATTGTTTCCTCAGAAGCTTAAGGAGTCCTTCTGGACGCTCTACAGTCTACAGGGGAGAGTGACCGGGGAAAACACACACAGTAATTACTCACAGAGCTGGAGCAGTCCAGTTAGTCCAAAAAAGCCTCCAGAGAAACCGTCCTTGACCTTGACTTCACTAGACGATGAATGATCAGATGAAGCACAATGACCCAGCAATGCATGACTGGAAAAAAGCTCCTTAAGTACATGCATTCCTGGCTCCACAAATTGGGCACACCTGGGCGAGGAGCGGGGAGATGGCACACGGGAGTGGAAACAGCTGGCAGTAATAGAGAGGGGGCGTGGTCAGACTGGCAGACAGTTAGACAGTGCTCACTCCAGCGTGAGCCCAAGAGGCTGCCTCGCCGTTGCTGGCCAGAAAGCAGTGGCTATGAGTGCGGCAAAGCACACAGAAATACATACTAACATACATACAACGTGTCACGTACCCACAGAGAGGCCAGGACCGAGCGGGGGGAACCAAACCAGTGTGGTTCCTGACACATACATTTTGCAAATGCCGCCTACATCGTCTAGGTGTGACAGGGCTTAAACACAGGGCACAAAAATGCCTAAATAATGAAATAAATCATTTTTAGTTAAATATTTACTGACAAATGGGCAACACTGATGCAACAGTTGCCGTCAAACGGGTCCTTCTACTGTATATAATAATATTGGGTGTTTTGTAGTTAATTCGGTTGATTACAGTTTTAAAAAACCTTTAATTTTTTTTAAACAAGAAAAAACCCTTTTAATAACAAAATATTGCTAAAATATAAAATGATGCACTACAATTAGCCTCAAATATCTGTAGTGTCCTGTTATAGTATTGTATGAGTTTATTGACAATACACAGAAGAAATTCAATATTACACTTAACTCCATCACTGAACAGTGGTAAACTAAAATAATTATGATGACTGAACAACTCCCATTCTCCAAAGTGCGAGAACACTTATGAACATGTGATAAAAGATCACACAAATAAATCATCTGACAAACAAATAAACAAGGGATCTTAAACAGTCGCTAATATTGGATATCCCATTCATTTTCAATATTTAGGTATTCTGTAATTAATATTCACACAATCAAATTAATGTTAGTCATTTATTCCCTTTTACATTTGTCAAAGTCTAACATGTGATTGCCTACATATAGGCTACTCCTCTTTGTGTTCCACTTTCAAACACAGCCTACATTTGGGCCTGTAAAGCCTAATTGGGATACCTGTTTCAGACAGGAATACTTGCATTCTACGGCTGCGCTGACTTTGGTCTTGATAAAACACAGTGCACCAACACCAGCAGATGACCTCTGTTCAGATAAAAGTAAATTTTGCATTTCATTTGGAAATCAAAGTCCCAGAGTCTGGAGAAAGAGTGGAGAGGCACAGAATCTAAGTTGCTTGAGGTTTAGTGTGAAGTTTCCACAGGCAGTGATGATTTGAGGAACCATGTCATCTGCTGGTGTTGGTCCACTGTGTTTTATCAAGACCAAAGTCAGTGCAGTCGTCTACCAGGAAATTTTAGAGCACTTCATGCTTCCCTCTGCTGACAAGCTTTATGGAGAAGCTGATTTCATTTTCCAGCAGGACTTGGCACCCCCCACACTGTCAAAAGTATCAAAACCTGGTTTAATGACCACAGCATCACTGTGTTTGACTGGCCAGCAAACTCTCCTGACCTAAAGCCCATAGAGAATCTGTGGAGTATTGTCAAGAGGAAGATGAGAGACACCAGACCCAACAATGCAGATGAGCTGAAGGTCACTATCAAAGCAAACTGGACCTTCATAACACCTCAGCAGTACCACAGGCTGATCACCTCCATGCCACACCACATTGATACAGTAATTAATCCAAAAGGAGCCCCGGCCAAGTATTGAATGCTTACATGGACATACTTTTCAGTCGGCTAACATTTCTATTAAAAAACTATTTTTTAAAATTAATTTTTTTTTTTTAATTTAAGTTTTTGTAAAGGGTATACAGGTCATTACAGCATTGCATTGTTTACATTTTTAGCACACGTTCCCTTATTTTTTGCTATTTGACAACATTGGTAGGATAGTTATTACAACACCCCCTTTTTTTTTTAAAGTGAAAGAAAAAGTGAAATTAAAGAGAATTAAATTAAAAAAAAACGAATAAACAAACAAACAGAACAGCAAAAAACCAACAAACAGAAAATTAAGTAATTAAAAGTAAAAGAGCATCTGAGTAGCGTTGGAACAAAGAGCGGGACCATTATTGAAATGGTATTTGTCAAAGATTAGATCTAATGGAAGACACTTATGCGATCCAGGGTTGCCAAAAGTTCATGAACCCATCCATGTCCTGTCTCAGTGCAAATGTCAACTTTTCCATCGAGTAAATGTCTTGAATCACGTTAATCCAATCTTCAGGTGTAGGACAGTCCTTCAGCATCCATTTTTTAGTTAGGGCTTTTTTACTTGCCAATATTAAAACATTGAATAAGTATTTATCTCCTCGTCTTTCCAGTGAGTCCGGTAGTAAACCCAAATACAAAGTTACAAAAGAAAAGGGAACTGTTATTTTGAATATTTTCCCCAATATTGTCTGTACATTGGTCCAATATTGGTGGATAACTGGGCATGACCAAAACACATGAAAATGATTTGCAGTCTTTTCACCACACAAGCGCCAACAGTTCAACCCCTTATGGGTAAATTTGTTTTGTGCAGGTGTTCTGAAAAATCTTACCAAGTTTTTCCATCCAAATTCTCTCCACTGCAGGGATGAGGTACTTTTCCATTGTTGTTTATTTAGCTTTTCCCATATTTCCAATTGTAAAGTGAAATTCCCCTCTTTTTCCCATCTCTCTTTTATATATGATGTGTTGTCTCCTTTTAAGTCTTGAAGACCTTGGTATATTTTAGAAATGTATCTGATCCCTGGGATCCCTTTATATGCCATTAAGAAGACCTTCAGAACACCTGACTGGGCCCTTTCCAAATCCTCCTTTTTAAGTATATTGTTTATGTGGTGTCTAAGCTGAAAGAACCTGTAAAGATCTTGATTTATTAGACCTTGTTTTTTCAAATCTTCAAAACTTCTTAAAGTTTGCCCCTTAAAAAAATCGTAATATTTTATCAGCCCTTTCTCTTTCCACTCTTTAAATCTAGTGTCTGTTTTATTGGGGGTAAAGTCTTGATCATAGGCAATCCATTGCAGAAGTCGATAGGGCTCTTTAGCTTGATTCTCTCTGACTATCTTAAACCAAATTTTTAGCGGGGTCTCTATCCACGGGTTAGTGTTATTCAAGAGTTTAGGTAAGGCATTGTTCCCTATTATCGCCTGTAGGGGGATGTCACTTGTTATTTGGCATTCCATCTCCTTCCATTGTGCAGTGTAGACTGGGTTACATATCTCTACTAAAGTTTTAATTTGTGCAGCTATAAAATAGTCCCTGATATTTGGCAGCGCGAGCCCACCTTTGTCTTTGTTTAGCTGTAGGGTTCTACATCTGATTCTAGGTCTCTTGCCCTGCCATATGAATCTTGAGATCCTTCTGTCCAGCTCCTGCCATGTTTTTTTGGGAGGTTCTACCAGTATTGTTTGGAAAAGGTATAGAAGACGTGGAAGTATATTCATTTTGACTGCTTCAATTCTTTGTGCAGTACCTAAGAATGGTATCATATTCCATCTTGCTAGGTCAGATTTTATTTTTGTCACCAGTGGATCATAGTTTAGTGTTATAATTTTGTCGAGTTGTTTCGGGATATTGACCCCCAGATATTTCATAGATTCCAACTCCCAGTTAGTTTTGAGTTCACTTAGTGAATAATGATTTGGGTCATAGTTGAATGTTAAAACTTGGGTTTTATGCATGTTTAATTTGTACCCCGATAAATCTCCATAGTCTGAAAAAACTGAGATTAGTTCTGGTAAAGAAGTGTCTGGCTGCCCTAGCTATATTAAAATGCCATCAGCAAAGAGTGCTATTTTATGTTCCTTCTGACCAAGTGTAATACCTTGAATTTTTTGATTTTGTCTTATCCATTGGCTCAGAGGTTCTATGAAGATTGCAAAGAGCAGTGGAGACAGGGGGCAGCCTTGACGACATCCTCTTTCCAGCTCAAAAGATGATGATAAATTACCGTTAATCCTTATTTTAGCTGTTGGTTTTTTATATAATGCCTGTATAGTTCTAATGAAGTTGTTACGAAAATTGAAACTGGATAAGATTCTATATAGAAAAGACCAGTCAACCGAATCGAATGCTTTTTCAGCATCTAATCCCAATATGACTGCATTTAAGTTATATTTTTTTATATGATGAATTATGTGTAAAGTGCGTCGAATGTTGTCTTGTGTCTGTCTTTGTCTTATAAAACCTGTTTGGTCTAAGTGAATTAAGTCTGTCAGTATGTTTTCTAACCTTTTGGCTAGGATAATGGTAAAAAGCTTATAGTCCTGATTTAATACACTGATTGGTCTGTAGTTGGAGCATTCTAGTTTATCCTTTTCAGGTTTAGGTATAACTGCAATGACCCCTTCTCTCCAGGAGGGGGGGATTTCCCCTGTGTGGAGGACATAGTTAAATGTTTTCAGGAGGAGAGGAGATAGTTGCTGTTTAAAGGTTTTGTACCATTCTGCTGTGTAGCCATCTGCTCCTGGGGATTTGTTAGCTCTAAGTTTCATAATTGCTTTTTCCAATTCTTTAGGTTGTATTTCTGACAGTAGTGTTTTATTTTGTGATTCCGTAAGTTGGGGAAGGTTTAATGTGTTTAGGAATGTCTCGGATGTGTTTTTATGTTTTTTGTGGGAGTATAAGTTCTTGTAGTAATTCTTGAAGCTTTTAAGAATATCCTGAATTCTGAATTTTATTTCCTTTGATACTGGGTCTCTGATTTTGTAGATTGCTCTTTCTGTTTGTTGTTTCCTCAATTTATAGGCAAGTAATTTTGCCGATTTACTGCCTGCTTCATAGTGTTTTTGTTTCAGAAATGTAAGTTTCTTCTGGATTTCTATTGTGTAGATCTCATTTATTTGATTTTTAATTTCTTTAATCTTGAGCGAGCCATTAGAATGAGTGTTGTCTTTGTGTTCTTTTTCTAGGTTCTTGAGTTCTGACTCTAGTGTGATTAGTTTTTCTTGTCTCAGTTTCTTTTGGGTTGCCAGTTTTGCAATAATTGTTCCCCTTATTACAGCTTTGCACGCATCCCACAGTATTAAAGGGGATACTTCTCCATTATAGTTTTCTTCCAAATATCTGAAAATATCTGATTCCACTTCATCTTTCAGTGGTCCTTTCAGGACATTTGAATTCAACCTCCAGGAAAATGTATTATTTGTGTATTTTTGGATGTTTAAGTCCATATAGATCGGACTGTGGTCAGAGAGATCCATCAGTCCTATTTTACATGTTTTTACTCTTCCAATGTCTCTATTAAACATAAAAAAGTAATCAATCCTTGAGTAAGATGAATGTGGCGTTGAATAAAAAGTATAATCTTTTACATTGGGGTTGAATTCCCTCCATACGTCACAGATTCCCATTTCTTTTAGTAGCATCCGAGTTTTCCTATTTTGAGTGTTATTTTGATGTGAAGAATTACCTGTTGCATCCCAGTATGGATTCAGTCTTAGATTGAAGTCTCCACCACATATCACTAAACCTTGGGCTTTAGTTATCATTAGGTCGAATACATTTTTATAAAATTTCCATTTAGCCCCTGGTGGTGCATATACATTCAGCAGGGTGATATCTTCTCCCTCTAGCCGCCCAATTACCAAACTGTACCTCCCCTCTTTATCTTTGTGTTCTGATTTTTTTCAAATGTAATTTTGGTTGATATCAATGTCGCTACTCCCCTCCTCCTCCCTGACTCATATGAAGATGAAGAGATCATTTTAAACCCTTGTCTACTGAGTTTAGTGTGTTCCACGTCTGTTAGGTGGGTTTCTTGTAAAAATATTATTTCTGCTTTGTCTTTTTTCATTTTGCGTAGAATCTTGGATCTTTTAACTGGATTCAGGATCCCTTTTACATTATATGAGGCTATTTTAGTTACACCCTGTTTCTCCATTGTATTTTCTTATTTAGTATAACAGTGTGGTGGCCCTCTTTTTTGCTACTCAGAAACTGAAAGAACATTAAGAACATAAAAAACATTAAGAACATAGTGTACGAAACTTTAACACAAAAAACTGTCAAAAAAACTTCCTGAGCTGGGGTCTCTTTAAAGACCCTGTAAGAGCCCTGATGGAGTGTAGGCTCTGAGGGAAATTCCTCAAACTCTGTTACGCGTTGAGGGCCCTCTCTTACTCCTGTAAGTTGTCCCATGTTTTTAACGTGAATTTCAGATCCCAATCCGAATTTGTAATGATTTGGGTTTTTTTTTTATGCCTATATCCTATGAGGTTGTGTGCACCCTCCCACCCCCATCACAGCAAACATTCACTCTAATACAGTATTTGTTAGTGTGGAGAGAACATGTGGGTCATTGTTACATTTCTATTTTAACATGATTTTTTTTCCCCCTTTAAATTAAGAAGACATTTGTTTCTAATGCTATAACTGCTCCATGAAAGGTTTTACCACATGCTGATTCTGCATCTCCTTTAATGTTTGTTACCTTGTAGGGGGGGGATGGAAGTGCAGAATGACTGAAAAGAAAAAAAACCCCAAAAAGGTCGCTATTCCTTCCTGGAACTGGAAAGCTTATCTTTGTAGCTCTGGGGCTGGGTTTCCCGCTGCTGGCCCGTGGATTTTGAAGGTCTCTGAGTGGACCATGTTTGAGCTCTGATCTTCTCGCTCAGATTCGCTGCGGGTTTAAACACCGTTACCGGGAGCCCTCTTCTTGCCATGTCAATTGTTGCTTCTTCCGCTGAATTATAGAGACATGACTCTTCACCGTAAAAGACCCTTAACTTCGCCAGAAATGGCGTCTGAAAGCGTAGATTCTGTTCCCGTAGAACCTTTTTGGCGTCGTTATATTCCCGTCGCTTTTTAAGAACCTCAGGGGCGTAATCGTGCTCCACGAAGACTTTTCTCTCTTGATGCATAAATCCTTTTTTCTGCCAAGCCCGTCTTACAACCTCTTGTTTTATTTTGAAATCGGAGAATCTTACCACCACCGAACGTGGGGGCGCTTCTGCCGCTGGCTTTGCGGCTAATGTACGATGGGCCTTTTCTATCTTCAAATCGGTGGTTTGTGGAATATCCAACTTCTCTCTCAATAAGGATTCCACGCATTCCGCCACTGTGTTGAAACTATCTTCAGCTCCTTCTTTCAGACCGTGAATTCTGATGTTATCTCGTCTCTGTCTTCCTTCTTGGTCGGTTAGCTTAGCCTCCAGCCTTGACTGTTTTCTGTGTAAATCCAGCATAGAATCTTCAAGCACTTTTACTCTTTCTTCAGCTTCCAAGATTCGGTTTTCGGCCTGGTCCATTCTGCTGTTCGTCCTTTTTAGTTCCTCTCTGAATTCATGAAATTCGGCCCGAAATCGTCGTAATTCATCAAATGGTGATTTCAAGCTAATCTTTTTGTTAGCTAGGTCCAGCTCCTCGTCTCCTGAACGGAGGTCCTCCGGTTCAGATTCTGCGGCCGCTGCGCGTCCTGACCTGGGGAATGTCAGTTTCTTCTGTTTTTGGTTAGGCATGGTGTTTTTGTCTTTTGATTTTTATTCTTCCAAAAATCCGTTAAGTCTGATTTTGAAGATGTTTTCCTTGGATTGGGTCTGGGAGGTTCAGCGTTAAGTTGCTATCACCATGGCGTCCAGACCGGAAGTCCTTTAAAATTAATTTTATGTAATATTCTAATTTTTTGAGAAAATGAATTCGGGTTTTTCATGGGCTGTAAGCCATAATCATCAAAATTAAAATAAACAAACACTTGAAATATATCACTATCTGTGTAATGAATCTATATAATATATAGGCTTCACTTTCAGAAATGAGTGACAAAAAATATTGAACTTTTTTCATGATATTCTAATTTTTTGAGATGTACCTGTAGTTCCCCGATGTTAGCAACGAGCAGTAGCATACCATACAGTTAGAGTGCAATGGACCGATTCAAGTTTCAAGATTACAATTTTATATTATCGGCACATCAAAATCAAATGGGGATGAGCAGTTTAGAATGTTTTGGATATTTCCCATTGAAGTAGTACATTTAGGCAAAATTAATAAATAAAATATTAGCCTTGGATACTGTATACTGTTAACAACACTTAACACAGTTGATTATTTGTATTTCTGGTAATGTGGAAGTGCTGATAGATAGATAGATAGATAGATAGATAGATACCAGAGTGCACTGCAAAAAATCAAAATCTCGCCAAGTATATTTGTCTCATTTCTAGTCAAAATATCTCATTACACTTAATATGACACATTTACTTAATATAAGATAAATTTACCTAAAGAGTAACTTTTCAGTGAGATATAAGAACTTATTTTAAGTTAATAGATCTTGTTTTGAGTCAATATTGACTTGTTCCATTGGCAGATTTTTTTACTTGTTTCAAGCAAAAATATTTTGTTTTTATTTTTTTTTTTACTTGTTTTTAGAGGGGCATTTTTTCCAGTGTGGTGGCCTACTTCATACAGTATTCAGCCCACAACCGCAAGGTTGGGGGTTCAAGTCTCAGCCGGGTCATACCAAAGACCATGTAAAAATGGTACTTCCCACCTTCTAGCTTGGTGGTCAACATAATAGAATAGGGGAAGGAGAAGTTGTTTGTGGCAGTGTCTTGCATGACAGCAACCCCTCTGATTCTACATGTGATTAACATTGTAGATAAGAGAAATGTAATTTTGTTTTACTGTACATGATTGCCTGTATGGACTGAATGACAACAGAGGTGGCTTCTTCTTCTTTATTATTATCATTGTACAGACATCCATGCAATGAAATTGACAACAATTTAAATAAAGCTTTTCAGGATTAAAGTTTGCTCAAATCAGAATACAGACTATTAAAAGAAATGGAACTGTTTGGAGCTCAGTTAGTGTGTTGTTAAATACTAAGCTGTTGCAATTAAAATGCAATTTAAAAAGCCACTTAAAGTTCCTTATTTTTCATTGTAATTTTAGTGATCAAAAATTAATTTGCTAAAAATTCAAATTGTGAGTAGTCATGATTAATTATTGGCGAATGGGTGTGAATAATTGGTTTAAAAAAAATTCTTGATTCCCTAGAATGAATCCATTGCTACTGCCTTTATGTATAAGGGGAATATAATAGGGAATATATATAATAGGGAATATAGTAAGGGGAATATCCCTCACTCAGTTCAGAGGAGTGAATAGAAAACAGTGCATTAGTCTGAGTCTGCTTCTTCCCTCACTATTTCCCTTCTTTAAGGGCGCAACAATAGCAGTATTTAGGCAAAGCAAGTTTATATGTATAGCACATTTCGTGTACAAGACAATTCAAAGTGCTTTACATAATAACAAAGCATTACAGCAAGTTGCAAAAGGAATACATAAGAATTTAAAAGCAAATTATAAAATAAAGAGAAACAAAAACAAGCTAAAATAGAATAAGACAGAAAATGTGCATTAAATACAAGCTACAGCACATTGTGGGAGATTAACAATTGATGTGCTAAAAGGCCGCGGCAAATAGGAATGTTTTTAATCTTGATTTAAAGCAACTGAGAGTTTCAGTAGCCCTGATGCTTTCTGGGAGTTTGTTCCATATTTGAGGCGTATAAAAACTGAACGCTACCTCCCCATGTTTGGTTCTAGTGCTGGGCACAGATAAGACACTTTTCCACTTGGAACCCAAAGGCCTCGTTTGGCCTTGGACCGAACAGTCCTGTTCCGGTGCTGGTGGTTTTCCACAGCACAAGGCTCACTGTAGTATGGGTGGGAGAAGGAGGGAGTTGGAGGCGGTGCTACACTCCCCTTAAGGCTGCGCCATTTTCCCTGGACCAGTTAGTAGTCCAACAGCTATTTAATATCATTTTGGTGGTGAGGCTGCTGTGTATTATTATGCATTACTCATCTCATGTAACCTTGTGCTATTGCAATGACGCAATTTTTTCGTATATTTAATGTGGACGTGTGGATCTTTAATATCACAGTTACAAGTACTGGGACAGCCATCTAATAAAAAATATCTTACAAAATTACAAGTCCACATTTTCTTTAAAGTGTACTTGTTAATGCTGAGTACAGAATTGGGAGAGGCGCACCAAAACAGTTGTTGCTGTACACCCCACACTCACCCGTCCTTACAATGGCTAAGTTGAATATTTTGTGCAAATAAAACCATTACCTGGGTTGGCAATATGAACATTTCCAAATACAGAACTTAAAATATTAGGTGTCCCTGTTGTTGCACATGGATATAAAGCTTGGTCAGTAGTGGCTGGCTTTTAATGTATGTGTCGGCAGTTATTGGACTCCATAACACACTGCAATGACAAATTTTTCCCAACCTTTTTAAGGGTTTTAAGACAGTGTAAAACTTAGTAGTAACAGACAACACATGATGTCAACAGTCACGGGTTTATTCAACGTTATTAACACTGGTCATTGATTAATGTACAGTATATACATAATAATGTTTGGGAAAACGGGTCACACACGCCGTGCGAGGGTTTCAAAGACTGCCATGAGAGTGTTATTGAGGGCAGCATTCTGCGCAATTTCCTCCCTTCGTACAGCAACTTCGGCTTCGCTGGACTGACGGACCGCATCCACAAGCAGTGAATTGAGTTCCAACTGTTGCCGCTGGAGCTCCCTCTGCTCACGGTGCTGTTCCCTTTCTGCTTCTTGCATCGATGCAAAAATAGTTGAAAGGTCTTGTTTTGTGTTGCTCCGCTTCTCTTACCTACAAGACAGAAATGTGAGCTGGTGTCAGTAAAATCAACCTCAAAACATGTAGCAGTACATCCCCAAAAATTAATACAAAAGTTAAATATTTTTGGACACATGTCAGAAAGTGAGACCCATGTATTATACAGAATCATTAATCAGACAGTGAAGTATTGTTACATTTTAATCATTTATTGGCTCACAGCGCATGAATATCCAAAATTAGTTTTCTCGAAAAATCGATGGTTATGTTAAAAGTAGATATTAAAAAAAGAGGAGTGTTCTCAAAAGTATGAGGATTTATGGAGAAACGGATTTCATTTTCCAGCTGGAGTGACCATCGCCCCACAGTGCCTAAACAATCAAAACCTGGTGTAATGGACAAGGCATCACTGTGTTTGATTTGGCCAGGAAACTCTCCTGACATAAAACCCATATGGATTGTCAAGATTATGACAGAGACCATCTTATATGACTTTAACCGTCTTTTGTGAGTCACAAAAAACACACTGTACCATGACATTGCAGTTATTTTGAGATGTACCTGTACAAGGGACAGACACTGGTGAAAGTCAAGTGCTGGGTTTGAAAAAATTACTTTTTTTATGAGTATCACAACTGTGTATTTGTACAATACATTTAGTAAAAGCTGGGTTTATGTTTCAAATGCCTAGCTTTTTATGGTGGTCAAAAAATTCTAGAGGTGACCCAAATTCTATGGTGGAGAGACCCAGCTGGTCTATCATCTCTGAAGAGCTGGAGCAGGTGGCTGGGGAGAGGGAAGTCTGGGCTTCTCTGCTTGAACTGCTGCCTCCGTGACGCGGAGAAGCGGTAGAAGACGGATGGATGGAAAAAATTCTGAATGCAAATGCTTTATACAGTAGGCTCAACTGAATCATGAAAATGAAGCACGCTGACTTTCAAATAATGAGTTTTGTGCTACAACAGCTCATTACCTTTTCCATGCCTGTGATTAAATATGCAATTGCATTTTTTTTAAAAAAAAACAAAAAAACGTGATGGCGAACTATCTAGGGCGGCGACAGCTACGATCCACTCGTGAGCCACGATAACGGCGTGGGACTTGTTATTTATTTATTGTTCTACATAATTATAGTTAGCATGAAACAGGCTGGATAAGGTAAAAACATTAATGTCAAGAAAAAAAACACTCACCGTCTGTGGTTAACGTAATTGTTGCGGAGGGGTCCATTCCCAGCTCCGGTTTCCATAAATATGGTCCATGAGATCGAAACACTTCCAAAGCTGCGGTTCGCCCCGCTGCTACTGTTATGATCCTTTATGGATCGGTACGAAAGTGCAACATGTAAAAAAAAATAAAAAATAAATAAAATTTTAACCAGGATTACAACTAACTATCGAACCTCGGATTCAGGAGGAGCAATGTGGTTTTCGTCCTGGCCGTGGCACATCGGACCAGCTCTTTACCCTCTCGAGAATTCTTGAGGGTTCGTGGGAGTTTGCCCAACCAGTTTACATGTGTTTTGTGGACTTGGAGAAGGCATTTGACCGCGTCCCTCGTGGATTTTTGTGGGGGGTGCTTCGGGAGTATGGGGTATCGGGCTTGTTGTTACGAGCTATTCGGTCTCTGTACGACCGTTGTGAGAGTTTAGTTCGCATTGCCAACACTCGGTCGGAGTCATTCCCAGTGAGAGTTGGACTCCGCCAGGGCTGCCCTTTGTCACCGGTCCTGTTCATAATTTTTATGGACAGGATTTCTAGGCGCAGCCAGGGAATGGAGGGTGTCATGCTTGGTGACCACAGGATCTCATCTCTGTTGTTTGCAGATGATGTTGTCCTGTTGGCTTCATCCAGCAATGACCTACAGCTCTTGCTGGGACGGTTTGCCGCTGAGTGTGAAGCGGCTGGGATGAGAATCAGCACCTCCAAGTCCGAGTCCATGGTCCTCAGCCGGAAAAAGGTGGATTGTCCTCTCCGGGTTGGGGACAGGCTCCTGCCCCAAGTGGAGGAGTTTAAGTATCTTGGGGTCTTGTTCACGAGTGAGGGGAAAATGGAGCGAGAGATCGACAGACGGATTGGAGCAGCATCTGCAGTGATGCGGACGTTGTACCGGTCTGTTGTGGTGAAGAGGGAGCTTAGTTCTAAGGCAAAGCTGTCGATTTACCAGTCAATCTACGTTCCTACTCTCACCTATGGTCACGAGCTTTGGGTAATGACCGAAAGAACGAGATCGCGGATACAAGCGGCTGAAATGAGCTTTCTCCGTAGGATTGCTGGACTCACCCTCAGAGATAGGGTGAGGAGCTCAGTCATCCGGGAGAGGCTCAGAGTAGAACCGCTGCTCCTCCACATTGAAAGGAGTCAGTTGAGGTGGTATGGGCATCTGATTAGGATGCCTCCTGGACGCCTCCCACTTGAGGTGTTTCAGGCACGTCCCACTGGGAGGAGACCCCGGGGCAGACCCAGGACTCGGTGGAGAGACTATGTCTCCCAGCTAGTCTGGGAACGCCTTGGTATCCCCTCTGAAGAGCTGGAGCCGGTGGCTGGGGAGAGGGAAGTCTGGGCTTCTCTGCTTGAACTGCTGCCTCCGCGACCCGGACCTCCGGAAAAGCGGTAGAAGATGGATGGATGGATGGACAACTAACTATTTCATCAGATATTGTCAACACAAAAAACAACATACAAGGACGGACATAGCATTAAGCTAGGTCATCGTTTAAACACGATTAAGTTTTTGTCTGTCCTAAGTGAACTTTCCACTGTTGGAAAAAATAACATAAAGCATGAATATCACATCACTTACCGTCCTGTATATCACAATATCACGGCTTCAACTGCTGAAGTTGGGTGCGTCGCGGCTGCACATTCAATTCAATTCAGGTGGCTGGGTCTAATTCCCGGTGCGTCTCCGTGTAATTTCTGGTGCGTCTGTTTGTGCGCACCACTGCAAGTTCAGTCTGCTTCCCTCTGCATTCTCTCATCAGCCGAAACGCACAGGAAACTCTGCTGGACTGCGGTGTTGGATTTCTGCTGATTTCTGTGAAGCCATTCTGTCGTTGTGGTTTATAATATCACTTGTTCGCGGGCTCACTGACGAAAAATTGCAAATGGCGACCAGCAAGCGATTCTGGAAAGTCAGTGTAACGCCCACGTAACTCCCACTCTCATGATGCTACGCTCAGACCAATGCGTGGCCAGCAGGGGCGTGACGAAACGGGGCCGGGACCCTTCGGACCTGCTTTTTACAGTGCCGAAAAAGTGAACTGTTAAACTGGAACTGTTCAGAAAAAGGGAACTGTGAGGCCTTTGGGTTCCGAGTGGGAAACCGGACACGGAGGCCGATCGGGGCCAAACGGGGCCTTTGGGTTCCTAGTGGAAAAGCGCCTATAGTAGGCCTGACCCTGATGACCTGAGGGCTCTGGGTTGTTCGTAATGGATTGGCAGATTTGAAATGTATTTTGGCCCTAAACCATTCAGAGCTTTAGAAACCAACAACAGTATTTTGAAATCTATTCTCTGAAAGCCAGGAAGCCGGTGTAAAGATCTGAGGACTGGAGTTATATGATCTACTTTCTTGGTCTTAGTGAGGACTCGAGCTGCAGCGATCTGAGCCAGCTGCAGCTGTCTGATGGACTTTTTAGGGAAACCTGTGAGGACAGCGTTACAGTAGTCCAGTATACTGAAGGTAAATGCATGGACAAGTTTTTCTAGCTCCTCCTGACCCTGGATTTACACAGACTCCAGATGCAGTACGTTACGGCTGCGATCCAGCTTCCGCAGCATGTCCCCATTCTCGTCAATTTTCTAAGGCCCACCTGGTCTGGACCACTGCGGAATGAATCTGGCTTGTCAAATTTGGTTCGCTAATGAAGCACAACAAGTCTATTTTTGACAGATGCAGGATCCAATCCACAAGGAAATCGTGCGGTACCTCGCAGTATTTAATAGTCATTTGTTTATTAAAAACAATTTAAGGACCATCCGTTATTTTCTGAGGTCTACTCCTCCACCACTGTGTCAGAGAAGGTAAAAACTTGACTTAATATGCAAATGCTTCATAAAATGAAAATTAATGGGCTACTTACGTTTTATTTAGAGCCCAAAAATCCAGATGAGGAGCCGATACATCACACTTGCTTGTTATTATCACATGATTGCGATCGGTTCATCTCGGTCACTCTCGGATCTTTCTCAAGATCTTGCGTTATTTTGTATAAATCTCGTGTGATCTTGTATTTCAAACTCTGTTCTCATCCATGGTGCTGCAAAACACAAATGGAGCTGGCAGGGATGAACGCAAGGGAACATCTGCACTGCATCTGCAACAGACTGCATCCGAAGTCACTGTAAATCCTGGGTGAGATATCAGACCTTTAATCCTTGCCATGTCTTTTAAGTGATAATAGGCTGACTTCACTACTGTCTTAGGGTGCTTTTACACCTACAGGCTTTAGTTTGTTTCAATTGAACTCGAGTTTTAAAGCGCTTCGAGTGGTCTTTATGACTAGAAAAGCGCTATATAAGTGCAGGTTAGTTAGTTAGTTAGTTAGTTAGTTAGTTAGTTAGTTAGAGTTCATTTTCTCCGTTCGTGCGGTTCATTTTGTCTGGTGAGAACACGGTAATTGCACTCAAGTGCACACCAAACTAACCGTACCAAGACCAAGGTGGTCTCGATTCGAATCAAATGGTGAAGTGTGGTGTGGTCCTGCAGGTGAGAAAGCGACTGCTCTAAAACAGGACCAGCGGCAAAAGGTAAAACATTTTACAGACGTGGACAAAATTGTTGGTACCCCTCTGTTAATGAAAGAAAAAACCCACAATGGTCACAGAAATAACTTGAATCTGACAAAAGTGGTAATAAATAAAAAGTCTATGAAAATTAAACAATGAAAATCAGACAGTGCTTTTGAATTGTCGTTCAACAGAATTATTTTAAAAAACAAACTCATGAAACAGGCCTGGACAAAAATGATTGTACCCTTAACTTAATTTTTGTTGCACAACCTTTTGAGGCAATCACTGCAATCAAATAATTTCTGTAACTGTCAATGAGACTTCTGCACCTCTCAGCAGGTATTTTGGCCCACTCCTCATGAGCAAACTGCTCCAGTTGTCTCAGGTTTGAAGGGTGCCTTCTCCAGACGGCATGTTTCAGCTCCTTCCACAGATGTTCAATAGGATTTTAGATCAGGGCTCATAGAAGGCCACTTTAGAATAGTCCAGTGTTTGGCTTTTAGCCATTTTTGGGTGTTTTTAGCTGTGTGTTTTGGGTCATTATCCTGTTGCATGACCCATGACCTGCGACTAAGACCAAGCTGTCTGACTCTGGGCAGCACATTTCTCTCTAGAATACCTTGATATTCTTGAGATTTCATTGTACCCTGCACAGATTCAATTCAATTCAATTCAATTCAGCTTTATTTATATAGCGCCATTTCACAACAACAGTCATCTCATAGCACTATCAACTGTAGGGGGGTTCCCCACAGTTGCAGAAAGACCCCAGCAATCAGGCGATCCCCTGTGAGCAAGCACTTGGCGACGGTGGAGAGGAAAAACTCCCTTTTAACAGGAAGAAACCTCCAGCAGAACCAGGCTCAGGGAGGGGCAGTCATCTGCTGCGACTGGCTGGGGGGTGAGGGGATAGAGAAGAAGAAAAGAACAGACATGTAGAGAGCAAACAGCACGATGGGGACTCAATCTATGGGAGAGAAACAAATGTTAATGACCAGCAAAAAAAAAAAATTTCATAGAGAGTGAGGAAAGGAGTGAGGCCCAGTGCATTACTGGAGGTCCCCCGGCTGACTAAACCTATTAGCAGCATAACTAAGGGAGGGTTCAGAAACACATGATCCCTCCCTAATTGTAGGCTAGATCAAAAAGGTAGGTTTTAGCCCTATTCTTAAAAACAGAGATCGAGTCTGACTCCCGAATCCAGATTGGCAGCTGATTCCACAGGAGAGGAGCTTGATAACTGAAGGATCTGCCTCCCATTGTACTTTTGGAGATTCTAGGTATTACAAGTAATCCTGCATTTTGGGAGCGTAGTGCTCTGTTAGGATAATATGGTAGTATCAGATCTTTTAAATAAAAAGGAGCCTGATTGTTTAGAGCTTTGTAAGTGAGAAGAAGGATTTTAAACTTAATTCTAAACTCTATGGGAAGCCAATGAAGGGAGGCCAGAACCGGAGAGATATGATCTCTCTTTCTAGTACCTGTTAAAACTCTTGCTGCAGCATTTTGGATCAGCTGAAGACTTTTTAAAGATGTTTTAGGACAGCCTGATAATAAAGAATTACAATAATCTAATCTCGAGCTAACAAAAGCGTGGATCAGCTTCTCAGCATCACTCTGAGACAAGATGCTCCTAATCTTGGCAATATTACGCAAATGATAGAAGGCAGTCTTAGAAACAAATTTAATATGTGAATTGAAGGACAAATCCTGATCAAAAATAACTCCAGGGTTCCTCCCAGAGCTATTAAGAGAAAGAGTAACTGCGTCCAAACTGAAAGTTTGATTTGGAAAGGAATTTCTAAGGTTTTTTGGACCAACAAGAATGACTTCAGTCTTATCTGAATTTAATAGCAGGAAATTACAAGTCATCCAAGCTTTGATTTCCTTAAGACAGGCTTCTAACTTGGCTAATTGATTAGTATCATCTGGCTTCATTGACAGGTATAATTGTGTGTCATCTGCATAACAATGAAAATGTATACAGTGCTTTCTAATAATGTTGCCTAACGGAAGCATATATAAACTAAAAAGAGTAGGGCCTAGCACAGATCCCTGTGGAACTCCATGACTAAGCTTTGAGCTGAAAGAAAACTCATCATTTACATGAACAAACTGGAACCTATCAGATAAATAAGATCTAAACCACTGCAACGAAGTTCCATTAAGTCCAACATAGTGTTCTAATCTATCAAGTAGAATATTATGATCAATAGTATCAAAAGCTGCACTAAGATCTAAAAGGACAAGTACAGAAACTAGTCCATTATCAGATGCAATGAGGAGGTCGTTAGTGACCTTCGCTAAGGCTGTTTCAGTACTATGATGGATTCTAAACCCAGATTGAAACTCTTCAAGTAAACCATTTCCCTGCAGGTGGTCAAATAATTGCGTAGCAACAACTCTTTCTAAGATTTTTGAAATGAAAGGGAGATTAGAGATTGGTCTATAGTTAGCTAAAGCTCCTGGATCTAGCGTTGGCTTTTTGAGTAAGGGTTTAATTACAGCCGTTTTAAAAGCCTGCGGTACATGGCCTAAAGTTAATGAAGAATTGATTATATGAAGAATAAAGCTACCAATAAGTGGGAAGACTTCTTTAAATAACCTGGTAGGAATAGGATCTAAAAGACAAGTTGAAGGTTTGGATGAGGAAACTACTTTGTCTAACTCACAAAGGTCGATTGGAGTAAACTCATCAAGACAGACATCAATAGAAGGAGTTGTAGTAGTTACGGTATTTAAGTTAACTGTGGGAAGAATTTGATTGATTTTATCTCTGATGGATGAAATTTTATTATTGAAAAAGTTCATAAAGTCCTGACTAGTAAGCTCTAAGGGGATGCTAGGATTGACAGAGTCCTGACTCTTTGTCAACCTGGCTACAGTACTGAAAAGAAACCTGGGATTATTCTTGTTCTCTTCTATTAATGCAGAGTAATAACTCGTTCTAGCTTTTCTAAGAGATTTTTTATAAATTAAAAGATGATTTCTCCAAGCTAAATAGATTTCATCTAAATTAGTAGAGCGCCATTTTCTTTCTAATTGACGAGTCTTCTGTTTTAAGCTACGAGTTTCTGTGTTGAACCAAGGAGTTAAAAATCTCTGATTAGACTTTTTCTTTTTTAAGGGGGCCACCAAGTCTAGAGCCTGATGCAGAGAAGCTGAAACACTATCCATCATGTTATCAATTACAGAAGGAGCAAGCTGTCTATAGCTTATTTCCGTTGTGTTGACACATGGCATAGAGGAAACAATCTGCATAAATTTGGAAACAGCATCATCTGAGAGGCATCTACTGTGATAATATTTTTCTTTAGGAGCCAAATAGTCAGAAATAGTAAAATCAAAGGTTAACAGACAATGGTCTGACAGTACAGGGTTATGAGGAGACACTACAAGATTTTCTATTTCTATGCCATATGTCAGAACAAGGTCCAATGTATGGTGGAGGTAATGAGTAGAATTTCCTACTTTCTGAGAAAACACAATCGAGTCTAATATTGAATTAAATGCCACATTAAGGCAGTCACTATCTACATCCACATGTATATTAAAGTCCCCTACTATAATTATTCTATCAGATTTCAACACTAAATCAGCTAAGAAATCAGCAAATTCGGATAAAAATTCTGAATAGGTTGATGGGGGACGATAAACAATGGCAAATAAAATTGGGTTTAACCTGAAATTGCTAAAGTGCCCAATACTGAGGACCAGGCCCTCAAAGGAATTATAACATGTTTTTTGCTTTACATTAACTAGTAATTTGGAATGGTAAATTGTTGCTACTCCTCCTCCACGACCAGAACTTCTGGGATTTTGACAGTTTAAATAACCAGAGGGGGTTGATTCATTTAAACCAACATAATCCTCTTGTCCTAACCAAGTCTCTGTAAGGGAAATTAAATCAATCTGATGATCAATTAACAGATCATGGACTAACAGAGACTTGGGAGTTAGAGACCTAATATTTAACAAACCACATTTAATTTTTAAATTATGAGGAGGAACAGAGGCCAAATCATTCAATTTAGAGGCTTTATGTTTAATTTGAGTTTTACCAATATTTTGCTTTATCACTTTGGGATCCTTATACATTATATTTTTATTCACTTTGGAGGGAGCAGACAACGATTCTCTGATGGGGAAGACAGAGGCTAAGCTGAGGGGTGGCGGATGAAGAGGAGCTGCAGAGAGGCGTGTAAGACTGCGACTCTGCTTCCTGGTCCCAACTCTGAGTAGTCATGGTTTTGGAAATTTGGATAAAAAAGATGCCAGATTGTTAGATAAATGAGAAGCACCATCCAAAGTGGGATGAATGCTGTCTCGTCTCATAAGACCAGGTTTTCCCCAAAAAGAGCTCCAATTGTCAATGTAGCCCACGTCATTTTTAGGACACCACACAGACAGCCAGCGGTTCAAGGATGACGAGCGACTAAACATGTCATCACTGGTCAGATTGGGGAGGGGCCCAGAGAATACTACAGTGGCAGACATCGTTTTGGCAAACTCACACACCGATTCTACATTAAGTTTCGTGACTTCCGACTGCCGGAGACGGATGTCATTAATGCCGGCGTGAATAACAATTGTGGAATATTTACAGTTACTGTAAATCAGTTAGATTCAAGACACCCTGTGCCAGATGCAGCAAAGCAGCCCCAGAACATAACAGAGCCTTCTCTATGTTTCACTGTAGGGACAGTGTTCTTTTCTTGGTATGCTTCATTTTTGCGTCTGTGAACATAGAGCTGATGTGCCTTGCCAAAAAGTCCTAGTTTTGTCTCGTCTGTCCATAGGACATTCTCCCAGAAGCTTTGTGGCTTGTCAACATGCAGTTTGGCAAATTCCAGTCTGGCTTTTTTATGATTTGTTTTCAACAGTGGTCTCCTCCTTGGTCATCTCCCATGAAGTCCACTTTGGGTCAAACAACGACGGACGGTGCGATCTGACACTGATGTACCTTGACCTTGGAGTTCACCATGAATGTGTTTAGAGGTTGTTCTGGGCTCTTTTGTTACCATTCATATTATCCATCTCCTCCTGCGGCCACGTCCAGGGAGGTTGGTTACAGTCCCGTGGATCTTAAATTTCTGAATAACATGTGCAACTGTAGTCACAGGAACATCAAGCTGCTTGGAGATGGTCTTATAGCCTTTACCTTTAACATGCTTGTCTATAATTTTCTTTCTAATCTCCTGAGACAACTCTCTCCTTTGCTTCCTCTGGTCCATGTTTAGTGTGGTACACACCATGTCACCAAACAGCACAGTGACTACTTGTCACCCTTTAAATAGGCTGGCTGATTATAAGTTTGTAGACACCTGTGATGTTAATTAGAGGACATATCTTGGTTGAACATGTCCCTATGGTCACATTATTTTCAATCTTTTCTAGGGGTACCATCATTTTTGTCCAGGCCTGTTTCATGAGTTTGTTTTTTAAAATAATTCTGTTGAACCTCAATTCAAAAGCATTGTCTGATTTTCATTGGTTAGTTTTCATAGAATTTTTATTTATTACCACTTTTGTCAGATTCAAGTTATTTCTGTAACCATTGTGGGTTTTTCTTTCATTAACAGAGGGGTACCAACAATTTTGTCCACGTCTGTATGTCACTGTACATACCTGATGGATCTTTGAAAATATCTGTGACTGACCATGTCACAGTTCTGGAGGATTAATGAAGGTTAATATGTTATTTTCCATCCATATCAGCGCTTCATTTTCAAACTATACGATTTGGTGAAAGTGGTATATGCACGTATGTAATAAACGATAACCAGGGCAATGAAAGCCCCCTGTAGATTATGTTACGATTTGTATTATTTTCTCCCCAGAAATGCATAAATACACAGTAGTCATCCTACGTCCTGTATTTACCTTTCCTGTTCTCGCAGCAAAAAAATCTAACCAATAAGAACATAGAAGGTTCTGACTTAAGTCTCGCAGGATTTATCGTGACGCAGTTTGGTCTGCTTGAATTCGCTATATGCACAGAACTTTTTTTTTTTTTCAATTCCGGTTTATCCTTAGCCAGCCACATTGCTTCCGGTCCATGCCTGTTGCTGTTGTTTCTGTTGACTTGCCGACATGTCGCAGAAAAAGAAGTTTAAATTTCAAAAAAACGAGAGCACTACAGCGGAACATTGCTGTGTACCTTTGTGTCAGGCCTCTAGTAAGTACAACAAAGTACTTAGTTTTCATACATTTCCGTCACACGAAGAAAACAGGCGAAAATGGATTGTTGCTATCCGGAGAATTAACTTTCCAGTTACCCCCAATACTAGAGTCTGCAGCCGGCATTTCAGACAGGAGGACATCCGTGAGCCATCATCTGCGACTGGACGAAGACTATTAAAAAAGGGAGCAATCCCTTCTTTGTTTGAATGGAAAAATTACTCCGTTCCACAGTCAAGACTGGGGGTCTGGGAGAGGAGACAGCGACGGGTGGAGGATGATCCATTGGATCGCACAGTTAGCAACCAGCGTGCTAGCATACACCATGATCATGACTACGCCTCGGCTCCAGACCCTGTTATCGTTGACATGGCTCTGGCTGAAAACATGTCTCTCAGAGATGAGATTGAGCATCTAAAAACAACAGATCGAGGAGCTAACCATCAAGCAGCGGTTTGGAGTACAGCGTTTTGCTGGGTCTGACAGAGGCATCCGTTTTTTCACAAGGTAAATCTGAATGCACCAAATCTGAATGCACCAAATGTGCTAATTTTATGGGTTTGTTCATGTCCTGATCTCAGTTTATGAATTAGAGAATCCCTGTTTATTTTAGTGTTTTAAAAGTAGCATAACAGGCATGATAAGAAATACAGCAACAAAGCTAAAAATGGAATAACAGAAAATAAATCTTGTAGTAAACAATCTATCCCAAAAAATATTGCTGCTGCTGATAAAAAAATATTGAATGAATATTAAATTGACATAATTAAAGTGCTCGTTTTCAATATATCCAAAGCATTCACATTATATATATACGTATATATATATATATATATATATATATATATATATATATATAAAAAGCCTAACATGACTTGATTAAGATGGATGATTATTTCACTGTACATATAGGCTTGTCAATATGCAGTTTCCATAGGAAATGTATCATGCTGCAGTACATAGAAATGCTGAAGATTCTGTATTACATATGGGTATTGAATATGCAATAAATGATGACATGAACTGGTAGAATATTATTTGGGATAGCTTATTACCTCCGCCAAGGAGGTTATGTTTTCATCGGCGTTGGTCGGTCGGTCGGTCTGTCTGTCTGTCTGTTTGTTTGTTTGTTTGTTAGCAAGATAACTGGGCTGCACGGTGGCGCAGTGGTTTAGCACTGTGGCAGCACAGTTTTACCCTCGGCCGGGGGATCGCGGGGATTATGAGATCGTGGGTTCGATCCCAGCCCCCGACCAACAGTGAGCTGTGTGGAGTTTGCATGTTCTCCCCGTGTTGCGCGGGTTTACTCCGGGATTTCTCCGGTTTCCTCCCGCACACCAAAAACATGTAGGTTTTGGGCGCTCGCGCACGCAGCGACCAGCAGCCGGTGGCTTGTCACCAGACTGCAAACCAAGTCTACCTACGGGTACAAATAAGTAACAAAAAAAAAAAAAAAAAAAAAAAACTCAAAAAGTTATGGACGGATTTTCATGAAATTTTCAAACATTGTCAGAAATGGAGTATCCTACAGATGATTACATTTTGGTGGTGATCCGGATCACCGTCCAGAAGAAAACCGCCATTACTGAAAATGTGATTTTCGTCAATAACTACTCAACCACTAATCCTATCATTGTTAATCCAATTGCTAGTCATATGTTTTCATGGTCAAGGAATCTGAAAACGTACACACAAACACTGTATGGGGGGAACTGTGGCACTTGGCGGAGGTCTGCGCTCTCCGAGTGCTTTTCTAGTTTAATAATGTTTTTGTTATGATAAATATAAAGTAGAGGGGGAAAGAGGTGGAGAGAGAAGGGAAAAAGCAAGACAAAGCAAAGGAGGGGACTCACATGAGCATGTGAGTCCCCTCCCTTCGTATGATACAAGATTACATTATCTTTTTGTGTTTTCTTAGTTTATGGCTTACTTTTTTGGAAGTGAAAATTTTTACAATGGACTCCTTTTTTGTAAGGTTTGCATCCTATGAACATCTTATGCACTTCTGGACCTTGATAGAGCCAGCACTGTCATCTATGGTTACTGTCACACAAGCGCAGAGGGACAACTTCATCGAGCCAAATCATACTACAGTAAGTGTTTGTATTAAAAATTACGTTGATACTGTATGATTCTTCTATGGACTGGCATGACAAAAAACGATGTTATCAAAAAATGTCAGAGAAAAATAATACACCTTTTTATTTCCATCTTACAGACTCATTCCCTGCAGCCAATAGATGAGCTTTTTTTGTTCCTGAACTACCTTGCACTGGGTTCAAAACAGCATGACCTTGCTGACCGGTATGGGGTCCACCAGTCTAAATCTGCATGAAATCCATAATTGAAAACAGTAAATGTAAATTCAGCACTTACAAGTTTTATTTTGCTATTTTTAAACATTTTTCTTATAAGTATACATCCATCCATCTTCTTCCGCTTAATCCTTTTCAGGTCGCGGGGGGACTGGAGCCTATCCCAGCATCTTTGGGCAAGAGGCAGGGTACACCCTGGACAGATCGCCAGTCCATCGCAGCTTATAAGTATACATGGTTATTAAACATATGTTCACTTACGTGAAACATGTTTGTAAATGGCAAAATTTGCTGCTTCACAGATTTACTGTGTGTGATATTAAATAGGGCAGCTCGGTGGTGCAGTGGTTAGCATGTGGCAGCACAGCAAGAAGGTCACAAGATCGATCCCACCCCTGACCATCGTGGGTTCAATCCCACCCCCTGACCACTGGTGACTCTTCTGTGTGGAGTTTGCATGTTCTCCCTGTGTCTACATGGGTTTACTCCAGGTACTCTGGTTTCCTCCCACAGGCCAAAGACATGTAGGTTAGGTTAACTGGCATCATCTGGGGATTCTAAATTGTCCTTTGGTATGAATTTGAGAGTGAAAGGTCGTCTGTCTCTCTGTGTTTGCCCTGCGATGGACTGACGATCTGTCCAGGGTGTACCCTGCCTCTCGCCCAAAAGATGCTGGGATAGGCTCCAGACCCCCCACGACCCAAACAGATTAAGCTGTAGAAGATGGATGGATGGATAATATTAAATATCTGTATACTCACACAAACTGTTTAATAGCAAATTTTTCTATTTACTGTTAATGTATGTTCAATATCCATCTTTACCTGTTTGAAATGTTTGCAAACACATCTGTGTGTAGTTATAATGAAATTTGTAAATAGCAATCACTGTATATGTGTATACTTGCATGAAATATTTTGAAATACAGTATATGCTCTTTGCTCAAGTTAATGAGTCCCTTTATATTGGACCTTACATCTGTCAGGTTTTCTTATCTGACCTTCTATGATAATTGCCATATTCTGGACAAAACAAATGCTCCCCTGCTTTTTATCTTTATTACAGTGGTTAACTACAGACATTCATGCAGTATATATTTATGCATAAAATACAATAGTCATGTAAACTATAAACAAATGTCATTTTAAAAAAGGTACCAACTATTGTCAAAGTGTATTATAGTGGCATGAACTTGTGAAACAAAGAAGAGAGAGTACAACACTTATTTATGAACAAATTATTTCAAGTAAGTTTTGAGTGATCAGACAAAAGTCCAGATTTGATTAACCTTAACCCAATCAACATTCTGATTTTGTAGCAGAGACCTATTTCCATCTAACTTACAAGGGAGGCATAGAGATACACATAAAAAAAGAAATAGTCCACTTTTCTTTGATTATTTCAATCATTTCTGACATGAATGCCCCTCTCGGAGCATTAATGAGGCGCCAGATGCCAACAGTAAGTTTGTTTGTTTATTTCACAAAAGCACAAAGTAACAAAGTAAAAGAGCCACGTGGGGCAAAATACGTACACTGAACTAGGACACAAAAGAACACTAACATCAGGGCTAACGTGTAGCGAGGGTGGAACAAGACATAAACGAATAAACACTTAGCCTGATGAATCAAGGATAGCAGGAAGACTGGAGCCGGGGTTAGGAACTCCAGTCCTGGTACAACAATGTAGGTCGCAGTGAGGAGTGAGCCTCAGCTGCTTCCATAAATACTGAACACAGAGGTAAACAAACCATACAGGAAGGGGGAAACGTAATTAACAAAATCAAGAACAGCTGTCACAGCGCTGGCTCGACTTTGACAGCCGAAAGTTTGGCCACGATGCTGTCACCATAAAAGCCCTGGAAGAGCAATAATAACAAAACCAAAATATGGGAGAAAAAGGGAAAATACTGAGTAACCAGAGCGCGGATGGGTTCATCGCTCGGGTCACCACAATTTCCTTGTCTCTGGGAATTCTCTGAATAAACCTGCCTTCTTGTGTGTAGACAACAAAGTCACACCAGTCCAATCCAGATGTCAGCATCTGGCCCTGGATCTGCCAAAACTAAGGATGTGATCTCTTCAGTGTTTGTTTGCCCTCATTGATCTGAATGTATGGACAGTCCACATAGCTTGATACATTTGGACATTTAATTTCAACAAGGCCAAAAACATGCTGCTCCTTTGGATCATACACAATCCCACCAGGTGATGACCCCATCCATGGTGCGTCTGGATGGATCAGGAACCCACAGGGATAATGGTTGACCTCCCTTGCTCTGCAGTAACAACAGGTTCCATGTCAAGGCCCCTCCTCATGTCTGCTGTCTGGTAATTTGGTCTCAGAAGTCTTTTGGCAAGATTTTCAGCTGAGCTTTGTCCTCTCATGTGACACACCTCCCTGAATTTTGACGAGGTGACACGGGGCCTCCTGAGCTGGTGCCACTCAACACATGTACTTTGTTCTTTTGTATTGTTTTCAGTTTTGTGTGCCGTTTCAAATGATGTCTCCAGAGACGACATGTGGAGCTGCTGATGTTCAGAGCAAACAAAAGAACAGGTAGAGGGTCCTAGTCTGTATTCATGCAGTTGAAGCTGTGGGGGAGCTGGGGCATCTGTGTGTGGACAGGTCTTTGGCACTGTCTGTGCTGGCATGTGATAGGATAATACACTACCTTGTTGCACTTTTTCAAATACGGAGTCAATCAGAGCTACATCATTGGCTATACCCATAGTTATCAGTGGAGCCATGTCAGTGGGAAAATCACAGTAGACTTTATCTACCCTGAGTGTGGACAGTTCAGGCAGCGGTGAACTAACTCCCTTGTACAAGTTGCTTCTATAAAAAGAGAGAAAATATGTTATTAGTGTCTTGTTTTCACACATGATGAAAAGTAAAAGTGTTTCATTACAAAGAATAGAGACAAGAACTTATTTTTATTTAACTAGTAGTTCAAACATCCCATTTGCGTGGAAAACTTAGATGGGGCTAGATTTAGTCCATCTTGCATGACTGATTTAGAGGAGTGGTTCTTAAAGGAAACCAGTACTGGCCACAATAACAACATTAATCCTGCATTATTGGCATTCACCATGCCAATTTTGAGCCATATGACATCATAAAGACACATTAGTGTAGGCATCGTGAGTGACGGTATATATGACATCATAAAGACACATTTGTCTATATGACGGCATTGTGAGTCCTATGTTGCCTGATATCATAGTATCATCATAGGACATCATGCCTCATAGGACATCATGCCCACATCATAGGGTGTCCTATGATGTGCTCTGTGTATATGACATCATATAGACATCATATCTTTATGATGGCATCGCAAGTCCTATGACACCTGAGATCATAGGATCATCATGGGACATCAGGCAGACATCATAGGCTGTCCTATGATGTCCTATGATCGTGGATAGGACACCATGCCAACATCACAGGGTGAACAGGAACCTTCCATGAACAAGCCTGCACTGAACCTGCAGGATAACTTTCTCTTACACTCAAACTGTGAGGCTTTCGGCTTTTCTTCACTGATCTGTAGCACTCAGCCCTAACAGTTATCGTCCCTGTTGTCAAATCCATGTTTGAAACTGAGACTGACAATGGCGTAAAAACACTTGAGACAGCCGTAAACAGACATTAGTACAGCAGTATTGTCGCAGTAACTTACATGCTAATGGCTAACACTACGTAAAATGCTTACCTTCATAATTGTGGATGTAGTTTGAAACATAAAATCTTAAGTCTTTCTCTTTTTTGGTCACCGACATCTGACATAATTCCTGAATCATGCGACTGACATCGTTTACTGTGAGTTTGGGTGAATCCTGCAGTGACCAAGTGAAAAACGCCTTAGCCATTCAATGGCACAGAGCTGAACCGGAAGCTGTTGACCTGGCTAAAGTGGAATAAGGAAAAGAGTGTGCCTATAGCGAATTTTTGCCTGTGTGAAAGGGGACCAAACCAAGGAGAAAATGATACAAAGTAACAAACTTGTCAACTGATTCGGACCAAATTAAATGAATTTAGGTGTGACTGGCTTGGCTGTTGGTTTTTAGCGTCACTGATTGAAGCTGAGTACTAATTTAGAGTCTTTCTTCTTTGGCATTGAAAACTGTTATTTCGGTTTTGTTTAAATAAACAAATGAAACAATCTATTAAAACCAAAGAGTGGTAGCCTTTTTTAATGACAGCTGCCTTCTGGGTTCTTTTATAATTTTTTTATTTGTGCATCTCAGCAGTATAAGATAAGCCTTTATTAGTCCCATCCACCTAATCAGCCAACCGTAAGTGCTGGGATGCATAAAGGAGCAACAGACAGTAATATGAGTTTAAACATTATATCACATCATGAAACCACAGAAATGGGTATACTGGCCACTGAGGAAATCTGTTTAATTTTAATGTACAGTTCAACAGTGAACAATTAACATGGATGTCACAATCTCTTTCATTATGTGAACTATGGCTCATAAAATTATGCAGGAACCACCTCCCAGCAGACACTTCTTTATATCTGTACCTCTGTTCCTCTCACTGTTTCAGTGTCCTACATGTGCGTGTGACAGAACTGTAACAGAGACCTTGGGAGCAGTTGAATAGTGCTGTGTGAACATGTGTCAGTGGAATCTCTAATGGGAACACCCTGCTCCTAATATACAGTCCATCTGTAAGCCTGCACAATGAATAACAACAGCTCTTTGCAATATTGGCTCCACCCTGCTCTCCTATTTTTAATGATTATGCCTTTGTCCTTTGTGGTAAAAAGTCCTGTAGGAAACGTTCCATTAGTGTTTTGTGTGCTTGGGTAGGTGGGGTGCGCCGCCGAGCGCAAGGCTGGGGCTCCTGTCACATCAGCTCTTTATTATTCATTAGGATCTCTTTCTTTTCCCAGCATAAAAGGACCTTGATAAGCTATGTTTATTCATACACTAACCTTTTTAAATATTTCCGAGAGCTCTCCAACAAAGACTTACCTGGCATACCTAACACCTAATCTGTGTTTCATTATTCAGCCCTCATGCTCTTATGTCTCACTTAAGATGCAATACATGAATTTGCTTCCTCACTTCAAATTTCTTTCTCTTTTGCTGTCTCCCTGTCTCCCTCTGTCCCTATCCCCTCGCTTCCCCCGCCATTTCATTATTTAGGTTTGCATGCTGAAATTTTATTGTAATATATTGCATTAGTTCTTTATTCCATCTTCCTCCCCTTCCAGTGTGCCCTCTTTTTCTCGGGCTTTTTCTCATTCAGAAGCCCTTGCCTCTGCAGACTGATCTCTGAGGACAGCCTACTGATTAGTGTAGTCACCACCACCACCGCCACCGCTGCCCGTCCCCAACCCCAACTCTCTCCTCCACCTCAGGCCCACCTGCAAACAGTTTTACTTTTGAAAAAAAAAAAAAAAATATATATATATATATTCTTAATACCACAGCTTTTGTTTTAAGGGGAATAAAAAAAACTGCTCCTGTGTTGGTGCGAGGTGCATTGATGACCCAGAAAAAAACAACACTAGCCAAAAAGTTTCTATATAAAATATTAACAGTTGCCTCAAAGATTCTGCCTAAGTACAAAGGTTGTACTTAGGTAGAATCTTTAAAAATCTAATACACAGGAGTTAGATGCGAGTTTATCATTTAACATCTTAATTAAGTCACCTGTCTAAGTTCCATCCGGCCTGAAACTCCTTTTTCCCCCCCTCCTTTTCTCCATGTTCTACACTGTTAGCACATAAAATCATGTTCCTGTCCAGCACCATTTGTCTTCTATAAGCGGCTCAACAAACCGTGCCCCCTTCTCTATTATACCTCCACCGCTTGGATAGATACGTAAAGTAGTTAGCAAGAGCAGACAGGTTTCTTTTTTTTTTTTTTCTCCGCACCCACATCTGCCAGTCTGCCTGCCACCCATGATACTTGGCAGGATTTCACTCGCTGCAGTGAGAGATGTAGCGGCACCACTGGCACCGTTGGAACGCTGTGACGAGATGGGCCGGCTGTGAGCCCAGATACTGATGTACAAACAGAGGCACCGGTCCCAGCTAACACAGGTAATCCGCAAGGTTCCTAGGGCAATGAGGTTCCAACACATTCGTGGCACCATTCCAAGAGTAGGAAAACACAAACACAAACAATTACTACAAGCGTTTGCCTTTTATTGTTGCATTTCATTCTGCTAATGCTCGTTAATGTTTTATGCAATGCCTTTAACAGCTGTTTTTCATTTGTGATAAGTCGAAACATTTTCTTCACTAACTGGTATCAACTACTGAACACTGACAAACAGGAGACGAAAAGAAAGACTTGTTTACCATAAATTCATATATTTTATGTTAATTGCAGGAATGCCATGACCATCTTAGTGTGGTTTTTCATCGAAAGAACCTTTGTGTGTGTTTCTCATTCCTATCTAAAGTCAAATAAAGCTCTTGAAGTGAGCTCTGACCTCATTAGGGCTTATATGGACACACATGAAAAAACAGCACCACTACTGAAAAGAGAACGCAGAAGAAGTTTGTAATAACTGTTTTTTTCTGACAACTATTGAGTGCATAAGGAACTGTTCATTTGTTAAAATAATTACTAATTTAGAACCTCTGCTAGTTTCAAATTATTTTGTCTGGGTTACTTTAATTTCAGTATCTGTTTTCTTATGCCCTCCCACACACTGTCGGCCTCACGGCAGCGTCGATGTCTATATAGATCTGCCTGTTTGTTTTCCCTTCTCACTCTCATTCTTCCTTGAGATGAACTGTCACATCCCCACCACTGAGCATCAATCCACTCGCCGCAATCTGCCCCAAAGTTAGCGATGCCAAATCCATGACGGCCTCGCTCAATCCACATTTTCCACCCAATGGAATTTGAGGACACATAAACCAAACCTTGCTTGGATATGCACATTCCTACTCTGACTCATCAATCAGGCCTCGTGGGAGCTGTCATGCCCCAGATTGGTTTTTAGCTTTCCAGTGAATTGATTGAGAAAAAGAAACTTAAAGTAATGTGTTTGCCAATAAGTTGCCACACCGGCTCAATTCGAAACGGCATTAGGTATCGTGACCGCTCCTACCTACGATCGCTAAGGCTTTTTTGATGGCATTTTCGAGCACCCCGCCTCCTCTATTGGCAACACAAACTATCAAACTGTCTTAAAGTGCCCTAGGATATTACCTGCTGCCTAGCATGAGAAATGCACATTTGAGTAAAGCAGAAAAATGAGTGACTGTGAGTAAGTAAGAGAGGGGGTATAGAGAAAGAATGGAGGGAGTATGAGTGCTTCAGTGCGAGTAGAAATCGGAAAGTGAGTGAAGGAGCTGCAATTTAAATGCAGCAATCTAACAGAATAATTTATTGAGTTTCGACAGCTTGGTAAAGAGTTTCTGATAAATGGAGCAAGTTGCACTGAACTGATATCAAAAAGTGAGAAGGGGGTCATACCAATTGAGAAAATATGTAGAAAAAAAATCTGAACTACATCCTTCAATTTGTTATTTCATGAAGGCAGTCTATGAAAGCTGTGTGACTGTTTTTCTTCTTCATCTAGATTTTAAACACCGATCTTTGGGAATTTGATTAATTACGTCATTTTTAAGCTGTTTTTAAACCTATAAACTGTAGGAATTTTTTGCATTACTAAGTGAAAATAATAACCAGTACTCATAAAAAGTTAGGGGTATTTGGCTTTTGGGTGATTGTTATGGAAAATGTAAAAGTTAACGGTGCAGTGATATAATGTCATGAAAGTAGGGCTTTTAAGTAGAAGTATGCAATGGTGACTTCCTTATGTCAAACAATTTATTGAAACAAAAGCCAACAACAGTGGTGTTTAGCGTTGACCTTGAGTTCCAATTTATAAAATCATTCTTTGCTGAAGAAAATTGTTTCAACTCAAAAGTCTGGTCATGAACTGCTTCTCTCACCCAAGGACCAGAGTTGTAACATGATCCATCGGCCATAAAGTGGAAGTTAATCCCTTCTCCAGGACTCAGCCATTCTCCCTTTTCTGCTCTTTGGCAAAGGAATGTTTCAATCGACAGGGTTATGGTTGATATAATCAAGACTTGGGAGTCAAGATTCTCCAGTAAACAAACAGACAGTTTCACAGTGTCATCTGGTGGACAAATCAGGAATTTTTTTTTCTCTTGCAGTGGAATTTATGCATTATGGGACAAATAAATTAATTCATATTATTTTCTCTCAAGACAGTATCCGCTACTGAAGACATAGTTGAACTCTTGGGATGGACAATGTGGTTTCAAATGATTTTATTGATATGATTTGATATGTGTTGCTCTATTTTCAGGAAGAAATTAGGTTTTGCATGCTTACTATCACAAATTACAGTAATTACAGTTACAATGTAGAGACATTGTATGTTCCCTTATTATTGAGTAGACTATCTTAGTCACTAAAGTTTAAGGAATTTATGCTTTATTCAGCAACATGTGTCTTAAGGGGGTCTCACTTCTCATATCAAATGTCTCTTCCCCCTCCTCTCTCTGCTCTTTAGGAGATCATAGCTGGACTTCAACTGACCAATAGAGCTCCAGGCTTCACTGCATCTCCTTTTTAGGTCGTGTTTCTGACTTCTGTTCAACAAAACTCCATGTAATTGGTTCAGCTCAAGTGTCATGAAATTCAGTGAGATTCTGCCACACCCCAAAAAAACTTTCCTTTGTTTCAGTTTCGGGGCGTTGGTTAAGCTGTAAGGAGCAGATGTCTCTGCTCTTCCATTTTTTTTTTCCTATTTTCAAGTAGGCCCAGAGCCTGTCATGCTCTGTGAAAATTATTTCTTTTCCTTAAAATTCACTTTTTCTTATTTTAATCTCTCTTTTTTTTTTTTCAAATTACCTTGCAAGAAGATTTTTTTTTTGATTTTCTTTTATTTTAAGCTTAAACCAACTCATTCCAGCCACAATACATCGGAAGAAAAGATCTGTGGCGTGTTCTTGTCCCAGTTTGAATTTCTGATGGGACTTTGTACAATAAACAAATTCCTTTTAAGTGCATAAGAGGAGACCTCGCTCAGCTTGCTGAAGAACAGCCCGATTGCGATCTCAGGAGCACGGCCTTGTGGGAGAATCTGTCTATTAGCCTCTCCATCAACAGAATCCATGGACATCCAGCTGAATCAAGGTTGGCACATGAGGGCCCTGTTGCCACCAGAAACGCAATGATTCTGCTTGGCTGATGATCTGTTGTTTAATTTAAACTTAATTCTTCAGAATATTCCTGGTATAAGTTCTTTAAACTTAATTTCATGTAAACCCCCATCAGGATTTCAGAATGCATTTTGTCCTTTCATTAATTTATGTTCTTACCAATTTTCTATTTTTATAGTTTACTCATCATTTTCTTCATAAAATTGCACCCACTTTTCTTAACCAATGCTATTTTATGGTTTTCTAATTCCCAGTATATCGCCAAATAAACTATGCTTTATTTGGCTCCAAAAATGTTTGATTCACATGTTACACTCAGTAACTCAATAACAGTCTATAATGCTCATAATACATGTTGAATTCGCTGTTTTAAAGTTACCCATATATGTTAACCTAAACCACTGAAAGACATATGGAAGTTATTGTTTAATTCCATGTCCATCTTCTTGATTATCAGCAGAAAAGAACTCACAAAGGTTTTTTGAGACTGATTCATAATTGGTACAAATAAAGAATTGTTCATAAAATTGTCCACTATCTGGACTGGTGCTCTAGGAGGATATGTTTGTGTAAGGAAAGGAAATCTTCATTCCTACTCACATTCATATTTACATTAACCTGTTGCACTTCTGTGTACTGCGGGCGGGCACGTCTCTGCGTCCTAGAGCGCACGAGGGCGCACGAGACCGCTGCGTCCTAGAGCGCACTGAAAAAAAAGCTGCATTTCCGTTCTTCCACTACAGACACAGCCACAAACAGATTAGATATGATTGACCTCTCATTCGACTAATAAGAGCCTTGAATTGGGTTTCTGAAACCTTGAAGAACCAATGACTGAAAACCTAGCAAGAAGGACCCGCCTACCAATGCTGCGAATGCAGCCAGCCAATTGAAGCACAGAAGTTCGAAAGCTGTTTTGTGTAAGGCTGGGTGAAGAGAGACTGACTGCTGCAGCAGATGAAAAAAGGACCCGCAGGAAGAACCGCCACAGACCCAGCAGCACGGAGACCACCCACAAGTGTGACCTGTGTGACAGGGACTGCCATTTGCGCATCAGCCTGTTCAGCCACAGGCGGTGCTGTCCCAGCAGAATAGATGTTTAGGATTCTCTTCCATGGTCATCATAGACCGACGGAGGCCGACGACGAAGGCTGGGTGACACACACGTCTTCGCCAGTCTTTTTTAATTACTACTGTTATTTGTTTTGAAAAATCGTTTGCCAAAACCGCAGTCATGGAAGCGCAAAACCGCAATAATGGAATTATGTTTTGACCAGGTCATGAGACCAGAACCACGAGTCCGTAACAAGCGGACCAGCGTTGCGTTCGTCTGCCAATGAGGAAGAGAAGTTCACCTGCTACGCTGCTGTTGTGAACAGGTAAGTGTTATAAGCTAAATTATTCTTTATCCCTGAAAATTGTAATCAAAAATGACTTTTGACCGATCGGTAAATTACAACTGTGCGTCGTAGATCGCGGCGCAACGGGCGATGTCCGTCCTCTGTAGCGGGGGGGGGGGGGGGGACGACAACCTCCCCCCCACACACACACACACACATCCCTGAGTGTCACCTTTCATAAGAGCCCAAAATGAAGCTTCTATATTGAATCATTCAAAAGTTACAGACGTTTTTCCAAACTGTGCCATTTGGCACAATTTGGCACAGTTCAAAAACGCCTGGGAGCAACCTGAGATCAAAGCTGTGTAATATATTCATTTTTTGTGGTATTGTTACAAAATTTTGACCTCAGCTGGATAACACTTGGTTCTACATTTCTGTTGCATTTTCCAGCCCGGATCTGAAGCTGTGTGTTATTTGCAAGCATTTGTATCAAAAAAAACACCCAGGCGAAATTTATTTTCTTCAAGTTCACTATGTTTAGATGACTGTTACTCAGTGGCCGGAGCACTTAGAGAGATTATGACTGTTTTGCCAAAAAATTCAAAGTGTTTTCTTTTAAATGAGACCAACCCCATGAAGATGCTGCAAAGGGTTGAAGAACAGCTTTTGATTTACTTTGGGCACGTTATTTTTTGGCGTTTTTAGGGAAATTGAGTGCAAGGGGTTAATACTTGTACCAACAATAAAATACCTATAAAACCCATAAATCCGCTACAGGTGGGTATACCACAACAGAAAAGTCAATGTCTCAGTAACTTGTCATATGCCCTTGAGCATCAATTACAGCTTGACAACGATGTCTCATGCTGTTCACAAGTTGACTTATTGTTTGCTGAGGCATGGCATTCCACTCTTCTTGAAGGGCGACCCTCAGGTTATTGAGGTTGTGGGGTACAGGGTTATGAGCCTCTACACGGTGGCTTAGCTGATCCAATAAGTTTTTCTATGGGATTCACGTCTGGAGAAAGTGCAGGCCACTCCATTTGAGGTACCTCAGCCTCTAGCAGCCGTTCCCTAATGATGCAACCTATATCAGCTGGAGCATTGTTGTCCATCCCATCCATCCATGAAATTAGGCCTGTGTTGTTCATGCATGGGGCACAATGACTGGATCAGTGATGTTACTTATGTAGTACTGGCTTGTCACTGTACCATTCACAAAGTGTTGGGCAGTTCTGTATTGACAAGAGACACCTGTCCAGACTGTACGCCACCACCACCACCAAAGGCTTGTCTGGTGACAACAGTGGCTGATGCATAGCACTCCCCTTGACGTCTCCAACATTGTTGGCGGCCATCATTTCTGTTCAACGTGAATCGACTTTCATCAGAGAACAGCACTGAGACCCACTGGTCCCTTGTCCAGGCTAAATGCTCCCTGGTCTATGCAAGATGACGCCTGTGCCTAGCGATGTGGTCAGATCTTCTAGCACACAGACCACGCTGATGTAAACAGTTTTGAATGGTCTGATGTGACACTTGGGTTCCTCTCACCTCCCTTAAATATGTCTGGAGTTGAGTGGCCTTCATCATCCGGTTCCGCAGGGCACTGTTCACAATGAAGTGGTCATTATTGTGGGATATGGCCAAAGGACATCCACTTCTATGCCTTTCTGTGACTCTTCCCATCATGCTTTATCTCTGCAACCTGCTGATGACAGACTGTGACACTCTCAGCTCAGTGGCCATATCCCTCTGAGAACATCCTGTTTGAAACCTCGCAATCTCGAGGTGCTGTTGATCAATTATTAGGTGTCGTCTTGGTCTCATGATGTCAAAATGGGAACAGCATGATGAAGAGGACTGTTTAAATACCAATTCTAATTGAAACAGAAAATGTATTGGTCGATTCATGGATCAAACGCCTGTTGTGAATTTTGCCGTTAAGCACCTTGTTAGAGGAAAAAAAAAACAAAACGACTCAGCGTGTGAATGCAGTCTCACCTGCAGATGAATTTAATAAGTTTTTCGTTAACATTGGTCCTAATTTGGCTCGAGAAATACCCATTACGGCATCTACAGGTGATACAATAAGCAAAAACATTGCTATAAAAGACTCCATTTTCATAAAGAACACAGACGAGAGAGAGGTCATTGAAATTGTTAAATCGTTTAAAAGTAAAACATCAACAGACTGTGATGGTATTGACATGCTTTTAGTCAAAACTATCATTGAATGCTTAGTGAAGCCACTGATGTATATTTGTAACCTGTCTCTCCAAACAGGTATGTTTCCCAATGCAATGAAAATAGCTAAAGTAATTCTGATATACAAGACGGGTGACAGAGGGAAATTTTCAAACTACAGACCTATTTCACTATTGCCGCAATTTTCCAAGATACTTGAAAAAAAATATTCTGTGAGAGAATTGACAACTTCATAATGAAGACAACTTCATTCTTCAGCCCTCAGAGAGAGCAGTCGCATTTCCTCCTCCTCCCTCCTCTTGCCTTCTTGATCTATTCCCAGCTTGCAATGTTGCGTTTTTGTCTGTGTTTAGTCGCTCTTCTTCTGCTGAATCTTAGTCTAAACGGAAATTATGGATTTGGAAGCGGCTTAAATGTGCTATTGTCACCACTTTTCAACAAGAACCAGGCCAAGGGGGAGCCCAAGAATTGGACCTGCTGGGTGTATGATTTGACTGGAGATACAGAAGACATCTATTGGCTATGACACAGGATTTCTATTTTTGGCTCTGGAGTTTTCCTGGTGTTTCAGAAATTGAGGAAGGTGGAGAGCTGTTCAAAATGCGGATCCAGGCAAGCTCCTTCACCAATTTCGACCAGTTGGGGAGTGCACGAGGCGGCATGGTGAACTGAATGGTGATTCAGATGGTGGAATACATCCTGAAGTCGCCAGTGCTCTCCAGAGAAATGTTAAAGTTTAAGCCTGTACATGGAAATTTTGAAGCACAGAATTGCACGGGTGAGGGAAATTCTATTCTCTGAGTGCACTGTGCAGATTTGACCTTGTCTTTGGCGCCCTGTTTATAATTGCATTCCTCCTCGATGGAGATAAGCAGAAGGATCGGCTCTGCTAACCCAAACAATTCGACACAATTGCTGTTGTTTCAGCAGACTGGACTCCCAAGGACACCATGTGTCTTCAATTGCCACCTGCAAGCAAGAGAGAGAGACTCTGGACTTGCCATAGATCACATGACTAACATCCATCCACTGCCAGGAGGCGCCCTCTGCTGTTCACTAGTGATTGACACACCTACATTACACTGCATACAACATTCATTACAGGACTGATACATACACTGATATATATAAAAACATACACTGACTCTCTCAACTGCTTTGTCATTGTGTGAATTCTATTGTCTGCTAATTGTGCATTTGAGAGTTTTTTTCTTGTAGTCACAATATTGGTCATAAAAATGAACTTTATTTTGATCAACAATGCTTTTTTCTCTCTCCTATTGTGTTTCCCTCTCCTTCCCCCCCCTCCCCCCTTACCCCCCACTGTTCGACTGGTGCCTTCGGGCTGCCCTGGCTATGGGATGCGCTTACTGAGCGCGCCCAATGTCAAGTCAAATTTCAATTCTCCTGTATGTATTACGTATGGTAGTATGGACAATAAACCTTATTCATTCAAGAATAATTTATTGTGTGAGCAGCAATATGGGTTCAGACACAAGTGGACAACTGCACTTGCTCTAATGGAATTTATAGAAAAAATATCAACTGCCGTTGAAAATAAAGAGTATTCAGCTGGGGTATTCCTGGATCTTAAAAAAGCATTTGATACAGTGGATCATAATTTATTATTAAAGAAACTACAAAATTATGGTATTGGGAGGTAGCACTGTCCTGGTTATGTAGTTACTTAAAGAACAGATATCAGCATGTATGTGTTGGTAGCAAAAACTCACAGTTACTGAAGGTTACCTGTGGAGTCCCACAGGGTTCAGTTTTGGGGCCATTGTTATTCAATATGTATATACAGCAAATGATATATGTAAAGTTTTGGAAAAAATGGATTTAATATTGTTTGCAGATGACACTAATTTATTATACATTGGAAGCAATTTGGAACAACTTTTGGATACACTCGGAAACGAATTAGGAAAGTTAAACTGTGGCTTGATTCAAACAAATTAACGCTCAATTTAAATAAGACAAAATTTATAATTTTTAACAACCATCACAACAATTTAGTATCTAAACTCAGTGTAAATGGTGTAGAGATTGAAAGGGTATCTGAAATTAAATTTCTTGGAGTAATAATTGATAATAAACTGTGTTGGAAGTCACATATTAATTATATTAAAGGTAAAATATCCAAATCAATTGCAATACTACACAGAGTGAAATATTTGCTGAATCAACCCACACTATATACTTTGTATCATTCATTAATACTCCCATACATGACATATTGTACTGATTGTCATCCTCCGTCGGTCTATGATGACCATGGAAGAGAATGCTAGATGTCTACTCTGCTGGAACAGCACCGCCTGTGGCTGAACAGGCCGATGTGCGAATGGCAGTCTCTGTCACATAGGTCGCACTTGTGGATGGTCTCCGTGCTGCTGGGTCTGTGGCGGTTCTTCCTGCGGGTCCTTTTTTCATCTGCTGCAGCAGTCAGTTTCTCTTCACCCGCCTTGAGCTGTCTGGTCAGGGTGCCTCTCCATTTGGAGCGGTCCGTTGCGAGATCCTCCCAGAGCTCTGTGTTGATCTCCAGGGCCTTCGTATCTCTCTTGCAGACGTCTCTGAAGCGCAGCTGTGGGCAGCCAGCGTCTCTCCTGCCAGTCGCCAGTTCTCCGTAGAGGACGTCTTTGGGGATTCTGCCATCCTCCATACAGTGAACATGGCCTAGCCAGCGGAGCCTGCACTGCCTGAGTAGAGTGAACATGGAGGGAAGGCCGGCGCGAGACAGGACTTCTGTGTTGGGCACTTTGTCCTGCCAGGATATGTCCAGGATGCGGTGAATGCAGCGCAAGTGGGCTGCACGGTGGGCTGCACGGTGGCGCAGTGGTTTAGCACTGTAGCAGCACAGTTTTACCCTCGGCCGGGGGACCGCGGGGATCATGAGATCGTGGGTTCGATCCCAGCCCCCCACCAACAGTGAGCTGTGTGGAGTTTGCATGTTCTCCCCGTGTTGCGCGGGTTTACTCCGGGATTTCTCCGGTTTCCTCCCGCATACCAAAAACATGTAGGTTTAGGGCGCTCGCGCACGCAGCGACCAGCAGCCGGTGGCTTGTCACCAGACTGCAAACCAAGTCTACCTACGGGTACAAATAAGTAACAAAAAAAAAAAAGTGGAAAGAATTCAGTCTCTTTTCCTGCCGGGCGTATGTTGTCCAACTCTCACTCCCATAGAGCAGTGTGCTGATGACGCAGGCGTTGTACACTGCCATCTTTGTCTTGACAGAGAGTTTGGGATTCTCCCACACTCGTGTGGTGAGGCGAGCGAGTGTGGAGGCTGATTTTCCAATCCTCTTGTCGATCTCTGTATCAAGGGAGAGGTTGTTGCTGATCGTGGACCCCAGGTACGTGAAATGATTCACGACCTCCAGCTCGTAGTCGTCGATGGTGATGGCTGGTGGTGCTTCCGTGCCTTGCGCCAAGACGTTAGTCTTCTTCAGGCTGATGGTAAGCCCGAAGTCCATGCATGCCTGGGAGAAGCGGTCCATCAGGGTCTGAAGCTCCTGCTGTGTGTGGGTCGTGACTGCAGCGTCGTCTGCGAACAGCATATCTCTGATTATAGCCTCATGTACTTTGGTTTTGGCTTTCGGGCGGGCGAGGTCGAAAAGCCTGCCGTCAGATCTTGTATGCAGGTAGATTCCCTCTGTTGCTGTGCTGAAGGCATGCCTCAGGAGCATAGCAAAGAAAATCCCAAAGAGGGTTGGTGCAAGTACACAGCCCTGTTTCACTCCACTGTGTATATTGAATGGCTCTGAGACTGCACCATCCCCTGCATGTTGGTGTGAAGCGATTCGATGAGGCTTTGCAACTTTGGTGGGCATCCTATCTTTGGCAGTATTTTGAAAAGGCGCTCTCTGCTGACCAGATCGAATGCTTTGGTGAGGTCAATGAAGGCGACGTACAGGGGCATGTTCTGTTCTCTGCACTTCTCCTGGAGTTGGCGGATGGAGAATATCATGTCCACCGTTGATTGCCCAGCGCGGAAGCCACACTGAGACTCGGGGTAGACACGTTCGGCAAGCTTCTGTAGACGAACGAGGACAACTCATGCGTAGACTTTGCCAACAATGCTGAGGAGGAAGATGCCCCTGTAGTTGTTGCAGTCGCTTCTCTCGCCTTTATTTTTGTAGAGGGTGATGATCTTGGCGTCCCTCCTGTCCTGTGGTACAGCACCTTCCTTCCAGCACTGGCAGAGGACGTCATGCAATGGCAGCAGTAGGGTGGTCTTGCAGTGCTTGATCAGGTCGGGGGGTATGCCGTCGTTGCTAGGTGCCTTGCCAGCGGCCAAGCTATCAATGGCCTTGCTGAGTTCGTTGATGGTTGGCTTGGCGTCAAGTTCATCCATGGATGGCAGGCAATTGATGGCATCGAGGGCTGACGGTGTCACGGTGTTCTGTCTGGAGTAGAGGTCAGAGTAGTGCTCCACCCATCTCTCCATCTGCTTGTTTTTTTCTGTGATCATCTCCCCAGTGGAGGAGTTGAGGGGGGCCGTCTTGCTCTGAGCCAGACCAAGTGCTTTCTTGATGCCGTCGTACATACCACGGATGTTCCCTGTTATGGCAGCGGTTTGAATGTCTTGGCTGAGCTGAGTCCAGTACTCGTTGGCACAGCGCCAAGCAGTCTGCTGAACTTTGCTTCTCGCAGCCCTGAGGATCTGGAGATTCTTCTTGTTTGGGTACTTCTTGTACTCAGCAAGTGCTGAGTGCTTGGCTTCAATGACGGGGGTCATCATGGACGACTTGGCATTAAACCAGTCCTGTGACTTCGAGGTCTTCCTCCCAAAGATAGCCAAGGCTGTCCGGTGGATGATGTTTCGCAGCTCTTCCCACTTCTGCTTTGCGGACTCTCCTTCTTGTGGTTCACCAGGTTCCTTCACAAAGGTGGAGGCAAACTGCTCGACAAGTTCTGGTTGGGCCATCTTGCTGGTGTCAATCTGTGCCTTTCCAGGCTGTCTGGCGCAGTGGAATTTCTTCAGCTGCAGCTTGACCTTGCTACACACCAATGAATGGTCTGTGTCGCAATCTGCACTCTGGAATGAGCGGGTGATCAGCACGTTCTTCAGTGAGGTGCGCCTGGTCAGGATCAAGTCCAGCTGGTGCCAGTGCTTTGAGCACGGATGTCGCCAAGAAACCTTGTGTTGGGGTTTGGTCTTGAAGAATGAGTTTGTGATGCACAGATCATGATGTGTGCAGAACTCGAGCAGCCGCTGTCCGTTGTCATTCATTCTGCCCACGCCGAATGGTCCAAGACAGGAGGGCCAGGAGTCGTGGTCAGCACCCACTCTGGCATTGAAGTCTCCAAGGAGAATGAGTTGTTCAGAGTTGGGGATGATCCTGACAGTTGTTGCGAGATTCTCGTAGAACTAGTCTTTTGCCTCTGGCGTGGCTGTCAGTGTTGGGGCATACACACTGACGAGGGTGACTGGGCCTTGAGTGGTGTTAAGGTCAAGGGTGAGGAGTCGTGCAGAGCCATTGCTGCCCGGTTCCACCATCTTCAGCAAGGAGTTCTTCACTGCGAAGCCCACTCCGTGTTCCCTGTGTTTGTCGCTGCCCTTTCCCTGCCAGTAGAACATGTAGTCCTTCTCTCTCAGTGTGCCTGCAGCCAACCGTGTTTCCTGGAGAGTGGCGATATCCACTTCCAGTCTCTTCAGCTCATTATTGATGACGGCAGTCTTCCTGGTGTCACTGATGTCCTTGAAGTTAGCAGCGAGTCCTGTCATCATAGTGCAGACGTTCCAAGTTCCCAGTTTTAAAGTTGGTCTCTTTTGTTTTGTTGTCTTGCCTGGTGCGAAGGTTCTCAGCCTGCCGTTCGGACTTCACCTCATCCCCATGCACCCAATGAGGAAAGCAGGCTGTGGCAGGACAACACCTTGTTGGCTGGGGGCTGCCCAGCTTGAGGCGGGTGGTAGCTGTCCAGTGAGATCCGATGATCCCTCCCACCGTCAGGAACAACCCCTGGCGCCGCACTCTACGCCAATTGAGCGGTGGCTTATAACCGGTAACTGTCATTCCCTGTGTTTTGTCTACGCCAAAAGCAAAGCTGGAGTGTCCTTTCCAGTGATCCGGTGTTCTACCTTCCAGTGTTGGGCGTTGGTAGGATTCAAGCCTGGGCAGGAAGATATGGAAGACAAGATGTTGCCCATACAGCATGTCCCCCCTCTCCACGTCACTGATGAATCCAAAGGAACAGGAGAGCTGCTACAGTTTGGCACCAGCGACGTCGCAGGAGCTGCCAGAAGGATGTTGAGCACAACAGAGAACTGCCTTAGGGACTCCGACTCTGGATTTATCCTCAGGGTTGATTCCCGAAGCCTTTCCTGTCACTGGGTATGCCGCAAGGCAACGGAGGTTTGAAATCAGGGTTTACCTTCCCCTAGATGGGCTACCTTCCCAGGTTAACGGGCCACCATCTACCCGAAGCATCTGGTTTTAAGGCGCCAGAAATCCACCTGAAGTATAGGGTATTGTACTGAAGTATAGGGAAATACATATAAAACAAACATATATCCAATCTTTATGCTTCAGAAGAGAGCTATCAGAGTAATAAATAAAGCTGCTTACAGGGAACCAACAAACCCACTTTTTCTTAAATTAAAAGCTCTCAAGTTGAAAGATCTGGTTGACTTTAAAACTGTAGTAATAATGTTTAAAGTGAAGAATCTATCACTGCCCGCAAATATCCAAAAGTTGTTCCAAATAAGGGAGAAACGATTTAATTTCAGAGGAACATATATATTTCAAAAACCTTCAGTGAGAACTACCACCAAGCAACACTGTGTCTCAGTGCAAGGAGTCAGATTGTGGAACGCTTTTGGATCTGAATTAAAATCATTTACAATGCTTGGACAATTTAAACAAAAACTAAAGGAAGAAATACTCCAAACATATATACAAGATGACATGTAAAATTACATAAGAATTATCATATTCAGTCTGTGTTGTGTTGTTGCTTAGTTTTTTTTTTTGTTTTGTTTTGTTGTTTTTTTGTCACGTTTTTGTCACCATGGGTTGAGATGCCGTCTCGGCACTCAGCCCATGTTTTCGCTCATCCCTGCTTCCCATTGAGCAGCGTCTCAGCTGGCCCCCAGCTGGCAGCATTATGGACGGCTGGGGCCAATTAGTCTTCATCAGCTGGGGCGCTGCCAATGAGGATAAATAGGAGCAGCCTCGATGACTCGGGGCTGCGACATAAACACATTGCTAAGCTGAAGCCCCTTCGTCTGGTGTCAGCTTATACTCCTCTTGCAGCATTCCTGTGTTTGTATCCCGCTGTGAGTATGTACGTCTTGTTACCCCCACGTCCGGTACGAGCTGCTTACCTCTGCGCTGTGCAACCTGTGAGTGTACGTCTGCATGAGTATCTGTGCTCTCTTCATCCCTTCCCCTTTACCCTGAATAAAATATCACGACTCACTGGCTTGCCCCTGGCTCTGATTGCCCGGCTCCCTAGAGCCGGATATGACAGTATGTCGCAGCCAGAAGAGTTGCCGGCGGCCGTGAGTCGCTGTGGAAATGTACCTTTCTGTCCGGGTGTCAGCGCTGCTAGCATGCCGTTTCCCAGGAGTCACTTCCGGCCCCAGGGCGACGAGCTGAGGTCCATCTCGGAGGCTGTCGACGGGACGTTCTTCACCCTGCACAACGCCTCCAACGCGAGACGCTGGCATCCGGGCCATGCTGAGGAACTCCTGGACTGTCACCCTCACTCTCTGTACCATCTGGAGGACAGTGCCAGGATAGACGCTGCAGGTACACAGCGAGAGAAGCTCCACGGGGTGGATGGAAATCCCGGCAGGGAGTCGAAGTGGGCGACGTCTTTCCCCGCTTCGGAGTCCCGTTCCTGCCGCTATTCCAGTCCGGGAGTTCGCGCCAACCAGAGGACTTCCCCCGACCTGCGCCACGTCACTCGGGATTCCCTTCAAGGAGCCGCAGCTGACAGCAGTTATGTCCGGGGTCGAGTGGCTGTCGCGAGCTCTACTGTGTTTCCTGTCACCACCTTCAGGCATGTGGCGGCGGCAGTGAGATTGATGGTGAGGACTTCAGGGCTACGAAGCTTTCCTGTGCTCGACGCCTTCCTCGTCTCGATCTCCGATCTGGAGCGGCGAATCCTGGGTTTCCCCCTCGCTTCGTCCCCTGGGAGTAGTCGTCATCACATCGCCGAGTCACCTCTGCATGAACCTCGTCCGGATCCAGTTCTGGGTCATCGTCAGGACCGTTCCTCCCACGCAGCTGTCATCCCTTCGCCTCGTCAGTGTGGAGATTCTACAGCCTCGTCCCCTGAGCCTCGTTCCCCCGCTGTCATTCCTGGACATTCGGGCTGGCTCACCCCGGCTGTTTCCCCCTCCTCCTTGACGCGCTTCCTGACCGCTGTGTGTGCCTGGAATCCCGGCCTGGTGAGCTCTCTGCTGGAGACAACGCGAGCGACCCTCAGACGAATTCCCGGGGGGTCCTCTGTTATCGCCGGGCGGGGAGAGGAAGAAGCAGATTCCACTACAGCAGGCGATACTCAACCTCCAGGGGGCAGGCAAGTCATTGTTTTTTCACACCTGCTTAATGATTTGCTCTGTCACATCCCTGGAGGAGAAGTTCAGGGTTCGCAGCTCCCTGAACTCTCCCCACCTGCTGTAACCTGTATGCCTAATCCCGCATCCTCTGTGTCTCTCTCCGCCGAGCGGTCCCCGGCTCCGGGTCAACGTGGTGGGATATGGAGAGGGCCTGTGGTTCCGCAGCTACATTGCGGACGGAGGAGGGGGACTGACTGCTGCGTGGAGTCTACGCCAACGACTGAGCGTCCCCGGGTCTCCACGGAGGAGCGGTTCGGTCCGGCGGGACGAGATTCTTCTGGCTTCACGCCGAGTGGATCGTCGGCGGGGTTACCTGAGCTGGAGGGATCTCAAGCTGCGCTGACCATCGTGCTGGCTGCGGGGCCCGACGCGGCTAGATGGGAGCCTGACAACGACCTCCTGATGACGGATCCTGGATCTTCGCAGTCCTGGACGGCGTCAGAACCCGAGATCAGGCGAGTGCTCTCCTTTCTTTTCTCTCTTTTTATCCCCGAGCACTTCAGCCTATCTCCAGGGGAGACGAGCCGGGTGCAGCCGTCCGCTGCGTCTGAGCTCGTCTCGCCGGGTTCTGGCGCTGCCGGTGATCCTGATCCCGGTTCTGTTTTCTCTTCTGAGCCTTCTTCCAGGGTCACCGGCAAGGAGTTGCTGTTCCTCGTGGTGCTGGAGGGTCCGGGTTCAACGTTGGAGGTCGGTTCTGGTGCAGTATTCAACGTGGGTTCGCCCGAGACCCAGTCGGGGTCCAACGTGGGTTCGCCTGAGGCCCCGATCGGGGTCCGACGTGGGTGCTGCCCCAGTATTGTCCAGGTCCGGTGAGGAGGTGGCCGTTTTCCTGCGGCCTGACGCCCGCCGCCCTCGTCATCGGCTCTCCCCTGAGCCTCTTCCACCGGGATCCGCTCTGATCCTTCGCCCGTCTCAACGGTCCTGGTGGTTGAGTGATGCGGGTCGACGACCCGACCCACAGAACTTTCGGTTCGGTGATCTGGTTCCCCCCACTGGTCTGTTTCCCTCTGGGCAGCCTGGTTCGGCTGCCGGTGGACTGGATTCCTGGGATCTGGGTCCAGAGTTCGCCGTCCGAACACTTCTTCCCCTGATTCGCCAGCTGGACAATGGGCGGGGAGATCTCCGGAGCCATCTCGGCCATTTTTGGACTCTGCCTGCCATTCACCTCGGGTGTCACTTTTTCTTTTGTTATTAAGGTCACTCGGGTGTAATGTTTTGTCCTGTTGGTGGATTCGTTTTTATAGTGCTGTGTTTTCCATCGCTCATGCTCAGCATTTTACTTTTTGTGCCATGTTTTTAGCCTCGTTTTTTGTATTGTAGAGTTATGTTTTGTTTTCTGTAACACCATGCTCTGCAGTTATCCATTTATTCCAGTCACTTTCATTTCTTTAGGTGACTGGGTATTTATATATTCGTGTGTGTGGGTTTTTCTTTGCCTGCACTCAGTATTTCTTTTTTGTCCTGTTGGTTCATTATAGTCATGTGCCTTGTTTTCCGTAACACCATGCTCTATAATTGTCCTTTGTTCCAGTCACCCTCACTTTTCTTGGTGACTGTGTGTGTATGTACTTAAATTAGCGCTGTGTATAGGTTCCCCTTTATTTAACCGTACTCAGCATTTTTTGCCCTGTACCTTTTTGGTGGTTCTTTTTTCCTTGCTCTGGGTCACGCATGGTTGGTACTCTCTGGGTAGTATGTAACCGGCGTGCTGACCCAGTTCTTCTCCCCATCTGTACCTGGGTTAATTATTCTGTTTTGTCAGTATTGTATTTGGGTTTTTCTTTCCCGCTACCCTACATTGCCCCATTGGTGTTGTCCTTCCCTTGGCTTCTTCCCCTCCGGTCCGCCTCCCTTCCTCCCGCCCTAGGTGGTGGGGGGGGGGGGGCTGGGATGTTCCTGGTCGTTCAGGAGCCCGACCTTGAGGGAGGGGCTCTGTCACCATGGGTTGAGATGCCGTCTCGGCACTCAGCCCATGTTTTCCCTCATCCCTGCTTCCCATTGAGCAGCGTCTCAGCTGGCCCCCAGCTGGCAGCATTATGGACGGCTGGGGCCAATTAGTCTTCATCAGCTGGGGCGCTGCCAATGAGGATAAATAGGAGCAGCCTCGATGACTCGGGGCTGCGACATAAACACATTGCTAAGCTGAAGCCCCTTCGTCTGGTGTCAGCTTATACTCCTCTTGCAGCATTCCTGTGTTTGTATCCCGCTGTGAGTATGTACGTCTTGTTACCCCCACGTCCGGTACGAGCTGCTTACCTCTGCGCTGTGCAACCTGTGAGTGTACGTCTGCATGAGTATCTGTGCTCTCCTCATCCCTTCCCCTTTACCCTGAATAAAATATCACGACTCACTGGCTTGCCCCTGGCTCTGATTGCCCGGCTCCCTAGAGCCGGATATGACAGTTTTGTCTTAGTTTTGTTCTGAATTGTAATTGCTCTTGTTTTGTTTTTTCTTTTGAATTCTTGGATGGAATATGGGTGGGCAATATAAGCTGCGGCTTCAGCCATCACCCATTTCAGATAACTTATGCTGAAATGTATAATCAGAGGAGTTATTGTTTAATTTGACCTTGTAAGATTTTTTTTCCCCTTTGTTATATTATTCTGTTCCTTTCTTTTAATCTTTACTTTTAATCTATCCGAAATAAAGATTCATTCATTCATTCAAAACAGCAAGTTATGCAAAAAGTACTTAAACACTGAACAGTTGGGCATGTGCATTCAAAAAGTTAGAGAAGGTCTAATTACGTAAGTTCACCTGTAAAGGTTATAGTACATTTTAGGTGCATCCTGAAATTTCGCTCAAAAGCTGAATATCCTTAACTTTTTGTGAGTAGCGTATATCAGGGAACCTACCGAATGCACTTCTAAAACACTAAATCAGACTGGTTAAGGTTACATACAGCAGTGTTTTTCAACCTATTTTTGAGCCATGACAGCCTTACTACATTGCAAAAATCCCCTTGGCACCACATCAACCAAAAACATAAAATAACACATTTTAGCCTATTACAGCATATGAAATGACAGTTTACACTTGTAATTTGTTTATACAATTTCATACAAAGTCAATGGAAAGATGCAAACACACACCCATTTGCTGCGGGCAACACAAATCTATGTCTGTGTGAGTTGAAATTTGTTCCATTAAGGCCAAAAACTCACTTGATGGTTGGTCACAATAGCCAGTCAGCATTCATATTCCACCATTACCGGGCAAATAAATTAGTTTGAAAATTAAATTGCTGCTTACCTGAGACACATCTCATGGTAGACATGCTCTTCTCGACACAACACTGGAAGAGCTCTCTGACATTTTGTGCTGGGGGCAGCAGACGTCAGGATGCGGTTTCTGGAGGGGGGTGGTGGCATTTTCCCGACTGGCGTGCCCCTCAGGATGGGGTTGTGGACTTGGTCATGGTGGTGTTTTTTGGGGATTTCTGCAGCGGGTGCAGAGCGGCTGCCAAGGTTGTGGGGTGGCCCCACAAGATGAAGAAGAAGATGAAACACTGCATTCACAGTGCCAACCAATGACATGGAAGAGCCACTACAGACACCGATGCACAACTGTGGCAATTTTTTGGACCAATTGTGAAATAAGACAATTTCCTGCTGAACCCCAGAGGCTCTCTCATGGCACCCTGATTGAAAAAACATTGATATACAGGATAATCTACCCCATTCAGTCATATACACATAGACAAAGAGAATTCTTAGGTACAGTGGGGCAAAAAAGTATTTAGTCAGCCACCAATTGTGCAAGTTCTCCCACTTAAAAGATGAGAGGTCTCCAATTTTCATCATAGGTATACCTCAACTATGAGAGGCAAAATGAGAAAAAAAAAATCCAGAAAATCACATTGAAGGATTTTTAATGAATTAATTGGTAAATTCCTCAGTAAAATAAGTATTTGGTCACCTACAAACAAGCAAGATTTCTGGCTCTCACAGACCTGTAACTTCTTCTTTAAGAGGCTCCTCTGTCCTCCACTCGTTACCTGTATTAATGGCACCTGTTTGAACTCGTTATCAGTATAAAAGACACCTGTCCACAACCTCAAACAGTCAGATTCCAAACCCCACTATGGCCAAGACCAAAGAGCTGTCAAAGGACACCAGAAACAAAATTGTAGACCTGCACCAGGCTGGGAAGACTGAATCTGCAATAGGTAAGCAGCTTGGTGTGAAGAAATCAACTGTGGGAGCAATTATTAGAAAATGGAAGACATACAAGACCACTGATAATCTCCCTTGATCTGGGGCTCCACGCAAGATCTCACCCCGTGAGGTCAAAATGATCACAAGAACGGTGAGCAAAAATCCCAGAACCACACGGGGGGACCTAGTGAATGACCTGCAGAGAGCTGGGACCAAGTAACAAAGGCTACATCAGTAACACACTACGCCGCCAGGGACTCAAATCCTGCAGTGCCAGACGTGTCCCCCTGCTTAAGCCAGTACTTGTCCAGGCCCGTCTGAAGTTTACTAGAGAGCATTTGGATGATCCAGAAGAGGATTGGGAGAATGTCATATGGTCAGATGAAACCAAAATAGAACTTTTTGGTAAAAACTCAACTTGTCGTGTTTGGAGGAGAAAGAACACCATACCTACTGTGAAGCAAGGGGGTGAAAACATAATACTTTGGGGCTGTTTTTCTGCAAAGGGACCAGGACGATTGATCCGTGTAAAGGAAAGAATGAATGGGGCCATGTATCGTGAGATTTTGAGTGAAAACCTCCTTCCATCAGCAAGGGCATTGAAGGTGAAACGTGGCTGGGTCTTTCAGCATGACAATGATCCCAAACACACCGCCTGGGCAACGAAGGAGCGGCTTCGTAAGAAGCATTTCAAGGTCCTGGAGTGGCCTAGCCAGTCTCCAGATCTCAACCTCATAGAAAATCTTTGGAGGGAGTTGAAAGTCTGTGTTGCCCAGCGACAGCCCCAAAACATCACTGCTCTAGAGGAGATCTGCATGGAGGAATGGGCCAAAATACCAGCAACAGTGTGTGAAAACCTTGTGAAGACTTACAGAAAACGTTTGACCTCTGTCATTGCCAACAAAGGGTATATAACAAAGTATTGAGATGAACTTTTGTTATTGACCAAATACTTATTTTACCGAGGAATTTACCAATTAATTCATTAAAAATCCTTCAATGTGATTTTCTGTATTTTTTTTTCTCATTTTGTCTCTCATAGTTGAGGTATACCTATGATGAAAATTGGAGACCTCTCTCATCTTTTAAGTGGGAAAACTTGCACAATTGGTGGCTGACTAAATACTTTTTTCCCCCACTGTAACTAGAGGGCACTCAGAGAGCACATACCACCACCGACACCCTATCGCTTATCCTGTCTGTCTTTCTGTCTGTTTGTCAGCAGGATTACTACTATTGGATAGATTTTAATAAAACTTTCACCAGAGGCGGCCCTTGGGCAACAGATGAACCCATTAGATTTTGGAGGTGAGCCAGGTCACAATGTTGGATTCTGGACCACATTTTCACTTTCTTGCTTTAACATTTCTTTCTAACATTCTTCTTTCTTTAACATTGTGAGATAGGGCCTTGGTGGAGATATGTGTTGTCTGAGTATTCTTTATTACTTCTGCCAAGGCCCCATCTTGTAACGTTAAAGAAAGTAAAAAAGTGATCCAGAATCTGTATTGTGACCCAGATCACCTTCAAAATCTACTGGGTTCATGCAGGGGCAGTTCTAGGGTCAGAACTTTAGGGGCGCTGACCCAATGAGCTCCACCACACACCCACCCTTTTCACACACACACACACACACACACACAAAATTTTGTTAGAGTTATCTTTCATACTTCTCCTCCCTGGCTTTTAGTTAGTGAACATGGTACGTGATGACACAAAAACAGTGACAGCTTGGATTTAATATTTTGCTTATACCAAAATGACAACAGCTTCTTTCTCTCTAATTCAAGCAGTGCACAGTGATTGACTGACAATGCAACTATTAAAGAAAAACGTCTACTACTAGCTTTCTTAGCCAGGGCCACCTCTGGTGAAAATTTCATCAAAATCTGTTCAGTAGTTTTTGCATAATCCAGCTAACAACAAACAGACAGACAAACAAACAAATCAACATGAAAACATTACCTCCTTGGCAGAGGTAATTAAAATTTGAAAGAAACCTCAGCTGCAAAAACATGAAACAGATTTAGTTTAGCAGAGAACCTCAAAACATTTTTTTTCTACAAACAAACTTGCATTTTTAAAAATATTTTAATGTCTCTTTAAAGTTCGGTGCTTACATACATTTTTTGCAAAAAAAAAAGCACTAATTAATTTTGTCACAAGCAACAAACAAGGTTTTGATTTCTGAGCAAAAATTAATGCATTTTAAAATGTTAAACAAAAACAAACCTTTTGAGCTTCTGCATCTTGAAGACAAATGTAACATTATTTTTTGTTTCCCATTTTTTCATTTTATTTACGACAAACTGCTGAACACTGGGATGTTTGACTTTCTCAAACAGTCTTTTTTTTTTTTTTTTTTTACATTAGACAGAAATAAAATAAGGAGGTCAGGCGTGTGCCTCCACGTACTCCACATGGATATACAGCTTTCAGATGTTTTATTGCAGGAAGCACAGCCCCCCAATTGGCTAGAATTTAAAACTATAAAGAAGAATCAATTGGCAGACTCAATAAGGAGCTGTCTGTGCTTTGTGCTAGTTAATATTTAAACAGTCCATAAGTTGGCTGGCTCACTTTTGCTCTACTTTTGCACGCTTTTATGTTGCTGTAACAGAATTTTGCTTTTACCCTGCATGTTGGCCAGACATAAGACAACATTTAGTGATCAGTAAATACCAAAAAACATTGCTTCATATTTTTTATCGCAACTTTTGCAAGGTCTAAAAAGTAAGTTATGCTGAAATTTAGCACACTACCTTTTTGCTTTTGTTTTGTTTTTGTTTGCTTTTTTTTCAATAATGCACACAAATACATTGGTAAAATGTTCACTTTACAGATCAAAAGCAAAATCAGGCAAGTCATCTGATGCCCCACTTTTTTAGCATTTGTCATTGATGTTTTAAACCACAAAATAATTGACAAAGAATAGTTCTGGATGCTCAGAAAGCTATCCAAACTTAAAAGAACAGTGAATCCCTTTAAAACATCTCCACCACAGGAACATGACATTTGGAGCCAGTTTCAGCTCAGTCACTTTTTGATTTAGCAAACCATGAATCCTGCACCGCCACAGCAAGATTAGAGCAGAATGTCATCTGCTGCCGAGTTCTTATGTGAATGCCAAATATTAAAATATCTACAAAAGGGTTTATCATCATAAGACTGCCTGACAGGTCTTTTTCACTCTGGGTCCTCTGAGATGCTGTTGCTGACATGGTGGAAATTTATTCATGAAAGGCCCGTTTTAAGTACAGCATTGTTCTAGTGCTGTGAGGTCTCAATCTACAAACATCATCTCTGTCTGGTGAACTACAGGTGCGGTGTGTGTAAAAGCAAAATAATGAATACAATGAACTTCTCTCAGCCCATTGAAAATGCATAATGTGTTGCAGGGTCAATTACTGCATTGGCAAATGGATATTATGCCAACAGCTCCATTGCTTGATATGGGTGAAGGTAAGGTTATATGACAGCAGAAAAAAACAGTGATTTGCAAAAGCGATTGCTTGCTCTGTAAACACCTTCAATGGCTAAAGCATGCTGAGACAAGTTCCCTGATTGCTTATTGATCATGAATGAGGACCTCATTGAGGGAAGATCAGCTCAAGGTTACAAAGGTCTGTCAATCCTCCCTCCCAGATCGAGTGCAAAACTGTTATTAATGCTTCCAGTAATTGGTACGCATGCAGACTACTAGACTAACACTATTGCAACCTACTGTTTTTTGTGGCCAAGCTGACTATTCACCACTGATATTGTAAATTTCATTAGCATTATTCTGTAGCTGCATGTCATTAAGCAAACTTTTAACATGTAAGCAATATCTGTTATTACAGCAAAATTGCCAGTGTCTGTGTCCCCGAGTTAATTTAACAGCAGCAATTTTGCTGTGTAACTCAGAGTGTTAAATTCAATTGTAGAAAAGCATGGAAGAGTTCAACACAGATCCATGTAACAGTTTGACCGTGTTTAAGAAGTTCTCAGAGATTCTGAGCTATATGACGACTGACTGCAGGATGCATATATTTCGAGGGCAACAGGCTACCATGTGGTTGCACAGCCAATGATGGGACTCCTCTTCGCATCACCAGTATCAAACCACCCACTATATGGTTTGGAGAAAGAATAAAGAAAACCAGCTTTATAACATTTTAGTGTTAATTTAATACTCTAGATTTGCTTGGATGAAGCTAAAACCATATGTTTGTGGATTCATGTGTTTAGAATGACAGAAAAACAGGAAAAAGCAGATTTTGTAATTAACATTTAAGGCTGGAGTTTGGTGTGTTTCTGGGTGTTTCCTTTCTGCCATATGTTGACAGTGTTAGAAGCTCTATTGAAATGACCTAATGCCATTCATTGTGTACATTTATAAAGAACCATTTAACTCTCACCCTTAAATTTCTAAAAGAGGGTGCAGATTTATATTAGATTAATGATACATCTGTGGTTTGCTGTACAATTGCCAGCCAGCGTAGCTTCAGTCATTAGTAGCGGTGAGAATGCAGGCGTAGCGTGGCCGACTACTGATCAAAGGGTTGGGGGTTTAATTCCTGCAGTCTGCATGTTGAAGTGTCTTTGAGCAGGACACTGAACCCCCAGTTGCTCCTGGTGGGCCAGAGCCTTGCATGGCAGCTCCACCACCATCAGTGTGTGAATGGGTGGACAGCAGGATCTGTAAAGTGCTTTGGTCACCCAGAGATGAGAAAAAAAGTGGTATATAAGTGAACAACATTTACCGTGATTACGAGGGATGTGATGTGATTCTAAAACAATTCTTGATACATCTTTTTTTTCCTATTCAGAATATCTTTTTTTTCTCACTGATAGACTCTTTGGCACTTTCAAAGTATTTGTAATGACCCATAATGAATTTACTTCCTTTTTTTGTTAATAAAACAAATGGAAGAGAGATATGATAAGTCAGGTGGAATGTTACATTTGCTCTCTGTATCACCCACCACAGATACTACAGTACCTGGTTACTTCCTTTTCAGTCCTGGCTGAACTCAGGACATTTGAAAATCTGTTCTTTGACATTTGTGCATCAATTCAGAATCTTCCACATGTGGCAATTTGATGCATCGAAAAAAGGATTATTTCCCCCACCCCTAGTATTTAGTGTAGGCTAGCTTGTACTTTTTATCTTTGTCAGTTTTTCGGAGCGGTGGGCTAGTTGGTAGAGCGTCCGCCCCAAAACCGTGAGGTTGTGGGTTCCAATTCCGGCCAGGTCAAACCAAAGATCATAAAAAAATGGTACTTCCCACCTTCTAGCTTGATGCTCAGCGTAATAGAATGGGGGAGGGAGAAGTTGTTTGTGGTGGCACCTTGCATGGCAGCGACTCCTGTGATTCTGCATGTGATTAACATTGTAGATAGGAGAAACGTGATTTCTTTCTACTGTAGATAATTGGCTGTATGGACTGAATGACAACAGAGATGGCTTCTTCTTCTTCTTCTTCTTCTTCTTCTTCTTCTTCTTCTTCTTCTTCTTCTTCTTCTTCTTCTTCTTCTTCTTCTTCAATATCATTCAGTTTGTTCTGAAACTAATCCACCTAAGCATTGTATATTTAAATGAAAATGTATGTAAATGATGTCCATCCCATCATTACTGACAATTCCCCTGTTCCAGAGAAGCAAGAAAAGGGATTCAAGTTCTGCATGTTGAGTTATTTGAATAACAACAAGGGTAAGTAACAGTTGGAGACTGTACAATGCCAACTTTTTTTTAAAACTGAAGCACTAATTGTTCTTGGTTGTTCTAAATTAACTTTTTGCCCTTCTCATAGTTTCTTCCAGAGATTTGTATACAGAAGAAGTTACTGATAGAGTACTGTGCCACAGATCTAGGAGGAAGACTGGGAAGACTCATAGTTAGAGTGTATGATGAGGCTAGGAACAGTGGTACAGTATTCCTGATAATCCTGGAGATTCAAAATAAATCTCTGGGAGGGGCAAAATGCAATTTGTGCTTGAGATTTAAAAAAAAAGCCAACATTGCCAATAAATGCAAGGCTACAATTAGCATTTTGCTAATTATCATTACCTAACTATTACCCTCATAGATCTGAAAATAACTCAATATGGAGAGTTTGAATTACTTCCCACTTCCTTGCAGGGTAACGAGCATCAACAAAGCATTTATATCTGGCAGATCTTGCCAACACCACAGAAAAGATGAGATTTCGTGGATAGAGACGAACACACTAAGTAAACAGGAAACAGGTTTTGCAACTCCTCATGCATTTGGGAATTCATCACTATGCTTATGGACAGAGTCAGTTCTCATTGCCTAAGTTTCAAAGTAAATATTATGGTCCAAGAATCTATCAGCCTGCATTCTCTGAGCCCATCAGCCATTCAGTCTGTCAGTCGGTGTCTATTGTGTATCTTCCCTCCTCTTCATGTCCACCTGATCTACTGTAGGTTGCCTTAGAATTAATCTAGTCCTAGTCAACTATCTACATACTCTGCTCCACTGTCACCAGTGTCTACTCCAGCGAGTCCAGTGACCATCTCCCCCATACTTCAGAAGGGATCCAACTCCCTTTGTCAAATCTCATTCTGACAAATATTTACTTAAATGTGGCATGCTGACTTTGTAATAAATTTTGTTGCCCTTCAACTGATTTCTCCTTATTGAACTTCTTAGTTGTGTGGTTAGTGGTATCTGCTTGTAGCCAGGGAAGAATGGCTGGGAAAAAAAATATTGCTTTTAAAACAACACCGACTTTTCTATAACTAAGAAAATGTTATCAGTCGAGTTGATTTTATGACTACCATTGACCCTAACCAATTCCTGCTGTTCATAGAAGAGGCACAACATTCATTCAATAGTAATTCACTGAGTTTGTACAGAAGTGTGCAACAGTCTGAATTACCCTGTAATGCTGTATTTTTTTCTCAGCTCTATGGAGCTCTTAGCATCTTTCTCTTTGGTGTTTTCCACTGCACACAATTACTCTCCATGCCTGCCAGCTTGATCCTTCACAGTATTCATGATATATTTTCATTCATTTCATTGTCAAGGCAGCAGCATATGTGATTTGATTACAATGAGACACACAGGGATAAAAACTATATAAAAAAATGGCATGATGTCTTCCCGAGTTGTGTGAGGTCCACAGAAATAACTGGCATGTGTGCATATCATGTAGATTTTCATGAGAATTAAGGGAGACATTTGGTGGCCTAATCTATAGGTTATTAGAGGAACAGGGATGAGCACAAGATTGTAAACCATATTTCACAGTAACCGAGCAAGATAAAAACTTCAACCTTCCTTTGCCTCTTTGTTCCCCAGCTGTGTGTATCAATCATCCTCTAATATTCCCAGCATTTCTTTGGGGTCTCTCTGTTCAGGCCCTAGAGCCCAGCTTATGGCATTCCTCAGATCTTTCCCGCTTTCATGTCAATGCACAGTGCAGCTTCAACGTATCCGAACAGCATTAAAATGTAGGGTTTTCTTTGACTTTTAGAATAGGGCTAAGGTTTCCTTTGTGGTTTAAAAATTTTATCCATAAATTCAGAAGGTCAGGGACCAAAATCATCTGTATAGATTGTGAAAAAGGAGTTGACTTTAAGAAATCTCTCGATGACTTTTGGGATGAAAGCCATTTACGAAGATTGGGAGGAATTTTGTTTCCTCACATCATAAAGATGGAACATGCACGATGAAATGTATATTTGAGAAAATGTTAGCAATCGTTATATATCATGGTCATTTACAGTAAAAATTATTTTAGTTAATTTCCTCACCCTGTCACTTTCAACAGCATTAACTATTATGTAACTATTTTGTACTGGAAAACAAAGGAGAAGGTCACTGCAAACTCTTGCCTCAATTACTGATTTTCTGTATAATGGTGTGTTATAAGGATGCACAATATTAGATTTTTTGCGATAACTCATATGCCGATATTTTGAAAATAGTTTCAGTCAATTGCTGATACAGATTTAAGCACATTCTCCAAGGAAAATAAGTCAACTACCTCTACCTATCATGAAAATAAATACATTATTTTTGTCAGACTGGCCCGTCTGTGGGGGGGGGGGGGGGACCCTGTATTCTGTTTAATATTAGAGTATACACAGTCTGGTGGGCTATCTCCTCGTGTTGTGCAGTTAACATGCTGGTCAGAAGCAGGTAGCACAGTCTACCAACTACAATGAAGATGCCGTCCATGTAAGCACTCAGCTGTTTGTCAGCGGCTGCTAGTACATAGCCACATGCTAAATTAGCATTAGCATCATCTGGAGGGATAGGCAGCTCGGTGGCGCAGTGGTTAGCACTGCAGCAGCACAGCAACTCACCCTTGGCCGGGGGATCCTGGGTTCGATCCCAGCCCCTGACCAACAGTGATCTGTGTGGAGTTTGCATGTTCTCCCCGTGTCTGCGTGTGTTTACTCCGGGATTTCTCCAGTTTCCTCCCACATGCCAAAAACATGCAAGTTAGGTTAATTGGCATCAAACTGGGGATTCTAAATTATCCTTAGGTATGACTGTGAGAGTGAATGGTTGTCTGTATCTCTGTGTTGGCCCTGCAATGGACTGGCGATCTGTCCAGGGTGTACCCTGCCTCTCGCCCAAAGATGCTGGGATAGCCTCCAGTCCCCCCGCGACCCGAAAAGGATTAAGCGGAAGAAGATGGATGGATGATTGATCTGGAGGGATGCAGACTGCTGTTACCACGGCAACAGAAAACTCCCATGGCAGATAGAAAGGCCTACATCAGCAGCATCAGGTCTGGTGAGCAGTACTTATCGATGGCCCTAGGGGTGGGAATCTTTAGGCACAGCTGATTATGATTCTTGATTCATCGGGGGGGTGGCGGTTCTCTTGAGGACTTTTTTCCTCCCTCTGCGTGACTATTGAGGCCAGAAATGACTAAATGAAATAAATAAATGCACCATTAATTGATTAAATAAATGTACATTATAACTGGAAATTAAGAGATCTTTCATTGAACAAATGTGTCAGTTATTTAAAACTAGAAACAAATAAATAAATACATTTATTTTTTTATTTTATTTATTTTTTTGTGTCTTTTGTCTGCTCCCTTTCGGGGTCGCCACAGCATTCGCATGTCGATTTGGTAGGGATTTTTATGCCGGATGCCTTTCCTGATGTAATCCTGCCCATTTATCCAGGCTTGGGACTGGCACAGAGAGTACACTGGCGTGTGCCCCCCCTGTGGCTGGGTAATATTTAATTATTTCATGGTTCCTGTGCTTCAGTGTGTTCATGGATTTATTTTATCTTTCAAACTCATAAATAGTGTATTTATTTATTTCATTTTGTCACTTGGCACTCTATTTTTAAAGGAACGTATTTGCAGTGACCCGTGAATTTACTTCCAATATCTTTTAATAAAACAAATGAAGAGAAACGTGGCAAGTCACATGGAGTGTTACATATGCCAGTATACAGTATATTCCACTTCAGTCCAGTGTGGATTCATATTTTCGGAGTCTTGGATTGGCTTGCATGCAGTCTCACTCAGCACCAGCTGAATGTTTGCGTATCATGCCATAAACTGTCTGGTGCTACGGTTTCGTGTTTCCAGGTTCTACTTTTTTCATGTCAGCAAAAATAATTACATTAATAGCAAATATTTTTCAGATTTGTGTATTGACTGAGAATTGTTCATATCCAAATCGAGAGACAATGGAAAAATGATTATTTCTCCCCCTCTTGACGACCATAGAGTTTGTACATTGCTGAATTCATAATGTTTTACTGGGGGAAAAAAGACTGTAATAATCTATCAAGATGTGCAGCAGTATTTTTTATCATGAAACTGTGCTACTACTTCATTAAAGATGTTTGTTCTGTTTACTGAGGCATTTATTATCTTTAATATCAATACAGCTTGAAAAAGTATTACTTTGTTTCTGCTCAGAAGTATGGCTAAATGATGTAAATTATCCTTTACTTGAATGTTACATTTAAATATTTCCATTAGGTTTTACATCTGAGAACTATAATGTGTCACTATATTAAAATATGATTAATTTCAAGAGATGTTCAGAAGGAAGTGTAGAAATAGCTTTTATATGAGTTGATTTGCTGTGGTAATGTCTGTTATATAATCAGTTCAGAGGTTTATTTTAGACAACTGAGAATGGAGGGCATTTATTGTTTTCAAAGCAAGCTTGTCTCATATAGACTAGCCATTATCATAAACATGCAAGATAGCTCAACTGTTTTCACCCCATCTCCCACATGGAAAGCACAGCACTTTTTAAAGTTGTCATTAGTGTTTTTTGAGTGTCAGGACTTTTTCAGACAGAAAATCCAGCCCTGGGGGCCTAAATTTTAACATCGCCAGCTGATGAATACAAAAAAAGATTACCAAGCCTATAAGTGTTTGACAGTCATCTAATGGATCAGCAGTATATAATGCATTTGGTTGTATATATTTAGGCAACCTTGATTATTTCCACATTATGTCCACACCTCTCATTTTGCTGGAGCTGTATGGACACCAGAGGAGGTGCAAGTTGACAAATGAGGGAGGAAGACACAGCATGAGGTCATGGAGAGGTAGTGAGCTACCGCTCGCTGCGTAAATAAATAAGCCATAGCGCTGTCAGCAACGCCGAATATTCATCACAGTAATAGCCACCTTGGGGTTGGTTAAATGTTCCAAGGAAACATCAAGGTCAGTCTCTGTGCTCTAATAACATAATAAACTTCAGAAAATGTCTTATTTGCGTCTCTGTGAAGTAAAGAACACCCTAAGAAGCGGTGGATTATCAGAGAGGAAGCAAGATGGAAGAGAAATTAGATCACTGTGATAGAAATGTTTAGATAAGATAGGATATTAAATATTTTTACACAATGTGCTTTGCTCTAAACGTCAGTTAAAAGATTTCACATCTTACAGCATACATGAACAGAATGTGGGTGTTTTTTTTTGTTTTTTTGTTTTTTAGCTCTGCATACACCCTCTATTGCCTAGCAATGAAGAACTTGCTTCTGCTTACATATAGAAAAATAGAAAGATGAACCTGGGTTAAGGGTTGTGATATAAGGAACCAAAAGGAGACAGCAGAACTGAAAGGAGACAGTGGAACGTCAACAGGAAAACACCTGCCAGAGACCATTCCAGGGGAGAGGGCATCTGATGGAGTCAGCAGTCCTTAAGAAGAGAGCCATTGTGTGAGGTTGCTGGGACCGCCCAGAACCAAAACTATATGTACCCTATTTTATCCTTTTTCGGGGTCTTGTCTATTCAGGTTGTGCTGGGACAAGACCTCACAGCTGTGATATTCTCTGCATGCGTCAATAAATAGATAAGTTGAGAAATAGTACTTCTCATGTGATTTTTAATCCTCTGGTGTATTTTAAATGGTCTTTTGATCTTTTTTGAGCAGCATATCCTTGAACTTTTCATCCCCACAGTATATAAATGCAGTAGTTTCCATTTTTGATATATGAACAATATACCCACATGGAAGGTGTCATTAAATTCATTGATTCTACCCATGATGCTTTTTCCAGCATCTTATATGATAACAACATGGAGAAAGTTTTGAAAAAATTGTGAAACAGATATCCATGTTGCTTTGATCACACAACCAGTTCTCATTCAAAGCTTGTGAAAACATAACGTTTCTCCCTCATGTCCTTCATGATCCACTCTACAAAAGACAGAAAGGTGGCATTTTCACTTTGTTAATAGGAGTCCCTCTAAATGCAAGGCCCCTAGTGGTCAAGAGTAGTAAAAAAATTTTGTCAATTAAATGGTTCAGATTTCCAAGGCTATAACTTGAAAGTTACAAGAGATAATGGCTTACTGTCAATTAGAAAGATGTAGAATATGATCCAAAGTTTCAGATAGGAATAAATTTACGCATATAATTTGCATAATGTTGTGGCAGCTATAAAAATTACATAACTCGGTCAAAAGTGGACTTTGGACACATTTACACAAAGAATGGTCCGGCTTTTTTTGACGCCGATTTGTCTACAGCGGTATGTTTTTATCTAATCTTCAAAGTATATGAACCAGAAAATCAAATGTCAAAAAAACATATTTCTCTCTTACCTGTTGCCGGGGGGGGGGGGGGCTCTCCCGCCCACGTGACCGGTCTGTTTTCGTCTTGTTTTCGTCGTGCTCAGCCATTTACACCATGTACCACATCTACAAACGCTTATGATTACCACACGTGAATTTCGTTTGTATTACACGGCTATTTTTTCTACTTCTTGTACTCTTGCTGAGTACAAGAAGTACCCAAACGAGAAGAATCTCCAGATTCTCAGGGCTGCGAGAAGCAAAGTTCAGCAGACTGCTCGGCGCTGTGCCAACGAGTACTGGACTCAGCTCAGCCAAGACATTCAAACCGCTGCCATAACAGGGAACATCCGTGGTATGTACGATGGCATCAAGAAAGCACTTGGTCCGGCTCAGAGCAAGATGGCCCCCCTCAAATCCTCCACTGGGGAGATGATCACAGAAAAGAACAAGCAGATGGAGAGATGGGTGGAACACTACTCCGACCTCTACTCCAGACAGAACACCGTGACACCGTCAGCCCTTGATGCCATCGACTGCCTGCCATCCATGGATGAACTTGACGCCGAGCCAACCATCGATGAACTCAGCAAGGCCATTGATAGCTTGGCCGCTGGCAAGGCACCCGGCAACGACGGCATACCCCCCGACCTGATCAAGCACTGCAAGACCACCCTACTGCTGCCATTGCATGACGTCCTCTGCCAGTGCTGGAAGGAAGGTACCGTACCACAGGACATGAGGGATGCCAAGATCATCACCCTCTACAAAAACAAAGGGGAGAGAAGCGACTGCAACAGCTACAGGGGCATCTCCCTCCTCAGCGTTTTTGGCAAAGTCTACGCATGAGTTGTTCTCGTTCGTCTACAGAAGCTTGCCGAACGTGTCTACCCCGAGTCTCAGTGTGGCTTCCGCGCTGAGCGATCGACGGTAGACATGATATTCTCCATCCGCCAACTCCAGGAGAAATGCAGAGAACAGAACATGCCCCTGTACGTCGCCTTCATCGACCTCACCAAAGCGTTCGATCTGGTCAGCAGAGAGGGCCTTTTCAAGATCCTGCCAAAGATAGGATGCCCACCAAAGTTGCAAAGCCTCATCGAATCGTTTCACACCAACATGCAGGGGATAGTGCAGCACAACGGCAACGTCTCAGAGCCATTCAACATATGCAGCGGAGTGAAACAGAGCTGTGTACTTGCGCCAACCCTCTTTGGGATTTTCTTTGCTATGCTCCTGAGGCATGCCTTCAGCACAGCAACAGAGGGAATCTACCTGCACACAAGATCTGACGGCAGGCTTTTCAACCTCGCCCGCCTGAAAGCCAGAACCAAAGTACGCAAGGCTCTAATCAGAGACATGCTGTTCGCAGACAACGCTGCAGTCACAACCCACACACAACAGGAGCTTCAGACCCTGATGGACCGCTTCTCCCAGGCATGCAAGGACTTCGGGCTTACTATCAGCCTGAAGAAGACTAATGTCTTGGCGCAAGGCACGGAAGCACCTCCAACCATCACCATCGACGACTACGAGCTAGAGGTCGTGAATCAGTTCACGTACCTGAGGTCCACGATTAGCAACAACCTCTCCCTTGATACAGAGATTGACAAGAGGATTGGAAAATCAGCCTTCACACTTGCTTGCCTCACCACACGAGTGTGGGAGAATCCCAAACTCTCTGTCAAGAAGAAGATGGCAGTGTACAACGCCTGCGTCATCAGCACACTGCTCTATGGGAGTGAGACGTGGACAACATACGCCCGGCAGGAAAAGAGACTGAACTCCTTCCACTTGCGCTGCATTCGCCACATCCTGGACATATCCTGGCAGGACAAAGTGCCCAACACAGAAGTTCTGTCCCGCGCCGGCCTTCCCTCCATGTTCACTCTACTCAGACAGCGCAGGCTCCGCTGGCTAGGCCACGTTCACCATGTGGAGGATGGCAGAATCCCCAAAGACGTCCTCTACGGAGAACTGGCGACTGGCAGGAGAGACGTTGGCTGCCCACAGCTGCGCTTTAGAGACGTCTGCAAGAAAGACATGAAGGCCCTGGAGATCAAAACAGAGCGCTGGGAGGACCTTGCAACGGACTGCTCCAAATGGAGAGGCACCCTGACCAGACAGCTCAAGGCGGGTGAAGAGAGACTGACTGCTGCAGCAGATGAAAAAAGGACCCGCAGGAAGAATCGCCACAGACCCAGCAGCACGGAGACCACCCACAAGTGCGACCTGTGTGACAGGGACTGCCATTCGCGCATCGGCCTGTTCAGCCACAGGCGGTGCTGTTCCAGCAGAGTAGACGTTTAGGATTCTCTTCCATGGTCATCATAGACCGACGGAGGCCGATGACGACACGGCTATTTTTTCTGTTTGGTGCATTATTCCTGTGGGAATCCATGCCGCTCATAGGCGCTGCCATCTTGGTAATGGAAGCTCAGTTTTTTTGTCCATTGTGGTCGATGTAATGCGTTTACTTTGTAATTTACACCCGCTTCCACATCTACAAACTCTTATGATTATCCCACGTGAATTTTGTTTGTATTACGCAGCTATTTTCCCCGTTTCATGCAGTTTCAGTCATCATCGCTGCCGTGATGACCAATCATGCCGGCATCCACACTGGTATATGAGCTCAAAGAGGAAAAAGGAAGAATAATAATGAGGATTTCTTCTTCTTTGCTACACTCCATGTCAACCATGATTCCTTCTGTGCGTGTCTGCCACCTTCTAAACTGTCAGATCAATACAGATTAGTATAAATTCTCAGTATAGCTGGGGGACGTCAGTAAGTTAACACTTGCAGTTGCTGCGCTGTGCCACTGGGGGTACTCGACTTGTCCATACTATGCGGGAAGTTAGAGGGTTAAGCATAGTTAGATTATAATAAGTAATAAATAATATTTTATAGTAAATAATATTTTAAATAATATTTTAAATAATATTTTACCCACTGGGGGTACTCGACTTGTCCATACTATGCGGGAAGTTAGAGGGTTAAGCATAGTTAGATTATAATAAGTAATAAATAAATTTTATAGTAAATAATATTTTAAGTAATAAATAATATTTTAATAGAAATGTTAGCCTACTGAAAAGTATGTCCACGTACGCGCTCAATATTTGGTCAGGGCTCCTTTTGCATGAATTACTGCATGAATGCAGCGTGGCATGATAAGATAAGCCTTTATTAGTCCCACAACAGGGAAATTCCAGGATTGCAACAGCACAGGGATAGCAACACTCAGAGCAACAATCAGAAGGCAAGAAAAAAACAAGAGCAGTGAGTATACATATGTACATATAAACATAAATATATAGACACACGATGCGGAGCATTGCAGCTAGATGGAATAAATATATAGATATATAAACACACAGTGCAGAGCTCTTTTTGTTCAGCAGTGATTTTCGTCTTGGAACTCTGCCATGCAGGCCATTTTTGCCCAGTCTCTTTCTTAAGGTGGAGTCATGAACACTGACCTTAACTGAGGCAAATGAGGCCTGCAGTTCTTTGGATGTTGTTATGGGGTCTTTTGTGACCCCTTGAACGAGTTGTTGCTGTGCTCTTGGGGTAATTTTGGTCGGCCAGCCACTCCTGGGAAGGTTCACCACTGTTCCATGTTTTCGCCATTTGTGGATAATGGCTCTCACTGTGGTTCGCTGGAGTCCCAAAGCTTTAGAAATGGCTTTATAACCTCTTCCAGACTGATAGATCTCAATTACTTTGTTTCTCATTTGTTCCTGAATTTCTTTGGATCGTAGCATGATGTCTAGCTTTTGAGGATATTTTGGTCTACTTCACTGTGTCAGGCAGGTCCAATTAAAGTGATTTCTTGATTGAGAACAGGTGTGGCAATAATCAGGCTTGGGTGTGGCTAGAGAAATGTAACTCAGCTTTCCAAAGATGTGATAAACCACAGTTAATTTATGTTTTAATGGGGTGGGAGATCTTTTTTTTTTTTTTTTAACACAGGGCCATGTGGGTTTGGATTTTTTTTTACCCTTAGTAATAAACACCTTAATTTAAAAACTGGATTTTGTGTTTACTTGTGTTGGCTTCGTCTAATATTTAAATTTGTTTGATGATCTGAAACATTTAAGTGTGACAGCCATAGAAAAAAATGAAAAATGAGGACGGGGGCAAACACTTTTTCACACCACTGTAGGTGAGAGATAATTGCACTAGCATGAGACAGCTTGCAGTACTTAAGAGATAACAGGGGAACAGCTACAAACAGAATGGGCAGAGCTGTGCAGAAGGAGGACACTGGAGAACAGAGAGGACAAATAATGCAAACAATAATCATAAATAAACCAAATCCGGGAGAAAACATAACTGAACTAAGAACCCGAGCATAACCCAACAAACTAATGATAACAAAATAAAGGCGCAACAGTTCAAAACCAGCAGAAAATGTGGATATGGTTGGAAACTTTGTCCAGATGTGACAATGAACACATCCAGTATTAGAGTAATCTTCAACATGAGAATCGTTTTGGAGACCAAAACCACAGCTGCAGGGAGGACTAATTGGAAATGTCTGCTGATTGGCTAGTGACTTCGTCACCAGCCCCATGCCTTAGCTATTTGATTGGTTGAAAGTGTTAGGACTGCTCTGTGTGCAGCAGATTAATTAGGTCACCTCAGATGCATATCTCATGAAACCAAGATAAAGGATTAAGCCAGGATTTTTAAATAATTTGTGCTTAATCAATACTTGGCTTGGTTGTATAAAAGTAGGATAAATTCAGCCCAGTCAAGTTGCTATTGAGATTTATTCTCTACAGCTAGCCTGGTCCAGAGTAGGCTACGTCAGGCTAAAATTAATCCTTGTGATTTATTTGTCAGTGCAGGAGTCAGTCCTATAAGAATTCGGTGCTTTTCTGTGTCAATAAATGGTCTACTGATGTAGTCTGACTAGTAGATGATAGATGATGTGTGAGGCGATTTTGATGAAGCTGCACTTAATACCTGAGAAGGTATTGAATTTTATTTCAAATAAATATTTCCAAAAAATATGGAAACATGTTTTCTACCCAAACTAAATAAGATAAGCCTTTATTAGTCCCACGATGGGGAAATTCCAGGATTGCAACAGCACAGGGATAGCAACACTCAAAGCAACAATCAGAAGGCAAGAGAAAGAAAACAAGAGCAGCAAGTATACATATGTACATATAAATATATATATATATATATATATATATATATATATATATATATATAGAGAGAGAGAGAGAGAGAGAGAGAGAGAGAGAGAGAGAGAGAGAGAGACAGTGCGGAGCATTGTAGCTGGTGATATAATATGATCATCAGATGAAGGATGATATGTGAGGTCATTTTGGTGAAGCTGCACTCAGTTATTTAGAAGTTTTTAACTATCATTTCTAATAAATATTTCCCTAACCTATGATATTTTTTTTTTGTCCAACTAACAAGAGTTACTAACAGGAGACCCTGGGCAGCATTTAGTGGCACTAACCTTGATGATGCTGAAATTTAATCCTAATAAATATTCCCAAAGCTATGAAAACATTTCTTTTAATCCAAACTATGTGTTGTAGTCTGACTAGAAGAAGATGGATTGCATGTGAGGTGATTTTGGTGAAGCCACACTTTGTAGTTTTCAAATTATTGGGTATTTATGGGTATTTATTGGGTATTTATTGGGTATTTATTCATATATTTATTCCATCTAGCTGCAATGCTCCGCATCGTGTGTCTATATATTTATGTTTATATGTACATATGTATACTTGCTGCTCTTGTTTTTTTCTTGCCTTCTGATTGTTGCTCTGAGTGTTGCTATCCCTGTGCTGTTGCAATCCTGGAATTTCCCCGTTGTGGGACTAATAAAGGCTTATCTTATCTTATCTTATCTTATCTTATCTTATCTTATTTTTTTAAATAAATATTTCCCCAAACTATGAAAAATAAAATTTATGCACACTAAGCATTTTAGTCTGAACAAAACGACACAATCGACGTATGAATTGATTCTGGTGACATTACACCTGATGATCATGACAGTAATTAATTTTAATTTTTTTTTTTTTGTTTTTTTCCCCTCGGTGTTGCAATTTGCAGACGGTCCCTGAACATTCGTCTCCTCTATCGCAGCTCATAGACTCCAATCTAACTGCTGGAGCTCAGAGAACGGCTCTGTTTAATGAAAGTGAGGTTGTAGCTCGTTGTCCACTTTACCAATGTATTAGATTGGTGTGGTTTGTGTTTTAACAGCGTTTTGTTCACGAATTATTGATGCGCAAAGTCTGAATCTGTGTCCGAATCTTGCCACCTTTACTGAAGTGTCCCCCACGGTGAAACACAGTGAATACATTTCTTCATCGGTAGAATTTTGGCCACTACATACATTTGCCAGGATGTTAACCAGCTCTGCATTACTGAGGATGGCTGCAACTAACTTTTTTGCCGATTCACTCACAGCTGCACTTCTCCCATCTCCGTTCATTACATAGAACACAAACGGAAAACAATGCTAAGCGTCCAAATGGTCCTGATCACATACGTACAAAACACAGAATATATTGAATGAAACTCTGATATATATATATACAAAACACTTCGGAATATATTGAATGAAACTCTGATATATATATATATACAACACACTTGGGAATATATTGAATGAAACTGGAGCCCCAAAGGCTGATGGGAAATGTAGTTCATTCAATATATTCTGCAGTTCATTCAATATATTCCCATTTTCATTCAATATATGAATGAATGAATGAATGAATGAATGAATTTATTTCGGATAGTACATTACAGGTTAAAAGAAACTGTATAATATAACAACAAGGTCAAATTAGACAAAGACTCCTTCTACTATACAGTTCCACGTGAGTTATCCGAAATGGGTGATGGCTGAAGCCGCAGCTTATATTGCCCACCCATATTCCATCCAAGAATTCAAAGGAGAAAAAAGAGAAAACAAGACAAGAGCGATTACAATTTAAAACAAGGTTAAGACAAAATATGACTGAGAGAAAAAGAAAACTGAGCTAGTCTAAGTTAAGCGGTTACTATTCAAAAACAAATCTAAGACATAGTGTCACAGAGAAAAAAGAAAAACTAAGCTATAACACAACACAGGCTGGAAATGTCAATCCTTATGTGAGTTTACATGTCGTCTTGTAAATATGTTTGGAGTATTTCTTCCTTTAGTTTTTGTTTAAATTGTCCAAGCTTTGTACATGATTTTAATTCAGGTCCAAAATCGTTCCATAATCTGACACCTTGCACTGAAATACAGTGTTGCTTGGTAGTTGTTCTCACTGTAGGCTTTTGAAATATACATGTTCCTCTGAAGTGATATCGTTTCTCCCTTGTTTGGAACAACTTTTGGATATTTGCGGGCAGTGATAGATTCTTCACTTTGAACATTATTATTGCGGTTTTAAAGTCGATCAGATCTTTCAACTTGAGAGTTTTTTGTTTAAGAAAAAGTGGGTTTGTTGGTTCCCTGTAAGCTGCTTTGTTGATTATTCTAATAGCTCTCTTTTGAAGCATAAAGAGTGGATATATGTTTGTTTTATATGTATTTCCCCATACTTCATTACAATATGTCATGTATGGGAGTATTAATGAATGATACAAGGTGTATAGTGTGGGTTGATTCAGCAAATTTTTCACTCTGTGTAATATTGCAATTGATTTGGATACTTTACCTTTTATATAATTAATATGTGGCTTCCAACACAGTTTGTTATCAATTATTACTCCAAGGAATTTAGTTTCGGATACCCTTTCAATCTCTACACCATTTACACTGAGTTTGGGTACTGGGTAGTTGTGATGGTTGTTAAAGACTATAAATTTTGTCTTGCTTAAATTGAGCGTTAATTTGTTTGAATCAAACCACAGTTTCAGCTTTCCTAATTCCTTTCCGAGTGTATCCAGAAGTTGTTCCAAGTTGTTTCCACTGCATAGCAGGTTAGTGTCATGAGCAAACAATATTAAGTCCATTTTTTCTGAAACTTTACATATATCATTTATATACATATTGAATAATAATGGTCCCAAAACTGAACCCTGTGGGACTCCACAGGTGACCTTCAGTAGCTCTGAGTTTTTGTTGTTAACACATACAAACTGATATCTATTCTTTAAGTAACTTCTTAACCAGGACAGTGCTACCCCTCTGATACCACAATTTTGTAGTTTCTTTAATAATAGATTGTGATCTACTGTATATTCCCAGTTTCATTCAATATATTCTGCAATTCATTCAATACATTTCAAGTTTCATTCAATATATTCTGAAGTTCATTCAATATATTCCCAGTTTCATTCTATATATTGAGAAGTTCATTCAATGTATTCAGAAGTTCATTCAATATATTCCAAAGTTCATTCAATATATTCCCAGTCTCATTCAATATATTCGGAAGTTCATTCAATATATTCCCAGTTTCATTCAATATATTCTGAAGTTCATTCAATATATTCCAAAGTTCATTCTATATATTCCCAGTTTCATTCAATATATTCGGAAGTTCATTCAATATATTCCAAAGTTCATTCAATATATTCCCAGTTTCATTCAATATATTCGGAAGTTCATTCAATATATTCCCAGTTTCATTCAATATATTCCGAAGTTCATTCAATATATTCCGAGCTTTTCTTTGTAAGATATATTTTTTTTTTCCCTGAACGGCTTGCCATAATATATATATATATATATATATATATATATATATATATATATATATATATATATATATATATACACACACACTACACTGCTCACAAAAAGTTAGGGATATTCGGCTTTCAGGTGAAATTTCTGGATGCACCTAAAATACACTATAACCCTTCCAGGTGAATTTAATTTGACCTTTTCTAACTTTTTGAATGCACATGTTGAACTGTTCAGTGTTTCAGTAGTTTTTGCATAACTTGCTGTTTTCTTCCATGAACAATACAGGCCTAATTTCATCTTCATGGATGACAATGCCCCAGCTCAACGGGGTTGCATCATTAGGGAATGGCTGCTGGAGGCTGGGGTACCTCAAATGGAGTGGCCTGATGTTCAGCTCCGCCCATGACTCATGGCTGTACTTCCTGATTAATTGTTATTTATTTTATTTGTTCCAGCTGGCTGGTTGGAGCTTCTGCCAGTCTGCAGTCACGGGCCCTCCTCTCACCTCTCTCTTCCAGGCACCTATCTGCTGATTGCCATCACCTGGGGTTCCACACACACACACATGCACTCACAGGCACACACAGAAACATTCTTACTCATCCACCTTCTTACCGGCCATTTGCCATTATTTCTTGTTTCCACACATACACATGCATGCACTTACACTTACTGTATATTTCTTCTTATTTACTTATGCACACACATTCACGCACACATGTATATTTACACACATTCATCCTCACTCTCTCTGCTTGTCATTCAGCATTCACACACACACACACACACACACACACACACACACACACACACACACACACATACACACATTCACCCTGGCACACCTACTGGCATTCAATTACCACTCCTGGTTTCAGCTGCCACCACACCTGCCTCCACTCGTCACTCATTAGGATTCAGAGTATTTATGGGTGACGGTGTGTAGCAGGCGGTGTGGTGGCATTGTCTTCATTGATGATCAAGGTCCTCTGCTGGTTCCTCTTTACATGAACTTTGGTGTTGTTTCCCTGAGCCAGCTGCTCCGACCCTACTCGTAAGTCTCCCTCCTCTATTTTCCCCTCCTATTCCGCTTCAGTCCTGCCTGGAGCGTGTGGGTCTTGCCAGCAGAGTTGTAGCTGATCCTCTTCTTCATCGCACAAGTTTGAACTGTTTTTGGACATTTTGTGTATACATGTTTTCCGTCAATAAACACTTCTACTTCACTTGCATTTTGGGCTCGCACAGATTCATTTGTTCGCCTGCGCAGTTACTCAGCGGACATGACATAAACAATTAAAACTGAAGAAAAGACTTTTTAAAATTTGCTATAAAATGTAATTCTAAAAACATGCAATTTCTGGTGAGGAATAAATTAGGATACCCTGAAATTTATTCCCACTTAAAATGGCTAAAATCACACACAGGTGTGTCACATCAGATGCACATGATTAAAACATCATTACTCAGCATTTTGAAGTAGGCTTGTCCTATTTAAACCTCAGACATTTAGTATGGTGTGCTCCTGACAGTTGAAGTGCGAGTGAACACCATGGTGCGATTGAAAGAGCTGTCTGAGGCATTCAAAACAACTGCCAGCATGCCCAGGTCTGACCATCCAAGCAAGTTCACCCCGAGAGCAGACTGCAAGATGCTAAAAGAAGTCTCCAAAAACCCTAAAATGTCATCACAGGACCCCCAGCAGGCTCTTGCTACCATTGATATGAAAATGCATGCCTCTACAATCAGAAAGAGACCGCACAAGTTTAATTTGTATGGGAGGCGTGCAAGGAGGAAACCTTTGCTCTCTAAGAGAAACATGAAGGCCAGACTGAAGTTTGCCAGAGAAAACACAGACAAAGACCAGGACTTCTGGAATAATGTTCTTTGGACAGATGAGTCTAAAACTGAATTGTTTGGACAACAGAACAGAGGATGTGTTTGGCATAGACCAAATTGAACATTCCAGGAAAAGAACCTCATACCAACTGTGAAGCATGGAGGTGGAAATGTCATGATCTGGGGATGCTTTGCTGCAGCAGGACCTGGGCAGCTCACCATCATAGAATCCACCATGAATTCTATCATGTACCAGAGGGTGCTTGAGGACTATGTGAGACCATCTGTAAAAAAAAATTAAAGCTGAAGCAGAACTGAACCTTGCAATATGACAGCGACCCAAAACATACCAGTAAATCCAAGGACTGCCTAAAAACTAAGAAATGGAGAGTCCTGGAATGGCCGAGTCAAAGCCCAGATGTTAATCCCATTGAGACGCTGTGGGGTGACTTGAAACGGACTGTGCATGCAAGAAACCCCCAAACATCTCACAGCTGGAAGAATTCTGCATTGAGGAGTGGGGCAAACCTTCCTCAAACCGATTTCTGAGACTGGTAGATGGCTACAAGAAGCATCTCACTGAAGTTATTTCAAGCAAAGGAGGTAACACTAGCTATTAGGTGGTAGGATGTCCTAACTTTTTTGTTTATTAGAACATGCATTTTTGTTGATATATTTTGTTTAATGAGCAAAACACGGTTAATTTTTGTTAGTTACCTGCAATTAAATCACTTTATTTTCAAGAGATAAATAAAAACAAGGTTAGATATCAATATGTGAACATTTCTTAATAAAGAACTGAATAGTTAATGGGGTGTCTAATTTTTTTTCATATGACTGTAGGCACAAAATGATAGGAGGAATTCTTCTCCAGATATACTGTATTTGTCACAATACTGAGCACGGGTGGGGAGCTGTGCTCAGCCGTTAAGTTGTTTAAGTCATTTTCTATATTATCTTGTATTTATTTTCCTGGTTATACGTATTTGCCCTTATCTTCAGTTTTTCCTTTGTATCCTCAGTGGTCATTAGTATTGTGTTATGAGTACTTTTTGGGTTTTGTATCTTGTTTTTGTCTTGGTGGTTATTATTTCTCATGATTTAGAATTATAGTGAGTTACCTTTTTGTTTCCTGTGCTCCGTAGTCATTTGTTGCTTTGTTTTTCTCGGTGTGACAGCTGTCAGTGCTACTTCCGGGTGTCAACTCTGGTGCGGGCTGTCGCACCTGTTAGTGGTTTCTGATTATTCCTTCACTCATGTACCCACACCTGATCTCAATTGTTTGCCCCTATTTAAGACCGGCTGCGAGACTTTCTCCTCGTAGTGGTCTTCTGGTTTTCTCAGACATTATTCCTGTGTCTCTCGTTCGTATTTCAGATTTTGCATCCAAGGGTATTCCCCGTCAAGCAGGTGTTCCTTTGTGCCTCAGCCTCCATTCTGTTATCCTCGTTTTCCTGTCAATTTCTGTAAGTGTTTGTGTTTCTGTTATTTTGTGTCTTCACTAACAAATGTGCAAACTCACAGACTGTGTCTGGCATCTTCAGTCTGCCCGTGAAAAAGGGTGATTTATGACAGAAGACCGTTGCCAGTTAGATGCCAGCGGAATATGAGTTTTGCCTTTTTTTCGCTCTCTCCCAGCTGTTTTTGTGTTTTAGTCTGTACTTTTTGTGGTATGTCAATCCGCACAGACTACGGTATTTTGGGGCTTAGTGAGGTGGAGTGTTGGACTGTTGATGTGTTACAGAATATCTTATCGCAGGCTCATGCTTCTCGCACTCCTGATGTGGCTCAGGAGTGTCTGGTTGGAGCAGCAGAAGTGGAGTCATCCGGAACTCACGGACCTACTGCTTTCTGTTATGATCCCACCATCCATGCTCCACGGGTTGAGGAAAACCCCTTCCACATCCTTGCCTGCGCTGACGAGGAAGCGGTCCCGGGCACGCAGGTCCTCGGCCTCTCGCCGCCTTCCAGCAGCAGTCCCGCCTTCATCTCCCACACAGTGGCCTGCTCCATCAGCCGAGGAGCTAGAGGTGCACCAGTGGGCTTTGGTATCTGAGACTGAACTGTTGCTGGATTACAAGCCATGGCTCCTCCCTGATTATGTGGCCCAGCTGGAGGGAGTCTCACTGGGTGGAACAAAGTCTGAGCCGACGATCCAGCATCCCTTGACTTTGGCGCTTCACCTGCCTTGCCAGACAGCCTCCGCAGCTCCCGGAAGTGTCCTGTCTGGTCCTGCAGTGGCAGCCACCATCAAGCCCCAGGAATTAAGGCAAGTATCTAATCATTCTCTAACGCCTAAAAATGAATTATCTTGCCTAATTCCCGGTAGGAGGGCTCAAGGGCAGCCGCACGCCCTCTCTCATCACCTGCTGCTGCAGTTAATGCTGTGTTCTCACCTGCTTCTCCCCTGTCCCCCTCTGCCCACCTCGACTGTTCGCTGGTCCTGGGAGGGAACGACAGAGGGTCCTGTGGTACCGAAGGGTCCTGTTCCAGCCCCGCAGCCATGCTCTTGACGGGAGAAGAGCACCCCCCTGTGTCCAGAAACCTGAGCTGACAAAGGAGTGTCCCCTGGTTTCGGCACCGCAGGATCCGGTGCCATCGATGAGGAGTTCTCTGGGGCCACGACACAGCGCTGGAGTTCTTCTGGCTTCAGCCACCACATCTGGTGGTCCATCAGCCTCACAGCTGCTTCATGGGAGGAAGTCCAGCAAACTATCAGCACCGAGGTCTGTGCCGACGAATGAGCAACCCTGGACTCCGGTGTCTCTCCCGCTTCCGCCACCTTGCCAGATGGTCTCCACAGCTTCCAGATGGACGTCGTCTGGTCCCACAGCAGCAGAAGCTACCACGCCCCGGGAAATAAGGCAAGTGGGTTCTCCTTCTTCTGCACATGAAAATGAAATGTCTTGCCTTATTCCTGGTGGTGAGGCTCAGAGACAGCAGCCTAATTTAGCTGAGTCCTCACCATCTGCTGCTGCTACTTCATCCTCACCTGCTGCCCCTGTGTCTCCTCCTGTTTCCCCCGAGTGTCCTCTGGTTTTGGGATGGAGCCGCCGGACAATGGAGGAGCCTGCAGTCTGGAGGACTTTGTTCCTGCCCCACAGCCATGTCCCGGATGGGAGAAGAGTGGTCCCGAGGAGCTGAAACTTGAGCTGACAAGAAAGCGTCCCCTGGTTTCAGTTGCACGGTGCTCAGCGCCAGCAGTGAGGCCTCCTCTAGTTCCAGCCTCCATGCCGGGAGATCCACCAGTGCGGGTCGCTGTGCCTGGAGGTCTCTCAGCTGCACCCACCATCATGCCTGCATAAAGTAACCTGAACCTGCCTGCTGCCGGGACCGTCACAGCAGTGTCTCTGGAGTCCTCGACGGCGGTGGAGCTCAAGTCAAGACAAGTACTCTGTTCTGTTTTAACCCCTACAGATCTAGAGAAATCTTGTCTGGCTCATGGAGAGGAGAATCAGCTACAGATGTCCTCTGCTTCTGAGCTCTCCTCGCCGGGCTCCACTGCTGCCAGTAATTTTCTGGTGTTTCTCTCTTTCTCCCTCGTCTGAGGTGACCATACTGGGGTTGGATCATCAGATGTCTGGAGTCGAGACGTTCCTGCCTAGTTCGCCGGAGTCCCGGATGGCGGTGGAGCTCAAGATCAGGCAAGTTCTCTTTTTCGTTTTCACTATATCTGTATTAGAGAGATCTTTCTTGGCTCTTGGTAGGGAGGACCAGTTGCAGCCACCAGCTGCACCTGAGTTTTCCTCTCCGGGCTCCACTGCTGCTGGTGACTGAACCGGTGTCTGTTTCCTTTTTTCCTGATCCTCCATCTCCGCCAGAGGTCACCGTGGGTCCTCCATCTCCACCTGAGGTCACTGTGGGTCCTCCTTTTCCTCCTGAGGTCACCGTGGGGCCTCCTTCTTCACCTTTGTCTGGTTCCCCACTAATCAATCACCTTCTTTGCCTGTTTTTCTTGTGGGTCAGCCATTTCCTCGTGGGTCCTCCTTCTCTGCCTGAGTTCACCGAGGGTCATTGGTCCATTCCGCCTGGTTTTGCCGAGGGTCATCAGTCCATTCCGCCTGGCCTCACCAAGGGTCACCGGTTCATTCTGCCTGGTTTCGCCGGGGGTCATCGGTCCATTCCATCTGGTTTTGCCGGGGATCATCAGTCCATTTTGCCTGGTTTCACTGGGGGTCATTGGTCCATTCTGCCTGGTTTCGCCGATGGTCGTAAGTCCACTTCATCTGGTCCCACCGATGGTTGTCAGTCCACTTCATCTGGTCCCACCAATGGTCATCAGTTCACTTCGTCTGGTTCCACTGATGTTCATCAATCCACGTTGTCTCGTTCTGCTGATGGTCTTCAATTCACTTCGCCTGGTTTCCCTGCTGATTAGTCATCTTCACCGCCTGGGTCCCTCACTGGTCAGCTGCTTTCCTCATTTGATCTCCTCGCTGGTCAGCCGCCATTGCCGTCTGACTCCTCTGTTGTCCAGCAATCATCATCGGGAGTAAAGCTTCCGCAGCTCCTGTTCCGCCTCATCCACGCTGCAGTCCCTGCGGTCCATTGGGGGCATGGGTTCCAGGTACTGCTTCCAGGAGGGGGCGCATTGTACCCCGCGGCCCATTGGCTCAGGAATGTTGGGAGACCACCTGATGGACTATGCCTTCTGCTCGAGTGGCTCAAGAACTCTGGGAGGCCACCGGACGTGTTCCACAGCATAAGTTGGTGGTCCTGGGACTCTTGTAGGCCACCCAAACTGCCTTATCTGCTCATCCAGTGGTCCTAGAGTTCTGTGCTGCCATACTTGTTTGGGTTGTAGGTCATGATTTTTTTTATTTTTTCTAGTTTTTGCTTCGGTCCCTCCTTGCCTGGGTTCCCCCTCCTCCCTCCCATTTTTTTTTTCCTGTTCCTGTTTGGGGGGGGGGGGGTCTTTTTCCCTTTTTGATGTTACATTGGAGTGTCCGGGATCCACCCCTTGAGGGATGGGCTCTGTCACGATACTGAGCACGGATGGGGAGCCATGCTCAGCCGTTAAGTTGTTTAAGTTATTTTCTGTATTAACTTGCATTTATTTTCCTGGTTATATTTGCCCTTATCTTCAGTTTTTTCTTTGTATCCTCAGTGGTCATTAGTACTGTGTTATGAGTACTTTTTGGGTTTTGTATCTTGTTTTTGTCTTGGTGGTTATTATTTCTCATGGTGTATTTTGGTTTAGAGTTATAGTGAGTTACCTTTTTGTTTTCTGTGCTCCGTAGTCACCTGTTGCTTTGTTTCTGTCAGTGTGACAGCTGTCAGTGCTACTTCCGGGTGTCAACTCTGGTGCGGGCTGTCACACCTGTCAGTGGTTTCTGATTATTCCCTCACTCATGAACCCACACCTGATCTCAGTTGTTTGCCTCTATTTAAGACCGGCTGTGAGACTTCCTCCTCGCAGCGGTCTTCTGGTTTTCTCAAACATTATTCCTGTGTCTCTCGTTCGTATTTCATATTTTGTATCTAATGGTATTCCCCATCAAGCGGGCGTTCCTTTGCGCCTCAGCCTCGGTTGCTGTTATTCGTTATTTTCCTGTCAGTTTCCGTAAGTGTTTGTGTTTGTTATTTTGTGTCTTCACTAGTAAATGTGCAAACTCACAGACTGCGTCTGGCGTCTTCAGTCTGCCCTTGAAAAAGGGCGATTTATGACAGTACTTAATACTGAAACCAACAGTTTTTATGAATTGCAACTGCCCTAAAATTGCCATCTGGTCTGATTTTTTTTTCTTAATTGAAGAAGTGATCCCAATATATACTGGTTTGAAATAAATCAAAAACACACAGATATTCAGTCTGTCTAGTGCATTCTTATTTGACAGTACTGTGCAATATGTGGACGTTCAATCAGGGCCCTTCTTCATCAGAGGACAGGCACACATACTGTAGTGTCCTGGGCCGCACCATCATGGGTATAGTAACGTAGTGAAGGACGACATGGAGAGGGTTGGTACGACAGAAGAGGATGAAAGAGATAGGGTGAGATTGAAGTGGATAATCTGCTCTGGTGACTCTTAAAAAGGGCAGCCAAAAGAAGAAGTTTTTCACTGCTGTCCCTGTCCTTGATAAAATTTCTAGGGCAATGACAATGTTATAAGAGATGGATCGGTAAATTATGTACACATTAGCATTAAATGTTTCTATTCGGCAGTGTGAACCATTCTAGATTTATTCAAGGTCTTTTCAGGTAGAAAAATTACTTGTGAAATTTATCATGCTTTGACAGGTTGAATTTAAAATTTTAAGAGCAATGCAGTGGAAGCCCGAGTTACAACATGGAGGGTGGTTATTTATACATCAAGTAATTAGCATGTTGCTTTCTGCTATAAAACTATTGGGCCTCCTTATTACCTTCCTCTGCTCTCTAAATTTTATGGAAATGGAAATCCTATCATGACCTTTTCACCTTGAGCATTATTAAGGTGAGAATTTCTCCCACAGTGTAGCTCAGGGCCAAGGTTTTTAGCATGTGTTGAATGCTTCACAAGGCTCTGAGGAGCCAAGCTGGGGATTTATTACCCTTCACACACCCTTTTGGCTTCTTGAAAAATACCTCCCTTTGGATTAAATGTTAAAGACAAAGGCGCTCACATTTTGTAAGGAAACTAAATTAACCTACATACCCTGAAGCTTTCTTCTTCTACCTCCCACTAAAAGCCAAGAAGTTCATGAAGTATAATGTTAATGTTGATGATATAGATGGAAAGCAGAGATGCCTTGAAACCATCCACACAAACACACTGACTGCTCTTTCATACAGTAGCTATAGAATATCAATGTATGCATACAGTTTGCATAACAATTGTGATGTACAATGTACTGTATTCAAATCTGAGGGTAACAATGCAAGATTGTTTATATGATTGGGTCAACTTAATTATGAATTATGAAATTTTATCAGTTTTCTTTTTTGATTTCCAATTACTGACTTCATTACAAAAGAGAGGCTGCCCATAATACAATCCAGTTGTCACTCATTCCACAACCTGCCCCTGTAAAAACACATCCATACTTCTACTATTAAAAATAGAGAATCAAACTGCCTTAATCATACAGTACATGTTTTATTAGACCTGAAGCACAAAAGGCAAGAGGTTTTTGTTCAGTGCCATTGTCTCCATCAAGCTCGGTTAATGCTGTTGTTTAATGTAGTCTTGTGGCTTTTTAAAGTGTGTCTTTTTTTCTTCAGAAACATCTGCAATGGTTTGTTTTGAATGTAGCTACTGTCAGGCCTCCTACTTTTTACCTCTCTTTTCAACCCAGCCGGTCGAGGCGGATGGCTGTCCTCTATGAGCTATGGTTCCGCTCAAGGTTTATGCCCATTAAAGGGAAGTTTTTCCTCACTTGTGTCGCCACAGTGCTTGCTCTTAGGGGTCTCTGCTGGGTCTATAATTTTGAGAGTGTGGCCTAAACCCACTCTTTTTTTTGTAAAGTGCCTTGAGATAACCTATGTTGTGATTTGGCGCTATATAAATAAAATTGAATTGAATTGATATTAAGCCAGACTGTAAATAGTTACAGTATTTTGTACTTTAGCTGTTTTTTCCCCGGTGTTTGTTGTCCCATTACTGCTGTGTGAATGCTAGTGTTGGGAAGTTACTAAAAATTAGTAACTAACTACATTTACTAGTTACATCTTTTCAAAAGTAACTGAGTTGTTTTACCAATTACTGCATGATTAAAGTAATTAGTTACTTGGAAAGTAACTTTAACATTACTTTTAAATACACACTTAAAATATCTTACATCTTCTTCTGCTCCCTTTCGGGGTGGCCACAGTGAATCATCTGCCTCCATCTCACCCTATCCCTTGCATCTTCCTCTGTAACACCAACCCTCTTCATGTCCTCTTTCACTACATCCATGAATCTTATTTGTGGTCTTCCTCTTTTCCTCCTGCCTGGCAACTCCATCTTCAACATCCTTTGTCCAATATATCCGCTATCCCTCCTCTGCACATGTCCAATACCATCTCAGCCTTGTCTCTCTTACTTTGTCTCCAAACTGCTCAATGTGAGCAGTCCCTCTGATATACTCATTTCTAATATTGTCCCTCCTACTCACTCTCAATGAAAATCTTAGAATCTTTGACTCTGCCATCTCCAGCTCCGCCTCCTGTCTTTTTGTCAGTGTCACCGTCTCCAAACCATACATCATAGCAGGTCTCACTGCCATCTTGTAAATCTTCCCTTTCACTCTTGCTGCAACCTTTCTGTCACAAATCATCCCGACACTCATCTCCACCCATCCTGCACTTTCTTCTTCACCTCTCTTGTGCATTTTCCATTGCTTTGGATGGCTGACCCCAGGTATTTAAACTCATCTACTTTCACTGCCACCACTCCTTCCAACTTCACTCATGTATTCTGTCTTGCTTCTACTGACTTTCATTCCTCTTCTCCACAGAGCATACCTCCACCTCTCCAGGTTCTCTTCCACCTGATCCCTACTCTCACTGCAGATCACAATGTCGTCTGCAAACATCATGGTCCACGGAGACTCCTGCCTGACCGCGTCTGTCAGCCTGTCCATCACCATGGCAAGCAAGAAGGGGCTCAGAGCCGATCCCTGATGTAATCCCACCCCCACCTTGAACCCATCTGTCATTCCTACAGCACACTTCATCACCGTCTCGCTGTCCTCATACACGTCCTGCACCACCCTCACATACTTCTCTGCCACTCCTGACTTTCTCATACAGTACCACACTTCCTCTCTTGGCACCCTATCATATGCTTTCTCTAGATCAACAAAGATACTGTGCAACTCCTTCTGACCTTCTCTATCCATCTCCATCAGCACTCTTAAAGCAAACATTTCATCTGTAGTACTCTTTCTTAACATGACACCATACTGTTGCTCACTGATTTTCAGCTCTCCTCTTAACATGGCTTCAACAACTCTTTCCCATATCTTCAAAGTGTGGCTGATCAACTTTATGCCTCTGTGGTTAGTGCAGCGCTGAGCATCACCTTTGTTCTTGAAAATTGGTACCAAAACACTTCTTCTTCACTGCTCGGGCATCCTCTCACTCTCCAAGATTGTGTTAAACAATCTGGTTAAAAAGTCCACTGCCATCTCTCCTAAACATTGCCATACCTCCACAGGTATATCATCATGGACATGATGCCATTTCCATTCTTCATCATCTTCAAAGCTGCCCTTACTTCTGCCTTACTAATCGTCAGGACTTCCTTGTTCACTATTTCTCCTTCATCCCTCCTCCTCTCTCTCTCATTTTCTATATTCATCAGCTCTTCAGAGTACTCCTTCCACCTTTTCAACACACCCTTGTCATTTGTTAGTACATTACCATTTCTGTCCTTAATCAGCCTAATCTGCTGCACGTTTTCCAGCTCAATCTCTGTCTAGCCAGTCGATACAAGTCTGATAGAAAAATTCCATATTATGCATATTATTATTGTTATTAATAATGCATTATTGTACTTGAGAAGTATCATGCCTTTCATATGCCATGTTTAATGGTTATATGTGCATTCTATGTAGGATAAGTTCATATATTCATTTATTTCTTTATATTTCTTTATATTATAAGTCTGATATATTCTGTGAGCAATTATTTCAGAGGATGTATGCAAGCACTGAGACTGAAGGTCAGTACATGCGTAAAGGATGATCTAAGCTACATTGATAATCTCTTTGACATGCCCTGCTTACTTCTAGCTAGTGTAGATTAGATTGACACCCTGGCTCCGGGATGTCTGTGACGTTTCTCCATTTGCTCATCACCCAGGATAAGCATTCATATCATGCTGACCTGCTAGGATACCAGGACTGTGATAGGAATTTGAACTGTCTCTCTCCTTTCTGTCTACCCATAAATACCAAACGTAAAGAATGTACCTTAAGAGATTCTATGTGTGTGCGGAAGACCATGCTTTGTAATCTCTCCCTCAAAAATGGCCATTTGAGGTTAAATTTGAACTGTAACTTTTCTTTTATTTATTTTTATAATAAATGTACCTAAATCCAATAATCCACCTGATTTTTGACTTTGAATAATTCTTGCTCAAAATTATTCTAACAAAGTCCTTTTCTCCTTCCTTAGTGTCCAGCCTCTCATACAATTCGCTATATGCCTTTTCCTTTGCCTTTGCCACCTCTCTCTTTGCCATGTGCCTAAATTCCAAATACTCCTGACTACTTTCTTCATTTCTCTGACTATCCCACTTTTTCTTTGCTAACCTCTTCCTTTTGATCCTTTCCTGCACCTCCTCATTCCACCACCAAGTTTCCTTGTCTTCCTTTCTCTGTCCACTGGATACACCACATACAGTACCTTTCTACCCATTTCCCTCAATACTTTTGCTGTACTTTCCCAGTCATCTGGCAATTCTTCCCTTCCACCCAGAGCCTGTATCAACTCCTTCCTGAACTCTGTGCGACCTTCTTCCTTCTGTTACTTCCCGCACTTAATATTTGGCTCTCCCTTCACTCGCTTCCTCTTCTTGCTTTGCAAAGTCATCCTACAGACTACCATCTGATGCTCTCTAGCTACATTCTCCCCTGCCACCACCTTACAGTCTCCATCTCTTTCAGATTCCTCCTTCTGCATAAGATGTAGTCCACCTGTGTGTACCTTTCTCCACTTTTGTAAGTCACCCTATGTTCCTCTCTCTTCTTGAAGTATGTGTTCACCACAGCCATTTCCATCCTTTTAGCAAAATCCACAACCATCTGTCCTTCCACATTTCTCTCCTAAAGACCATACCTACCCAGGATTTCCTCATCACCTCATCTGTTCCCTTCACATCCATGTCCATTAAAGTCCGCTCCAATCACCACTGGCTCCCCCCTGGGAACACTCTCTACCACTTCATCCAATTTACTTCAGAATTCCTCTTTCACTTCTATCTGACATCAAACTTGTGGGGCATACGCCCTAGCAACATCCAACATCACACCTTTAACTTCTAGCTTCAAACTCATGATTCTGTCTGACTTCCTCTTTACCCCCTGAACACTCTTCACATACACTTCCTTCAAGATTACTCCTGCTCAATTTCTCTTCATATCTACACCATGGTAGAATGGTTTAAATCCACCTCCAATGCTCCTAGCCTTGCTTCCCTTCCATCTGGTTTCTTGAACACACAGTATACAGTATCTACCTTTCTTCTCTCCATCATATCAGCCAACTCTCTGCCTTTACCAGTCATAGCCCCTACCTTTAACGTCCCTTCAAACTTCTACCTTTCCTTTTCTCTCTCTCCCTCCTAACGTGCCTCCCCCCTGTCCTCATCCTCGATCTTTGACCCACAGTAGCCCAATTTCCACCGGCACCCTGTCAGTTAACAGCACTGGTGGTGGTCGTTGTTAACCCGGGCCTTGATCGAGCCGGTATGAAAGTCTCATTCATTGTAATCCACATGTTTGATTTGGCATTGGTTTTACATCAAATGCCCTTCCTGACACAACCCTCCCCATTTGCCTGGGCTTGGGACTGGTACTAGGAGTATACTTGCTTGTGCACCCCCTGTGGCTGGGTTCATTTAAATTATCTTGCATACATGCTGTATTTTTGGTTTTGCAGAGCATTTGTCAGTGTTGTGGGACAGTATCAGCCAAACACCGTCACCCACCACCCTCGGTCCATTCCCCCTTGGCTTTTACCTCCCAGAACCAAACTAAAGGGCCATCCACACCAAGCATTATAAAGATAATGATAATTGTAAAATTATAGTTTTAAAGATTGTTGCAGTTCAGGTGGATGGCAGAGTCCACATTTATGGTTATCATTGTAGTGTGGACTCTGAGAGACCAGGAGAGATTGCTGAGGGATCACTGAGAGTTTGTTGGGCAACCAAAGAGGTTTCTAGTGTTCTTCTACCCCCTTTGCACAGAGGTGGAGATCGTTGAGAGATCATTGGAAGATGAAAAATGGTCAGATCTCTCAACAGATCTTTCAATTATCTCTCAGTGATCATCAAGGTCTCTCAATGACCTTCCAATGATCTCCATGGTCTCTACAGTGGAGAGATTGTTTGACTCAGTTCAAAACACTCTCAGTGATCAACAAAGGAAAGTGATCTCTCAAGGACCACTCAGTGATCTCATTGGTCTTCAGTGCTCTATCAATGATCTCTCATTGAATGCCAAATTTTTCCACCTCGAAGGTAGTGATGGCTGAGAGATCAGTGAGGGGTCGCAGAGCATTTGATGGAAGGTGATTAATGTTCATTGAAGGATGAGAGATCATTGGGCAATCATTTAAAGATCTGGACATTTTTTTCATCATTCAGCAATCTCAGTCTGCCAGTCATTGAGAAATTGATTGACACTCTTTGTGACAGATCACGTCAAATGAGGGCTGCATGACTGCATACGGTAGACTCATAGATTGCACCAAAAAAAGTGCATGTGTGCATTTGTCTGTGTTATGTAAAGTAAATGTAAAAATGACAAGTAACAAGCTGGTTAAAATTTCAGTAATTGTAATGGCAGTAATTTGCAGTAATTTTGTTACACAACAATTACTGCAAAAGTAATGGTGTTACTGTAATGCATTATTATTTAACCTTTTACTCCCAACACTGATGAATGTATAAATGCTTTTTAAAGGATTGCTTTAAGGACAGTAGTGATGGTTTAAAACATAAAGCATTGTAACAACATCTTTTAAAAATGTCCTCCAGACAATAAACATTGTAATTTCAAGAAATGTCCTTTGTTTTTACATCTGATGCAGTTAAGGAAAAATCTAAGCATTCCCATCAATCTGTAGAAATATAAACTGATTACTGGCTTGATGTACACAAAGTTAAAAGCTCCGCCAGAGTTAAAAGCTGGCTTACCATCAATTATGGATTTTTTCTTAAGAAAAGTGAGCTTGTCTACTGGAATATCTTTTTTTAATGAAGCTCTTTTGCTGGTTAGAACAAATCAAGAAAAATAAATTCTAGTAAGTAAGAACCAAATAACCTGAAAGTGGTTTACAATAACACTGCAGTATGCAGCAAACAAAATCGTTCTAATGTAGGTGTGATACATTCTGCAGAGGTGGGTAGAGTGATATCCAGAAATTGTACTTAGGGAATTAAGCAACATTACGCAAGAGCAAGTGCGGTATCAATGAATATTTTAACTGGCAGTGATTCGTTGTGGACCCGATGCAGAGTGGAGGACATACGACGAATCACTGCCAGTTAAAATATTCATGATACAACAACAAGCTCAGCTTCACAAGCATGTTTTACTAAATGACAGCAATACTGGACAAAATATTATGATTTGTTTGTTTAACCAGTTATTTTGTGCAGCCAAGAAAAAAATAGTCCCTTCTAAATGTAGCCAGTAACTGTTGCTAAACATCTCAATCAGCATGAAAACGTCTGTCATTTCACACACATGTAAACAAATTAAATATTGTCAAGTGCAAAAGTCATTGTTTATAATACATACCAGTTACCTGTTGAGTCGGTACCGCAGAAGGCCCAGATCAAAAAGTGGCCAATGCCGGTGATTTGATTTGATTCAGTAAATAAAATGTACTTATAAATACAATACATACTATAAATCTATAAATACATTCTATAAATTAGGATAACACAAATGAAGTGCAAGCACTTATTTCCATTGTGGCTAGTTAGCATGCTAGCAATTTGACTTTGGCACACTTCGCTCGCTTTTTTCTTGGAATTTTCAGATGAAATGAAGAGTCCATCACCACAAAGGTATTTTGTTTGTTAACTGAGGCAATAAATCCAACTCCAGCACTGCTTATTTTTTTGAACAGACATGAAAGGGTAGACTGTCAGGTCATGGGTTGGGCCCTTCTCCTCACCTTAAGTTCTAGTGTATATTTTCTTGTCACTGGGACTTGGGCTCGGCCCATGCCCTTACTTTGGGCTTAGGTTTATGTTTCTCTGTGTTTTGGTTCATGGGCTATGTTTGGTGTTATTATGATCCCTGTCTTATCCTTAGTTCTTCGTCGTCCTGTTCTGTTAGTTATTATTCTTAAGTTCTTGTTCCTCGGAAATTTTATCCAATGAAAGTTAGGTTAATTGGCATCAAAACTGGGGATTCTAAATTGTCCTTAGGTATGACTGTGAGAGTGAATGGTTGTCTGTCTCTGTGTTGGCCCTGCGATGGACTGGCAATCTGTCCAGGGTGTACCCTGCCTCTTGCCCAAAGATGCTGGGATAGGCTCCAGCCCCGCCCCACGACCCAAAAAGGATTAAGCGGAAGAAGATGAATGAATGAATGAATAATTTCACAGTATGACATCAGTGATAAAAAGTTTCTTGAATACCAACAACTTAAATCCATAATAACAGCAAGATTCAATCTTAATCAGACAGATTTAGAGGTACCAATTAAGGTGACAGAGTTTCTAAATTTCCGTTCCCCTCGATATTGAAAATACACAGACTATTATCAAAACTGGATGAAAATGGGAGACAGACCTATCAATCAATAAAGATGAAAGCTTCTGGATATAAATATGTTTTAACACTTTTAAGATGACTAAAAACTCTAATTCACAACTCATACAGTACAAAGTTCTACATAGAACTTATTACACAAGACAAAGGATGTTCAAAATGGGCCTGAATCACACAAATATCTGCTCCCACTTATAAGATAAGATAAGATAAGATAAGCCTTTATTAGTCCCACAATGGGGAAATTCCAGGATTGCAACAGCACAGGGATAGCAACACTCAGAGCAACAATCAGAAGGCAAGAAAAAAGAGCAGCTAGTATACATATAGTATATACTGTATATATATAGAGACACACAGTGTGGATCATTGTGGTTGGTGGATGTGCAGCAGAAAGTGTAAGCTCTCTCTCCGCGGATGCGGCGGGCCAGCTGGATGTCTTTGGGCATGATGGTGACCCTCTTGGCGTGGATGGCGCACAGGTTGGTGTCCTCGAAGAGACCCACCAGGTAGGCCTCGCTGGCCTCCTGCAGAGCCATGACGGCGGAGCTCTGGAAGCGCAGGTTGGTCTTGAAGTCCTGAGCGATCTCCCTCACCAGGCACTGGAAGGGCAGCTTACGGATGAGCAACTCCGTGGATTTCTGGTAGCGACGGATCTCTCTCAGAGCCACGTTACCGGGCCTGTAACGGTGAGGCTTCTTCACTCCGCCGGTGGCCGGAGCGCTTTTCCGAGCAGCCTTGGTGGCCAGCTGCTTCCTGGGGGCTTTTCCTCCAGTAGATTTACGGGCGGTCTGCTTGGTTCTTGCCATCGCTCTTTATTATTCTGTCTTATATTTCCTGCACGCCGCCTAAACTCCAGCCCGGCACCCGCGTCGTTTTCGCTTCAATTCTCCCGGTATATCGAGTTCCTCCGTTAGCACCGGGTGGCGGTTGAGTGCTAGCTAGCTCTTCCCTGCTGTATCGTCTCCTGCTGTAAACAGAGGCTCCGTCCGCCGACTCGGGAGACCTTTGGGGCGATCTGTGTGTCCGTGATAGATAAGAGGAAGGATAAAAAGGAAGATAAAAAGACTCAGAATTGAGCCGCTGTTGCAAAAGGCAGCCAACTCGTGTGGCGCCGCTATGTGGTCCTGTGCACCAGTCCAAAAGTTCTGGCAGAAGATATGTGAAGACTTATCGGCATGGCTTGAGTATCGTATCCCATCCTCACCCACACTTTGCATATTAGGTGATTTAAGTGAAACAAATATAGAGGCAAGGATGTCACACTTGGTTCTCACCGCCTTATGCATCGCAAAGAAAACTATCCTCATGAACTGGAAATCAAGAAATAATTTATGTACAACTCACTATAATAACCTACTATCAGATTATGTTACCCTGGAGAGAATATCTGCCTCATCAAATAACCAATGGGCTGAATTCATTTCGCTCTGGTCCCCACTTATTAATTCTATAAGCTGAGGGGTGGCGGGCGGCGGTTCACTGTCCTTGGCACCTCTGCAAGCTGGCTGTGCCCTGACCACGAGAGGTTTCTGTGACCCACTGGGGCCGGTGTCCGGGGAGCCTGTTCTGGGATGGTTGTGTGTCTGGCCTGGGGGAGTTGGGGGGGGCTGCGGGTGGGGTGGGGGGGGCATGGTCTCGGGCCGGCTGGCCTTGCGTCCTGGGTGGGGCTGGGGCTGGCCCTGGGGCCCTGGGGCTGGGGGGTGTTCCTACTATGGGCCGGGTGTGCACCAGTGGTGCGGGCCAGCCTCGGTGCTTCCTTGCGCAATGGGATTGTGCCCTCCCTGGGCCCTGGTGGCGCTCTGGGAACTGGTGCCTGGGTCCTGAGGGATCACCCCCCATCCTCCGGGGCCTGTGGGTGTGGGTGTGAGTGGGTTTGTATGTGTGTGGATGTGTGCGGGTGGAGGGTGTATGTGTGGGTGGAGGGACCTCGTTGGATGGTGGGGGTGGTGCGGGCCATCTGGCAGCCTGGGGGTTTGCGATTCGGGGCTTGCTTTTCCTGGCCGCCCTGCCGTTGTGTCATGGGGCATGATGCTTTGTCGCAGTGCCTACGGTGTCCTTGGCGCCGGGTGTGTGTGGGTGCTCAGGGGTGGTTGGGGGGGGGGGTAGATGCTCAGGGATGGATGTGGCTGCGGAGAAGCCTGCCGCTATCATTGTGTGTCTGGGGTGGGTGGTTGGTGGGCTTGTGGTGGGCACTCGGGGGTGTCGCTTGGCGTGTGGGGTGCCGTATGGGTCCGGCCCATTGTTCATTATTGTGATTATTGTTGTTGTATATGTTTGTGTGTGCAACATGTGTGGAAGTGGGTGTGGGTGCGGCAGGTCCTGGGCTGGCAGGCTGGCAGGTCCTGGGCTGCTTGGCCTGGCGGCCCTTGCCCTGGGTTGGGATTTGGGGCCTGTGGGTGGCCTCCTGAACCAGTTTGTGAGCTGGCTTCTGGGGGCAGACAGGCTCCTTTTGGACCGCCTCCCACCCAGTCGTACCCCCCCCACACACACACACGATTCTGAGTAGAACATACATTTTCTTGGATACGCTTAGAGTTTTGGGGTGGGGGTGTGCTGTACTGTGTCGGTGAAGGGGATACCTCTTTCTGCTGCGTAGTGAGGCTGCCCTCACCTCAATTTTAATTGCATTTTAGACACTGAGAGCTTGGGGGGATGGGAGTTCCACTGCCTATTGCAGTGGCTAGTGGTGATCTAACCACCATCCCCCCCAAATTTATCTGCACTATGGTAGTTCACACACCTGCACACAATCACATCACACAACTGACACACAACCATCATGATTTGTGCAAGGGGGAGGGTGGGTGGTGGTCTTCCCCCACCCCTGTTGCCCTCCTTCTGCTGGGGGCCTGGCGGGGGGCCTGGGACCCGTCATGTTGTCAAAATACTTTGGTGCTGCCGAATGAATAGATGCGAGCAAGGGAGTGAGAGTGTGATTGAACAAGAGAGTAAGTGAGAGTGAGGGAGTGATGAGGGAGATGGTGATTGTGGGGTGGTTTTGTGTGGCGCTTTACATGTTAGGTGGCATCTCAGAGCGCCTGCGGTGGTCCACTGATCAGTCGCTTGGGTGAGTGTTGAGGGTGGTGGTTTGCTTCTGTGGCCGCCCTGGGGTGGGGTGGTAAGGGTATGGCTGCTGACCTGCGCCGGCAGTCTCTGCGATCACTGCCAGGTGCTGGTGCGTGTTCATGTTCGCTGCATCAGCATCGCGGTTGCCCTAAGTAATAAGGGTGAATGAGGGTGGGTGAGTGTGTTGGGGGAGAGCACGAATGGATGTGAGTAGGTCAGGGTGTGAGTGAGACCATGTGTATTGGTGAATGTGAGTGAGTGCAGGTGACTCTGTGGACGAGTGGGAGTGGGAGTGAGATTGAGGGGGTTCAGGAGTGAGACAGAGTGGGTGGGTCTGGGAGTGCAAGTGTGGGATTATGTGGGGGAGAGGGCGAACGAGAGTGAGTGACTACGTATGAGAGCATGAGGGTGTGAATGCATGGGAATTGGTGTGTCTGCTAGTCGGGAGGTGCTGGATTGAGGGGATAGTGCCTCTTGGCTGTGTTAGCTCACCTGGACGGGGGGGCCTTCTTTGGGCGTGGGGGTCCCCGGGGTGTGTGGCGGTGGCGCTGGGGTGGGGGTGGGCCCCCTGTGGGGGTGCCTGGGGGGGCTTGTGTTTGGGGCGTGGGCCGGTGTGTGGCCTGGGGGGTGGTGGTGCTGGCCCCCCGGTGCTTGGGGCCCGGGGGCCGGTGTTGGCCCCACTGGGGGTGCAGGGGGTTGGTTGGTCCGGGGGCGTGGGCACGCTGCACCGGCCGCTTGGCGGCCTGGCCTCCTTGGGCCGCCCCTTCTGGGGCAGACGCCTGGGTGTCCTGAGGCTTGTTGGCCTCGTACATGTGTGGTCTGTGGGGGTTGGTGGCGTTGTCCTGCTTGCTCGGAGTTTTGGGGGTGGGGGAGTTGCAGCGACCTGCCACCCTCTTCGCATGTTTTCTGACAAACCACTCACATGCACACACTTATTTTGCGTGTGCTCTCATACACATGCACACAGATGCACACACACAGATATCTCTCCTTTAACAGGTGTGGATACCAGACTCATGTTGAGACCTCTTCAGTGGAAGAAACAGTCTGTCTTCTGTTTGTTTTAGTTGTTGGTTTGTTTGTCTTCTTTGTCTGTTCCTCTCCCTTTTCTTTACCCCTCTCCATACCTCCTTTCCCCATTCCCTATCCTCTCGGGTCCTTCATGGGTAAAATAATTTAAATAAAGTATTAAAAGTTATTACAAGAGTTGTTTACAACAATATGCAGTACATATATAGGTACTGTCTAAAGCTCCTTTTGGGAAAGTAAATCTGTTTGTCACAATAAGGGTAGCAGATTTCTATTGTGCTCACCTAGCTGCCTGACAGGACAAGGGGAACGAAAAAAAAATGTTCTTGTTCCTTATTTATCGTTGCCCTGTCTTTTAATTCTGTTCATCATCGTTATTATTATTATCATCATGAATTTTCTTGCAGTTTATTCCTGTTGGCATCTGTAGTCTTGGTTTGGGCTTTTATTTTGACAGCACCTTGTGTTTACTTCCATTTTCATTCATTCATTTCATTATCTTGTTTCATGTCTTGTTAAGTTCTTGATTATCCATGGCTGTTTATGATCTTGTTAATGTACTTTACCCGATTTAAATGGACAGTGCCCCTTAGCTCGGGGCGACATCCTTAAGTCATTTGGTGTCATACCACGCTTCTGTTTTATTTGTATTCCATGTCATGTCTTGTCTGTTCTGCCTAGTCTGTGTTTTCATCCAACAAGCTGCTTTATTTTTTATGTTTAATAAATCATAGCAAACTAAGGTCCTGTGTTTGTGTTTTGCATTCTGCCCTGGTGGGGCATAATGTGACATAGACTGAATAAAGTTTTTGTTTTTTTTTTTTTAAAGGGTGGGACTTCAAGGTTATGGGAAGATTTCTTTTCAAACAGCACTTCACTGTGGAAATTAAGGTGTCCAACACAGTATTGCAATTCTCGTAAGAAGTCAGTGATAGAAATGACAGACTGAACACTAAATAACGGTTAGTAATCAACGGTTACTATGAAGTGAAGTGATGCATATCCAGTGAAACATTGGAGTGCAATTATCATGGAATATAGTAACTCCTGGAATGCCTGTTGTCCAGTCAAATTGCTCAGTCGGAAGCAACTGTTGTATGAAAGTACAGTAATGTATGATATTTTTATTTTTTTTTTGGACTTACTTTGTACCCGTAGGTAGATTTGTTCTGCAGTCCGGTGACAAGACACCAGCTGCCGGTCGCTGCGTGCGCAAGCGCCCCTTAACTCCCTAACCTGCATGTTTTTGGCATGTGGGAGGAAACTGGAGAAATCCCGGAGTAAACCCACGCAAACACGGGGAGAACATGCAAACTCCACACAGATCACTGTTGGCCGGGGGCAGGGATCGAACCCACGATCTCATGATCCCCGCGATCCCCCGGCCGAGGATAAACTGTGCTGCCGCGGTGCTAACCACTGCGCCACCGTGCATTATTATACTAATATATTAACATATTATACTAATACAGTATAAGAAGTAACAACTTTACTCTTGCTGGTCTTGAATTTGACTCTTCTGATAGATCTGCTTCTTCTCATTCATTTGTAATTTTCTACCCAGTTTGTGGCATTTTTCTTGTAAATGTTAATCTTTTTCCTCATAAATTTCCAACTTGTTCTTGATATTTGCAACTTTAATCACACTAATTTGTGAGATTTTTCTCTCCCTGCATATATAAATCAGCTGCATGTGCTCTTCAATATGATGCAAATCATATAAAGAATCAGTAAACAATAATGATTTAAATATTGCCTGAGCCACAGTTTAAAAAAAAAAACATCAATAATTTCAAAACAATAAGAGAAAAGCTTGGTTCTTATTCCCTTCAAATAAGTGAACTAAAAAAAAAACCCCTCAAACTATGACCAAATGTACTTGAGTAAAGGTACAGTTTTTTTTTTTTCAAACATGTTCTGAAGTAAAAGTAAAAAATATCCTGCAAGAAAAATATAAAAGTATAATTTTACGCAAAACACACTTGAGTATGTCCTTCTGTAAATGATAATTACCACCCACCTTGGCCATTTGGTCAAAAAAAGAAATCTTTACGTAGGGATAGAGATCATTGAGATTGTTGAGTGTTGAAAAAAATTTCCAGATCTTTCAATGATCTTTCAATGACCACTCAGCAATTGTTAAACTCTCTGAATGATCTTCAGTGATCTTCACGGTCCTCAAACTTTTAACTAAGTCCAAAACAATATCTCAAGGGAAGCAATCTCTCAACAAACTCTCAATGATCATTCAAGGAATGCTTAATGATCTTGTCAATCTCCTAATGATCTCTTAGCAATCTTTCAATAAATACCAAATGTTTCCACCCTTAAGGTAGAGATGGTTGAGAGATCAGTGAAAGATCACCGAGCTTTCAATTAAAGACCAATAGAGTTCATTGAAAGACTACTAAGAGATCACTGGGAGATGGATGAGAATGTTGAGAGCTTCTTGAAAGATCGTTTTCCTTTAGTGATCATTGATAGATTGTTTTGAGGAGACCGTGGCTAGATCATTGAGAGATTTGGACATTTTTTTAATAGCTCAAAGATGTCTCAGCATTCTCCACCCCTGTGTAAAGGAGTTAGAAGAGCACTAGAAATGTCTCAAAAGCTCAGAAACCTCCTTGTTCACCCAAGAAACTGTCAATCATCCTTCAGCAATCTCTCCTGGTTTCTTACAGATCATGCAAGGAGCTTTATAAGATCTCTGTAGATCACCATGAAAATTGCCAAAAATAGAATTTTGGATCGTACAACGATCTTCTAAACATTTACTCAAAATCGCTTTTTTGAGGCTTTAGGAGATTGAGACTGGGCCAATTTTTGACCTCTCAATGGTCACTCAACAATCTCCTCTGTGCAAAGAGGCCTTAATTGAACTTCAAGAAAACATCAACTTTCAATATTTACTTGTAGTACCTATAGCATGCTTTTCTTTTTCTTTTTTTTTTTTGTAATACTGTGCAGTAAGATTAGTTTTTGTACTGTACTTTACTACTTCATGGATATCTGAACACAACCAATTCACAACCAAATAGGTTGTCAACAGAATTTCATATTTAAAAGTAAATGGCGCAACCAGTTGTGGTCAGGGAGACTGCAATATTCGCCAAGTTATTTTACAATATTGATGATGATTTCGGTGGTGAAAGTCTCCCCCAACAGCACAGTTGTGTTGTCCTTGAATTGAGTTCTGCAGACACTGAATATCAAACTAACTGCTTCTCTAAAATGCTTCAATTTTTAAAAGTACTGCTATTCAGACAACAAATGCTGCGGATGTGGAATATCAAAGCAGAAGCCAAATGCCATTGCAAAACCAGGGCAGAGAAACCTGGAGTAATGTTTTCCTCAACAGCAGGATGTGATTCTAGGAATGCTGTGTTCACAGCTGCTGAGGTTTCTGCCTGCAGTTTTGCCAGGGGTGACTGACGGTTTCAAGAGAAGGCAGAACACAAACTGTCACTCATTTCCTTCATGGCACTTATTTCGCTAAATTAATCTGATGGACAGATACGACATTTGAGCAGTCGACCAAGTCAATGCCAAATGCTACTTGTCGAAACTCTGTTTCATTTACTGCATGTGCATCCATTTCTGATATTTACTCAATGAGGTGCTGATTTCTTTAATGAATGAATATTTATAATCTTACAGCATACAGAGGTTTTCCCTCCTAAGGGAGCAGCTATATTTAACATATCTGTTGTGTTTTGAAGTTACTGGTGCACAAGCCTAGGGACAAACATGAAGCAATCCAATTTTTCATTCAGACAAGAACTCCTTGCGTGGCCTTTTTCCCGCTTTATGAAATTCCCTTAGTGCTCAATTGCTTTCAATGCCTTAGTTTACAGAAAGAGGACTGACATCCTGAACCTAATAATTGACTATGATAACACGCTAAAAGAGTCGTGTGTTCACTTACTTACTGAAGTTAAATATTCATGCACCAGAGATAAATCTGCTAAAAAAAAACAAAAAACTTGCTGTCTTTAAAAGAATGAGAAAAAAAAAAGAGTACTTATTCCCAGAAAGATTTCAATTGCTTTTACCTCTAACATCATTATTTCTCTGTTGGCATTTGTTATAACAGGTTATGTTTAAGGCTTTCTCACAGGTGTGGGCACACCTAGCTGCTTAAGTTCCCCAAGCTGAGAATAGCAATTTAGAAGCAATACTTTGACAAGAATACTCTACTTGATTTCACATCAGCTGTTTGGTTAGGCAGTCAACAAAGCAGAAAGCAAGGAAGCAGGGCGGTTGTCTCAGTGCTGGCAGCCCTGTCTTGATGTATTCCATAGAGTGCAACCATTTTTAACTTTACAGAGCTGTTGTTAATATCTGGGCCCTGCAGCACAGGTGTGAATAACTGTGCAAAACATAGTATCGCAGTGAGATTCACTCTGCCTAAATTAAAGCATACACATTTACTCTATTTCAAGAACTGAGCTGTAATTCACACAGCAATTAACGCTACGTACTCTTGGGTCAAGAAACCTTACGTGGTAAATCTATATGGACTGATATTTCAAAGAACTCAGAGGTAGATTACCATAATTTATTTCCATTTACAGAAAGATGAATAAAGTGTTAATTTAATTCATATTTCTTTATTGGATGTTAAACCAGGCCTGCGGAAGCACTGAAATTACCAGAGCAGGTTTGATGAAGGAAAGTTTGATATGCAAAAGTAAGAGTAAAATGGTGGAAATAACAATTCTTCACTGCAAACTTGTACTTAGCTTTGGCATTTTAGTTTGTGTAATGGAATGAATCAGCACCAGTTCTTTTGTGAATACGGACAACCAAGACGGACAACAGGGATTCCAGGAGTTACTATAATCCACCATAATTGCACTCCAACGTTTCACTAGATATGTATCACTCCACTTCATGGTGTTCGTCTAACCGTTAATTATCAACTCTCAGTGAGAATTGCAATACTGTGTTGGATACCTTAATCTCCACAGTGAGGCAGTGTTTGAAAAGATTGCTGACCTGACCTGGAAGTCCCACCCTTTTTTAAAAAAAACCCAAAAACCTTTATTCAGTTTAATAATGTTTAGACAAGTCTGCCCTTGTCTAAACATTATTAAGCTATTTCACATCTGTTTAAAAAATAGGCAGTGCTAGAGTTGGATTTACTGTCTCGACTAACAAACCACAATTCCTTTGTGGTGATGGACTCTGTTTCATTTGAAAATGCCAAGAAAAAGTGAAAGAAGTTTGCTGAAGTCAACTCGCTAGCATGCTAACTAGCCACCTCCACTGGTCACGGTTTGATCTCAGCCCTTTTATGGTACCGACTCAACAGGTGACTGGTATGTTTTATAAACACTTGAGTTTGTACTTGACAGTATTTAATTTGTTTGTGTGAAATAGACGTTTTCATGCTGATTGAGATGTTTAGCAATAGTTACTGGCTACGTTTAGAAGGGACTATTTTTTTTCTCAGCTGCACAAAGTAACCGGTTAAACAAAAAAATCATAATATTTTGTCTAGTATTGCTGTCATTAAATAAATTCTGCTTGCAGAACTGTTGTATAAAAGCAATATTACACAAGAGGGAGTATGGTATCAGTGAATATAGAAACTGCGGGTGTGATACATCTAATGCCCGATACGTAAGATGATATAAAATAAGAATCTTCAAGAGAATTTTTATTTATTTTAACTTGTGAATTTCAAGTTTCATGTGTTCAAAGAGAAAATACCTCCACCAGCACTTACTGTCTATTAAGCATTTTTACTTTACTTCCCTAGGTAACTCCTTTTTCTATTATGCTGTGTGTATTCCTGTTGGTTGGGTGGTCGGTGTCATGCTGCTGTTACACTGTAATTTCCCAGTTTGGGATCAATAAAGTATGTCTATCTACAGTGGTGTGAAAAAGTGTTTTCCCCCTTCCTGATTTCTCTTTTTTATGTATGTTTGTCAAACTTAAATGTTTCAGATCATCAAACAAATTTAAATATTAGACAAAGATAGCACAAGTAAACACAAAATGCAGCTTTTAAATGAAGGTGTTTATTATTAAGGGGAAAAAAATCCAAACCTACATGTCCCTGTGTGGAAAAAGTCCCCCTCCCCCTTGTTAAAACATAATTTAACTGTGGTTTATCACATCTTTGGAAAGCTGAGTTCAATTTCTATAGCCACACCCAGGCCTGATTACTGCCACACTTGTTCTCAATCAAGAAATCACTTAAATAGGACCTGTCTGACAAAGTGAAGTAGACCAAGAGATGCTCAAAAGCTAGACATCATGCTGCAATCCAAAGAAGTTCGGGAACAAATGAGAAACAAAGTAATTGAGATTTATCAGTCTGGAAAAGGTTATAAAGCCATTTCTAAAGCTTTGGGACTCCAGCAAACTACAGTGAGAGCCATTATCCACAAATGGCGAAAATATAGAACGGTGGTGAACCTTCCCAGGAGTGGCAGGCCAACCAAAATTACCCCAAGAGCGCAGCAATGACTCATCCAAGAAGTCACAAAAGACCCCACAACAACGTCCAAAGAACTGCAGGCCTCACTTGCCTCAGTTAAGGTCAGTGTTCATGACTCCACCATAAGAAAGAGACTGGGCAAAAATGGCCTGCATGACAGAGTTCCAAGACGAAAACCACTGCTGAGCAAAAACAACATAAAGGCTTGTCTCAGTTTTGCCAGACAACATCTTGATCCCCAAGACTTTTAGGAAAATACTCTGTGGACTGACAAGACAAAAGTTGAACTTTTTGGAAGGTGTGTGTCCCATTACATCCATTGTAAAGTAACACAGCATTTCAGAAAAGGAACATCAAACCAACAGTAAAATATGGTGGTGGTAGTGTGATGGTCTGGGGCTGTTTTGCTGCTTCAGGACCTGGAAGACTTGCTGTGGTAAATGGAACCATGAATTCTACTGTCAACCAAAAAATCCTGAAGGAGAATGTCCAGTCATCTGTTCGTGACCTCAAGCTGAAGCACAGTTGGGTTCTGCAGCAGGACAATAATCCAAAACACACCAGCAAGTCCACCTCTGAATGGCTTAAGAAAAACAAAATGAAGACTTTGGAGTGGCCTATTCAAAGTCCTGCCCTGAATCCAATTGAGATGCTCTGGCATGACTTTAAAAAGGCGGTTCATGCTCGAAAACCCTCCAATGTGGCTGAATTACAGCAATTCTGCAAAGTGAGCTACAATTCCTCCACAGCACTCTAAAAAACTCATTGCCAGTTATCGCAAACGCTTGATTGCAGTTGTTGCTGCTAAGTGTGGCCCAAACAGTTATTAGGTTTAGGGTCTGTCACTTTTTCACACAGGGCCATGTAGGTTTGGATTTTTTTTTCCCTTTATAAGAAACACCTTCATTTAAAAATGGCATTTTGTGTTTGCTTGTGGTATCTTTGTCTAATATTTAAATTTGTTTGCTAATCTGAAACACTTAAATGTGACAAACACAAAAAATGAGAAATCAGGAAGGGGACAAACACTTTTTCACACAACTCTATCTATCTATCTATCTATCTATCTATCTATCTATCTATCTATCTATCTATCTATCTATCTATCTATCTATCTATCTATCTATCTATCTATCTATCTATCTATGTTCTAGATAGAGGTGTGTATTTGGATCCACACCGTATTCAGCATAATACATAGATACACACCTCACATGCCTGAAAATTTCATCAGGTTCCATGTATAATTCTAATAATGTTACATCAATGTTGGGACACATCCACTCCAAAATCTATCGAGTTCTTCCACGGCTCAGGTTCTACCATTCCACTGAGAGCCCCTTTACACAGATGGAGATTGCTTGGTGACCATTGAGAGATCAAAAATTGGCCCGAGCTCTCAACGATCTCTTAAAGCCCCCAAAAAAGCCATTTCTGTGTAAATGTTTGGAAGATCGCTGTGTGATCAAAAGTTCTTTTTTGGCAACATTCATGGCAATCTCCAGTAGACTACTATTGCTTCTCTGTCGAACGGTCAGGTACAGAAAATCTTTCCTGCCACATGCAATTTCACTGTACAATAACTCACTATGATGTTGTATTCTGGTCATAACAATGCTGCCACACTACACATTACAGACTAACTGGTACCTCACATTTCACTCTGCTCGTGATGGTCCTTCTTTGTGCAATGGGATGAGTCACGTGTTTATACGGGTCACCATATATTAACCACTTGCGCTCCGTTGTTCCGCGGGCGGGCAAGTCTTTGCGTCCTATGATGCACGAGGGCGCGCGAGAGCGCGCTCGTGCGCCCTCGTGCGCATGACGCATGATGGTGGTGATGGTGATGTAGTAGCGTCCAAGCGCCACTCAAAGAGACAGCCGCGAACAGATTAGTTCATCTGATTGACCTCTCATTCGACTAATAAGAGCCTTGAATTGGGTTTCTGAAACCTTGAAGAACCAATGAATGAAAATCTAGGAAGGAGGACCCGCCTACTGTGAACGCAGGAGCCAATTGAAGCACAGAAATTCTGGCTGGGTGAAGCGATATTTACTGCTGCCACAGATGAAAACAAAGGACGCTGGACAAATCTCCTACAGACCCAGGCTCACCCAGCAGCATGGAGAACACCCACAAGCGGGACCTGCACTCATTCCAGCAGAATAGACGGAGGCCGACGACAAAAGTCGTAAATCATTCGCCAAAACGGCAATATGTAATGGAATTATGTTGATCGGGATCCACGAGCGGAGCAGCGTCGCGTTCGTCTGACGCGTGGGAAGAGCTGTTCGCCACGACTCTGCTGCTTTGAAGAGGTAAGGTGTTATAAGCTAAATTATTATTTATCCCTGAAAACTGTAATCCAAAAATGACTTTTGATCGATCGGTAATTTACAACTGTACTGCGCACGAAATACGAAGTGCGTGCGCCGCGATAAACGGTTCATTTGCCGTGTTCGGACCGTGAACGCCCCCCCCCCCCACCCGCTGCAGAAGAGGAGAGGGGGGGGGGTCACGGTCCGAACGCTCCTCGGTCGGCGGGAGGAAGCATATCAGTCTATTCCATCATGTAGCGATGGCCCTCTTCTGTACCGAGGGGGGGGAGGGGCGTTCACGGTCCGTTCACGGTTCCCCCCCCACACACACACACACACAGTAGCGAGGGGGGGGGGGGAGCCGCTGTGAAAACATGCAAGGAAAAAAAAAAAGAGTGTATTCCGTCTTGTAGCGAGGGCCGAATTTGGTCCTTGGTAGCGGGGGGGTGGAACGACCCCCCGCCCACACACACACACACACAGACACAGCCCTGAGTGTGACCTTTCATTAGAGCCTAAAATGAAGATTCTACATTGAATTATTAAAAAGTTACAGACGTTTTTCCAAACTGTGCCATTTGGCACAATTTGGCACAGTTCCATAACGCCTGGGAACTACCTGAGAACAAAGCTGTGTAAAATATTCATTTTTTGTGGTATTGTTACCAAATTTGGATCTCAGCTGGATAACACTTGGTTCTACATTTCTGTTGCATTTTCCAGCCGGATCGGACAGCTGTGTGTTATTTACAAGCATTTGTATCCAAAAAAACACTGTGTCCAAATTTTTTTTCTTCAAGTTCAGTATGTTTAGATGACTGTAACTCAGTGGCCGGAGCACGTAGAGAGATTATGTTTTTTTTGCCAAAAAATTCAAAGTGTTTTCTTTTAAATGAGACAACCCCATGAAGATGCTGCAAAGGGTTGAATAACAGCTTTCGATTTACTTTGGGCACGTTTTTTTTTTGGCATTTTTAGGAAAATTGCCCGGAGTGCAAGTGGTTAAGCTATGTGTTATGGAGCGGTCCTCGCGGACCGCTAATGAAATGCTGTAGGCTGCCGATGAGTTTGCACATTTATTAAATAAGGACATACACAACAAAATAATGAGCCTCGTGGGGCAAAACACAAATAAAGGCAAAGACACCACACTTACATATGATGAGCGAGGGCGGAACCTAACGCTGGAAGGAACTGGCTTCGGGAGTAGGGAAACCAGACTGGAAAAGGCAAGGTCACAGCCCCGAGTAAACCGGGCTGCTCCCTTAAATAGGGCTGACAGATTAATCAGCTGATGAGGACGTCATCAGCTGATTGGATTCTAGCCATCCCTGTGGAGCTCGGCTCTGACAGCCGGAAGCCCCGCCGAGACGCTGTCATAATAAAAGCCCGGAGGCCATATGGTGCGCCTAAGAAGAGAACGGGGAACTACCGGACAACCCAAGCGCGGACAGAGTCAGCACTCGGACCATGACAGTTGCCCCCGTTCACGAGGCGAATACCAGGCGCCGTGTAACATTGAAGACCCCACCCACCCAGAAGGTCAACAGGACCACCCCAGGGAGGGAGGAGGGGGAAAGGCCAGGAGGGCAAGAACCATCCCTCATCATAGGGAGAGAGAAAAAAGAAAACAGGCTACAACAATCAGAACAGTGTAGGGAAAACAGGGGCCAAAAAAAAAAAAATACAGGCACACACCCTGCACCCAAGGAAAACCTATGGGGAGAAGACAGAAAAACTCAAATGACTACAGACAGAACACCATAATCAGTCCAATAGAGTCACAAAAAAAAAAAACCAAACATCTTCATAACCCCCAGAGAAAACAGGGAACCAAAATACAGGCACAGAAATGCAGCGTACCCCATAATACCAGGGAGGAGAAAAAAAAAAAACTCATGCTAGTAGTAGATTAGTTTATTTGACAGGGACAGTGCAATAAACATAGACAATTAATCAAAGACAATCAATCTGATGTGTTGCACATAGAGTGTATAGCTATTAGCTAATTTGCAACTCTTGTCCCTGGATGGGCTTTAGAAAAAAGAATCAAGTAAAGATGGGAAAAAAAAAAAATATACACAATAACCACATACATCAATGCAGAAAAATTATAAATACACAATTATAAATATTATAAATATTATAAATACACAAATATAACAGTCTGACTCACACTTAACATAAATATTATAAATATTATAAATACACAAATATAACAGCCTGACTCACATTTAACACATATAACATAACTCACATTTGCCTATTTCAGGCCTTCCTCCCTCCGTCACTCACTATAAACAAACACATTTATTCCTTCCCTTCATTCACTCTCACTTTGCAGACAATTAATTCATACATGAGTACATTCTTGTTTATTTTTCAGCCAGTTTTTAACATTTTTAGTGAATGTTTTAAAGTCCGTTATTATTTTAATTTCATTTGGCATTGTGTTCCAGATGTGACTGCCCTTTATAGAGAAAGCTGTTTGTCCAAATGTGGTTCTGCGGTGGAATATTTTACAGTTATTGTTAACAGAACTCCTGGTGGCTCTGCTGCTGCCCTGTCTTTGGACGAAACCAGCAAGTGGCTCGGGTGCTGATTTATGGAAACATTTGAACGTTAATTTCAGAAGACAGAGGTCAATGAAGCTCTCAAAACTCAATAGGTTGTATTTTTTTAAAACATTACAGTGATGCCACCTAATGGGCTTTTTGTCCAAGATTTTTAGGGTTTGATTATATAATGAACCTACAGTATACAGTATGTCTTATTGTGGAAGGGGCTGCTTGAGCCCAGACTGTCAAACAGTATGATATATGAGAAAAAACCATAGAATACATATACAGTGCAGCTGCTTCGTAAGGTATGTAATATCTAATTAATTTAAAGCAGTTCAGATTTTTTTTTACTGTTTTTGAAATTTTCTTTATATGAAGATTAAATTTGAGTTGAGGATCTAGTACAATGCCAAGGTATTTGAATTCTGTAGCTAAACTGATGTCATGATCATGTATATTAACTTTAAAATGTTGCAGGTTACATTTTTTGATTGAAAAGCACATTGAGACTGTTTTCTGAAGGTTCAGCAATAGATGGTTCTTGAGGAGCCACTCTTGGACATCAACCATACTTGTAGACAATACATCTGCAGCCTGTGCTGGAGTCTTGGCAGCTGTGTAAATAACTGCATCATCTGCATAAAGTTGGCATGTTGCAGCTGAGCAGTGTAACGGCAAGTCATTAATAAAAATGCTGAAAAGTAAAGGACCAAGAATGGACCCTTGTGGGATACCCATGCGGTTGTTTAAAAATGAGGATTTATCCTGGTGAACTTTTACACACTGTTCTCTATTCTGGAGATAAGATGCAAACCATTCTAATGTATTTGGGGAGAAGTTAAAAGATACCATTTTGGATAAAAGCAAACTGTGGTTTACAGTATCGAAAGCCTTTTTGAGATCTAGAAAAACAGCTCCTACCACATTACCCCTGTCCAAGGACTGTTTGACGTTTTCAATAAGGCAACAATTTGCTGTTTCTGTTGAGTATCCTGGTCTAAAACCAAATTGATGTGGATGAAGAAGTTGACTGTCTTGTAAGTAGTCTATCAGCTGTGTAGCTACAACTTTTTCAAGAACCTTAGATAGGACTGGTAAGATAGAGATTGGGCGGTAATTGCATATATCGTCTTTACTGCCTGATTTATGAACTGGTATGACGACAGCTTTTTTCCAGCCAGATGGAAATGTACTAGACCTAATGGAGAGATTAATGAGATGGGTCAGTGGTTTGATTAATATTTTGCTGTGCATTTTGAGAAAGGAGGTGCTCATATTGTAGATATCATTAGTTTTTGAGTTTGACAGTGTTTTAACAATACCAGCAATTAACTTCTCATTTACCTCATTGATGTGAAAAGTATCTGTTGGAAGTATGGAATTTGTGTTGTTGAGCACATTTGGCAGCACAAAAATTTTTGTTAAGTCTTCCACAGAGCCCACAAAGTGTGAATTAAATTCATTTGCCAAAGTAGCCTTGTCACTGACGGTCTTGCCATTGATTCTAAGTTCCTTTACCCCCTTCTGATCGTTTTTTTTTATTAGTTAAGTTATTTAAATGCCTCCATAGGGAACTGTTGTTACCCTTTGCATGATCTATCAGTTTATTGTAATAAGATATTTTTGATTTTCGCAGCTCATGTACCACTTTATTTCTTAAACTTTTGTACACAAGGTGATCACTTTGTAGTTTGGAGGTTAGTGATGTTTTCAGTGCATAGTCTCGCCTCTTCATAAGTTTTCTTATTTCATTATTTAACCATGGTAGGCTAATCTTCTGTTGTCTACTTTTAATTTGCTTTGAAATTTTTTCTATAGACTTTGTGATTGTTGCAGTTATAAAATTACAACAATCATCTACTTCACATGTTGACATGAGCTGCTCCCAATTTTGATTCTCTAAGTAATGTTCAAACTCCTCATTTTTTGATTTGGGGATAATAAAATTTGATTTGTCAATATCGGCTCCCCCAAAATACTGTAGTCGCTTTTTAGTAAGTTTCCTGACAGCAAGAACCATGTTATGATCTGAGAGACCAGTTACAAGATTATAGGTTCTGGTTATTCGTTCTGGTTTATTAGTAAATACCATGTCAATAAGTGTTCTGGATTGTTTGGTTATCCTGGTGGGTCCTTTGATGATTTGCTGGTAATTAAATTTAGTCATAAGGCTTTTCAGTTTTTGTTTGTCTTTTTTATCAGACCAGTTGATATTAAAGTCACCATGAATTATTGTTTCTCTGTTCTTCTCAAGTTGTTTAACCAGATCACTTAATTCATTATAAAAGGAAGAGTTGTGTGACGGTGGGTTGTACACTACTGCAATGTTGAAATTCATTACCGGAGAGAGACATACATTAACAGCTAAACATTCAAGTGAAGTATTCAAATCAACCAGTTGACATTTATATTTCTCTTTGATGTAAATTAAAACACCTCCTCCCCTCCCTACCTGCCTGTCTTTTCTAAAACACTGGTAGCCCACAATATCGATCATATTAGTGTCTATGTTCCTGTGTAGCCAGCTTTCTGAGAGACAAAGGTAGTCCAGATTTGAGTCCAACAGCAACACCGAAATCTCATCTCTTTTGGGGATTATGCTCCGTATGTTTAAATGACCGCCGAGGATCCCCTTTGGTTTAGCCTTGGTGTCCCAAAGAACTCGTGCATGATTAACAGTTTGGAAAAATAAATGTTGTTTTTGCTTTTGTACAGCTCGGTTTTGTGCTAACCCAGTGGTCTGCTGTTTAATAGTGGCAGGTCCAGGGTTAAGGTGAATATCTCCTGCCAGAAGTAGCAGAACTAACAGAACTTTAATTGTATATCCTCTGCCATATTGTGATTTTTGCTTAACAGCCATGTTTGCCTTAATTTGGAAGTTTTTGCTCAGGGCTTTTAAAGACCACATAGAGTGTAGGGTGAGATGTCCAAGCCCAAATCCATACAGATTTAACTTCACCTTTGGTTGAGTTTGTCGGAACATCCTTCTTGTTGCAGGTCCAGACACACAAAGACAAAACGAAGAGGAAGTAGATAAGTAGAGAAGGCTTATTAGTGGTGCCCATCAGCCCACTTTTTAATCCGGTGGCAGCCATCTTCAGTCTTTCTTGGAAAGAAGGAAAAAGAAAATCTGTGGATAGTAAAATAAATTCTGCTTATATCGCCAGAATCTGATCCGATCGTCCTCGAATCCAGCTGGGCCTCAGCTAGCCAACTAGCCCCTTCCGTTGCTGGTCTCGTTGCTCATAGGCGCCGTAACTGGTCTCCCGTCCCGCTCCTCCAACCGAGTCTCGTCGCACACCGCTGCTGCCACCGAGCTCCGCTGAGGTCACGGTAAGTCCTCCGCTAGGCACCGCCACCTACCGTCGTCTGCCTGGGTGAAATCTCTGCTGAGCCCCGTCAACAAATAGCCGCTTGCCTGGTAGTATCTCCGCTGGGCCTCGCAGCTGGGCTTCGATTCAGGCTGGTGTAAGGTGGAATGACTGGCGCCAGCATTAAGCTAACTAGCGTTAGCTTAGCAATCGCTTCGGGTAGTCTCGTCGCACACCGCCGCTGCAGTCACGGTAAGTCCTCCGCTGGGCACCGCCGCCTACCGCCGTCTGCCTGGGTGAAATCTCTGCTGAGCCCCGTCAACAAATAGCCACCTGCCTGGTAGTATCTCCGCTGGGCCTCGCAGCTGGGCTTTGATTCAGGCTGGTGTTAGGTGGAATGGCTGGCGCCAGCATTAAGCTAACTAGCGTTAGCTTAGCAATCGCTTCAGGTAGGGCACATCAGTGAATCACAAGGAAGCGCTGGAATCGCTGGTCAGTTTACTCACAGTGGCCGGATAAAAGCGATCAAAGGGGTAATCCACCGGAGGTATATCCGATCGCTGTAGGTTAGTTATTTAGAGACTGGCACCAGCATTAAGCTAACTAGTGTTAGCTTAGCAATCGCTTCAGGTAGCATTAAGCTAACTAGTGTTAGCTTAGCAATTGCTTCAGGAAGGCGCATCAGTGAACCACAAAGAAATGCTGGTCGCTGGAGAAAGGCGATTAAAGGGCAATCCAACGGAGGTGGCAATTCAGCCCGTGCGTGTTCGCCACGAGCGCCGATCGCTGCAGGCCAGCCACTTTTAATGGCAAAATCAGTGACTTTGTCTCAGCACTGAAAAAGTGTGACCATCCCGGTCGCCATCTTGAAGGATATAAGAGCTACAACACAGTGATAAATATAGTCCAAAATAGTCCAGAAAACGGACATAGGCAACAAGGCACAACACTCAGACTACAGAGGAGAGAGAAAAAATATGCGCTAAAGAGCGGCAAAATACACAGTTCAATAACGAACACCAGCGCATCCCTAAAATTACAAAAGAGCAGGCAGAAAAAAAAACAAAAACACAGGGATGACAGCAGGCACAGCACAGTAGCACAAAAGCAAATAGTTAGGGGGGTTTTCCTGCATCTAGCGTCCAAATCGCTGGCAGGAGAAAAAGTAAAAGTTCAGGCGGCCTACCCCAGTCCCAGGCCAGGAAAAACAGTATCTCTGGCGGCCAGACCAGATCACCGAACAGAGAGTTAAGTTTGTCGGGTGGCTGACCCAGAACGCCAAACGGGCGAAGCAATCTCCCAGGCGGCCGACCCGCGTCATTAAGCTCCAGGACCGCAGGGGAGAACTCGGAGACGGCTTTCCTGTTGAGAGGAATAGTGAGGGAGAGCCGAGCCGATAATGGGAAATCCCAGCGGCCCCAGATGGAAGGGAAAAGGGAACGGGAAAAGGGAAAGGGACCAGTCTGACGTCGATCAGCGAAGGATCTGCAGCTCCTTCTCCAAAGCCCACACGGACTGGCGCTGTGCTTCTGTTGGATCCCAAGCGGGACCGTGCAGCACCCACGACGGACCCCGATTGGGCCGGGACCACTCCCATGACGGACCCCGACTGGGTCAATGTTGCACCCGCGACGGACCCCGACTGGGCTGGAACCACACCCTCGACAGACCCCAATTGGGTCAGAGCTGCACCCACGACGGACCCCGATTGGGCCGGAACCATTCCCATGACGGACCCCGACTGGGTCAATGTTGCACCCGCGACGGATCCCGACTGGGCCGGAACCACACCCTCGACGGACCCCGATTGGGTCAGAGCTGCACCCACGACGAACCCTGACTGGGCCAGCGCAGCGCCAGGGACAGCCTCCAAACCCGAACCCGGAACCTCCAGCACAGCGACCGGAATCGACTCCGCACCAGTGACCCTGGGAGAAGGCTCGGGTGAAGAAAGAGAACCGGGATCAGGATCACCGGCAGTGACAGAGCCCAGCGAGACAAGCTCGGATGCAACGGATGGCTGCATTCGGCTTGTCTCCCCGAGAGACAGGCAAAAATGCTCCAGAATTGATAGGAGAAAGACAAAATAGAGCACTTGCCTGATCTCGAGTTCTGTCGCCGTCCAGGACTTCGACGATCCGGGTTCAAAAGGAAGAAGGTCGTCTTCTGGTTCCCACTCAGCTACGGTAGGCTCCGCAACCGGCATGATGGTGTCCACAGTCCGGGGACTCCCTGACACTGACGTCCATGCCGAGGGCCCGCACAGTGTGGTGGCAGGGGATCTGTGACCTGCCGGGTCGGACTGTCCCTCTGTGGAGACCCGGGGATGCTTACTCATCGGCGCAGGCTCCAAAATACAGTCCGCCCTCCTCCTTTGCCCATGATGTGGCTGCGGGGCCAGAACCAGGTGCTCCAGAGCCGCAGGCGCCTTCCTCGTCTGACGGCGTAGACCTGACGCCGAAGAATGCTCGGAGAAAGGAGACACAAAGGAAGCAGGTTCATAATTAATCACTGCAGCAGGTGGGGGGAGCTCAGGGGACTGTTAGCCCCGAACTCCACCCCCAGGGGTCAGACAAGGCAATTCACCCAGTGAAGGACAAGAATGAAAATGCACTTGCTTGTTCCACTGAGGGCCGATGGAAGCTGCTGCAGTGGGCTTGGTCCTTCCCTTTCCCCGCTGGATGGTAACGGAGGACCCCCCGGGAAGACGAGGAGGAGCCGCTCGAACAGGATCAATGACAGGCATTGCCAGAGCAGGGCTCGTGGAGCTCACAACAGCTGGGGAGAGCATCGAGGAGGAGGGAGTAACAGCCGAGGCGAACCGGGAATGAGGAGCTGACGGAACAGCGGGGACAGATGACCCAGAGGCGGTGGCTGCAGTCATTTCCTTCCTTCGTGACACAGGAGCGTCAGCTGGCTGGGAGATAGAGTCCTTCTGGCGAACCGGTAGTGGATCCAGACGGAGTTCTCGCTGAGGATACGCCGGGAGAATCCCGGCTGACATCTTTCTCTGCCAGGGATGACCCCTGGGTGGTGCAAACTCCTGGACTGGACAGGGGACAGGAATGGGATCCCAAGACGAGGAGCGAGGATGTCTCCTCCTCGGCTTCCTGCCGAAGTTTCCCTTCAGCCCACGGAGCTTCTCCCGGTGAGCAGAGATGTCCGCCATCCTCGCCATGATCTCAGGGTGGTCGGTGTAGCGAGGATGGCGGTTAATAGTTGCCTCAGCGAAGTCCAGGTACCAGCACAAGCCGCTGTGGACGGGATGACTACGAGTGTTGGAGAGGATCCCATCGATCTCGATGAGAGCCATGACTAGCTCGTAGCCTAAATTCATGGCATAGCCCTTAGGTGGTGATGCCATCTCCCAGCACGCTGGTACATGAAAAACAGGGAAAACAACAAGCCCAATACAAACTCACGGTAACTGGTGTCTCTTTTGGCTGTGACCTACTGTCATGGAGCGGTCCTCGCGGACCGCTAATGAAACGCTGTAGGCTGCCGATGAGTTTGCACATTTATTAAATAAGGACATACACAACAAAATAATGAGCCTCGTGGGGCAAAACACAAATAAAGGCAAAGACACCACACTTATATGTGATGAGCGAGGGCGGAACCTAACACTGGAAGGAACTGGCTTCGGGAGTAGGGAAACCAGACTGGAAAAGGCGAGGTCACAGCCCCGAGTAAACTGGGCTGATCCCTTAAATAGGGCTGACAGATTAATCAGCTGATGAGGACGTCATCAGCTGATTGGATTCTAGCCGTCCCTGCGGAGCTCGGCTCTGATAGCCAGAAGCCCCACCGAGACACTGTCATAATAAAAGCCCAGAGGCCATATAGTCCGCCTAAGAAGAGAACGGGGAACTACCGGACAACCCGAGCACGGACAGAGTCAGCACTCGGACCATGACACTATGATGTATATAGGTTTTATAGTCGTGTTAGTTTTGCTTTCCATGGGTAATTCCTTTGTCTGTCATGTGTGTGTTTCTGTTGTTTGGTTGTCTACTGTCATGCTGCTGTTACACTGTAATTTCCCAGTTTGGGATCAATAAAGTACATCTATCTATCTATCTATCTATCTATAGAGTTTTCTGAAATATCTTTGAGAGATCCTTGAGAGACCACAGTCTCCTCAAAGTTTTGACATAGTCCAAAGCAATCTTTCAGCGATCACCAAAGGAAAGCAATCTCTCAAGGAACTTTCAACAAACTTGCCACGTAGCTTGCCACTACCATTGTTTGTCTGGAGTGAATGAAAAATGTACCTATTTGTAAAGCGTATTTGAGTATATATGATAAAGAGCTACATAAAATCGATGCATTATTATTATTATTATTATTAAACTCAAGAAGCGTTCACAGATCTCACCGGTCCCCCAATGATCTCTCAGTGATCTTTCAATGGACTCTGTTGGTCTTTCATCAATTGCTAAGCAATCCCTCATTGATGTCTCAGCCATCTTCAGAGTGAAAAAAATTTGGTGTTCATTGAAAGAATGCTGAGATTGTTGGGAAATCGATGAGATCATTGAGTACTCCTCGACCACTCAATGATCTCATTGATCAACGAGTGATTTATGTGCATGTGTGAAGGAACAATGGGACATGCATGGGTGATATTTTTGGTTGTAATGTGACTATAGAATTAATTTTTCCTGTTGAAAGCGGGTGAAATTACATCGCAGGGCACAGAGATGCCTTTGTCTAAATCCTGTGATGTGCAATCATTTCTTGTCTGCTTAAAATGTGTGGGGAGTGACTATTCAATCTGGATAGCCATACATACATGATTTCCAATGAGACGGTTTCATCTCAAGTGGTGGAGTGTGCTCCAGGCGGTGATGGGTATTACCATACCCGACAGCAGGGCTGGGGGTGGATGTGCCAGAGATGCATAGATGACAGGAAGTGAGCAATATGAGACTGTAGCTTGTTGAATTTCAATGCATGATACCTGATGACATGATTTTCTCAAATGGGCTCACACCTGCACTCGGCTTCTCAGCTTTTAGCAAAGACAGTCAATTATTATCTTGAAATCAACAAAGCACACATAGCTCTCTAATCACCTATAACTAAGGGGGAGTGTAGTTACCAAGAAGGATTGCATCCGTAAAGCTAAAGTTGGTTTCTGTACAACCAAAATTGTTTCAGATGCAACATACAGATAGGTGCTGGGTCTTTGCATTTCATGACCAGTCTTTGTTTTTTGTTTTTATTTTTTTATGAGCACACCAAAACTGGCAAATGAGATTGTTATCTGTAAACAGAGAAACAAGATGTGGCAAATGACTGGGATTTTTTTTTTTTTGATTTTTTAAAACTTGTGAATTCAATTTGGAGACAAAACATAAAAGTGTATAGGTATAAGTAAAACAACAGCCCCTGAAAAACCTTGCATATATTGTTCAAAGTCATATCAACTTCCTTAAGGGACAACTGATGATGTATGACAAAGCAGTCTATCCACATTAACCTGACAACAACAATAACTGGCAAAGTAAAACAGGAAGGCAGTGTGCCCTTTCCAGAATCTTTGAAAATGTGAACCTCAAGTTTAAGCTCCTGGGAGAAAAAAAAAATGCTTGTTTTTGATTTTTTTGATTACAATTATAAGTGCATCACTCAAAATAAGATTGAACTTCAATTTATTTATTTTTGTTTACTGTAATTCAAACAAAATTCAACAATCAGTTTCTAATTTTTTTGTTTCTAATTGATAATCTTCACACAAGTCATTTTCCCAGTTTTCTGAGTTTTAAAAAATGCTTGACAGCAAAATACACAGACCTTGCTGTCTGGAAGGTTGTAGTGATGGTTTAGTAGCGTGGATACAAAGGACTCATGAGTAGGATTTGGACTGGGGCTCCAATTTGAGGTAAGGCAAAACACTTTAGCAACCGCTGCCCCTGTGATGGGTGAATCAAACCCTTTGTCCTCAGGCTCTGCATCCACAATGGAAGACATGTCATTGGGATTGAGGAGATCCTCCAAGTATTCCTTCCACCAGCTGACTGTCATAGTCACACTTTATGTTCAGTTTTCTTCTGTTTATTCCCTGATTTGGATTTATCGTGAGTATTTGTTTGCATTTATGGCCTTCTGTGCTCCCCTGAATCCCCTGTCATTGTCTTCTGTGTCATCCCCTGTTTGGTCCTGGGTCTGTGTATGTATCTGTTTATCCTTTGTCTCTGTCCTATAAGTTTTCTGTACCTGTTGCCATGCCCTGCTGTCTTTTTTTTTATTCCCCTTGTCCTCTCAGGCAGCTAGGTGAGCAGAACAGAAATCTGCTACCCTTATTGTGCCAAAACAGATTTACTTTGCCAAAAGAACAAAAGTAAAGTAAGTACAAAAGTACTGTATATTGTTGTAAACTCTTCTTGTAATAACTTTTAATACTTTATTTAAATTATTTTACCCATGAAGGACCCGACAGGATGGGGAATGGGTAAAGGAGGTGTGGAGAGGGGGAAAGAAAAGGGAGAGGAACAGACAAAAAGACAAACAAACCAACAACTAAAACAAACAGAAGACAGACTGCTTCTTCCACCGAAGAGGCCTCAACACGAGTCTGGTATCTGCACCTGTTAATGGAGAGACATTTGTATGTATGCATCTGTGTGTGTATATGAGAGTGTGCGCAAAGTAAGTGTGTGCATGTGAGTGGTTTGTCAGGAAACATACAAAGAGGGCGGCCAGTCGTAGCACAACCCCCCCCCCCCCCCCGGAAACCCAAGCAAGCAGGACAACGCCACCAACCCCCACAGAACACAAATGTCAGAGGCCAACAAGCCCCAGGAAAGCCAGGCATGCACCCCAGGAGGGACGGCTGAGGGAGGCCAGGCCACCAGGCGGCCGGCGCATCGGGCCCATGCCCGCAGATCCACCAATTCCCCGCCGCCCCCCCAGCAGGGCTAATACCAGTCCCCAGGCCCCAGATGCCAGGAGGCCAATGCCCCCACCCCCGGGCCAGAGACCGGCCCACACCACCGGCACGAGCCCCCTCAGGTAACCACACAGCAGGCTCGATCCCCACCCCAGCACCACCGCCACACACCCCGTGGACCCCCACAGCCAAAGAAGCCCCCCCCCCCCCATCCAGGGGAGCCCCAGCGGCCAAGAGGCACTACCTTTCAATCCAGCACCTCCCGACCAGCAGACGCACCCATTCCCATGCATTCACACCCTCATGCTCTCATACGCACCCACATGCACTCACTCACTCTTGCTTGCCCTCTCCCCCACACAATTCCGCACTCGCACGCCTGGACCCACCCACTCTCTCTCACTCCTGTACCCAGCTGCCAGGCAAAGCAGCTCAGGACCCGCCAGCATCGAGCCCCAGCACCCCCAGCACCACAAGCATGATGGACCAGCCACACCCACACCCAGTCCCACACATCTTGCACACATGAACATACACAGCAACAATAATCACAATAATGAACAATGGGCCGCATCCAGACGGCGCCCCACATGTCAAGCGACACCCCCAAGCACCCGCTGCAAGCCCACCAACCACCCACCTCAGATACACACCGACAGTGGCAGGCCGCCCCGCAGCCACAGCCACCCTAGAGCAAACCGACGGCAACACGGCTGCCAACCTGCTCCAACGGTCCCCCAACTCCCCCCAAGCACCCACAAACACCCAGTGCCAAGGACACTAGAGGCAATGCGACAAAGCACCCCGCCCTGTGACACAATGGCAGGGCGGCCGGGAGAAGGCCCTGAACCGCCAACCCCCAGGCCACCAGATGGGCCGCCCCAACAACGTCCCCCCACCCACACACACATCCTCTACTCCTGCACGTCCACCCACAGATACCTGCATACACACACACACACACACAGAGCCCCATGTGCACACACACAAACACACTCACCATCACACATGCCCACCTACACCCACACACAGCTCCACAGGCTCACACACAACACACACACACGCACCCACATCTGCACCCACACACACACACACAAACCCACTCACACCCAGTGAGTTTACAGTTTACAGTGAGTTAAACCAGTTTACAAGGGACAAGTGAAGACCCCATTATTTTTAAAAATTTCCCCCAGGCTGTCAGAGAGGAGCTAATGTTAATGTTTTTTAAAACAGTCATGATGTTTGACACAGGGACTCATGAAAGGTAAGTCAAAGATTTTTAGCGACCGACAGAGAGCCTGTTCAGCATCTAACCATGGGTTTCCTTGTGAGGTTGATTTTGTCCATTTACAAACAAACCGCAGTCTATTGGCTAAGAATGCCCTGCTGTCTAATTGCCCCTCATGGTTCCCACCTGTCCCGTGTTGTCTTGATTACTCCCCTATCCATATATACTGGTCTGTGTCAGTTTTGGTGTCATTGATGTTTCTGCCTGTGTCCTGTACATGTTCCTATCTTATGAGTTCTGCCTGCCTTGTTTAAGTTCCGGTTTGCAGCCCATGCACTGTTATTTATTTTGTTCCAGTTTGTTGTTAATAAAATAATTGTTTTTGCACCATACTCCTGCTTGCGCCTGGGTCTTCTCCACCACTCAACCTTATGACACTGACGATATATCCAGTTAAAGTCAGCAGCTCTCCAGCCGCACTATACAGTGTAGACAAGGAGCTGCTTCCCCTTCTGAGTTGCCGGATAGTTTGCCAGACTCTCTTCGAGGCTGACTGAAAGACTTGCTTCGTGGCCTCACCAAACGTCTCCCCCACCCAAGTTTTAGCCTCAGCAACTGCTCAAGTTGCATGCCGCTTGGCCTGCCAGTACAACTAAGCTGCTTCAGAAGTCCCTCAAGCCAACTAAGCTTGCCAGGACTCCTTCTTCAGCTTGATAGCCCCCCTGCCCTCTGGCATCCACCATTTGGTTGGGGGATTCCACCATGTGAGGCACTGATACACTTGCAGCCATAACTGAGCAGCCGCTTCAGCAGTGGAGGTGGAGAACATGGCCCATTCAGGCTCCATGTCTCCAGTTTCCCTCAGAATGTGGTGGAAGTTTTTCCAGAGGTGGGAGTTGAAGACCTCTTGGACAGGAGCCTCAGCCAGATGTTTCCAACACACCCTTGCTAGGTAGGTAGGTTTAGGTCCTCCGGGTCTGAATGGCATCCTCCCTGCTATTGAGGAAATATTGTAGAAATTCCTAGGTAAACAAATTTAAATGCTCATATACAATGGGGAAAATAAGTAATGAACACATCGTTTTTCTCATTAAACATATTTCTGATGGAGCCATTGACCTGAGATTTTCACCAGATATCAGTAACAACCCAAGAAATCCATACATACAAAGAAATCAAGGCAACTCTGTTCACAAAACAAGTTATATTTAATAAAGTGGAATGACACAGGGAACAAATATTGAACATGCTTGGTGAAATTCATTTAATATTTAGTAGAAAAGCCTTTGTTGGTAATAACAGCTTCCAGACACCTCCTGTATGGAGAAACTAGGTGCAGGCATTGCTCAGGAGTGATTTTAGCTTATTCTTCCTCACAAACTGTCTTCAAACCTTGAAGGCTCTGTGGGTGTCTTCTACAAACTGATATTCAGTGCATTCCATAGATGTTCAATTGGATTCAGGTCAGGTGACTGACTGGGCTGTTCTAGCAGCTTTATTTTCCTTCTCTGAAGCCATTTGAGGGATTCCTTGGCTGTGTGTTTGAGATTATTGTCTTGCTTAAATATCCACCCTCATTTCATCTTCAACATCTTGGCAGATGGCAACAGATTCTTGCCAAGTATGTCTCTGTACATTTGTCCATTCATCTTTCCTTCAATTGTATGAAGTCTGCCTGTACCATTTGCTGAAAAACACCCCACACCATAGAATAGGGTGGGCTATTGTCATTGTACAGTTGTACAGTGTAACAAAATTGTGGGATGATCATGATGCTCCCACTTTCAAACTTCACTGATGGTATGTTGTTTTGGGGCTGATGTGCAGTGCCATTTCTTCTCCAAACATGCTGTGTGTTGTGGCATCCAAAAAGTTCAATTTTGGTCTCATCTGTGTTATGTCCACAAACCCGCGCAATGACCAACGGAGGAGATAGCTGTGCTGGAACTGAACTTTATTACACAAAGTAGTAGAAATATAATACAGGTTATCCGGGCACTGATTCCCTATACTGCTGTATTCCGAGAGAGGCCTAAAATGGCCGGTTCTCCCCTCTTATAGACTGGCTAGATGACATCGCCAGCCGGCTGCATCATCACACCACTACCTGTTATAAATCCGTTTTTAACATTCACTCCCCCTCCCTTGGAAAAAAAAAACACAGAACACTTTAATAAACTGTAACCCTCCCCAATTTGGCATAAACAACAACAGTAATCAACAATCTTAACAAGGGTTAGTAGGTGGACCACCGCTCAATCCAACGTGGCTGAGTGGATTATTCTCCCACTCATCCTGGCAGCCGCACTCCCAACTAAACAGTCCTTTTTTTTTAACAGTCTTCCATGGGGAAGGCGGTTCTGCTGGAGGGGCCTTGTAGTGGGCTTGTGGTGGACGTGCCCCTGGCGACACCAATTTCAGCAGGCCCGGGTGCCATCCCTCTGGAGCCGTGGCATGCTCATCAACCACGTCCCAGCCTGGATCCCACACCAGCTGGATTGGCTCCAAAGCTGCATCCTGATGCGCAGCAGCTGCTCTCACCTCCCGCGGACAGATGGTCCACCGTTCCGATCCATCTGCCATCTGAACAGTGGCTGTTCTCAGCTGTGCTGCTATCTGCATACGGTTCGGCGGTGGAGACTATGTAAAGGCTGACTGTGAGCCCGGTCACTTGGTTCTGCGGACCCGAACCCAGTTCATCACCATGAGTGGTGCTCTGTACAGCTGCATTTGGCATTGTAGTCGAAATGGTGTGGTACTCACGTTTGCTGCGGCGCGTGCCTGAGGCCACTGAGACCATTTTGGGATTACCCAGGTGAGCCACTCGTCCCATGGCCATGTTGGATTAAGGAATTTCAGTCATTTGTGTTGGCTAATGACTTGGCTAATGCTAGTGAGTGTTATCAGCAGGCTGTGGTGAATTATTGCTTTGGCCCCAAGGGGCATCGCATGTTGGAAGCACTGGGTCCTGCAGAGACTCTTGAAGAGTGTGTCACCGTGATGGCCGAGCACTTCACTGCTCCATGGGATGTGATGGCCCAGAGGTTCATGTTCTACCGGTGCCAACAGTGAGAACACGAGTCGCTCTTCACCGTTTGGCTAGCACGTGCAAGTTCGGACACGTGGAGGGCAGACTGTTAGTGTCACAGTTGAAGAGGTACGCCACGAGTCCAGTGATGTGGGAGGTGCTGGAGACGGAACAAGACGACCAGACACCACGGGACAGCAGGGCACCGTGGAGCTAATTTGTGTCAAGCTAACTGAAGAGAACAGCACAGAGAGTGAGCATGGCAAAAAAGGAGAGCACAGCACAGAGAATGACCACAGCACCGCAGGCCCACTACAAGGCCCCTCCAGCAGAATTGCCTTTCCCATGGATGACTGTAAAAAATGACTGTTAGGTGCGTGGCTGCCAGGATGAGTGGCAGAATAATCCACTCAACTGCACTGGGTTGAGCGGCAGTCCACCCAATAACCCTAGTTAAGATTGTTGATTACTGTTGTTGTTTATGCCAAACTGGGGAGGGTTACAATTTATTAAAGTGTTCTTAACACTTTAATAAATTAAAATTAAATTTAAATAAATAACAATCTGACCAGACTATATTAATTCTTTTGACTCTGTCAGAAATCTTGCGAGGAGCTCCTGGTTATGACCGGTTTATGGTTAAATGATGTTCTTTCCACTTCTGAATGATGGCTCCAACAGTGCTTACTGGAACATTCAGCAGTTTAGAACTGCACCTTTAACTAATGCCATCATTATGTTTTGCAACAATAAGGTTGCAAAGGTCTAGATTTGGGGCCCTGAAATGTTTTTGTCCGCATTTGTTTTTACTAGTGGAGCAGAGGTCTGGAGCAGTGCAAGCATGAAGCATGATAGCATGATAGAAATATCTGCATGAAGCAGATATTTCATTTTAATGTTGGGAGGGACAATAAATAGAACATTTTCTCCAGAGTAAATATTTAGGGGACACTATATAAGTATTATTGTTGTCAGTCAAATTTATGAGAAAGAATCTACAAATGTACACTTATTGGGAAAAAAAACCTACAAATTTACAAGAAAAATGTCATAAATTTATGAGAAAGACAATTGCTAATTTAAAAGAAAAAATTTCACATTTACAAAAACTCAAGTTTACTAGAAAAAAAAATGCTAATTTAGTGAGAAAAATATGTAAATTTACAAGAAAAAACATCTTTTATAAAAAGGTTACAAATTTGCAAGTAAAAAATTACAGTTTTAAGATGCAACAACAGCAGATTTATGAGGAAAAAGTGACAAATTTACAACAAACAAGTTTTACATTTACAAATAAATGCTACAATGCTCCTGCACTGTGTAAATACAGTGGTGTGAAAAAGTGTTTGCTCCCTTCCTGATATCTCATCTTTTTGTATGTTTGTCACACTTGAATGTTTCAGATCATCAAACAAATTTAAATGTTAGACAAAGATAACACAAGTAAACACAAAATGCAGTTTTTAAATGAAGGCGTTTATTATGGGGGGGGGGGGGAATCTAAATCTACATGGCCCCGTGTGAAAAAGTGATTGCCCCCCTATTGTGGTACTTACGTGCGTAGTAAGACATGAATCACCGGATAGCTAAACGTTTTCACTTGACTGTAAAGCTGCTGAACTTCAAAGATGAGGAAATGTTCCATGAATTTGAAAGGACACTTGCACTTCCATTTATTAGTCAGCGTGTGAAGCCAAATGAAGTCACGTGAAACTGAAACATCAAAAATTGTACAATATAAATAAAAATGCACAAATATAGACAAAATGTATGTCCTTATATACAAGTCAGCTTACAAACAATGCTTCTCCAAGGCATACACAGGTGGATGTTTAAGGATACAAACAGGAGGTTGCAGCGGTGTCTGAGCTCTATGCAATGTGCTTCAACGAAACATGGCAGAAAAAAAAACTATGGTCATGTGACTATGAACAGCAAATAAGAAAAAGACCTCTAAAAGTGATGTAAACACAGATCATGAACGACTTGAACACAAAATAAAGGTCATGCATGAATATATGAGCATGTTACATTATACTCCCTGCCTGGTATTGAACACAATACCATTTCAAAAGAACAAACATTCAGTGGGAAGTCACCATAACTTTAGGGGGACATTAATAACACAACTTCAGTGATGGGGTGTAGAAATGTTCTGGAGGTACCTCCTTTGGTGACACTGAGCTTCAACTTCCTGACTTTGCCATCACTTGCAGGAAAGGTTTTAATGACCGATGCCATCGGCCACTGGTTTCTTTTCACCTGGGAGTCACGCAGAAGCACTAAGTCTCCTTCCCTAATGCTTGGATGGCTCTTCTGTCATTTTGAACAACTCTTGGAGTCTAGACAGGTCTTCACGCCTCCACCTCTCCCAAAAGGTGTTGGCCAGGTGCTGGACAGATCTCCATTGCTGGCAGTATAGATCAGCTTCAACAAAGCAGCCAGGTAGAGAAGGAGGAGTGCAAACTTTTTGGGTAAGGATCATAGTCGGAGTAAAAAGGAATGGTGCACTGGCATCAGTAGTAATGGTTGTCAGGGGTCTGGCATTTATTATAGCTGACACCTCTGCCATCAGCATGGAGAGGACTTTTTTGATTTTTTTTTTTTATTTTGTATACTTTATTGATCCCCAGAGGGGAAATTGAGGGCATCCACCTGGATGGATGAAGCAGCCACTGTACGGCGCTATCCCTTTACCATTCACACACACATTCACACCTAGGGCCACTTTAGAGTCTCCAATTAACCTAACCTGCATGTTTTTGGCCTGTGGGAGGAAACCGGAGAAATCCCGGAGTAAACCCATGCAGATACGGGGAGAACATGCAAACTCCACACAGATCACTGTTGGTCAAGGGCTGCAGGGATGGAAATTTTCTGCCGATCCGCGGATTTCCGCCGATTTATTTTCAAATTGATCATTTCTGTGAATCATCTAAATCCGTTGAGAAAATTGTAGGGGGGTAAGGTACCTTATTGTTACCGATTTTAGCGAAAATCAACACGATTACATAAGCGCTCGGCGCTTCCCCGGGTCAAGTCTCCTGCGATAACCCGGATGTGTTGTGTTCAAGCTACTGCTGTATTGTAAACAGCCCTGCAATTGGATAGTTGCAAACAATTGGACCAATCAAATGGCTCGTTGTATGCTTTGTCAAAAATTCATGGCGGCTTGTTCTCAGAGATGTGATTTTTCCAGTAATTCGCCGAATTCCGCTTTATTTTATCTTCCAGGAAGATAAAGTACGTTAAGTACGTTAGCGGCTTGTGGTCCACGAACGCAGTGAAGATGCGCCCTTTCAGGCAGAACTGGAAGTGGCATATGGCCAGGTGGAGAGCCATTAACTCTCTGTCGAACACGCTGTATTTACGCTCACTGTCGTGCAAAGACCTGCTAAAAAAAAAGGTGAGCGGCTGCCAAGAACTGGCAACGCATTGCTCCACGACGGCCGCTATGCCCACGTCCAAGGCGTCGGTAGTGAGCGCTATCCGAGCCGCCGGGTCTGGGTGCGCCAGTGTTTGCCAGAGCTGTTTTAACCTCAGAACGCCTGCTGCCGTTCAGAAGTCCAGTCAACTCTGTCCGCCGGTTTCCGTTTCTTGAGTGCGGCGTACAACGGCTGTTTGAGCTGGGCTGCGCGGGGGAGGAAACGGTTATAAAAGTTAGCCATCCCCAAAAACTTCTGCAGCGCCCTGACATTGATGTTGAGGAGAAAAAATAGCAAAACAATTTAGTTACATTACTTTTATGATTCCAAACAGTTTGAAATTGACAGTGCACAGTGGATATTGACTCATAACTTTTGAATATTTCTAAGACTTGGCTGCATCAGTGATTGTGCAAAATGAACTGCTCAAGACTCAATGGAGATTGAAACTGGTGATCCGAAATGAATGCTGAAATTATAAAAAGTAATGGTATGTTGGAATTTTATTTCTATTATGGAATAGATAAAATTAACTGATTTTGATTTGATCAAGTGTTAAAGCATGTGATGGATAATGCTTATTGGAATATTTTAGGAATGCTATCTTCTTGGAACATAAGTCAATATTATACAGTAATAAGTGGCATTCAGCTGTTTGTTTTATGTCATTTAAGCACAGTTCTGGTACTTAAAAATCATAAAAACCCAGGAGCTTCGGGGGGGCTTTGCCCCCCTTGCCCCTGACCCCGCTGGGGGACTGTGTCCTCCAGACCCCCTGCTAAATTTTCAGATAATTTCCCCAACCCCAAATCACATCCCTGGTTCGTGTTGGAATTCTGAGCTTTCGGTATTGTTTTCAGCAGAATTATGAGATTTTTATCGAAGGATCAGGAGTCAGTGCTAGAAATAGACAAAAGTGTCAAAAATAAGTTCTGATGGAACTGGCTTGAGAGAAAAGTGACGGTAAAGGTGAAAATTGGCTCAAAGTTCGACGAGGTAACAGAAACACTCGGAGAGTTTCTGAAGAAACCAGAAAAGGAGATGAAGTTCAAAGGTCAGAGACTGACACAGCTTGCTGCCAAAAGGAAGAAAGTTTCACATTAGAAGTGACTTGGTGACCAGTGTAAATAGTGTAATAAACTCTTATAGAACTGTTAAATATGTTGGACTAAAGACAGTGAAACAACATTGAAGAAAAAATAAGTTAACTTTTCATTAAATTTAATGATTTATCTAAGTCTAGTATTTCATTTTTTTAATCATTTTGTTCAGTCTAAATTACTTTTGTTTTACTGAAAACCTCCCAGCCCCCCCATAAGTCAATCGACCAAATTAGATTTCAGCTGAAATCAGAATTTCCTGTTGCCATCCCTGGGGCTGGGATCGAACCAGAGATCCCATGGCCAAGGGTGAGTTGCTGTGCTGGTGCAGTGCTAACCACTGCGCCACTGCACTGCCCTAAGACTTTGTGGTTAAGGTGAGAAGACGGGAGCTGGGACAGCATGGAATCCAAAATCCTTCTGGAGACCCCGATCATCCATTCCCATACGCCCCCCATGTGTGATGAATGGGGTGGATTAAAGATCCACATGCAGCCTTCTTCACTGAGGAACCTTGAAACATTGGGTTCTTTGTCCTCCTGAAAAAGCATTTTTAGTTCTTTGCAGGCTCCTTTAAAGTTGGTTCCACAATCCGATCGAATCAGCTTTGCTGGACCACGTATAGCAAAGAATCTGCGAAGAGCATTTATGAAGCTGATGTATCCATGCTTTCGATGAGCTCTATGTGTACTGCATGAACACTGAGGCAAGTAAAGATGACTGCTCATCCCTTGCTGCATGCAGCACCTCCTCAGGTACATCTGGTCGAGACACTCCATGGGCCAAATACATCAATGCCAACATTGGTGAAAGGTGGCTCTGTGCTTAACTGACCTGAAGGAAGCTCTGCCATCTTTTGTTCAGCTGTCTTTCCTCTTAGCTTATTGCAAATCACACACTTGTGCAAAAGCCTAGCAATGCACCTCTTGGCTCCAACAATCCAGATACCATCTGAACGTAAAGCACCTTCAGTGAAGATCCGCCCTTGGTACTTTGCTCTCTAGTGGTAGTGGTGGATAAGCAGAGTGCCAATGTGGCTTCACCCAGGGATGATAAGAGGATGTTTCTCATCTTCTGTGAGAGATGATTGGTGAAGCTGGCATCTAATTCTCAGGAGTCCATTGACATCAAGGAATGGTTCCAACTTCCTCGGTGAACTTGCTTTAGGGATATCTAAATATCACTTTAGGCAAGATATCTCTCTTTCGCATGCTTCATTTTGGACACAGTTGATGATGACCTGCTTTGCCTTTGCCAAACTATCAGCTGTGTGAGCTTCTGTACATAGATGCTAACCTTTACATCCAGTGCTGTCCTTATCTCTTACAGCCTGGGTCTTCTTGTTTTCAGCAATGTTGATCAGAGTAGCTGTAGCTCTGATGAGAGACTGCCAGGTGGAATATCTTGTGAATTGTTGAGAGCCCAGGTTTGTCGTCGTACATGCTGTTAGGTCAGTTTGAACCGCTACATCAGAATCTGGATTGACGGGGTCAAAGGATGTTTCCACTGGAACATCTTCATTTTGAGGTTGCAGAAGAAACTTAGGACCAGAGAGCCATCTTGTGTTTGACAGCAGTGCTGCAGGTACCAATCTGGTTGCCACATCTGCTGGATTCTGACTGGTTGGTACATAGCGCTATTGTTCATGGCTTGAAAACTTCCTGATACGTTCATTGCTGTTACTGACATAAACAAAGAACTTGCAAGTAACATTGTGAATGTAGCCCAGCACTACCTTGCTGTCTGTATAAAACACAACCTCATCAATCTTGCTATCCAGTTCTCTGCTCACAAGTTCTGCAATCTCAACTGCCAGGACTACTGCTCCTAACTCAAGCCGTGGGACTGTATGGACTGTCATAGGAGCTAATTTGGCCTTTCCCATGACAGACCCGACATGGTCTGTGTCATTTTGATCTAACACCTTCAAGTAGGCCACCACAGCGATGGCTTTCACAGAGGCATCTGAAAAGACATGTAGCTCCACGCGTTGAGCATGAGAAACAGATGTCCTTGTGTAGCAACGAGAAATTTCAAGATGTTCAAGGGCCTGTAGTGAATCTCTCCAGGAAATCCAATCTTCTTTTCTTTCTAGCGGAAGGGGCTCGTCCCAGTCGGTGTTACCATGAGTGAGTTCTCTCAGTAGGAACTTTCCCTGTATAGTGATCGGTGCCACTAACCAAAGTGGATTGAACAAGCTGTTCACTGTAGCAAGCAAACCTCTGTGAGTGAAGGGCTTATCTGTACCTGAGACTTTGAAAGTGAACATATCATTGCTTAGATTCCAGTTTCAACCTAGACTGTGCTGCAGTGGAGGAGAGTCGGTGTCTAAGTTGGGATCTTTCAAGTCCTTGGCATACTCAGATGAAGGAAATGCCTGCATGACTGCTAGACAGTTGGATGTGATTTTGTGAAGGTATAGGTTTGACATACTTAGCACATCTTGTACTGCTTGGAGTAAGCCAACTGCTTCAGGTACTGTGGGCAAAGACGTGAGGCCGTCGTCCACATAGAACTCTCTATGTACAAACTCTCTTGGTGCAGAGCCAAACTCAGCTTCTCCATATAGTGCAGCTTGTCGGAGACCATAGGTTGCTACAGCTGGAGACGGCCTGTTGCCAAATACATGAACCCGCATACAATACTCCACAACTTCATCCATTGGATTGTTGTTCCTGAAGCACAGAAACCGAAGGAAGTTTCTGTGATCTTTTCTCACAAAAAAACTGTGAAACATCTGTTCAATGTCTGCAGTAACTGCTACCTGCTCACGTTGAAACCGTATCAGAGCCCCAATTAATTTGTTGTTCAGATCTGATCCATTCAGCAACACATCGTTGAGAGACACTCCAAGGTGCTGTGTGCTGGAATCGAAAACAGAGTCTGGCCTGGCTTGCGGGGATGGTATACTCCAAATGTGGGGAAGTACCAGCACTGTTCTCCTTCTTTTGATGGTGGGGCCAGCTCTGTATGCTCTTTGTCAAAGATCTGCTGCATGAAGGTGAAAAAGTGTTGCTTCATCTAAGGTTTCCTTTCAAAGGAACGACAAAGAGCTTTTATGTAACTCTCAGCTTGCTCCCTGTTTGGCAGATGAGGTCTTGACGTGCAAAAGGGAAACGGGGCTACCCAGCTGTTTCTTTCATCATTGAATATCTCCCTATCCATGAGATCAATGAATTGCTTGTCTGCAATAGAAGGGGCAATTTTGTTGTCATCTTTGGTGTGCTGGAAGATCTTGTTTCCCAATGAGTCATCCTCCATGTATCGAGTGAGGACATGAGTGAGCTGTAAATCTTGCACGTCACGAGAGCTGCGAGAGCTTACACTGTTCTCTGCGAACTTCTCTTTTATTGTAAGATGATTTGGACATGGTGTGAAGTAAGAGGGGCGCCCATTTTCAAGAATGTGAGTGCGAAAATCCCTTACGTTCATAGGTTTGTGTGCAGCACCAATGCAGGCTTCTCCAATGATGACCCAACCGAGGTCCAAGCGTTGGGCATATGGAACATTACTGGGTCCATTGTTCTGGTCTCTTACCTTGTGCACCTCACGTCCAAGGAACAAAAGTATTTGAGCATCTATGTCAAGTGGAGGGATATGCTCTGCGATGGAGTTTAGGTGTGTTTGCTACTCTGCCACTTCTGGAGTAGGTATCTCTAGCCTGTCATTGGGTATGTAGTTGCACTTTATTAGAGTCGGTAGGTTTACGCTGAGACTCTTATCCAAAGGTTGTGTGATGAAGCCCATGGCTCTCCTCCCAGACATCTCAGTGAGGCCTGCACATATCCGGAGTGTGTAGTGTGCTTCTTTGCCTTCACTGCCAAAGAGGTTGAAGAATTCTGATCTGGCAAGTGACCGGATACTCTGGTCATCCAGAATAGCATAGAGTCTAACAGACCTGTCTGGACTTCCCATCAGATGCACTGTGATGAGGCAGATTTCTGAGCAAGACCGTGGAGTATTACCTTCACCACATATTTCTGTACATTTAGAGTTCACTGTGGGAGATGACTTGTCTTCTTCCTCCCTGCCATTCTCTGACTTGGGGGGCTGAGCAATCCATGGAGCAGGTCCAGGGTGGAGAACTGTTATATGCTTGTCACTTTTGCCCTCTTTACATTGCGGTGTGATTTTACAATCATTGGCAAAGTGTTTGTTCGAAAAACAGTATCTGTACATATGCCAGCATTGTGGAGAAATGCTTTTCGTTCTTCAATGGTTTTGGCTGTAAAATCTCTGCAGTGTTTGAGGGGGTGAGGCTTTTTGTGGATGGGGCAAATCTTGCTGACATCTGGCCTTGTAGCAGGTGTCTGTATTGATAGAGATAGGCGTAGAAGTGACCTCTGTCTTTTTCAAAGAAATGAAGTTTCTTGAAGAGCTGATTTTTTTAATTTTTTTTTTGCTATGTTGTCTGTACAAGCTGAGGAAGACAGAGAAAACCTTGGATCATTACAGATGTAAGCTTCTCGGCAGACAAAGTCAGCAAAATAGGTGAGTGGTGGGAAGTGGACCTTGAATTGTTCTTTGTAGTTGCTACCATGATTGATCCATTTTTCTTGAAGAGTAAATGGCAACTTCTCCACAGTGGGATTCAGTCCTCTTGGGGTATCTAGGCAAGCTAGCCCAGGCAAGGTGCCTTTACATTGTACTGATACTAGCTCTTGTAGCTGTCATATGTCTGAGCATCTGTCCTCAGCGCTCAGACTCCCTTTGTAGTTTTAAGTGTTTTTTCTGTTCATTATTATTTCCTAATTAGGTCTGTTATGTTGTTTGGGTTATTCGAGCCCCTTTCCTCCATTCCAGACACACCCACCTCTCACAGCCTGTTTCCCCAGTCCATCTCAGCTGTGAGTGATTGATTGGAATTAGGTCACTGCCCGCCCCTGGCCACACCTGCTGCTTGTTGCTCCTAATTTCACCCCTGTATATTTAAGTTCTGCATTTTCTCTGTTTGCTGCACGATTAGTTATCTTCTGTGATTGTCAACTTAGAATCTAATCTGTGATTATCTCCAGATCACATGAGCTGTTCACATGAACAGCTTCTTCCCCTCTGCCATTAGACTGCTGAACACTAAGTGACTCTCGTGCACCATGTACAGCAGCTCAACCAGACTCATGTCAATCATCACTGTTTTCTTCCTGCATTACCGACTGCACTATATAGTTCTCCACAGTATCTGCTGCTGGCTAATATATATTTTAACTGTTGACCAGTATCACTTAATCTTATCCTACACTTTATTACATGTATAGTTTATTTCTCTTATCTTATCATGTTTAATGTTGCAGCATTGTACCGAGACAAATTCCTAGTTTGTGTACTACATGAACAATGGCAATAAACCTGATTCTGATTCTGATTCTGATTCTGATTCTGATCTCCTCTGCATCCACTGGGCAAAGTCGGCCCAGAGACGCCACTTGTAAGTGTTCTTGTTATTTCATATTTTGTATTCTGCACAGTTTTTTGGACTTTGTTCTTTCTTTCATTAAAATGTCACGAGTGTATCCAGCACCTGCGTCTGTCTCCTTGCCCCATAGGGCTAGTACATGACAGCAGCAAGTCTCCAAACTCTCTTAGCTTTTGAAGATCCCTGTTGCTGATCTTCGGAAAGTTCTCCATTCTGTCAAAGAGAGCCTTCTCAATCCTTTCTGGTGACCCATAACACTCCTGAAGACGAGACCATGCCATTTTGAGACCCCGTGCCATGTTGTTGATGTGTACAACTCTAATCCTCTTAACTTGTTCTGAAGACTGTGGACCTAGCCATTTAATTAGCAGATCTAGCTCTTCACCACAGGTGAATTCTGCTCCTTCAATGGAATTCAAAAAGCTTGACCTCCATCCCCAGTAGCTGTCGGGATGACATCAAATTTTGTGAGACTAGAACTGAGCAGCTCTCATCTTGCAAGGAATTTAGTGATGTCACCAAAGCCCATATGGTCAGCAGGAGGACCCCGCAGTGGTTGCTTTAGAAGAGGTAAGGGGGGAGGATGGGGTAAGGACTTGGAGTATAGGCTGCAGGAGTGAGCATCGGAATCTGGCTTTAGAAGCTGCATATTAGGCATTTGCCATCTAACCTGACTGAGGGGAGCAAGGGAGATGTCTGGATTGGCAGTATTGAATGCAGCAGGATTTCCTTTAATAATAAACACCTTCATTTAAAAACTGAATTTTGTGTTTACTTGTGTTATCTTTGTCTAATATTTAAATTTGTTTGATGATCTGAAACATTTAAGATAAGATAAGATAAGCCTTTATTAGTCCCACAATGAGGAAATTCCAGGATTGCAACAGCACAGGGATAGCAACACTCAGAGCAATAATTTAGAAGATAAGAAAATAAGAACAGTGAATATACATACGTACACACACACACACACACACACACACACACACACACACACACACACATATATATATATATATATATATATATATACAGTGTGGAGCATTGTAGCTAGATGGACTAAACAACATAACTGTCTATTTAGTTACCCTTCATGGTATGAATATGTACCCATACATATTGCCACCCTCCATAGCGACTGATATTGTCCTAGTTGTAGACTGGAGGGGACCATTTGTGTAAGTCTGTTGCGTCTTTTGCATTCAATACTATTAGGCCATCACGTATTTTTTTGCGATCTCTGCAAGCAGCCCTGCTTAGGTTATACAGTCTGACAGCCGTAGGTAGGAAGGACCTGCGAAACCTCTCGGTCACGTATCTAGGATGATGTAGTCTACTGCTAAATGAGCTCCTCAGTGCGTCCAGTATGTCCTGCATAGGGTGGGACTCGGACTCCAGCAGAGATGACAGTTTAGCCACCATCCTTCTCTCTCCTATCTCCTCCATTGGGTCAAGGCGTTGCCCCAGGACAGAGCGAGCTTTCTTGAGTAGTTTGTTCAGTCTCTTCCTATCGGGTGCTGTAATGCCGTTGCCCCAGCAGACCACTCCAAAAGTGATGGCTGATGTCACCACCGTGTCGTAGAATGTCTTCAAGAGCACCCCTTGTACACCAAAAGACCTGAGCCTCCTCAGTAGGAACAGCCTGCGCTGTCCCTTCTTGTAGAGTGCTTCGGTATTGTGTGACCAGTCTAGTTTATTGTTCAGATGAGCACCCAGGTACTTGTAGGATGTCACCATCTCAATGTCTGTTCCCTGGATGTTTACTGGTGCTGTGAGGGGTTGTCCTTGCCTGCGGCAGTCCACCACCAGCTCCTTAGTTTTCCTCGCGTTGATCTGGAGGCAGTTCCAATGGCACCAGTCCACAAAGTCCTGGATAAGTCCTCTGTACTCAGCTTCATCTCCATTGGAGATGAGACTGACGATTGCAGAGTCATCAGAGAACTTCTGTACATGGCAGTATGTTGTGTTGTGTGAGAAGTCCGCAGTATAAAGGGTGAACAGGAAGGGAGCCAAAACCGTTCCCTGGGGAGCCCCCGTGCTGCCGATGATCGTGTCGGACACACAATCCCGGGTTCTCACAAACTGTGGCCGGTTAGTGAGGTAGTCCAGGATCCATGATGACAGGTGCTGGTCCACCCCTGTGCACAGTAGCTTGTCCTTCAGGATCATCGGTTGGATGGTGTTGAAAGCACTGGAGAAGTCAAAGAACATGATCGTCACCGCATTCCCGGGCTTCTCCAGGTGGGACAGGGAACGGTGAAGGAGGAAGATCACTGCATCTTCCACCCCAATGCCATGCTGGTAGGCGAACTGGAGTGGATCCATCGCTGGTCCCACCAGGGGGCGGAGTGTGACAAACATACAAAAAAATGAGAAATCAGGAAGGGGGCAAACACTTTTTCACACCAGTGTAACTGTGTACTCATGTATATTTATTTATTGCTTAGGCTAACCAGTTCTTATCTTATTTACTATTGCTCTGAGTGCTGCTATCCCTTTGCTGCTGCAATCCTGGAATTTCCCCATTGTGGAACTAATAAAGACTTATCTTTTCTTATCTCAAATGTAGTAAATTAATGAGAAAAGCTGCACATTTTAAAGAAAAAAATTGTCCCCCGGGCCCCTTGATTTACGCCCATGTCACCAGGGTGTTCTGCTGTGGGAGGAGCTTGATGATGGCAGCTACTTTCAGAACAGACTTTCACAACTTTGTTGTTCTTACCTCTGAATTTTGAGGAAATGTCTCTTCAAAATTCCCATGCATGCTTGCTCTCATAATGCCATTTCATATTGGAAATCTTTATTATAGGTATGCTCTCCTGGCATATTAAGCACATTGGTCTTGTGCTGGTAGGAGGGAGAACAAATCCAAATTGCTCAGTCCATTCGTCTTTGAATTGCCAATTTTCACTGTCCACTTTTCTTTTAGCAGTGAACTTGGAACATGCCATTTTCGTTCAATCTAGGCTCCCACTACTGGCTACCGCTCCAAAAGTGAAAGTAAAAAGGTGCTGTAGCCATTCACGCACAGACACACTGTCAGCGCATCGTTGGCATGGAGATAACAGTCCACATTTACAAGTGCTGACCAAACCAAAACACACAGTCATAGTCATAGTACCTTTATTGGTCTCCCTTCAGAGAGATTTGTCTTGGACAAAGGGGTCTGCTGCACAACAAAACACATACGATACATGCAACCAATACATAAATAAACCACTAAGAATAGTGAAGGAATCACAGCTCGGGGGTCACAAATAGGGGGCATGCATTGGCATTCTCTGAATTATCCTTTAAACGTACACAATCACGGCTACATTATACTATACATTTTTTAAGAATTACATCTTCACTATTCTCTCTTTCTTGTTAAATTTGTCACTTTTCACTTCCTTTTTTGTTTACGAAGCATTGACTCTCTCCCTTAAATGAGATTAAAAATTGTACTCTTAAATTGTTTTTGTGTGCCCTCTCTCTTATCTTTTTACCTTTTAAACTTACTCCCTGCTTGTTTCAGGGTCAACAGTTTCTGAAACCCGACCTGAATTGCTTTCTGTATGTGCTGTTTTTCTTTTAATATCTTCCTGCCTGCCGCTGGGACTACAGATGGACATTAGTGAGAACACTATAGTCTGGTACAAAGCATCTTTACCCTGTGTTTAATGTTTTGTTTTTTTTTGTTTTTTTTTTGTACATGGTCCCAGACAAATAAACCAATAAACTAAACTAAACTAAACTAAGCTCTGTGGTGACTGACAGGTTGTAATGCCACGTATTATCCAATCAGCATGGTCGTGACATCATGTATTATCCAATCAACATGGCCATGATTCCGCGTATTATCCAATCAGCATGGAGTCAATCCGACACCCCGCACATACTGAAGGGCATGAAGAGACAGAGCGGTGACAGAGTGGTGGCTAAACTTTTATTGATAAAGAATTGCATATTTTGACTGAGTGACTCCATACTTGGGGATGCACATCCTCATAACCTCAGCCAAGTACTTATAAAATCTGAGGCCAGTCTGATGAACGGTTCAAGAGATATGCGTGGAACAGACACACAGATAGACACAGATACACACAGACAGACACAGATACACACAGACAGAGATCTACTACATTTCTATCTTAATCAGGCTTTACAGGGCCAAATGTAGGCTGTGTTTGAAAGTGGAATACAAAGAGGTGTAGCCTATATGTAGGCAATCACATGTTAGACTTTGACAAATATAAAAGGGAGTAAATGGCACAAAGATTTATTTGATTGTGTGAATATTAATTACACAATACTTAAATATTGAAAATGAATGGGACATCCAGTATTAGCGACTGTTTCAGATTCCTTGTTTATTTGTTTGTCAGATCACTTATCTGGCTGATCTTTTATCATTTATATTCAAGATGATAGTGTATCTTTCACTTAGGGGAATGGGAGTTGTTCAGTCATCATTATAATTATTTTAGTTTGTTACTGTTCCGTGATGGAGTTAAGTGTAATATTGAATTTCGTCTGTGTATCATCAATAAATTCATGCAGTACTATAACAGGACATGTTTACAAATATTTGAGACCCATTGTAGTGCATCATTTTATATTTTAGCAATATTTTGCTATTAAAAGTTTTTTTTAAAACTTTCATGCTAAGATTGAGGTGGTGCTTATATTGTCACGCTGGGGAGATACTGAGGCCAAATAATGATCTGAACCTTGAGGCGTGACTGGCAAAGACAAACAATGTGAGCGCCGCAGCTCTATTGTAAGCATTTAGTTTTTTATTGATGCGAGAAGATTATTTATTATTATTATTATTATTATTATTATTATTATTATTATTATTATTATTATTATAAAGCGGCATGATAAAATAAAGGCAGCGATGGAGTTTTAAGTTGGTTATCGGAATACCTCCCCAGCCCTCGTGCTGCGGGCTGAGGTGATGTCCTCAGGCTCTCAGAGAAGAGGAGACACACAGTGCGTGTGTCCAGCAGCAGTTGAAGAGTGAGTGAATGAGAGAATGAACATGAAAATCAGACAGCTTATATACTCAGCTCAGACAATACATCAAAGACATTCACAGCAGTCAGTCTGGGCATTTGCATATCAGAGGTACAGACAGGATGCATGAACACAATGCATGGATGACACTTTAACCTCACAGCTGTAAACGCAGCATGCAGCGGAAAAAAACCCAGGAGTGCGAGCTGACTGTCTCTGTGTGTTGTGGGGGGGTTGAATTCAACCCGCTACAATTAAGCCAAAACTATCTCATTTTTGACCCTCTAAACATGAACCAAAATGCATTTTTTTTTCACACACACCTCAGACCCAGTTAAAAATTTTACAAACTGGAAAAAAATATGTGACCCATGCTGAAAATTTTCCAGCGTATCCAGCATATGGTTGATATGTCCCACATTTGTAGAGCAAAGGTTGCTCTACAAATGTGGGACGATGGTACAAACCTTTGCAGTTTGTACCATCAGCTGTCCAGTGCTGTTCTGATAGATATGCCAAACTGTCAGAACACTGGAGGAGGTGGATCCAATCACCTGATCGCTCGAACAACAGAGCTCAGCTGTTTTCCATGATAAATCAGCCTCAGGGCAATAGCACACGCCATGCATTATCTTTTTCTTCACTTTATTGAAAAGAACTTTTGTTTATTGCCATCAGTTAGCATGCCTTTGAGCCAGGTCGTATCTCGCCGCTGCTTCTCCCAGCATTTTCTGTGTTGATTTGTCAGACCCAGTCCCCACTGATGCTCCGCCCAGTCTACTCGCGCACCTCATGTTATCCACATATGCCAAATTATCCTTTAGACCTATGCAATCACTGCAATTTTATGGTATAATTTTTTTAAGCATTAAATTTTCAGTATTATGTATTTCTACTCAAATTTGTCGTTTTTCACTTCTTTGTTTAGTCCAGGGAATACTGCGGTGACTGACAGGTCATGATGCCGCATATTATCCAATCAGCATGGCCGTGATGCCACGTATTATCTAATCAGCATGGAGTCAATCCGAAACCCCGCCCACACTTGACAGAGCAGTGGCTAAACTTTTGTTGATAAAAATTACATATATTGACTGAGCGACTCCATATTTGGGAATGCACACCCTTATAACCTTAGCAAAACACGTTTAAAATCTTAGGCCAGTCTGACAAAAGGTTCAAGAGATATGTGTGGAAGAGTCACACAGATAGACATACATCATCATCTTCATAGCAGTCTGTCGTGGGCGACAATGACTGTTTCATTTAGGTCTGATCAGATTCCTCCACACAGCTCTGTCCTTAGCCTTCTGCTGCCAGGAACTCCTGTCTATGTCCAACTTCTTCAAGTTTCTTTTTACAGTGTCTTTAAATCTGAGCCTTGGTCTACCCTGATTGTGTTTGCCCTTGCATAACTGTGAGTAGAGTAACTGCTGAGGGAGATGCTGGTGGTCCATCCTCTCAACATGTCCGAGCCATCTCAGGTTCATCTGTATTAGCATGTCCTCTACTGATGGTAGACCAGCTCGTTTCAACACTTCTGTGTTGGTTATCTTGTCTTTCCATGAGATGTTCATTATGGCTCGAAGGTGTCTCATCATGTACGCGTGGAGTTTCTTCACCTGCACTCTGTAGACAGTCCAAGTTTCACCACCATACAATAGAGTAGCCAGTACTGTCCCTCTGTACACTTTGCATTTCACACGGATAGACACATGTCAATTGCTCCACAGTGTCTCCCTCAAGTTTCCAAACACAGCGCTCACTCTTCCCATTCTAAGAGATAGTTCATCCTCCAGCCTAGCATTCTCTGAAACAGTACTCCCTAGGTACTTGAAAGTTTTGCACTTGACTAGTGGCTCTGTGCCAGTGCTGATCTCTTCTGGTAGTGATGTTGATAATTGGAACTTTGGTGGTTGATAAAGGAATTCTGTCTTCTTGATGTTGATTTGGAGGCTGAATTGGCTTGCTTCTCTTGCAAATTTCTCCACTAAAGATTGCATATCTTCCATGCTGTGTGCAACTAGAGCACTGTCGTTGGCAGCGAGCATTTCTCTTACTACCTTTATTGATGTCTTATTCTTGGCTTTAAACTGTGCCACATTGAACAAGTCTGCTTCTTTCCTTGTTTGAATGTATACTCCTTCTGAAGTGTCTTTGAAGGCCACCTCAAGCATGGCTGCCAGATACAGCGAGAAGAGTGTAGGTGCCAACACACACCCTTGTTTCACCCCGTTGCTTACTGAAAAGTCTATAGATACTGAACCACTCATTGCCATGTTTGCTTGCATACCTGTATGGAGTGCCTCAATCAGGCTGACAAACTTCTCTGTACAACCATATTTCTTCAGTACCTGCCAAAGTCCTTGTCGCGAAACAGTATCGAAGGCTTTACTGAAGTCTATGAAGACTACATAAAACGGAATGTTCTGTTCGATACACTTTTCTTGAACCTGTTTCAAGCAGAAAATCATGTCCATTGTGCTTCTTCCACTTCTAAAGCCGCACTGGGTTTCCGGTAGTACATTCTGCGAGATGTGTTCACTGAGTCTGTTAAGTAGTACACGTGAGAGAATCTTACCAACAGTGGCTAGCAGTGATATACAGTACCTCGGTAATTTCCACAATCTTTCCTGTCACCTTTCTTGAACAAAGGCACAATACTTGCATCCTTCCAGTCTTGAGGTACTTTCTGGGCATCCCATATTTCTTGGATGAGCTTGTGCAGGCTGTTGGTCAGCTGAACACCACCAAATTTCCACAGTTCAGCTGGAATTTCATCCCTTCCTGGAGCTTTACCATCTTATGTTGTCCTGATAGCTGCCATTAGTTCATCAAAATTTGGTGGTTCATCCAGACTTGATACAGCTGGTCGCTGCACTAGAGCTTCTTTAGCCTCTTCAGTGAGATCTCCAGGGTTGTTTAGTAGATGGTCAAAGTGGTCTGCAGATCTGTCCAGGATCTTGTCTTTCTCCTGCAAAACCATTTCACCATCCATTGCCTTTAGTTGGATCAATCCTCTTGGTTTAGGGCCGTAGATTTCTCTCAAACCTGTGAAGAAGTTTTCATGTCCTTCCTGTCTGCTGCAGTTTGAAGTTTCTCCGCTTTTTCATCCCACCAGTTGGACTTCATCTCTCTGGTGTACTTCTGTAGCTCACTCTGAGCCTTTGTGTATTTCATCTTCTTCGACCTTGTGTTACAATGTAGGTTTTCCTGCCTAGCTGTATTCCTCGTTTCTAGTAGTTTCTTCAGGTGTTCATCATGCTCATCAAACCAATCTTGATGTTTCCTTTCAGGGTAGCCTAATATATCACTCAAAGTCTGATACACCATATTCTTCAGTGTTGCCCATTTCTCTTCTATGTCATTCTCTGAGTTGTTGCTGTCCCAGTCTTTCGAGTTTTCATCCATTTCCTGTGTAAGTTCTTCCTGCTTCATGGCCTTTCAGTGCACTAGTGTTTAGCTTCCGTGGTGGCTTCGCACCCGTCCTGTAGTGCTGTTTTCGTCTCCAAATCCTTAATCTAGATCTCAGCATAACTTGATCAGTACCACAGTCTGCGCCTCTCATTGCTCTGGTGTCCAATACATCCCTTATGTCTCTCTGCCTGACTATGATGTAGTCTAATAAGTGCCAGTTCTTGGATCTTGGGTGCATCTATGTCTTCTTGTGTGTGTCCTTGTGCTTAAATAGAATGTTGGTTATCACAGACAGAGATATGCTGCATTTATAGATAGATGTATGGATTACTTAGGTTGCTACTGATATCTGGTGAAAATCTCAGGTCAATGGCTCCATCAGAAATACGTTTAATGAGAAAAATGTTGACGTGTTCAATACTTACTTTCCCCACTGTATGGCACTATACAGTACAACTCAAATAGGAACAGCAGCAATAGCATAAAGCCACAGTTAAAGATCTGAAATAAAGAGACACATTGTTGGTTGGAGAGAAATCAGTGCTACAAAGAGACTGAACTAAAACCTGAATGAACATCTGCAGTGCTGTTACAAGATGAAAAGGTATTCCAAAATAAAACAAGAGAGCAAATAATCAACTCATTTCCTTTTAATTCATGTTCCTGGTTGCTTGTAAATAACGACTACAGTGAATTTGCCATGAAATTAAACCCAGTAATGTTTCATGTACTGCAGGTACTGACAAATACCAATAAATATAATCAGATTTCTTGTTTAAATTGTTAAAATGTGTTCAGACTATTAGCTATAAAGGTTTCATGTACAGTGGCAGATAGACCATATTTCAAAGCTGTTTAGGTGTGTACTGCATGAGGAAGCACTGAGAGGTAAAAAGAACAAACTTATCCTAAATATCTAAACTCTACAAGGTGGAGCTAAATCCAAATATGGTGTCTAATGAAACAGGGAGAGGAGCTAAAACTGCTTTTATCAGATAATGGATGAACTGAGAGGAAACCCAAGGACCACTAATGACTACATTTAACTTTTTTGTTAGCTTGAAATGAGCAATATGAGTCTCCTGTTTTAAAAAAAAAAGCATTTCTTCAAAAACAAAAGTCTGAATGAGACAGATGTTAGGTTGATGGAAGAAACAGAGGTAAAGTGGAGACATTTTGCAGTTTTTATAGGCTGAATGAGACAGGTGAGCCTCATTAGCTGAAGATTGTCCCAGGTGTCCCAGATTACAGAAGTATGCGGTAGTAAATTAATTTCAGTGATTCAATTGATTTATTGCAAGAAAGTTGATCTCTAGATGCTCTTTCTTCCTCTCAAGAATGACGACTTAGAAAGGTATGTACTATAAGGCAAACAAATACAAAAATATAGTATGGGCATGTGACATAAGCAAATGGAACCATCCTAGAGGCCATCCTGCAGGTATTCCATATTGGGTTTTGTGCAAAATGGCCACTAGGGCCAGTGGTCTAACCCAGGGGTCTGCAACCTTTACCAACTGAAGAGCCATTTTTTCCATATCCGATTAAAATAGAAGTGGCTGAGGGCTGCAACAGCAATCTGACTTTTAAAATAAAGTTTATGCTGCTTATAAAGTTTATATATATATATATATATATATATATATATATATATATATATATATATATATATATATATATACAGTAGTGTGAAAAGCTGTTTGTCTCCTTCCTGATTTCTTATTTTTTTGTATGCTTTGTATTTTTGTATGTTTGTCATGCATAAATGTTTACATGGAAACAAACATGGAACAGTGGTGAACCTTCCCAGGAGTGGCCAGCCGACCAAAATTACCCCAAGAGTGTAGCGACGACTTATCCAAGAAGTCACGTAAGACCCCACAACAACATCCAAAGAACTGCAGGCCTCACTTGCCTCAGTTAAGGTCAGTGTTCATGACTTCACGATAAGAAAGATACTGGGCAAAAATGGCTTGTATGGCAGAGTTCCAAGACCAAAACCTCTGCTGAGCATAAAGAACATAAAGGCTCGTCTCAGTTTCACCAGAAAACACCTTGATGATCCCCGAGACTTTTGGGAAAATGCTCTGTGGACTGACCAGACAAAAGTTGAGCTTTTTGGAATGTATGTGTCTCATTACATCCGGCGTAAAAGTAACACAGCATTTCAGAAAAGGAACATCATATGAACAGTAAAATATGGTGGTAGTAGTGTGATGGTCTGGGGCTGTTTTGCTTCTTCAGGAACTGGAAGACTTGCTGTGGTAAATGGAACCATGAATTCTACTGTCTATCAAAAAATCCTGAAGGAGAATACCCGGCCATCTGTTCATGACCTCAAGCTGAAGCTCACTTGGGTTCTGTAGCAGGACAATGATCCAAAACACACTAGCAAGTCCTCCTCTGAATGGCTTAACAAAAACAAAATGAAGACTTTGGAGTGGCCTAGTCAAAGTCCTGACCTTAATCCGATTAAGATGCTGTGGCATGACTTTAAAAAGGCAGCTCATACTCAAAAACCCTCCAATGTGGCTGAATTACAACAATTCAAAAAGATGAGTCAAAAACAAAAAAATGAGTCAAAACAAAATCAAAAAGATGAGTGGACCAAAATTCCTCCACTCTCTCACTCCTCATTGCCAGTTATCACACACGCTAATTACAGTTGTTGCTGCTAAGGGTGGCCCAACCAGTTATTAGGTTTAGGGGGCAATCACTTTTTCACACAGGGCCATGTAGGTTTGGATTTTTTTTCCGTTAATAATAAACACCTTCATTTAAAAACTGAATTTTGTGTTTACTTGTGTTATCTTTGTCTAATATTTAAATTTGTTTGATGATCTGAAACATTTAAGTGTGACAAACATATAAATAAATGACAAATCAGGAAGGGGGGGAAACACTTTTTCACATCAGTGTACATACTGTAGCTCTGAATATTATTCATTATATTACTAGGGGGCGGCTATGGTGCAGGTGTAGTGTGGCCAACTACTGATCGGAGGGTCAGGTGTTCGATTCTCGCTCTGTCTGCGGTCTGCATGTCGAAGTGTCCTTGAGCAAGACACTGAACCTCCAGTTGCTCCTGGTAGGTCATGCCAGTGCCAGTGCATGGCAGCTCTGCCGTCATCAGTGTGTGAATGGGTGGATAGCAGGATCTGTAAAGCACTTTGGTCATCTACAGATGAGAAAAAAGTGCTATATAAGTGAACACCATTTACCATTATGTGGCATTAATTAATTGATACTACAATTGTGAAAAAACTGTCAAGCTTTATATACTGCTCAAAAAAATAAAAGGAACACTTTTTAATCTGAGCAAGTTTTGGAGTGTTTTGAATTCAGCCCTCTGTAGGTTGTAGGTTGACCATTTTCATTTCCATCAAAAGATGTGGCCTCTTTTCATTCTTAACACATTATCCAGTCCATATCAGTGTAGATATCCAGCTTATTTTTTCCCATTAAAATCTGATGTGCTTTCAAAGTGTTCCTTTTATTTTTTTGAGCAGTACATATGTATATAGCTTCATTCATGAAATAGAAGTATTACAAATACATTACAAATTGTTTTGTGCTGAAAATATCTAACTATAATTTTTTGTGTAGTTTTCAATTATCAGTACATTCATAAATTGCTCAAGTCTGGAAAACATCATCTATCTCCTACTTTCAACAGTGATTACACAGCTTTAGTTCTTATATCATATTTTAATAAATTAGAGACAAAAGTTTTATTTAGATCAGGGATGGGTATCTGGCAGCCCCCTCATCCATTACAGCCTGCCAGTCCATTTCCAAATATAAATTATTTATTTCTGTCACGTTTGAAACTGCATTCTTAAATCCACCAGCAGAGGGAACTCTAATCAAAACCTATTGCCGCTCTCTGCAAGTGATAGAGCATAGTAGTGGTGCACGATACAGCAAGATTTGGAATTGATCGGATACCAAGTAAATACAGGGCCAGTATCGCCGATACCGATCCGATACCGATACTTTTTTAATAATTAAGGTGGATGCATAATCAAATTACTAAATCTGAATGAATTTTCATGACCTTTAAGTGTTTTGTGATTTTTTTTTCCCTTTGGATTATTAATTAGCTAAAACTCAGGACAGAATTTGGCCAAAGTTTATAGGTGTCATGATTTGCCCCTCAGGACAGAGAGAGACAGACCCACGCACCAACTGCAGTTTGTGGAATTTATTACACAAAAACATAAAGTTCCAAGGTGCACAAACACAAAATCCAAAAACAAACAGCTGAAAACTTACAGGCTGGAATAACTTCAAGCAAACTCACCAGAGCAGGATCCGGGCTCTGGTGACAAAGAGAGAGGATATAATTAAGACTGCCGCAGTGAGAAAGCAATCTGACAGTCTTTGAATAATTGGGGAACAAGATGAAACAATGGGCGGCAGGTGTGGGCAGCATGAGCAGGCAGGTGACCTAATTAAACAAAAACTCACAGCTGGGATTACTAGGGAACAGACAGTGAGGAAAATGACAGGATGGGGATGTCTGGAAGGGGAGGTAAGGCACTTGTGTCATACAGAAACAAAATATAAATCCTAAACTACAGAAGCTGACAAAATAATAATGATACTAAGGACACAAATAACTAACAGAACAATAAACCACCAAGGAGACATCATAACTCAATGCACAGGAGAAAGCACAATGCTGGAAAAATAAAGAAAATATTCAGAAGTAAATTAAGAGCCTGAGCCAGGTGATACACCGCACTCAGTCTCATGACAGAGCCCCCCCCCATTTAAGGGGTGGATACCAGACACCCCAAGGTAACACCAAAGAAAAAAGACCCCCCCCCCCCCCCAGTGGACCACCCTGGGTGGGAGGTAGAGTGAACAGGCTAGCAGGAAACAAAAACACACACCCCACTCAGGACCCGCAGTCACGCAAAACCATGCCCCTAGGGCCCCAGGCCAAAGAACTAAACAGTTCGGGCGGCCGGCCAAAGTCCCAGACCTGACAGACGGCAAGGTGGTACAAGTCGGGTGGCCTACCAGAGAATAAGGGTCACCCAACCCAATGGCACAGTCCATCAGGCAGTCAACCAGAGTTCTTTAGCCACCTGAATAGGAGGGGTGGCCCAGGAGGCAGCTCCCCCACGGGGAGGCCCAGCAAAGGAAAGGAGAGCCGAGGAGGGGGAACCACGATGGCACCTGGCTGAAGAGGAGGAAACGCAACGGCATCCAGCACTGGAGGGGGAACCACGACAGCTTCTGGCACAGGAGGGGGAACCACGATGGTGTCTGTCAAAGGAGAGGGAACCACGACGCCCTTGGACTGACCAGCAGCACCCTCGGTGGTCCTGGGCTGGGACAAAATAGCACCAGTGGAGGCTCCGGACTGGAGCAAAGCAGCACCCATGGTGGTTCCGGGCTGGAGCAAAGAAGCACCCACGGTGGCTCCGGGCTGGAGCAAAGCGGCACCCGCGGTGGCTCAGGGCTGGAGCAAAGCAGCACCCATGGTGCCTCCGGGCTAGAGCATAGCTGCACCCTCGGTGGGTTCGGACTGGACCAATGCCGCACCCTCGGTGGACCAGGACTGGGCCACAGCTGCACCCTCAATGGGCCCGGACTGGGCCAAAGCCGCACCCTCGGTGGACCCAGACCAGGCCAAAGCTGCACCCAAGGTGGCCCCTGTGCTGGGGTGTAACGCCCATGGCGGGCCCACACTGGAGCGCAGCACCCAAGTAGGTTTTAGGCTGGGGCACAACACCCACAACGGTCCCCAACTGGGACACAGCACCCATGGAGACCTGGACTGAGGAGAAGCTGCACCCACGGAGGTCCCTGGCTGGGATAAAGCACCTGCGACAACCTCAGCAGGGGGAGCTGGACCCACGGCAATCTCAGGTGGTGAGCCTGGATCCACAGAGACATCTGGCAATGCTGGAACATCCTCGGCAACCCTGGGGGAAAGCTCGGATAGGACAGGCAGAGAAACAGGGTCATCGGCAGCAGTGGAGCCCGGCAATGTGAGCTCAGGTGCAGCTGACAGCTTTACCCAACTCTCCTCACCAAGAGCCAGGCAAGATTTCTCCAAACAGACACAAGAAAAACAAAGGAGAGCACTTGTCTGAGCTCGAGCCCCACCGCCGTCCAGGACTCCATCGATCCAAGTGATGGCGCCTCGGGCCCGGCTCTCTGGAGATCCAGCTCCTACTCTGCTGCAGCAGCCCTGCAGCAGGCATGGTGGTCACTGCAGTCCTAGAACCTCTCAGCGATGTGGCCCACACAGGTGGCTCGCCCTGCATGGCGACAGGAGGTCGGCTCCCTGCTGGTGCTGCATCCTGCTTAACTGAAGCCCGGGGACTCTCCTTAGACAGCGCAGGTGTCAGTTCAGATTCACCGCTCTCTCTCCGTCCATAGCATGGCTGCGGAGCTGGAATCAGGTCCTCCAGAGCCGCAGGCTCCTCCATCGTCTGGTGGCTCAGCTCCAAGGCCGGTGGACACTCAGGGGTGATAGGAGGAGACACAGAGAAGGCAGGTGAGAATTTAATAGTTGCAACAGGTGGGGAGAGCTCAGGGGACTGCATACCTTGAACCTCACTACCAGGAATCAGGCAAGACACACTATCATAAGATGTGGGAGAATGAAAAGACACTTGCCTGTTTTTCAGGAATTTGATGTTTCCTGCTGGAGATGGTCTAGGGCCAACCCTCTCCGTGACTTCAATTGGAAAGGGCCTCCCACGGGAACATGGTGGAGCTGCCCCTGCAGTTGCAGCGATGGGCGGAGCCGAAAAGGAAACAAGCAGCCCCTCAGCAATGGAAGAGAATGGCAAGGAACAGCAGCTGCGGAAAAACACGGAGCTGGCGGAACAGCTGAAGAGGGAAAACATGGAGGATGCACTGCTGTGGGAGTCTTCTGCCTCGGCAAAAGGAGAGTGACTGGCTGAGAGGCAGGAGTAACCCTCCGGCAGTGCGAAGCTGTGTTACGGCGCCGCGGAGCAGGAGCAGGTGGTGGTCCATGGCGTTGAGTGGAACGGCGTCTCCCAGTGCCTTCTTTCCACCCGCGGCCCCTGAATGCCAGCTTGTCACTGCAAAGCTCTTTCCGCTCTGCTGGACAGAGAACTGACGATTGGGAGGCTGGCTCCGACGAGGACGAGGCTGATGGCAGCGGTGGTAGCAGAGGAAGGGGGAGACTCAGCACCTGGGGATGGAAGCACATGCTAGGTCCAGCCTCCAGCAGATTAGCAACTCCACCCCAGCACAGCATCTCATCCTCTCGGGATTGGAAACTCCAAGCGCCGGCTGCCATGTCCTCAATTATGGTCACAAACTCCAGCTTGTCCCGATTCCACTTTTTGCTCCTCCTGTCAGATTTGCCTGCTGGAGACATAATTGCTCCGCAGGACAGGTGAATGAAAACACACACACAAAAAAAGGCAAAAAACCACTAACTGCAGCGGCTGGGTCTTATTACTTGCAGCAGTCTACTGTCATGATTTGCCCCTCAGGGCAGATAGACACAGACCCACGCACTAGCTGCAGTTTGTGGAATTTATTACACAAAAATATAAAGTTCCAAGGTGCACAAACACAAAATCCAAAAACAAACACAGCGGAAAACTTACAGGCTGGAATAACTTCAGGCAAGCTCACCAGAGCAGGATTAGGGCTGTGGTGATGAAGAGAGAGGATATAATTAAGACTGCTGCAGTGAGAAAGCAATCTGGCAGTCTTTAAATAATTGGGGAACAAGATGAAACAATGGGTGGCAGGTGCGGGCAGCATGAGCGGGCAGGTGACCTAATTAAACAAAAACTCACAGCTGGGATTACTAGGGAACAGACAGTGAGAAAATGACAGGATGGGGGTGTCTGGAAGGGGAAGTAAGGCACTTGTGTCATACAGAAACAAAATATTAATCCTAAACTACAGAAGCTGACAAAATAATAATGATACTAAGGACACAAATAACTAACAGAACAATAAACCACCAAGGAGACATCATAACTCAAAACACAGGAGAAAGCACAATGCTGGAAAAATAAAGAAAATATTCAGAAGTAAATTAAGAGCCTGAGCCAGGTGATACACCACGCTCAGTCTCATGACAATAGGTAAACAGAAAACACTTTATTATAATAAAACTTTTTGTTCAGAATCAATAGAACAGTAACAATTTTTCTCGTAAATAAACAAAATCTACAAAATGATCACTCCACAACAAATGATATAAAATATTTAAAACAAATTCTTTTTTTTCCCAGTAGATTGTGTGTACAGGAAATGCAATACAAAAATAAAACTAAACTTTGCCCCTTAATTGTACTTCTTTTCTGACATTGAAAAATAATGAAAAATAAAAAAAAACAAGTAATGAAAATACAATGAATAAAGGGTAAATAACTAAACAACACCCAAAGCCTTAAGTTTAAAGAAATATGCCAGGGGTCTGGGCCTGTCAGTGTCGGGGCCAGGGAGTGGGGAATTTCTTTCCTCCTCTCTCCATTTCTGTAGCTTAGCATTTTCTTTTGAGTGATTTCTCATATGTTTGTATAAATTAGGTACCACTGTGTTTCACAGCCTTTTTACTTATTGTACAGCTTGCCATTGCCTCATTTTCAGCCTGAAAATACAGCCACACGGAGCTCTGCTTCCTCTCTGCCGTTCTTCTGCTTCATGTGCTGCTGCTTGTGTGTGTGTGTGTGTTTGTGTGTGTGTGTGTGTGTGTGTGTGTGTGTGTGTGTGTGTGTGTGCACAGACTGTGCAGAGCACACTGCCGGCTGCTGCTTGCTAGCTTAGCTTGCTGCTGAGTTACGTGATGGTAAAATAAGAGGGAGGAGGAGGAAGTAAGGAGTAGGTAAGTGGCGCTAATGCACCTACAGTAATCGCTGGTTGCCAACTGCCATAAAACTACAAGAAGAAGAAGGGGAGCAAAGTGTGCCTGCTCCATGCGGTGATGGGACAGACACAGAGTATCGATCCCATTACACGAGTATTGATCAATATCAGTACCCACGTTGGTATCGATACTATCAATATTTAGATCGATGGTATCAATATTTAGATCGATTGCTGCTGCCACTAGTGGCTCCAGCAATGACAGTGTGCACAGAGTGTTGTCAGGTATGTTTTGCATGGTAAGATCACATTAATAGACTGTAAACAGCATTAAATGTACAAAATAGGCTGCTTTTAAACAAAAATAGATTGTACAGCTGAGGAGCTGTAGTATTTATTCTTGTTTGGCAGGTGAAGCCTATGTCAGCAATAAAAGTTCAGAGATTGGTCATTGTAATCTGCTGTTTTGTTTTGTTTTTTTCATTTATACCAGTGGCTCTTAAACATTTTTTAATTCCCCATTTTGGGGAGTCAGACATTACCAAGCCCACACAGCTATTTCTCTACCCATCCACACCCACAATGAATCCATAAGCAAGCAAAGCCTCGTCATATTTCCTTTTCTTCTTGGCTTCTTTTGTTAATTATCAGCCAGAATTTCTTTTGGTCATCATTTTGATGGAGAGAATTTTAAAAATTAGGTTATGATATAATTTTATCCATCCATCCATCCATCCATCCATCTTCTACCACTTTTCTGGAGGTCCGGGTCGTTCTATTGCAGGACTATTCAATTACTGTCATGTGCTGAGTTTGGGTTTCTGCAAGACTCAGCTTTGTGGCATTTTTTCCTTTGCATTTATGTATATTTATTGTATTTGTTGCTTTTGAGTTTCATTGCTGCCTTTTTATGTTTCTATTTTATGTTTTGAGTTCTATTATGTGTTTCACTGGGTTGACAGCTGTTGGCTGTGTTCCTGGGGTTACGCTCCGCTGGAGGCGTCACCCGCCAGGTTGTCAACCGCCCCTCCTTCACCTGTCATTACCACCCAGCTGATTCTGAACTCCAATTTTGTTCCTTCTCCTACTCCTGGTCCCGCACCTGTTTTCACTCAAGTTGTCATTCCACTTTGTACTTATATTCAGTTTGTTCATTCAGTCCTCACCGGTTCGTTGTATGACTTCATGGAAGTTTTTCCTGTTGTCCTCCCAGCCTCTGAAGTCTTTCCGCTTCTTCAGAGCACACCTTGCTCTGAGGCATCACTGTAAGTTAATTCTTGTTTGGCATTTTTTTTTTTTGTATCATTGGCACCTTTGGACTGTTCTGTTCTTTTGTTTATTAAACACACAAACTCCATCCAGCGCGTGGGCTTGTCGCTCTCTCTCTGCACCTCAGAGAGGCGCATATGACAATTACAAAATCAGTTGGAACACAATTTGAAATCAAGACATGTAACTGGGCCACACATGTTCAGCGATCTGTTGAATATGACAAATTTCAAACCAACGCAGATCAATATGATGAAAAATATGCACTTTTTATTCAGTGTCTTGGTTTTATTTATTTAAGTTTTTGTAAAGGGTATACATGTCATTACAGCATTGCATTGTTTACATTTTCATCACGTTCCCTTTTTTTGTTTTTTGACAGCATTGGAAAAATAATTATTACACCTTTTTTTAAGTGAAAGAAAAAGAGAAATTAAAGAAAGAACAAAAAAAAAAAAAAAAAAAAAAAAAAAAAACAAAAATAAAACAAAAGAGCAAAAAAAAATAATAAAAGAGTAGCTGAGTAGCGTTGGAACAAAGAGAGGTGCCATTATTGAAATGGTATTTGTCAAAGATTAGATCTAATGGAAGACACATATGCGTTCCAGGGTTGCCAAAAGTTCAAGAACCCATCCATGTCCTGTCTCGAATAAATGTCTTGAATCACGTTAATCCAATCTTCAGGTGTAGGACAATCCTTCAACATCCATTTTTTTGTTAGAGCTTTTTTACTTGCCAATATTAAAACAGTGAATAAGTATTTTTCTCCTCGTCTTTCCAGTGATTCCGGAAGTAAACCCAAATACAAAGTTACAAAAGAAAAGGGAACTGTTATTTTGAATATTTTCCCCAATATTGTCTGTACATTGGTCCAATATTGGTGGATAACAGGGCATGACCAAAACACATGAAAATGATTTGCAGTCTCTTCACCAAACAAGCACCAACAATTCAACCCCTTACGAGTAAATTTGTTTTGTGCAGGTGTTCTGAAAAATCTTACCAAATTTTTCCATCCAAATTCCCTCCACTGCAGGGATGAGGTACTTTTCCATTGTTGTTTATTTAGCTTTTCCCATATTTCCAGCTGTAAAGTGAAATTCCCCTCTTTTTCCCATCTCTCTTTTATATATGATGTGTTGTCTCCTTTTAAGTCTTGAAGACCTTGGTATATTTACCTCCGCCAAGGAGGTTATGTGATGATCGGCATCCGTCTATAACTCAAAAAGTTATAGACGGATTTTCATGAAATTTTCACAGATTGTCAGAAATGGGGTATCCTACAGATGATTACATTTTGGTGGTGATCCGGATCACCGTCCAGAAGAAAACCGCCATTACGGAAAATGCCATTTTCGTGAATAACTACTGAACCACTAATCCTATCATTGTGAATCCAATTGCTAGTCATATGTTTTCATGGTCAAGGAATCTGAAAACGTACACACAAACGCTGTATGGGGGGAACTGTGGCAAAAACCACCATTACGGAAAATGCGATTTTCGTGAATAACTACTGAACCACTAATCCTATCATTGTGAATCCAATTGCTAGTCATATGTTTTCATGGTCAAGGAATCTGAAAAAGTACACACAAACACTGTATGGGGGGAACTGTGGTGCTTGGCGGAGGTCTGCGCTCTCCGAGTGCTTTTCTAGTTTAGAAATGTATCTGATACCTGGGATCCCTTTATATGCCATTAAGAAGACCTTCAGAACACCTGACTGGGCCCTTTCCAAATCCTCCTTTTTAAGTATTTTGTTTATGTGGTGTCTAAGCTGAAAGAACCTGTAAAGGTCTTGATTTATTAGACCTTGTTTTTTCAAATCTTCAAAACTTCTTAAAGTTTGCCCTTTAAAAAAATTGTAATATTTTATCAGTCCGTTCTCTTTCCACTTTTTAAATCTAGTGTCTGTTTTATTAGGAGTAAAATCTTGATCATAGGCAATCCATTGCAGTAATCGATAGGGTTCTTTAGTTTGATTCTCTCTGACTATCTTAAACCAAATTTTTAGCGGGGTCTCTATCCATGGGTTAGTGTTATTCAAAAGTTTAGGTAAGGCATTTTTCCCTATTATCGCCTGTAGGGGGATGTCACTTGTTATTTGGCATTCCATCTCCTTCCATTGTGCAGTGTAGACTGGGTTACATATCTCTACTAAAGTTTTAATTTGTGCGGCTTTAAAATAGTCCTTGATATTTGGCAGCGCGAGCCCACCTTTGTCTTTGTTTAGCTGTAGGGTTCTATATCTGATTCTAGGTCTCTTGCCCTGCCATATGAATCTTGAGATCCTTCTGTCCAGTTCTTGCCATATTTTTTTGGGAGGTTCTACCAGTATTGTTTGGAAAGGGTATAGACGACGTGGAAGTATATTCATTTTGACTGCGTCAATTCTTTGTGCGGTACCCAAGAATGGTATCATATTCCATCTTGCTAGATAAGATTTTATTTTTGCCATCGGTGGATCATAGTTTAGTGTTATAATTTTGTTGAGTTGTTTCGGGATATTGACCCCCAGATATTTCATAGATTCCATCTCCCAGTTAGTTTTGAGTTTGCTTAGTAAATATTGATTTGGGTCATAGTTGAATGTTAAAATTTGGGTTTTATGCATGTTTAATTCGTACCCCGATAAATCTCCATACTCTGAAAAAACTGAGATTAGTTCTGGAAAAGAGGTGTCCGGCTGCCCCAGATATATTAAAATGTCATCAGCAAAGAGTGCTATTTTATGTTCCTTCTGACCAAGTGTAATACCTTGAATTTTTTGATTCTGTCTTATCCATTGGCTCAGAGGTTCTATGAAGATTGCAAAGAGCAGTGGAGACAAGGGGCAGCCCTGACGACATCCTCTTTCCAGTTCAAAAGATGATGATAATTTACCGTTTTAAATGTGCACTTGGCGCATGACAAAGGCACATCAAAAATGCATAAAAACACAATAACAGTGCTGGGGTTGAGCAGAACTTGAAGTAGAAATGTTTTTCCTCTTGAACAACAATTAAATAAATAGAATTTCATTTTCATTTCATTTTCATTTATTTCAAACATGTAGTCAGTGCTCTACACAAGATATATACAAAAAAGCATTATATATATTACAAAATAAGGCAAAATGCTATAAAGAATCTTATACTACTTCATAATAATAGTCTACATATCTGAAAAGGAGTGGGTGGAAGTTTACACTTATATAATACCGCCCTTTTTCCATAAATCATCCATTGCTTACGAAAGGACTCGACTTCTTTATATATACTAGTGCATGCCCGTAGAAACCAAGTATAAGCAAGTATTTCTTCATGCCCGTAGAAAGCAAGTGTAAGCAAGCATTTCTGCATGCCCGTAGAAAGTTACTGTTACCATGGCAACAGTAACCATGGTGATTCCTGCCTTTGTTCTTTGATGTCACCACTCATTCAGTGATGTCTGCCTTTGGTCTTTGATGATGTGTCTGCCTGGGAACAGTAACCACATCGTGATGCCTGCCTTTGATCTATGACATCACAGTAACTGTGGTGATGTCTGCCTTTGATGTCTCCCTGGCAACAGTAACCACGATGATGCTTGCCATTGATCTACATTTGTTTCCCTTTTGAAATAAAATATACTACACATCCTGGTCATAACTGACCTTGGCACATCACAAAGGGCATTTAAGCTGAATAAAAAAAGAAACTGCCAAACACTTCAGTGCACAAACCCCCCCCTCCCCCCAAGAAAAGAATGATAACATTAACAAACATTGCACATCCATTATTGTGGTTTGTTTTGTTTTAAATCACCACATGTGCGAGTAGGAACCTTAGGGTACACGCTGGACAGATCGCCAGTCCATTGTAGGGCAGATATACAGTAGTTTTTGTCACGGTGGCCCTCGCGAGCCACCGTAAGACACCACAAGTCACCGGTGAGTTTGCAGTGATGTTTTATTAAAGGGTAAAGGAACAGAGGATAACACACACTGACAAAGTAAAGAGCCATGGTGGGCTAAAACACACTATAATGAGGACGGGATTACAACAGGGTAAACTTACACTTGGAGACGACGAATAGACAGCGTCTGAGCCAGGGGATGCCCGATGCGTCAGACGAAGAGCATTCTTGACAGGAGTTTAACGGAAGTTTAACAGAGACTGCTGCATCGGGGTGCATTCAGCGTCCGCTTTTAATGCCGGACACTAATGACCCCGAATGCAGCACAGCTGTTCGGCTTTGACAGCAGGAAGCTCCACCGGGCGCTGTCACAATAAGAGCCCGGGGAGCCAGAAGGGACACACTGCTGTCAGAGCCTGAAAAAGATGATGTATGACACGAGCACGGACGAGATCGGCGCTTGGATCATAACAGTACCTCCCCCTCGAGGGCGGGCTCAGAACGCCCAATAACCCAATAACACCCAAGCCTCCACCCCCCACCCCCCCAGGGTGGGCGGAAGGGGGCACCAGCCAGGGGGGAGCGAACCAAAAAAGAGAAAAAAAACCATGGCCACAGGAGCACGTAGGCAGACAGAGGGAGAAAAAAAGAAAAAACGACGCTCCCATGCACAAATTGTAACTGAGGCAGAGATTACAAAAACACACCACGAACGAGGCAGATTGAAAGAATAACACAACTACAGGGTATGACAATAGAGAAAACAATATCCCAAAAGGCAACACATACACCAACTGTTTCAGGCCATAAATGGACATTAGACAGAGGGAAAAAAAACGAACACAAGACACCGGCTAAGGAAAAAGTGACAGATGCATAATTACAGACACAAGGCCCCCCGCACATCCCAAAAGTTTACAGACATAATGATGATGGAAAAACCCGGGATGACGGCAGTCCAGGTTCTGAGGCATGGAGGCTGATAGTTCAGGGGGCCGCCCAGCATCAAACGGCCATAATGCAGGCAGGGGGAAAAAAGACAGTTCGGGCGGCCTACCCCAGTCCCATGCCCGGAAACAAAGAATTTCAGGCGGCCAGACCAGGTTGCCAAACAGGTAGTCCAGTGGGTCGGGTGGCCGGCCCAGAGAGCCAAATAGGTGCGGCAGTCCTTCAGGCGGACGACCCGCTTCGCTTAGCCACCAGAACCGCAGGGGAGAGAGCAACAACGGCCTCCCTGCAGAGGGGAATAGCGAGGGTGAGCCAGGCCGAAGATGAGGGGTCCAAATGGCACCTGGTGGAGAAGGCTTGGGGGGAAGATGAGGGTGATGCTGATGAGGATGAAGATGAAGATGAGGAGGAAGATGAGCCAGTCCAGTGTCCGGCAGCAGAGGATCTGCAGCTCCCTCACCGACCTTCGATTCTGCTGGTGCTGCACCCTCGTCGGACCCCGATTGGGTCACGGTTGCACCCGCGATGGACCCCGATTGGGTCACGGCTGCACCCGCGTCGGACCCCGACTGGTTCGGCGCCGCACCAGCACCAACCTCCAACCCTGAACCCGGAACCTCTGGCACAGCGGACGAAATCAGCTCCGCGCCGGCGACCCTGGGAGAAGGCTCGGGAGAGAGAAAAGAACCGGGTTCAGGATCACCGGCAGCGCCAGAACCTGGCGAGACAAGCTCCGATGCAGCGGGCGGCTGCACCCAGCTCGCCTCCCCAAGAGACAGGCAAAAATGCTCTAAAATGGAAAAGAGAAAGACAATACAGAGCTCTTGCCTGATCTCAGGTTCCGACACCGTCCAGAACTCTGACGATCCGAGCTCAGACGGCAGGAGGTCGTCATCTGGCTCTCACTCAGCTACATCGGGCTCCGCAGCTGGCAGGATGGTGCCCGCAGCCTGAGGACCCTCCGGCACAGACGTCCACACCGACAACCTGCACGGCGTGGTGGCAGGAGACCCCCGACCCGCTGGACAAAACCGCTCATCCATGGAGACCCGGGGATGCTTCTTCGTTGGTGCAGGTTCCACGCTGCAGTCTGCGCTCCTCCTCCGCCCACGACGTGGCTGCAGGACCGGAACCAGGCTCTCCAGAACCGCAGGCCCCCTCCTCATCCGGCGACGTTGGCCTGGCGTTGAGGACCACTCAGCGGAGGGAGACACAGAGGAAGCGGGATTAACAATTAAAGCTACAGCAGGTGGTGGGAGCTCGGGGGGCTGCGAACCCCGAACTCCACCCCCAGGAGTCAGACAAGGCAAATCACAATGAAGAGGATTTGAGTGAACTTGGACTTGCCTGTCTCCCGGAAGAAGGATGGTGCCTGCTGTAGCAGATATTGCTCCTCCCTTTCCCCACCAGATGGTGACAGAGGGCCCCCTGGGAGGATGAGGGGGAGCCGCTCGCGAAGGTTCCGGGACGGGGCTCACCGAAACAGGACTCCAGGCACACACAGCAGCCGGCAAAGGCGTCGAGGAGGAGGGGGCGACAGCCGAAACAAGCCGGGCACGGAGCGCTGACGGGACAGCGGGAAAAGATGGCCCGGGGGGAGAGGCTGCGGGGATTCCCTTCTGACGAGGCGCGGGAGTGACAGCTGTGTGGGAGGTAGAGCCTTTGCGGCGACCCGGAACTGGACCCGGATGGGGTTCATGCTGAGGTTGAAGGCAGATGTGACGACGGTTTCTAGCAGAGGGCGAGGCGAAGGTGAGGTCCAGGAATCGCCGCTTCTGTGCGGAGACAGAGGCGAGCAGGTCGGCGAACTCAGGGAAGTCACTTAACTCAGGGTTCCTCTCCACCAGTCTGACTGCCGCCATCACATGCTTGATTATTTGTGTGGGGTGAACAGCGGAACGAGCTGCCGCCACCAGATGGAAGCAGCTGCGAGTTGTAGCTTCTCCAGGGGATTCTCAAATGACGACACTCTCCGGCAGGGATCACCCCGAGGCGGTGCGAACTCCTGGACCGGAATGGCGACAGGAATGGGATCCGGACATGAGGAGCGAGGATGCCTCCTCTTCGGCTTCCTGCCGGGATTTCCCTCCAGCCCACGGAGAATCTCGCGCTGCGCGGCGATGTCATCTCTCCTCACGCTGACTTCAGGGTGATTAGCGAAGCGGGGGGGATGATTAAGAATGTCCTCAACTTGGTCCAGGTACCGGTGCATGTCGCTGTGGAAGTCGAGGAGGGAGGCGGTGATGAGGGTTTCATCGACGCACTCGAGGGCGTCCGCCAGCTCGTTGCTCTGACTCGGAGAACGGACCCTCCGCGACGGCATGCTTCCAGCATGGTACCCAGACAGGAAGGAGCACATTCCAACTGCAAAACTCACCGGGAACGGCATCTCGGTGTGGCGCCTCTATTTAGATGTCCTGGCAGCAGTCTACTGTCACGGTGGCCCTCGCGAGCCACCAGAAGACGCCAACAAGTCACCGGTGAGTTTGCAGTGATGTTTTATTAAAGGGTAAAGGAACAGAGGATAACACACACTGACAAAGTAAAGAGCCACGGTGGGCTAAAACACACTATAATGAGGACGGGATTACAACAGGGTAAACTTACACTTGGAGATGACGAATAGACAGCGTCTGAGCCGGGGGATGCCCGATGCGTCAGACGAAGAGCATTCTTGACAGGAGTTTAACGAAAGTTTAACAGAGACTGCTGCATCGGGGTGCATTCAGCGTCCGCTTTTAACACCGGACACTAATGACCCCGAATGCAGCACAGCTGTTCGGCTTTGACAGCAAGAAGCTCCACCGGGCGCTGTCACAATAAGAGCCCGGGGAGCCAGAAGGGACACACTGCTGTCAGAGCCTGAAAAAGATGATGTATGACCTGAGCGCGGACAAGATCGGCGCTTGGATCATGACAGTTTTATCTGTAATTTTAAGATAAAACACTGAGTAGCTTTTATTTTTAATTGCATTTTCAGTTTTAACCTTTAAAAGTTTTAATTGTGAAACTTTGCAAGAAATAATACCCACCCCCCCAAGTAGGTTTACATGTAAATCCGGCCCTCGGGAAGTGAGGAAAAATTTTGTGGCCCTCACTACCACCAAAGTTGCCCATCCCTGATTTAGAAGAAGCTACTTTTCATCGTTTTTTTATGTTTCCTCATAATGTTCCTTATTCAAAGGTATTAATATAATATAAATCTTTATCCTTCACCTGTTCTCCAGATTCTCAATTTGACAACTAGTGGATTGGTTGGCTGATAATTGGTTGTCTGATATTCTCCTTTATTTATTTTGGATTAAAACAAAAAGAATTCTAAACAATATAACTTTAAATGGTGTTCACTTACAGTCTTGTGAAAAAATTAGAACACCCTGTGTTTTTTTTTTTACATATTTGGACAGATGGATATTTAATATCCCTGCATCTTTGGGCGAGAGGCAGGGAACACCCTGGACAGATCGCCAGTCCATCGCAGGGCCAACACAGAGAGACAGACAACCATTCACTCTCTCATTCATACCTAAGGACTATTTAGAATCCCCAGTTTGATGCCAATTAACCTAACTTCCATGTTTTTGGCATGTGGGAGGAAACCGGAGAAATCCCAGAGTAAACCCACGCAGACACGGGGAGAACATGCAAACTCCACACAGATCACTGTTGGTCGGTACCCTGCCTCTCACCCAAAGATGCTGGGATAGGCTCCAGCCCCCCCACGACCCAAAAAGGATTAAGCGGAAGAAGATGGATGGATGGATGGATGGATGGATATTTAATATCAATGTTAAAAACAGCACTTGCTTATGACACCCCATCACATCTTTTTTAGGATACCCCCACATTCATTCCCACTTAAAATTGTTAAAATAAATGATAAAAAATGCAAATAAAAACAAAACAAGGTCAGACATAGATATGTGAACATTTCTTAATAAAGAACTGAATATCTAATGGGTGTCCTAATTTTTTCACATGACTGTATATAGTGCTTTTTCTCATCTCTAGATGACCAGAGTGCTGTACAGATCCCGCTATCCACCCACTCACACACACATTCACCCACTGATGGCGGCAGAGCTGCCATACACAGGCGCTGGCCTGACCCACCAGGAGCAGCTGGGGGTTCAGAGTCTTGATCAAGAACACTTTGACATGCAGACTGCAGACAGAGTGGGAATCAAACCCCTGGCTCTCCAATCAGTAGTTAGCCACACTACACCTGCACCACAGCCGCCCCCATAAAAATCATTTGGTGCAAATTAAGCTAATTAAGAATAATTACAGCAGAGTGGGAAAAAAAAAAAACTTTAGAAATATCTTCTTCCATCCATCCATCCATCTATCTTCTGTCGCTTAATCCTTTCGGGTCGCGGGGGGGCTGGAGCCTATCCCAGCATCTTTGGGCGAGAGACAGGGTATACCCTGGACAGATCGCCAGTCCATCGCAGGGCCAACACAAAGAGACAGACAACCATTCACTCTCACATCCACACCTAAGGACAATTTAGAATTCCCAGTTGATGCCAGTTAACCTAACCTGCATGTCTTTGGCATGTGGGAGGAAACTGGAGTACCCGGAGTGAACCCACGCAGACACGGGGAGAACATGCAAACTCCACACAGAAGGGTCACCGATGGTCTGGGGGTGGGATCGAACCCACGATGGTCAAGGGTGGAATCGATCCCATGACCTTCTTGCTGTACTGCCACTGTGCTAACCACTGTGCCACCGTGCTGCCCAAAATATCTTCTTGTTGGTTAACAACAAGAAGATATTTCTTGTTGGTTATATATATATATATATATATATAATTTTTTTTAATTATAACCAACAAGAAATATCTTCTTGTTGGTTATAATTAAAAAAAATGTGTGGCATTGAGAGACAGTCTGCACATATATATATATTTTTTTAAATGGCGCCGCAAGATCACTTGCACTCAAACATTCCAATTACCAGATTTTTATTCTTAAACGCTCCCAGTTGTATTCAGATTGATTGTTTTTGTTCAAGTCTTAATTAAGTTGGTTGCAAATACTCTGCTTGTTTGAATTAAGATCTAAATGCGATCAAATGAAATTGTATGTCAAATGGCATATTGTATGATATAGTGTAGTTATAAATGTACTTTAAGTCAGTTTGTGGTGGACACACACATGTGACTGTTTTGTGACTCACATTTTAGGTCAGAACAAAGGCAGGAAGCTGCAGGAATCTTAGCCTTGGTATGCAAGGCTTGAGACTGTGGGGGGTTCAATTAAAGGATTAAGGAAGGGATGCATTGGAGACAGTGGAAGTGATATCATGGAGAGAAATGCATTGTGACTGTCTTTATAATGCAAGGTGGTCTGTGTGACATGTGATCTGTGAAGTGTGAAGTTCCTGATATTTAAGGACGAGAGTTTACTGTGTCATTCTCTTTCTCTGCTTTGAGATGATGGTGTTATGAATAAAACTGACTTTGAGAGAGAACTCTGCCTCGTCATTTTCACATCACCACACTAGTGACCCGAGATGTATCATGCAAGAAGAAAATTCCCCCGGGCCAGCCGCGTCAGGAGCCCCTAGCCAAGCGAATGCCGCTACAGTCCAGCTACCGGACTTATGGCAGAACAATCCGCGCTCCTGGTTCAACGTGGTTGAGGCGCAGTTCAACCTCCGGAGGATATCGGTAGATGCCACGAAATTCTACCACGTAGTCGCAAAGCTGGACAACAACACGGCCCAGCATGTGGAGAGCCTGATCGACCAGCCGCCGGATAGCGACAAATACGGCACGTTGAAGGCTGCACTCATCCAGCAATTCACCCCCTCGGCGGAGGAGCGAGCAGAGAGGCTCCTGGCGCTGACGGAGGGGGAAAACGACATGCCCACGAGCCTGATGGAGAAGTTGTTGAGGTTGAAAGACTCTGACGACGATCACTTCATTTTCACCCACCTCTTCCTCAGGACTATACCGTCAGCAGCGAGAGCGACCCTGGCCAATTCGCCACTGTTGGCCCTACGGGACTACCGCGCGCTGGGCCGAGAGGTGCAGCGGATTGTCAGTGCCACCAAGCGGCGCGCAGCCACGGCCGCTGCAGCGGAACTCGGTGCGACGACCGGAGACAACAGGGGGCCAGAGGCAGCGGTGCTAGACTCACTGACGACGGCGGCAGCAGGGGCCAGGGAACATGGACCGGACGTCCTTTGTTTCTACCATCGCCGCTTCACAGAGAGGGCACGCAAGTGTGTACCGCCGTGCCAGTTCGGGCGTTTGGGAAACGCCAAGACCGGGGGTCGGTAGCAGCCGCGGCCCTCGGGGAAGAGAACAAGCTGCTCTACTTGTCGGACGCACGCTCGGGGAGGCAGTTCCTCGTCGACACAGGCTCCCAGTTGAGTTTCATCACACCTTCCTACGCGGACAGACTGGCTGGTTCCGGAGGTCCCCGGGTGACGGCAGCGAACGGCTCGGAGATTAAGACCTTTGGTGAGAAGGCTCTGCTCCTGTCTCTACACGGCCGTACATTTGAGTGGACTTTTGTTGTAGCAGCAGTAAATTTCAATATGTTGGGGGCTGATTTTTTGTGCTCACATGGTTTGTTGGTTGATCTTGCTAACAGGCGCCTGGTTAATGCACTTTCTTTTGATTCTATCCCCGGTACAGCGCGAGTGGCCCCGCCAACAGCACAAGCCAACGTCACAGCAGCAAGCGGTAAGTTCCACACACTGCTCACTCAGTTCCCAGCACTCACGGTCCCCACATTTTCGGCAACAGTCGCTAAGCATGGGGTGGAGCATTTTATTACCACTACCGGACCACCCATTTTTGCAAAAGCTCGGCGCTTGGACGCAGTTAAACTGGCCATAGCGCGCGAGGAGTTCGCCAACCTGGAGAGGTTGGGCATTATCCGACGTTCAAACAGTCCGTGGGCTTCCCCCCTACACATGGTCCCGAAAGCTGACGGATCATGGCGCCCTTGAGGGGATTTCCGCAGGTTAAACAACGCTACAGCGCACGACCGCTACCCAATCACACATATCCAAGATTTTTCCGCTCATTTGGCAGGGGCGCGCATTTTTTCTAAAATAGACTTGGTCCGCGGTTACCACCAAGTCCCAATGCGCGCTGAGGACATACCCAAAACAGTGGTAATAACTCCGTTTGGCCTATTTGAGTTTTTACGCATGCCATTCAGACTTAAAGGGGCTGCTTAGACGTTCCAACGCATGATGGACGCGGTGCTTCGCGATCTCCCTTTTGTGTTCGTCTACCTGGACGATATTTTAGTAGCCAGCGCGTCCGGAGACGAACACGAAAAACACCTGGCCCCAGTTTTCCGAAGGTTGGGAGATCACGGGTTAATAATCAACCCAGCGAAGTGTCAGTTTGGGGTGGCGCAGATCGATTTTTTAAGACACCGCGTCTCCCCCGAAGGAGCAGTTATGCTGCCTGGCAAAGTGCGCGCAGTGGCAGATTTCCCCCAGCCGCAGACGGTCAGGGAGTTGCAGGAGTTTTTGGGAATGGTGAATTTTTATAACCGTTTTCTCCCCCGCGCGGCGCAACTCATGCAGCCGTTGTATGCCGCGCTCAAAAAAAAGAAACCCGCAGATAAGATCGAGTGGCCCCCGGAGTGGGACCAAGCGTTCTCGGAGGTGAAAGAAGCCTTGGCAAAGGCTGCGTTGTTGGCACACCCAGACCCAATGGCCCGCATAGCGCTCACCACTGACGCATCAGAGGTGGCCGTAGGGGCAGTCATGGAGCAACATGTAGCCGGGGTTTGGCAGCCCCTCGCCTTTTTCAGCAGGACCTTGCACGATAGCGAACGTAAATACAGCGCGTTTGACAGGGAGCTGCTCGCTCTCCATTTGGCCATCCGCCACTTTCAGTTCTGGCTGGAAGGACGCGCTTTCACCGCGTTCGTTGACCACAAACTGCTAACATTCGCGATGGCCAAGGTCTCTGAACCGTGGTCAGGCCGGCAGCAGAGACAGCTGGCCGCGATATCAGAGTTTACCACTGATATTCAGCATGTGACGGGCAAACTCAATGTAGTGGTAGATTGCCTCTCGCGCGCCGTGGCGGCCCCAGTCAGCGTAGGGGTAGATTATGCAGCCATGGCCGCGGAGCAGGTTAATGACGCGGACGTGCGCGCGCTCCAGTCTGGACCAACAGGGTTAAGGCTGGAGAGCAGGGCGCTGCAAGACAGTATGTCCCCCGTAATCTGCGATGTCTCCACTGGACGGCCGCGTCCAGTAGTACCGGCCGCATGGCGCCGCCGCGTCTTTGACTCGGTTCATTCTTTGGCGCACCCTGGAGTGCGCACGTCGGTCAAAATGGTGGGAGAGAAATTTGTGTGGCCAAGCCTCCGCAAACAAGTCAGAGAGTGGGCAGCAGCCTGCACGGCGTGTCAACGAGCCAAAGTACACAGGCACACGAGGGCTCCTTTGGAACCGTTTCACATTCCGGCCAAGAGGTTCGATCACGTTCATGTGGACCTCGTGGGTCCCCTCCCACCGTCACAGGGGTGCACACACCTTCTGACAATGGTGGACCACACCACGTGCTGGCCTGAAGTAGTCCCACTGGCATCAACCACAGCCGAGGAGGTGGCGCGCGCGTTTTTAACAGCTTGGGTGGCGCACTTCGGCGTTCCGTCGGACATTACATCCGACAGAGGCCCTCAATTTGTGTCCGAGCTTTGGTCGGCAATGGCCCGCAGCTTGGGTGTCACAATTCACCGCACAACCGCGTACAATCCGCAGGCTAACGGGTTATGCGAACGTTTTCATAGGTCATTGAAAGCGGCTCTCAGAGCGTCACTGACGGATACAAATTGGGTTGACAAGTTACCGTGGGTGTTCGTTCTGCGCCTAAAGAGGATCTAGAAGCCTCCCCAGCAGAGCTCGTGTTTGCGCAGCCACTCCGGCTGCCGGGGGAGTTTCTCCCAAATAACCCTGCGCCAAACGCCTCCCCGTCTCAGCTGTTGCGGAGTAACATAGAATCAAGCACGCTGCCCGGCCCCACGCACCACAGTTTTCCGCGCGTTTTTGTGCCTAAAACTTTGAAGAACGCAGAGTTTGTTTTTGTTAGACACGATGCGCATCGAACCCCGCTGCAACCGCCTTATGACGGACCATTCAGAGTGCTAGAAACAGGGGACAAGCAGTTTTTGATAGATTTGGGGGGTAGGAAAGAGAGAATTGGCATAAACAGACTCAAACCTGCTTTTGTGGTGGCAGATGAGCAGGTGCTGTTGGCGAAGGCTCCGCGGCGAGGTAGACCACCGCGGGGGGCTTCACAGAGTAATGTTTCCCCAGAACACCCACAGGTGCTGACAAAAGGTTTCCACACCCAGACGGCAAACCCCCAGGACAGCCCCGCAGAGACGTTGAATCCCAGCAACAGCAGATACGGCAGGAGGCTGAAGCCTATACAGCATGTGGACTGATGTGTATTGATACTATCATGGCATGCATGTGGTTATTCTCTTGTTGTTCTGTTTGTCTAAAATGTTGGGGGGGCTTTGTGTGGTGGACACACACATGTGACTGTTTTGTGACTCACATTTTAGGTCAGAACAAAGGCAGGAAGCTGCAGGAATCTTAGCCTTGGTATGCAAGGCTTGAGACTGTGGGGGGTTCAATTAAAGGATTAAGGAAGGTATGCATTGGAGACAGTGGAAGTGATATCATGGAGAGAAATGCATTGTGACTGTCTTTATAATGCAAGGTGGTCTGTGTGACATGTGATCTGTGAAGTGTGAAGTGTGAAGTTCCTGATATTTAAGGACGAGAGTTTACTGTGTCATTCTCTTTCGCTGCTTTGAGATGATGGTGTTGTGAATAAAACTGACTTTGAGAGAGAACTCTGCCTCGTCATTTTCACATCATCACAAGTTAACATTATTCTTAAAATGATGTTTTAAAAACTCAAAGCAATCAGAAAGTGGCCATAAGGACTGGAAGAGAAGCAGAAAAAAAAGAAAAATCAGCAACATTTAAAACAAAGTGTCATGGGTTTAAGTTTCCCCTGAAGTTCATGTTTCCTGAAATTGTGACTTAGATTAACCACTATAATTCAATAAGTGACTCCATGAAACACTCATGGCTCCTCTGTTCATTCACAGACCAGAAAATTCACACTGTTATTATGTTAAATCAAAATCAAAGGGAATCTTCATTCTTTTGCATGTCCTTTTGTTGTTAAAATTGTGTTAACAGGTCTGAGGAGTTGTTAGTTCCTGGCCAGCAGGTCAGTTGGGAAGGTGGTGGTGGTGGTGGGGGGGGGGGGGTCAGTGCTGCTGATAAAGCCACGTCACCCTTTAACTCTTTGGTTTCCATCTCAGCAGCATCTCTGTTTGAATTGTCCTCAGAAGGGAACATGTAAATCGACAGAGGTGTGAAGTTTGGCCCAACTGTTCCCACTGATGTCATGGGGGTGGTGATCTGTTGGGTGTCATGGGGTGTCATGTGTTTGCTCTTCCTGGGTTAACTGGATTATTTCTGCTGCTGGGGCTCACCTATTCCTCTTCTTCTCCTTTTCCATCCATCCATCCATCCATCTTCTACCGCTTTTCTAGAGGTCCGGGTCACGGAGGCAGCAGTTCAAGCAGAGAAGCCCAGACTTCCCTCTCCCCAGCCACCTGCTCCAGCTCTTCAGAGGGGATACCAAGGCGTTCCCAGACCAGCTGGGAGACATAGTCTCTCCACCAAGTCCTGGGTCTGCCCCGGGGTCTCCTCCCAGTGGGACGTGCCTGAAACACCTCAAGTGGGAGGCGTCCAGGAGGCATCCTAATCAGATGCCCGTACCACCTCAACTGACTCCTTTCAATGTGGAGGAGCAGCGGTTCTACTCTGAGCCTCTCCCGGATGACTGAGCTCCTCACCCTATCTCTCAGGGTGAATCCAGCAATCCTACGGAGAAAGCTCATTTCAGCCGCTTGTATCCACGATCTCGTTCTTTCAGTCATTACCCAAAGCTCGTGACCATAGGTGAGAGTAGGAACGTAGATTGACTGGTAAATCGACAGCTTTGCCTTAGAACTAAGCTCCCTCTTCACCACAACAGACCGGTACAACGTCCGCATCACTGCAGATGCTGCTCCAATCCGTCTGTCGATCTCTCGCTCCATTCTCCCCTCACTCGTGAATAAGACCCCAAGATACTTAAACTCCTCCACTTGGGGCAGGAGCCTGTCCCCAACCCGGAGAGGACAATCCACCTTTTTCCGGCTGAGGACCATGGACTCGGACTTGGAGGTGCTGATTCTCATCCCAGCCACTTCACACTCAAAGGCAAACCGTCCCAGCAAGAGCTGTAGGTCATTGCTGGATGAAGCCAACAGGACAACATCATCTGCAAACAACAGAGATGAGATCCTGTGGTCACCAAGCATGACACCCTCCATTCCCTGGCTGCGGCTAGAAATCCTGTCCATAAAAATTATGAACAGGATCGGTGACAAAGGGCAGCCCTGGCAGAGTCCAACTCTCACTGGGAATGGCTCCGGCCGAGTGTTAGCAATACGAACCAAACTCTCACAACGGTCGTACAGAGACCGAATAGCTCGCAACAACAAGCCCGATACCCCATACTCCCGAAGCACCCCCCACAAAAATCCACGAGGGACGCGGTCAAATGCCTTCTCCAAGTCCACAAAACACATGTAAACTGGTTGGGCAAACTCCCACGAACCCTCGAGAATTCTCGAGAGGGTAAAGAGCTGGTCCGATGTGCCACGGCCAGGACGAAAACCACATTGCTCCTCCTGAATCCGAGGTTCGACCAACGGCCGGACTCTCCTCTCCAGTACCTTGGCATAGACCTTCCCAGGGAGGCTGAGGAGTGTGATCCCTCTAAAGTTGGAGCACACCCTCCGGTCCCCTTTTTTAAAGACAGGAACCACCACCCCGGTTTGCCATGCCAAAGGCACTGCCCCCGACCTCCACGCAATGTTGCAGAGGCATGTCAACCATGACAGCCCTACAACATCCAGGGCCTTGAGGTACTAAGGGCGAATCTCGTCCACCCCCGGGGCCCGGCCACCAAGGAGATTTTTAACCACCTTGGCGACCTCAGCCCCTGTGATAGGCGAGTCATCCACCTCGTCCCCAAACCCTGCTTCCACTGTGGAAGGCGTATCAGTGGGATTGAGGAGATCCTCGAAGTATTCCTTCCACCGCCCGACGATGTCCCCAGTCGAAGTCAACAGTGTCCCATCCACACCATACACAGTGTGGACGGGGAGCTGCTTTCCCCTCCTGAGCCGCCGGACAGTTTGCCAGAATCTCTTTGAGGCCGACCGAAAGTCTTGTTCCATGGCCTCACCGAACTCCTCCCATACCCGGGTTTTTGCTTCAGCAACCACCCGAACTGCACTCCGCTTGGCCTGCCGGTACACCTCAGCTGCTTCGGGAGTCCCACAAGCCAACCAAGCTTGATATGACTCCTCCTATTCCCTGCTGATTAATGCAGATTTGCAGAATTCAACACCTCCGAACACCACCATTGAGTTTCTCCTCAGGGCTGTCTTTTAAAAAAATGGCCAACACACACCAATTAATCACATCCTTTTTCATGTAAATTAGAAACATTCTTTTGTAAATGTGAGGATTTTTCTCATAAATTTGCAAGATTTTCCTGCAGAGTTAGAGCCATTTTACTCAGAAATGTGCAGCTTCTTATTTGAAAATTTACAGCTTTTTATTATTCATAATTCTGCAGCTTTTTCCTCATGAATTTAGAACTTTTCTTACTCTTGAATTTGCAGTTTAAAAAAAAGCTTAAACTTGCAGCATTTTACTCAAATCTTATATCTGCAGCGTTTTTAGTTTATAAACAATTGGAAATTTACACCATATTGGGTATTTATTCATATATTTAGTCCATCTAGCTACAATGCAGCCATAAAATTCCACTTTTTTGGTCAGAAATTGGCAGCTTTTAACTGAGACTTACATCCCCCTTTGTGTGTGTGTGTGTGTGTGTGTGTGTGTGTGTGTGTGTGTGTGTGTGTGTGTGTGTGTGTGTGTCAGGTCAGGCATTGGCTTGCTTGCTACCGGATAACCGTAAAAAACGGTACTACCTGTCTCATGATTCGAGCCGTCAGCGACTCAACCGGCATCCCCGCCCTTCTGAGGGCGTGAAGGGTGAAACAGGGCATCCTGGCAGAACTAAAAACAATATCTGTTACAGGTCTGTGGTGGACCACTCTCAGTTACACAGGGTGAGACTGGACATCCTGGCAGATAAACACATCTGTCGCAAGGTCTGTGGTGGACTGTGCCAGTTGGTGCATTGTGACATGCACTACACAAAGAGCAGAGATAAACAAACCTATCATCTGGTCAGTCACTGCAACAGATACTGGAGTCAGTTTGTCTTGGCTTGTCCTTGCCACTGATAATACCTTTATCTGCCAAGAATGTGCTGCTAGTCCAGCAAAAGCTAGCAGTACTCAAATAATTTGCAAGCAGTTTCATGAAATGGTCAATCAGAAAGCAACTCATACCGCCTCGGATGTCGCCTGGGCTTACAAGGTCCGCACTGATCTGTTCATACTCCGACAGGCAGCGAAAACTAAGCTAGGAGCAGGAAGACAAAAGAAGAGGAAAACAGCAACCTTGTGTGTAGCAGAATGGAATGTACGCACTCTGTTGGACAGAACAACATCACAGCGCCCAGAAAGACAGACCGCGCTTGTGGCCCTGGAAATGAACAGGTACAATGTAGACATAGCTGCACTTAGTGAAACAAGATTGCCTGGATATGACAGCTTGGAAGACCATGGGTACATCTTCTTTTGGAGTGGGAGATCAACTCAAGAAAGGAGAGAACCAGGAGTGGGCTTTGCAGTTAGAAAGGAGATAGCAGCAATGCTTGATGAGGAACCGGTGTCAATCAATGACAGGATAATGATTATGAGACTAAAACTACAGCGGAAGATGTATGCCACATTCATCAGTGTATATGCCCCAACAATGACCAACACAGAGGAGGTGAAGGAAGAGTTCTACAGTGATTTATGTGAGACTATCAGGCGTGTACCGACTGATGACAGGCTGATACTCGTTGGAGATTTTAATGCCAGAGTTGGTTTGGACACCGAGAAATGGAAAGGAGTGCTAGGCAGTCATGGAGTAGGCAAGTGCAATGCTAATAGAGAACCTCTACTTGCACTATGTTCAGAGTACAACCTTATGATAACCAACACTATATTTAAGCACAAGAACACACACAAGAAGACATGAATGCACCCAAGATCCAAGCACTGGCACTTATTAGACTACATCATAGTCAGGCAGAGAGACATAAGGGATGTATTGGACACCAGAGCAATGAGAGGCACGGACTGTGGCACTGATCATGTTATGCTGAGATCTAGATTAAGGATTTGGAGACGAAAACAGCACTGCAGGATGGGTGCGAAGCCACCACGGAAGCTAAACACTAGTGCACTGAACGGCCAAAAGAAGCAGGAAGAACTTACACAGGAAATGGATGAAAACTTGAAAGACTGGGACAGCAACAACTCAGAGAATGACATAGAAGAGAAATGGGCAACACTGAAGGATACGGTGTATCAGACTGCGAGTGATGTATTAGGCTACCCTGAGAGGAAACATCAAGATTGTTTGTTTTTTTTTGTTGCTTATTTGTACCCGTAGGTAGATTTGTTTTGCAGTCTGGTGACAAGCCACCAGCTGCCGGTCGCTTCGTGCGCAAGCGCCCCGTATCCCTAACCTGCATGTTTTTGGCGTGTGGGAGGAAACCAGAGAAATCCCGGAGAAAACCCACGCAACACGGGGAGAACATGCAAACTCCACACAGATCACTGTTGGTCGGGGGCTGGGATCGAACCCACGATCTCACGATCCCCGCGCTCCCCCGGCCGAGGGTAAAACTGTGCTACCACAGTGCTAACCACTGCGCCACCATGCAGGTTTGATGAGCATGATGAACACCTGAATAAACTACTAGAAGCGAGGAATACAGCTAGGCAGGAAAACCTACAGTGTAACACAAGGTCAAAGAAGAGGAAATACTCAAAGGCTCAGGGTGAGCTACAGAAGTACACCAGAGAGATGAAGTCCAACTGTTGAGATGAAAAAGCGGAGAAACTTCAAACTGCAGCAGACAGGAAAGACATGAAAACATTCTTCACAGGTCTGAGAGAAATCTACGGCCCTAAACCAAGAGGATTAATCCAACTAAAGGCTATGGATGGTGAAACGGATTTGCAGGAGAAAGACAAGATCCTGGACAGATCTGCAGACCACTTTGACCAACTACTAAACAACCCTGGAGATCTCACTGAAGAGGCTAAAGAAGCTCTAGTGCAGCGACCAGCTGTATCAAGTCTGGATGAACCACCAAATTTTGATGAACTAATGGCAGCTATCAGGACAACACAGGATGGTAAAGCTCCAGGAAGGGATGGAATTCCAGCAGAAGTGTGGAAATTTGGTGGTGTTCAGCTGACCAACTGCCTGCACAAGCTCATCCAAGAGATACGGGATGCCCAGAAAGTACCTCAAGACTGGAAGGATGCAAGTATTTTGCATTTGTTCAAGAAAGGTGACAGGAAGGATTGTGGAAATTACCGAGGTATATCACTGCTAGCCACTGTTGGTAAGATTTTCTCACGTGTACTACTTAACAGACTCAGTGAACACATCTCGCAGAATGTACTACCGGAAACCCAGTGCGGCTTTAGAAGTGGAAGAAGCACAATGGACATGATTTTCTGCTTGAAACAGGTTCAAGAAAAGTGTATCGAACAGAACATGCCGCTTTATGTAGTCTTCATAGTTTTCAGTAAAGCCTTCGATACTGTTTCGCGACAAGGACTTTGGCAGGTACTGAAGAAATATGGTTGTACAGAGAAGTTTGTCAGCCTGATCGAGGCACTCCATACAGGTATGCAAGCAAACGTGGCAATGAGTGGTTCAGCATCTAAAGACTTTTCAGTAAGCAACGGGGTGAAACAAGGGTGTATGATGGCACCTACACTCTTCTCGCTATATCTGGCAGCCATCCTTGAGGTGGCCTTCAAAGACACTTCAGAAGGACTATACATTCAAACAAGGAAAGAAGAAGACTTGTTCAATGTGGCACAATTTAAAGCCAAGAATAAGACATTGATAAAGGTAGTAAGAGAAATGCTCTTTGCCAACGACAGTGCTCTAGTTGCACACAGTGTGGAAGATATGCAATCTTTAGTGGAGAAATTTGCAAGAGCAGCTAGCCAATTCAGCCTCCAAATCAACATCAAGAAGACAGAGTGCCTTTATCAACCACCAAAGTTCCAATTATCAACATCACTACCAGAAGAGATCAGCACCGGTACAGAGCCACTAGTCAAGTGCAAGACTTTCAAGTACCTAGGGAGTACTGTTTCAGAGAATGCTAGGCTGGAGGATGAACTACAGTATCTCTCAGAATGGGAAGAGCGAGCGCTGTGTTTGGAAACTTGAGGGAGAGACTGTAGAACAATCGACATGTGTCTATCCGTGTGAAATGCAAAGTGTACAGAGCGACAGTACTGGCTACTCTATTGTACGGTGCTGAAACTTGGACTGCCTACAGAGTGCAGGTGAAGAAACTCCATGCGTACGTGATGAGACACCTTCGAGCCATAATGAACATCTCATGGAAAGACAAGATAACCAACACAGAAGTATTGAAACGAGCTGGTGTACCATCAATGGAGGACATGCTAATCAGAATCAGAATCAGAATCAGATTTATTGCCAAGCACATTTACAAGTAAACAAGTAAACATACGAGGAATTTGACTTGACATTGGGCGCGCACGAAAGGCGCGTTCCAATGACGCGGCAGCCATGACGAGGCGCCTGTCATACGGGGGGGGGGGTAGAGGGGGGAGGGGGGAGGATAGGGAAAAAGCACAATAGGCAGTGAGAAAAAAAAGCATTGTTGATCAAAATAAAGCTCATTTTATGACCAAAATTTTGATTACAAGAAAAAAACTCTCAAATGCACAATTAGCAGACAATAGATCACACAATGACAAACAAAGCAAGTTGAGAGAGTCAGTGTATTGTAAATATATGTCAGTAATTGTATCAGTGGTGTAATGTTGAATGCAGTAGTGTAGGTGTGTCAATTGCTAGTGAACAGCAGAGGGCGCCTCCTGGCAGTGGATAGATGTTATAGTCATGTGATCTAAAGCAGTCCAGAGTCTCTCTCTTGCTTGCAGATGGTAAGTTGTCACATGGTGCACTGTCCTTGAGCGTCCATCTGTTGAAACAATAACAATTGTGTCGATTGTTTGGGTTAGCAGAGCCGTTCATTCCGCTTATCTTCATCGAGGAGGAATGTAAACAGACAGGGCGCCGAATTCAAGGTCGAATAGGCACAGATCACTCAGAGCAAAGAATTTTCATCTCTTGCGATTCTGTGCTTCATAATTTCCATACAGGCTTAAACTTTAATGTCATTCTCTGGAAAGCACTCAGTGGCTCCAGATGTTGTCCACCTACCGAACACAGGTAAACATGTCCAAGAGAGTCCATTCTCTCTCCAATGCATGCCAGATGGTAAATCCATGTTAATCCATATGCCGCTGTCCGTACTCGCCCCAACTGGAAATTGTTGGGGGAGCTACGCCGGGGTCGGCATTTTGATTAGCTCACCCGAATATAATTTTGATACACCAGGAACTCCAGGGCCAAACAGAAAAATCCTGTGATCATGCCAAACCAGTTGAATCATGCAGGTTCCAATTCTTGGGCTCCCCCTGGCCCGGTTCTTGTTGAAAAGTGGTGACAATAGCACATTTAAGCCGCTTTCCAAATCCATAATTTCCATTTAGATTAAGATTCAGCAGGAGAAGAGCGACTAAAAACACAACATTGCAAGCTGGAATCAAAGGGGAGAGGATTAGAAGGGAGAGGAAGAAAAAAATGCGTCTGCTCTCTCTGAAGAGCCATCTCAGGTTCATCTTAATACAGATGAACCTGAGATGGCTCGGACATGTTGAGAGGATGGACCACCAGCGTCTCCCTCAGCAGTTACTCTACTCACAGTTATGCAAGGGCAAACGCAATCAGGGTAAACCAAGGCTCAGATTTAAAGACACTGTAAAAAGAAACTTGAAGAAGTTGGACATAGACAGGAGTTCCTGGTCAGCGGAAGGCTAAGGACAGAGCTGTGTGGAGGAATCTGATCAGACCTAAATGAAACAGTCATTGTCGCCCACGACAGACTGCTATGATGATGATGAAATGGTGCCGCAGGCAGGGCGGCCGTACCAGCAGCAACTCTCTCGTGTCTTTGTGTTTCTATCTGCTTATTCCTGTATATAGTGTGTCTCTTAATAACCAGGGATCAGTAGGAAGATTCACATTTAGACAGGGCTCAGTGTTTTTTTTCTTTTTAATTTTTGCCCAGTCTTTCTCTTAGTTTTTTCTCTTCCTCGGGCAATGGAGATCAACGGGGAGGGGGGGGGGAGAGACATTGTTTACACACGTGACCAGCTGATTGCGCTGAGGAGGCCAGAGCTGCTGCCCGGAGCAAAGCCCTTCATCCAGGATGAGCTAAAGAGGAGACGCCACTGGTCTCACGCGTCGCCCTCCATCGGTCTATGATGACCATGGAAGAGAATCCTAAACGTCTACTCTGCTGGAACAGCACCGCCTGTGGCTGAACAGGCCGATGCGCACCGGTGTTCTACCTTCCAGTGTTGGGCGTTGGTAGGATTCAAGCCTGGGCAGGAAGATATGGAGGACAAGATGTTACCCATGCAGCATGTCCCCCCCTCTCCATGTCACTGATGAATCCAAAGGAACAGCAGGGCTGCTATAGTTTGGCACCAGCGCCGTCGCAGGAGCTGCCAGAACGATGTTGAGCACAACAGAGAACTGCCTTAGGGGCTCCGACTCCGGATTTTTCCTCAGGGTTGACTCCCGAAGCCTTTCCCGTGCCCGGGTGTGCCGCAAGGCAGCGGAGGTTTGAAATCAGGGTTTACCTTCCCCTAGATGGGCTACCTTCCCAGGTTGACGAGCCACCATCTACCCGAAGCATCTGGTTTTAAGGCGCCAGAGATCCGCCCTCGCCCCTTCTCCTATTAGTAAAAGCAGTTCCGCCGGGCTTAGAGACTAAACCACACGGGCAGGCTAGGAGTTGGACTTAGTTGTCAGAGGCTTTTCGAGACGCACGCCGTAAGGAGCATTTTATGAGCACTGGGAGCTTAACCCCAGTGCCGCTCCTGGCTATGACAACCTTGGAACCAGTTATGTGGAACGCCACTGGTGAAGGGCTTGAACTAAGGTGAGGAGGAGGAGGAAGGAGCATAAGCTGTCTGTACCGATGGTCATCACCGGGAACGTGTGATCGCTTTGAAACAAAACAGATGAGCTTACAGTGCTGGTCAGGGCGCAAAAGGAATATAGTGATTGTAGTATCATGTGTTTCACAGAGATGTGGTTACACTCACAGATCCTGGATGTTAATGTAGCGATACCTGGCTTCAAGACTATATGGGGGGACAGAGATGTGATAAGTAGCAGGAAAAAGAGGGGTTGAAGGAGTGGCACTTCATGTTAATAAAAAATGGTGTAATCCTGGACACATTTATGTGAAGAAAAGGCGCTGCAGCCCAGACATTGAACTGCTGGCTGTGAGTATGCGACCTTATTATATGCCACGAGAAACGAAGTGTGCCTTAGTAATTATCGTCTACGTCCCTCTGTCAGCTGACGCAGCGGTGGCCTGTGACATCATCAGCTCCACTACGGTCACATTACTGGAGAAGCACCCGGATGCATTTATGTCCATCACAGGTGATTTTAATCTTTTAATCATGTCTGACTGGGAAAAACATTACCAAACTTTCACCAGTTCATTGATTGTCCCACTAGAGAAAACAAAACACTGGTTTTTCTGTATGCCAATGTCAGAGATGCATATAGTGCAACAGCTTTACCCCCCATTGGCAAATCGGATCACTGCATGGTCATGTTAACACCCAAATACGTTCCCCTTGTGCAACGGCAGCCTGCTTATACACGAACTGTGAGGAGGTGGACACAGGAGGCTGCTGATGCACTGCAGGACTGCTTCGAGATGACAGACTGGAGCGTACTCTGTGAACCACATGGGGTGGACATAGACAATATAACGGACTGCATCACAAAATACATCAGATTCTGTGAAGACACGACCATGCCAGCTCAGACTGAACACTGCTTCTCCAGCAACAGACCATGGGCCACGAGTGACCTGAAAGCACTTCTGAACAAAAGAAGAGAGCTTTTAGGGCTGAAGAGAAGGAGAAGCTGAGGGGAGTGCAGCATGAGCTGAGAGAGATGCTGAGGAGGTGCAAGGACAATTATAAGAGGAAGTTGGAGAATAAACTCAGGCAAAACAACGCTAAAGATGTGTGGGAGGGAATGAAACAAATAACTGGGTGCAAGGGGAGAGTCAAGCAGATATCTGGGAGCAAGGAGAGAGCTGATGAACTGAATCTGTTTTTAAATAGGTTCAACTCACAGTCTGTCACACCAACAACACAGCCAAATCCCCACACGCACACCCCCACCCTCCTGTGCAGCACCTCACTACATTTCTCCCCTCACCCCCCCCCCCACCCCGCTCCTCCTCAGGGGAAACCAGGCCTCTCCCTCATATCACTGTGACTACAGACCAGGTTAAGAAACAGCTGGATAGACTGCGTCAACGGAAGGCAGCAGGTCCTGATAGCATCTCCGCCAGGATCCTGAGGACCTGTGCCAACCAGCTAGCTCCGGTACTGAAACACCTGTACAACCTGAGCCTGAGTCTGGAGAGAGTACCGGTGCTGTGGAAGACATTCTGCCTGGTTTCTGTCCCCAAGAAGCCATTTCCATCGGACCTGTATGACTATCGACCAGTTGCTCTCTCATGTGATGAAGGTCCCGGAGAGACTGATCTTAGCCCACTTGAGGCCACAGGTGAAGACATGGCTGGACCCTCTGCTGTTTGCATATCAGCCCCATTTAGGAGTTGAAGACGCTGTCAACTATCTGCTGCAACAAGCCCATCTGCACCTGTATGGCGGAGGAGACACTGTGAGAATCATATTTTTTGATTTCTCCAGTGCCTTTAACACCATCCAACCACTGCTGCTGGGTGAGAAGCTGCGAGTGATGGGGGTCGACAGCTATGTGATCTCCTGGATTACTGACTACCTGACAGGCAGGCCACAGTTTGTCCAGCTGGGCAGTGTCTTGTCTGACGTGGTGGTTAGTGATACGGGAGCTCCACGGGGGACTGTGCTCTCTCCTTTTCTCTTCACCTTATACACCACTGACTTTCAGTACAACACTGAGTCATTCCACCAGTAGAAATTCTCTGATGACACAGCTTTTGTGGGGTGTATAAGAGGGGGAGTACAGGGCACTGGTAGACAGATTTGTGGAGTGGACAGAGCAGAATCACCTGAGGCTGAATGTCAGCAAGACCAGAGAGATGGTGATTGACTTCAGGAAGAAGAGGATGCCTTCTCAGCCATTGCAGATTAGGGTGGAGGATGTGGGGGTGGTTGAGGACTACAAATATCTGGGTGTCAGGATCAGCAACGGGCTGGACTGGAGATCCAGCACCGATGCTGTGCACAAGAAGGGGATGAGCAGACTCTACTTCCTGAGGAAGATGAGATCCTTCAATGTGTGCAACAGGATTCTGGAGCTTTTCTACCAGACTACTGTCACCAGTGCCATCTTCTTTGCTGCTGTCTGTTGGGGAAGCAGTATCAGGGCAAGTGACACCAACAGACTTGACAAGATTATCAAGAGTGCCGGCTCTGTAATTGGTCTCGGGTCGGAGACCTTTGAGACAGTGGTGGAGAGGAGAACACTAAATAAACTGCAATCCATCATGGACAATCCTGATCACCCCCTCCACCACACACTGGACAGACAGCGGAGCACTTTCTCCAGTAGACTACTACAGCTTCGCTGTTGAATGGCCAGGTACAGGAAATCTTTCTTGCCACATGCCATTTCACTGTACAATAACTCATTATGATGTTGTATTCTGGTCATAACTATGCTGCCATACTGCACCTTACAGTCTAACTGGTACCTCACATTTCACTCTGCTCCTGATAGTCCTGCATTGTGCAGCAGGTATGATTCATGTGTTTATACAGGTCACCATATATTCAGCTATGATGTATATAGGTTTTTATAGTAGTGTTGTAGGGAACCCACGCTGGGATATTCATCTCACACTGGAAGCAGAGGGGAGGGGAATATTCCCTCTGCAGGTAGAGCGTGGGGGATTAAATGGAGGACAGTACGTATTGTAATGTGTAAATGTATTGTGATGCAAGATTTCAGGCAACGGGGGAAGGAATGGAGTGATATAAAAGGAGAGACCCTGGGGTATTGAAAAAAGGTCTTTTTCTGTGTATGAATGCAATGAGAGAGAGAAATAAAGTCGTCTGTCGTGCTGATCTGGTTCCTTTATTTGCACTCTCCACAGTATTAGTTTTACTTTCCATGGGTGATCCCATTGTCAGGCGTGTGTTTCTGTTGTTTGGTTGTCTACTGTCATGCTGCTGTTACACTGTAATTTCCCAGTTTGGGATCAATAAAGTACATCTATCTATCTATCTATCTATCTATATATCTATCTATCTATAATTTACTTTCCAAAACCCCAATGGTAACAAACTAGCAGTTATCCTACAGACAAAAAAGCTGAAAACATTCTTAAAATAAAAGGCTCCCCTCTACATCAATGTCAGGGAATCTTCTCTCCTCTCTTTTTTCCTTTTTTTCTTTACAAATTGTGAAGGGAAACCAGTTGATTGTAGGTCTTATTTTAGGCAAGTATATCTTGTTGACGATGTTTCACAATAATAGCACATAACAGACACAACCATTCTTAAAATGGAATTGCTGTAAAGAGCTTTTATTTTTACATAACTCAGGAAGTATTGAGTTGTGATGGTGAAAATAAATTCACACTAATTCAGACTTCTGTCATGTCTGTGAATCCAGCATTTGTAGCGCAGTAGACTAATTTTAAGGTTATTGAGCAGGAATTCAAACATTGTTTCTCATTTTTAAGGACAATTAAGGCATTGATTTTAGATAATCACATTTAAGACTTTTTATGGACCCGTAGACGCTAATGAGGTGGTTTTTCGAGGTGGTTTTTCTCCTTGTTTGTGTTCTTGTGGAGAAATTCTCAACACATAACAACCATACATGAATGCAAATGAATCTGTCCACACAGAATTAAACTCTATTTTCCTATGTGTTTAACTTTTTCTGGATCTGTTCATGTCTTACCGAGAGTGGGGGAGGATAAGCAGGAAGCTGCTGCTCTCTGTACTCTTCACATGCGCTGCACAGAGGCTCAGAGGCTTCCGTGCATGTGAGCCACTGTCAGATGTGGCACATGGTTGACAACATAATAAATAATTTAAAAATATAGTATATATTTTACGTTCATGAAAGTATGTATTTCTATTGAGAAATGTATCCGATAAACTGTGGAGAGTGCAAATAAGAAACCAGACTTGCACGACAGACGACTTTATTTCTCTCTCACTGCATTCATACACAGAAAAAGACTTCTTTCAATACACCAGGGTCTCACTCCATTCGTTCCCCCTGTTGCCTGAAATCTTGCATTACAATACATTTACACATTACAATACATACTGTCCACAATTTAATCCCCCACGCTCTACCGGTAGAGGGAATATTCCCCTCCCCTCTGCTTCCAGTCTGAGATGATTATCCCAGCGTGGGTTCCCTACACCGCCCCCCCCCCCCCCCCCCCCGAGTCTCAGACTGAGTTTCAACCCTCACGTCCTTTTGGCTTCAGTCTCCTCCCATATCTGTTGTAACAAGGGTCCTTCGACTCCGCAGCGCTGCTGTGCCGGTTGGGGGCTCTTGGAGGTGTGTCTGTCTGCGGGTGGGAAATGGTGAGGGGGGGGGGGCATTCTATTTGCCCGTGTGGCTGCTCTGCTGAATCTTCTACCTGGAGAGCTCTCAGTGGGGGTTTTCCACGCCGAGGGGCCTGAGCCAACATCACTTGCTCATCCACCACCACAAAGGCGGGCTTAAGTCTGTCTATACATATTTTCTCCCGACGACTCCCCAAATCTAACAAAAAATGTTTGTCCCCTGGTTCCAGCACTCTGAACGGGCCATCGTAGGGTGGGCACAATGGGGGGGCGGTGGGCATCATGCCTGTCAAACACGAACGCCGCGTTCTTCAAAGTTTTTGGCACAAAAGTGTGTGGAAAACAGTGGTGGGCCGGGCCCGGTAGCGTGCCTGTATCCGCGCTATGCTGCGAACGCTAAGACAGACAGTTGTCCGGCGCAGGATTGTCTGTTAAAAATTCCCCGGGAGTCGCAGTGGCTGAGAAAAAACAAGCTCCTCCAGGGAAGCCTCTAAATCCTCTTTTGGTGCAGAACGCAACCCTAACAGAACCCACGGCAACCGGTCTACCCAATTTGCATCCGTAAGCGAAGCCCTGAGCACTGCTTTCAGTGACCTATGGAAACGCTCGCATAACCCATTGGCCTGTGGGCTGTACGTGGTTGTGCGATGAATTGCTACACCCAGGCTATGGGCCATCGTGGACCAGAGGTCAGAAACAAACTGAGGGCCCCTATCGGACGTGACGTCCGACGGGATGCCAAAACTTGCCACCCATGTTGTCAAAAAGGCGCGTGCCATGTCCACGGATGTGGTTGCCGCTAGCGGGACTGCTTCTGGCCAGCGTGTGCTGCGGTCCACCACTGTCAGAAGGTGCGTGAACCCCTGCGATGGCGGGAAGGGGCCCACGAGGTCCACGTGAACATGGTCGAACCTCTTAGCCGGTATATGAAACGGCTCCAAAGTTGCCTTCGTGTGTCTGTGTACTTTGGCTCGTTGGCACGCTACGCAGGCTGCAGCCCACTCTTTCACTTGTTTGCACAGGCCTGGCCATACGAACTTCGCTCCCACCATTTTGACTGACGTGCGCACTCCTGGGTGCGCCAGAGCGTGAACTGACTCAAACACTCGGCGGCGCCAAGCAACTGGGACACTCTGCTCTCCAGCCTTAACCCTGTTGGTCCAGACTGGAGCGCGCACACGTCCGCATTGCCAATCTGCTCTGCGGCCACGGCTGTATAATCTATCCCTACGCAGACTGGGGCCACTACTGCGCGCGAGAGGCAGTCCGCCACCACATTCAGTTTACCGGCCACATGCTGAATATCGGTTGTAAACTCCGAGATCGCGGCCAGCTGTCTCTGCTGCCGGCCTGACCATGGTTCTGAAACCTTTGCCAACGCGTACGTTAGCGGCTTGTGGTCCCCGAACGCAGTGAAGCTGCGCCCTTCCAGCCACAACTGGAAGTGGCCTATGGCCAGGTGGAGAGCCAGCAACTCTCTGTCGAACGCGCTGTATTTACGCTCACTGTCGCGCAAAGCCCTGCTGAAAAAAGCGAGCGGCTGCCAAGAACCGGCAACGCGTTGCTCCACGACGGCCCCTATGGCCACATCCGAGGCGTCGGTAGTGAGTGCTATCTGGGCCGCCGGGTTCAGGTGCGCCAACAGTGCGGCATTTGCCAGGGCTGTTTTAACCTCAGAGAATGCCTGCTCCCGCTCTGGAGTCCATTCGACTCTGTCCACCGGCTTCCGTTTTTTGAGCACGGCATACAATGACTGCATGAGCTGAGCTGCGCAGGGGAAGAACCGGTTATAAAAGTTAATCATCCCCAAAAACTCTTGCAGCGCCTTGACCATCTGAGACCGGGGAAAATTCGCCACAGCACGCACCTTGTCCGGCAAGGGTATCGCTCCCTCCGGTGAGATGCGGTGCCCCAAAAAGTCAATCCCTGTCACGCCGAACTGGCATTTCGCCGTGTTGATTTTTAACCCGTGCTCTTCCAACCTCCGGAAAACCGTCCTGAGGCGGGTTACGTATTCATCCTCGGACGCGCTGGCCACCAGGATATCATCCAGGTAGACAAACCCAAATGGCAGATCGCGCAACACCGCATCCATCATGCGTTGGAATGTCTGTGCCGCGCCTTTTAATCCGAAGGGCATGCGTAAAAACTCAAACAAGCCAAACAGAGTTATTACTGCTGTTTTAGGTATGCCCTCTGGGACCTGGTGGTAACTGCGGACCAGGTCTATTTTAGAAAAAATGCGTGCCCCAGCGAGGTGAACGGAAAAATCCTGAATATGGGGAATCGGGTAGCGGTCATGCACTGTGGCGTTATTCAATCTGCAGAAATCTCTGCACGGTCACCACGATCCCTCGGCCTTAGGAATCATATGTAGCGGGGATGCCCATGGGCTGTTTGAGCACCTGATGATGCCCAACCTTTCCAAGTTGGCAAACTCCTCGCGCGCTATGGCCAGTTTGGCTGCGTCCAGGCGCCAAGATCGTGCGAAAATGGGCGGCCCAGTGGTGGTGATAAAGTGTTCCACTCCGTGTTTGGTGATGGCCGCCGAAGACGTCAGGACTGTGAGTGCTGGGAACTGAGTGAGCAGTGTGTGGAACTTTCCGCCTGGAGCTGTGACATTGGCTAGTGTCGTTGGCCCGGCCCCTCGAGCTGTACAGGAGAGAGAATCAAAAGACATTGCATTAACCAGGCATCTGTTAGCAACATCGACTAGCAACCTGTGTGCACACAGAAAATCAGCTCCCAAGATCGGGAAACTGCATGCCGCTATGACGAATGTCCACTCATACATACAGCCGTGTAGGGATACAGTCAGTGTCCTCTCACCAAAAGTCCTAATGTCCAAGCCATTTGCGGCTATCAGCTCGGGGCCGCTTGTTCCCGCTAGCCGGTTGGCATAGGACGGCAGGATGAGGCTCTTTTGGGAGCCGGTGTCTACGAGGAACCGTCTCCCTGAGTGCAAGTCCGTCACGTAGAGCAGCTTGTTTTCTTCACCAGCGGTCGCAGCTGCTACTGACTGCCGGCCTTGGCATTTCCCGAACGCTTGAATTGGCATGGTGGCACACATCTGCGTGCGTTCTCTCCAAAACAGCGGTGGTAGAAGCAGAGCATGTCTCTCTGGCGCCTTCTGGCTGCCGCTACCGTCGCCGGTTCCTCGCCTCCGCTGGTCGTCTCGCTGGGTTTCAACGCCGCCGCGTTCACTGTGAGGGCTCTGGTGGTGAGGATGATCCGATCTGCCTCCTGGGCTAGCGCATGGTAGCCGCGTGCGGCCAGCAACAGCGAGTTTGCCAGGACCGCTCTTGCCTCTGTTGGGAGGTTCCGGAGGAAAAGGTGGGCAAACAGAAAATGCCTGTCGTCCGTGCCCATCAACGCCAACATCTTCTCCATCAGTTCGACCGCCGACCCATCTCCTAACTCGGAGCGCCTCAGGAGCCTCTCCGCTCTCTCACAGTCCGAGAGTGTGTAGCACCGGGTCAGCGCAGCCTTGAGAGCCCCGTATTTATCGTGGGCTGGAGGCTGTTGGAGCAGGCTCGCTACTTGCTGAGACGTGCGAGCGTCCAGCGCTGCGACCACATAGTAATATCTGGTGTCATCTGCCATTTTTCCCCGGAGGGCGAACTGAGCCTCGATGTGGTGGAACCAAGACCGCAGGTCGTGCAGCCAAAAGTCCGGTAGTTTTACCAAAACAGCACATGTGTTGCTGGGGCGTCCCGTCCGGGCCATCTCTGGGATGCTTGCCGCGTTGCTGGGACTTCCCATCCAGGCCGACTCCAGTTCTCCAGTTCTTGCCTCATGTTCCATAATTCGTCAAGGGTCACCAGTGTGGAGAGTGCAAATAAGAAACCAGACTTGCACAACAGACGACTTTATTTCTCTCTCTCACTGCATTCATACACAGAAAAAGACTTCTTTCAATACACCAGGGTCTCTCCTTTTATATCACTCCATTCCTTCCCCCTGTTGCCTGAAATCTTGCATCACAATACATTTACACATTACAATACGTACTGTCCTCCATTTAATCCCCCACGCTCTACCGGCAGAGGGAATATTCCCTTCCCCTCTGCTTCCAGTCTGAGATGATTATCCCAGTGTGGGTTTCCTACAAAACAATAATTTGAAAAATAAAATAATTAAAATGAACTTCATTAATTTCCATGTGTTGTGAGATATTACTGCAGGGAGCCACAGCATGGGGGCTGAAGGGCCGCATGCAGCTCTGGAGCCGCGGGTTGCCGACCCCTGATCTAACCATTAGTCCACCACTAGGGCCACTTCAAAGCCATCATTACAGTAGGCCTAACCATTAAGCCTGTTATCTCATTTAAATAACATTATGTCAGTATTACACCTTAGATCTTGTGTCCCTGTTTATTAAAGGGAATGAGAGAAAAGACAGTGATTGGTTAATTACATGTAACACCAAAAACACATCTCTTAATAAATACAAGCATTAGAATGGCCTCTCCCTTCTTTCCACCAGGTACAAAATTAGTTGTTGCACTGCTGTAATAGCGAAATGGGCTTGGAAATGCCCATAAATGCATCATGTACCAAAGACAACAGACTGTTGACTAGATCGCCGTAATATAGCCCATTATCTTTTCTTAGAAACTTTGGCTTTTGCCTTTGGTAGAAAACCAGTATGTGTGATATTAAAAGTCAATCATTGGTGAAAAATAGGTGCAAAAGGAAAATTATTTCATCAGGATTACTGTTAAAAAATTATTTGGGTTTTAAACTACAAGCATCCATCCATACATCCATTCATTTTCTACCGCTTTTCCAGAGGTCCATGTCACGGAGGCAGCAGCTAAAGCAGAGAAGCCCAAATTTCCCTCTCACTGGCCACCCACTCCAGCTCTTCAGAGAGGATACCAAGGCGTTCCCAGGCCACCTGGGAGACATAGTCTCTCCAGCGTGTCCTGGGTCTGCCCCGGGGTTCGCTCCCAGTTGGACGTGCCTGAAACACCTCAAGTGGGAGGCATCCAGGAGGCATCCTGATCAGATGCCCAAACCACCTCAACTGGCTCCTTTCGATATAGAGGAGCAGCGGTTGTACTCTGAGTCTCTCCTGGCTGACTGATCTCCTCACCCTATCTCTAAGGGTGAGTCTAGCAATGCTATGCAGAAAGCTCATTTCAGCCGCTTGTATCCACGATTTCATTCTTTCTGTCATTACCCAAAGCTCATGACCATAGGTGAGGGTAGGAACGTAGATTGACCAGTAAATCGACAGCTTTGCTTTAGAGCTCATCTCCCTCTTCACTACAACAGACCGATACAACATTTGCATCACTTCAGAGGCTGCTCCAATCTGTCTGTCAATCTCTCACGCCATTCTGCCCTTACTTGTGAATGAGACCCCGAGATACTTAAACTCCTCCACTTGGGGCAGGAACTACCAGCCCAAAGAGGACAGTCCACCTTTTTTCCGGGTGAGGACCATGGACTCGGACTTGGAGGTGCTGATTCTCATCTCAGCCGCTTCACACTCAGTAGCAAACTGTCCTAGCAAGGCCTGTAGGTCATTGCATGATTAAGCCAACAGGACAACATCATCCGCAAACAGCAGAGATGAAATCCTGCGGTCACTGAGCATGACATCCTCCAATCCTTGGCTGCGCCTAGATATCCTATCCATAAAAATTATGAACAGGATCAGTGACAAAGGGCAACCCTGGTGGAGTCAAACTCTCACTGGAAACGGGTTTGACTGGGTCTTGGCAATATGACCCAAACTCTTGCAATGGTTGTATAGGGACTGGACAGCTCATAACAACAAGCCCAATACCCCATACTCCCACAGCACCCCCCACAAGAGACCATGAGGGACGCGGTCGAATGCTTTCTCCAAGTCCACAAAACACATGTGGACTGGTTGGGCAAACTCCCAGGAACTCTTGAGGATTCTCAAGAGGGTAAAGAGCTGGTCCAATGTGTCATGGCCAGGGTGAAAACCACATTGCTCCTCCTGAATCCGAGGTTCAACCAGTGGCCGGACTCTCCTTTCCAGTACCCTGGCATAGACCTTCCCAGAGAGGCTGAGAAGTGTGATCCCTCTAAGGTTGGAACATACCCTCCAGTCCCCCTTTTTAAAAAGAGGAACAACCACCCCGGTTTGCCATGCCAAAGGCACTGTCCCCAACTTCCACGCAACATTGCAGAGGTGTATCAACCAGGACAGCCCTACAACATCCAGGGCCTTGAGGTACTCAGGGCGAATCTCGTCCACCCCCGGGGCCCAGCCACCAAAGAGTTTTTTAACCACTTTGGCGACCTCAAACTCTGTGATGGACGAGTTGTCCCCCTCGTCCTAGACCCCTGCTTCCTCTATGGAAGGCAAGTCAGTGGGATTGAGGAGATCCTTGAAGTATTCCTTCCACCACTCGACAATGTCCCCAGTCGAAGTCAGCATCCATTCTGTGCAAAGATGATAATATACAAACAAATGCAGCCTGTAATCATTAGGCAATCTCATAACAGTCAGTGTATCATCTTTTAAATAACCATGGTAAAAGAGCTGTTTGCAAATAAATTGAAATATTTTGTTGAGACACAAAATCTGAGAACATAAAGTGGTGATTACACCACAGTGATCTTTGAAAGGGAGGTTAAAGTCATGGCAACTCTGCTGTCAGGGTTTTATCGCTTCAAGTTATTGATATTCAGCAAGAGTTTGGCTGTTGGTTTTTCATCTTTTTGTAATATTTTTCTCTATTTGGACTTGACAGGATGAAATTGCAAACAAAAACAACAGAAATATGCTGCAGAATAAGTACATCAGGGAAAGGCAGATACAGCCGACCTTAAGAAATTTAAAGACATTATCAAGAGTATGCAAGGACCTAACATCCCACTAATAAATGCCACAGTTAGAAAATCAATTATGCATGCTGATGGAAATTGCATCTACTTCAGCTTCCAAGAAATGGCCAGAAGATAACATTTAAAATCAAATAAAAAAGCAAAAAGTAGCATGTCTTCATTGTGTGGTAGGAAGGAGGGGCCAGATGAGTCTAGGCCTCTGAAGAGGAAGGAAGCTTGGGTGTATAAGTGATATCTGCTCCATGGTTAATTCAGTACAATTTTCAAAGCACAAGGTCACTCATTGTCATTATCTGACAGAGGCCCATTCAGAAGAATGAGATGAGCTCAGAGAGCTTTCTCATTCTGAGGCCGCAGCTCTCAACTCATAATTATCTGTATGGCGCAGGCCTGTGTGACATTGTCAAGAAATACAAAGCTGTAATCTCTGCGTGGTTTTTCTGTAATGAATTAATGCCAATGGCAGAGAAACTGCAATATATCACAGGCAAAGATAGATTTCATTTTAGAGCCTTATCAGTGGTACTATCATGGGAATAGCTAAAGAAACACTGACTGTTTAGAGTGGAATGACCTTTTCACCAATAAGGTCTGTGCGTCTGAAGAGTCAACCTTTCTTTCAAGCCCACAGGAGACTGTCAAATTCTCTCAAACATATTTAAAGACTTTTATAGTCACAGAACTGTGAAGAGTTTAGTGCAGAAAACAGATATGCAAAATTATACTGAAACAAAAAAGAGCTTCCTTCTGTGCTTCAGTAAGGGCCTCTCTCAAATTTAAGCGAAAACATTTTGGAAATAATCTTTCAATTTTTTCACAGACACAAACTTGGCTGCCAGCAGAGAATATGATTTTCAGATTAGGAACTTGAAAATCTGTGTCAAAATACATGGGATGAGTTTCAAAGATCTGCAAAATATTTGAAATACTTTATTCCATTTTGAGGAAAATTGTCTTCATGTTCTGCAAATTTCAAACTAAATGTTCTGCAAATTTCAAACTAATCCATCCATCCATCTTCTCCGCTTATGTTGGGGTCTGGGTTATGGAGATAGCAGCTTAAGCAGAGAAGCCCAGACTCCCCTCTCCACAGCTACCTACTCCAGCTCTTTGGGGAGGATGCTAAGGTGTTCCCAGGTGCTATGTGGAAAATGAATTTGAAGAAAAATCAGCTTGAGAATAACTTGACTAATGGGGAAAAAAGTCTCCACAGTGGATTTGTCTGAAATCATAGAGCGTGTACAAATAAATGTATAATGTGGCCCAGTGGTCTCTAGACTGTTGAATCAAAGATTGAGTTCCTAGAGTTATACTAGAAACTACTGGTGCAGGTTGATATTTTTTTTTTTTTTTTTTTCAGGAGACGAATCTGGCATGTGAAGTAATGTGGTGGAAATGCTTTGGTTTGGGACCGAGCTGCTCAGCGTCATCGATTCAGCTATGAATTCTATATCATATCAGAGTGCTTGAAGATTCTGTGAGGCCATGTGTTACACTATCATACAAAAAAAAATGTGTTTCTTTTTAGTGAGTCTTTCCACAGGCCTAGAAGCACCACAAAACTTTGTCTGTACAGGAGGTTTACAACAGTGCTTCCTCCCAGTTTGATGAGTAGAACCAAATGGCTGAGCAGCATGAATTTGATAAACTTCAGTGCGACATTCAGTTTCATTTTGCACAAAGTGAGCAATGATGATTAAGTCTGGAATTACGGAGAAAGGTGCACCCCTGACATATTTTTTTATGGAGGGCTTCGATATGGTCATGGTAACAGATGCAAAAATCTTCAAAAAATTTCTTGGCTGCCATAACTCCACTCCTTTTTATCTGTGTTTAAAATGAAGCCCTTATCTCATTTAATTCTATTTTTTCCTTGGCATGTTGATTGATTCTTACTACAAGCCTACTGGCTAGTAGTCAGATGCAGGACTTGTAGTAGTCACAATGAGAGACTATTGTAGAAAACTGAATAAATACATTTTGCATTGTGGAGCACAGGAAGATAAAAGAGAGCGACTTCTAAGGACTCTTGAAAAGTTTTTCATGACACCTTTCATAAAAGGATAAGTAACATGTTTAACATCCCTCCAAACTGCGAGTGAATCAGAGGAATAACTTTTAAATATTTAGGTCATTGACTGTATTTATGACTTTAACGTGAAGACAGTGTGCATTTAATGTAGGATGACAGTGAACATCTCTGCAGCATAATAACAGCCTTAGTGATTACTGAATAAAACACAAAAACCTTTTAATTCTTTCCAGGGATTATGCTTTAGTTATACCTCATTAAAATAACATTGTCCCCAGCTTTTTTTTCCCCTCTCATTACTTTAAATCATTAAATAGGTAATTTCTTTCAAGCAAAACCGCAGACCTTGGGTTTGACAGCTCTCGGCAACATCAAATACATTGTAAACCATGCCTCAGCTGTTTTATTGATAGCTGACTATTATGGGACTGTTGAGAATCTGACAGCCGTCCCTCCTACTGCCCCTCCTACTTCTTGTTGATTTTGAGAGGCATGAGAGGGCTATTAGTTGTGTATAAAATCATGGCACAGTTGTATACGTATATCTTACAGATGCATTAATTAATATGGGTGTTTTTAAACTGTGAGAGAAAACACCCAGAGTCCCCCAGAATAGACCCCCACACAGATGTCCAGGAATCTGCAAGAAGAACACCATTCAAATTTGTTGTAGTAATAAAACTGAGTAACTGAACAACTTTTGTTTGATGAAGAAGAGAAGCAAGACTGGTAACATGTTGCTCTTTCTGCCTCCTTGTGCAGCCCTACAACTTTGACAATGTCTGTGTTATGTTTGAATTGTTTCCTGGAAGTCCCCGTCTAGATGAAATGTGAACATCACGGGGAGTTCATTGTGTGTGCTTTCCCCTTTGTCAGGGTAACCAGTTTTCCTTCCCCATTCTATTATGCTGAGCACCAAGCTAGAAGGCAGGAAGTACCAATTTCATATGGCCTTTGGTATGACTCAGCCCGGGTTTGAACCCACAATCTTTCAGTTATGAAGCAGATGCTTTAGGCCACCACTTCAGTTGTCCTATTATGCTTATGGTGGTTTCATAGTGCCTGTTTTGATTGTGCTCCATCTTAATATTAAAAACTAATCATCTGACTGTTATTCATAATAGCACTTTTAGGCCAGCCCAGATGTGTTTTTTGCATTGGAGCGATGGATCAGCATGGGCACCATGTTGGCTATGAGAAAGTTAATCTCCTGATATTTTGATTATGCTACTAAGCAGAAGATCTTTAATAAGGATCATTACTGGATTTTTCACAAATTTCAAGGAATTTGGTTTGGTGAAAATTCTGTATATATTCACAATACATATTGCTTTTTAAATGAAATTAATGTTATTGTTAGTTTTGGTTGTCATTTAATGAAAAATGTAAAAAAATAAACTTAATGGACAAATTGTCATGGTTTATTAAGGGATGATTCCTTGTCACACTGACTTTCCAAATAGTTAGAAAATACTGCATAAAACTGACTTTTTTTTTGTTTAAATGAGTTGTCTGTCCAGAATTGTTAAAGTCTTCTGTCATAAAATGACAGCTGCTGATGACTGAGGAGTCATTTAGCTCAGAGTCTCTTCTCCTCAGTGCAGCTGTCTGTCTCCGTGTCCTGACTTTTTCATTTCCAGTCAAATCAATCTGTGTACTGTAATTCTGCAGCAATCAGAAATGAGTATTGCTAAACTATGCATTTCTGACAGCTGTAAACAACACACTTCAAGCTCATGCTCTCCAATATTTAGTTCTCATGTTCTATATGGTAAAGAAACTCAGATATGTTCCTCTTTTGTGGATATTATCACAGCTTCATTCAGTTGTGGTGAAGGTATCATATATTTCATATATTTCATATAATGCCAAAGATTTGAAATTTAAAAACTACTGATACAGCTCTGAGAAAATAAGACCCCAAAGAGACCACTGCAAAATTATCACTTTATCTGGTTTTGCTATTTATAAGATAAGATAAGATAAGATAAGCCTTTATTAGTCCCACAATGGGGAAATTCCAGGATTGCAACAGCACAGGGATAGCAACACTCAGAGCAACAATCAGAAGGCAAGAAAAAACAAGAGCAGCTAGTATACATATGTACATTATACGTATGTATCTGAGTAAAATGAACATATATATGTATATATTTATAATTCTCTAACTTACTAAAAACAACTCACCCAAATTCCAAGTCAAATATGATCATTTAGAGCATTTACAGAAAATGACAACTGGCCAAAACAACAAAAAGATGTTGCTTTTTGATGTGCTTTTAGATCAAATAATGCAAAGAAAACAAGTTCACATTCATGCTTAAACAATACTTAAATTTGAACTCAAATTTGTATTTGTGTAGTAACTGATATTTTTTTTCACAGTTTTTGTGTCTTACTATGCTTAGATGATCACCTAATCAGTACTTCCTTAAGTAGACTGAGGTGTCTTTTACTTGGAATTAGACATAGAAATATTAATTTAGGAAAGAGTTTGCAGTGGTCTTTTATTTTTTTCTAGTATATATGAGGAAATGGAGGCCATTCCAGAATTGTGAGACATTTTCTGTCCCACACATTAAATTGAAAATAATTCATGCAAAAAATACTAAATCATACATTTATTCTGTAAATTATACTTATACGGAGACAAACTGTAAACAAATATAATAAATAGCAATAACAAAAAGTATTTATTATCCACCTGTAAAATAGCATCTTTATCTTGCTCCAGGTCCTTGCTAACCAAATTGCATATCAAATAAGACTGTTAAAATAAGTTATTGTCATGGTCTGGACATGGTCTATGACCATGTCCATGCTTTCTATTGTTTTTTGAACTCTCTGCACCATGATTATTGGTCTGTTATCGTTAGTATTCTGTGTTTATCCTTAGTTTCTTGTTTTGGTTCCTATTTTCAAAGGCTCCCTGGTTTTCCCTACCTATAGCTTCTTTGCCTTATGTTATCATTTAGTTTTTGATTAGTCTCCTAGGTGTTCGCACTGGAGTTACACCTGCTTATCAGTCCTTCATTCCTGCCAACTGGAGGTCACCCTGACAGTATGTCGCCACCAGACACAGACTCAGCAGGCAGGGGGTTAAAGGCCATTGGTCTGGACGCGGATGAGTTGTAGGCGGCTCAGCTCATCGAGGGCCTCATCTCGGATGCCCGCACCTCCCACATGCCAGAGGAAGCCCTTGGGTTCATGGACATCATGGCCGGGGTAGTTGGAGTGTACCCCAGTCTGTGGAGCTACCCCGAGCTGGCAGAGCTGCTAATCTCCGTCCCTAACCTCCAATGGTTATTTCGTGGGCTGGTGAGGAACTCATCCATAGCGCCGGAGTCTGTGCCAACAATGCAGCATCCCCTGACTTGGATGTCCTCTTCTCTTCATCACTCACTAGTTCCACACCCACCCCACAGGCTGGAGAGGTTGTCACCCATAATGCTGGAGTCTGCGCTGATGACTCAGCATCCCCTGACTATGACATCCTCCTCTTCATGCCGTTCTCCAGCTTCAGTCTCCTCTCCATGCCATTCTCCAGTGCCAATCCCCAGCTCCAGCATCCAGTTCTTTAGCTTCAGCTCTAACTCCACACCCGGTGCCAGCTCCTCACTGCTTTACAGCTGCTCCTCGCCAGGCGAGCTCCACAGACACTCAGAGGGATTTGCATGGGTCTCCAGCACCAGTTTCAGCGGTAGAAGAGCGGGAACTAAGGCAAGTACCATCTCATTTTTAAACACTAACTAACTAACTAACTAACCTGCCAACACCTATTAGTAAGAGGTCACTGGAGGTGCCCTCCAGTGGGATCACCACCTGCAGGAGGGACCATGGGCATCCGGTGCTATGTGGATCAGGTGGCGGTCGAAGGCAGAGACCTTGGCGGTCTGATCCCAAGCTTCCTAAACTGGCTTTTGGGACGTGGAATGTCACCTCTCTGGTGGGAAAAGAGCCGACAAGGTTGACAGATACCGGCTAGATATAGTCGTCCTCACCTCAACACACAGGTCTGGTTCTGGAACCAGTCTCCTGGAGAGGGGCTGGAGCTTGACCTACTGTCGAGTTGTCTTGGGCAAGAGGCGGCGAGCAGGGGTGGGTATTCTTGTATCCTCCCACCCTGCGGCTTCCATACTGGAGTTTTCCCCGATGGATGAAAGGGTTGTTTCCCTGTGCCTTTGGGCTGGGAAACGGGTTCTAACCATTATTTGTGCCTATGCACCAAATGATGGTTCAGAGTACCCACCCTTTGTGGAGTCTCTGACTAGGGTGCTGGAGAGTGCTCCTCTTGGAGACTCCATTGTCCTACTGGGGGACTTCAATGCTCACAAGAGCAATGACAATGAAACCTGGAGGAGGGTGATTGGGAGAAACGGCCTGCCCGTTCTGAACCCGAGTGGTGTTCAGTTATTAGACTTCTGTGCTAACCACAGTTTGTCCACAATGAACACCATGTTAAAGCATAAGGGTGTCCACATGGGCACCTGGCCCCAGGACACCCTAGGCTGATGGTAAATGGTAAACGACATTCACTTACATAGCACTTTTTCTTATCTGTAGATGACTAAAGTGTTTTACAGATCCTGCTATCCACCCATTCACACACACATTCACACACTGATGGCGGAAGAGCTGTCATACACAGGTGCTGGCCTGACACACCAGGAGCAACTGGGTGTTCAGTGTCTTGCCTCAAGGCCACTTCGCATGCAGACTGCAGACAGAGCAGGAATCGAACCCCTGATCCTCCGATCAGTAGTCAGCCACACTACACCTGCACCACAGCCACATCAATTATCGATTTTGTTATCGAGTCATCAGACCTGTGACCGTATGTCTTGGCACTCCGGTTAAAGAGAGGTGCAGCGCTGTCACCTGACCACCACCTGGTGTCAGTTGATCCGATTGCAGAAGGATGCCCATTCAGACCTGGTTAGACCTGAACGTATAGTTAGGGTGTGCTGAGACGTCTTGGCTGAGGTACTTGTCCAGGAGGTCTTCAAGTCCCAGCCTCCGGAAGCCTTTGACCACATTCAAAGTCAAGTCAAGTCCCAAAGTGCCTTTATTGTCATTCCATTGCTAATAAACAGTGCAACGAAATTGAGATACTGCTCCCTAAAAACCAAACTATCACACTCACAGTTCACTCATGTATTTAACTTTCTCATAATTACAACATGTCTCTCTGTGTTGGCCCTGCGATAGACCTGGAGATCTGTCCAGGAGTACCCTGCCTCTCGCCCAAAGATGCTGGGATAGGCTCCCAGCCCCCCCCAGCGACCCGAAAAGGATTAGCGGAAGAAGATGGATGGTGGATAGATACAACAATAAATAATGCTTTGAAACAATATTGCCTAAAAGTTGAATACAATATGTACATAGCAATAATAAAAACATACTGAGCGATAAATATATAAGACCAGCTTATACACACGGGTTATTGCCACAAAATAACCTAAAATAACATAAAAAAATATCAGCAGTCTGTACGTGTTACATAAATCCATTCAAAATACGTACTGCTGCTGGGAAAAAAACTATGATTAAACCTGGTAGTCCGGGTTTTATGGGATCTGTACCTCTTTCCTGAGGGGAGCAAGTGAAAGAAATCATGGCCTGGATGAGTGCAGTCTTTAATAATGGCAGTAGCTCTGTTGAGGTACCAAGACCTGGAAATCTCTTCCAGAGAAGGGAAAGAACAGCCAGTGATTTTTTGCGCAGTCTCGATCACTCTCTGGAAGGCTTTACGGTCTGCGGCTGAACAGCCCTCTTACCAAACTGTGATGCCATATGACAAAATGCTCTCAATAGCAGAGAAATAAAATAAAACCAGCAACTATGCATTCAGGCCATTCTTCTTGAGGAGCCTCAGAAAGTGTAGACGTTGTTGAGCCTTTTTTATCGTAGCTATGGTGTTAACTGCTTAGGTAAGGTTGTGAGAAATATGAACACCCAGAAACTTAAAAGCCTCCACCCTCTCCACACACTCCTTGGCTATATATAGGGATTCTGAGGGAGTCTGGAGACACAGACTCTGAATAGGCCATGTTTTCTACCTCCAATGTTGAAGCAGCTGCCCAAAGCTGCAGTCACAAGATTGTTGATGCATGACGTGGTGACAACCCCTGAACCAAGTGGTGGACACCAGTGGTGAGGGGACCATTAAGTTAAAGAAGGAGTCCTATCGAGCTTGGTTGGCTTGTGGGACTCCTGAAGGAACGGAGGTGTACTGGCAGCCCAAGCGGAGTGTGGCTCGGGTGGTTGCTGAAGCAAAAACTCGGGTGTGGAAGGAGTTCGGTGAGGCCATAAAACAAGACTTTTGGTAAGCCTCGAAGAGATTCTGGCAAACTGTCCGGCGGCTCAGGAGGGGGAAGCAGCTCCCTGTCCACACTGTGTATGGTGCGGATAGGGTGCTGCTGACTTTGACTGGGTATATCGTCGGGCGGTGGAAGGAATACTTTGAGGATCTCCTCAATTCCACTGACACGCCTTCCACAGAGGAAGCAGGGCTTGTGGACGAAAGGGACAACTCGTCCATCACAAGGGCTGAGGTCACTGAAGTAGTTAAAAAACTCTTTGGTTGCCGGGCCTCGGGGGTTAACGAGATTCGCCCTGAGTACCTCAAGGTCCTGGATGTTGAAAGGTTGTCATAGTTGACATGCCTCTGCAAAATTGCATGGAGGTCAGGGACAGTGCCTTTGGCATGGCAAACCAGGGTGGTGGTTCCTCTTATCAAAAAGGGGGACCGGAGGGTGTTTGAGGGATCACACTCCTCAGCCTCTTTGGGAAAGTCTATGCCAGGGTACTGGAGAGGAGAGTCCGGCCTTTGGTCGAACCTCGGATTCAAGAGAAGCAATGTAGTTTTCCTCCTGGCCGTGGCACATTGGACCAGCTCTTTATCCTCTCGAGAATCCTCGAGGGTTCGTGGGAGTTTGCCCAACCAGTTTACATGTGTTTTGTGGACTTGGAGATGGCATTTGCCCGTGTCCCCTGTGGTTTTTTGTGTGTGTGGGGGGCTTCTGGAGTATGGGGTATTGGGCTTGTTGTTATGAGCTATCCGGTCTCTATATGACTGTTGTGAGAGTTTGGTTTGTATTGCCAACACTCGGTCGGACTCATTCCCAGTGAGAGTTGGACTCCACCAGGGGTGGCCTCTGTCACTGATCCTGTTCATAATTTTTATGGACAGGATTTCTAGGTGCAGCCAAGGAACAGAGGGTCTCATGCTTGGTGACCACAGATTTTCATCTCTCCTGTTTGCAGATGATGTTGTCCTGTTGGCTTCATCCAGCAATGACCTACAGGTCTTACTGGGACAGTTTGCTACTGAGTGTGAAGTGGCTGGGATGAGAAACAGCACTACCAAGTCCAAGTCCATGGTCCTCTGTTGGAAAAAGGTGGATTGTCCTCTCCAGGTTGGGGACAAGCTCCTGCCCCAAGTGGAGGAGTTTAACTATCTCGAGGTCTTATTCACAAGTGAGAGGAAAATGGAGTGAGAGATTGACAAACAGATTGGAGCAGCATATGCAGTGATGCGGACGTGGTACCAGTCTGTCATGGTGAAGAGGGAGCTGAGCTTTAAGGCAAAGCTGTTGATTTACCCGTCTATCTATGTTCCTACCCTCACCTATGATCATGAGCTTTGGGTAATGATCGAAAGAATGAGATCGCGGATACAAGCTGCTGAAATGAGCTTTCTTCGTAGTATTGCTGGACTCACCCTCAGAGATAGGGTGAGGGCTCAGTCATCTGGGAGAGGCTCAGAATAGAACCGCTACTCCTCCACATTGAAAGGAGCCAGTTGAGGTGGTTTGGGCATCTGATCAGGATGCCTCCTGGACGCCTCCCACTTGAGGTGTTTTGGGCATGTCCCACTGGGAGAAGACCCCGGGGCAGACCCAGGACTCGCTGGACAGACTATGTCTCCCAGCTGGTCTGGGAATGCCTTGGTATCCTCTCTGAAGAGCTGAAGCAGGTGGCTGAGGATAGGGAAGTCTTGGCTTCTGTGCTTGAACTGCTGCCTCCACGACCCAGACCTCCGGAAAAGTGGTAGAAGATGGATGGATGGATGGATGGATGGATAGTGAGGGGTCTCAGTGGCATCAATCTACCTCTGCTGAGCCCACACCACCTGCCTCTGCTGTTACCTCTGCTGCTACCTCCACTCACCTACCCTCACCTGCTTTTCCGCTCTCTTTTCCTCTGAGCGCCACGTCTCCAGCAGCTGCATCTCCGCTGCTTCAGAGGGTTTCAGCAGCAGCCCCTACTCACCTATGTTCCAGTGCTGCTCCACCAGCTCCTCTCCTTTGTCCCCCGTCTGCTGCTGCTTCTCACCCCCCCTGCACACTGTCACTGCCCGCTGCTTGGCTGTGGACCGCCTCATCCACTGTCCCACCAGCATCTCCAGGGCCGTCATGCTTGCTCCGCCAGTGACACCTGAGGTCACGTTGCTCCAGCATCAGCGCTGCCCAGGTCCTCGCCAGCAGTAGAGCAGGAGCTAAGGCAAGTCCTCTTCTCTGTTTTCTTATTGTCAATATTAAAGAGGTCTTGTCTTGCTTCTGGTGGGGAAACCAGCTGCAGTTCTCATCTGCTTCTGGGCTCTCCCCACCGAGCTTTGCTGCTGTTAGTTATGTGGATCTGACACTAACCTGTGTCTCTTCCTCCCTGCTCAAGGTGGCTTCGTCGGGGCTGGTGTTCCACGCTACAGGTCCATTCCCTGATTCCAATGTGGGGTCACTCAGGCTAAGGATGAAGTGACATTCACATAGTCAAATGTTGGTGTACTATCAAAATAATTTTGCAAACATTATTTTGAGGTGAAAATCATACATAGTGTTGCTTTAAAATGCACAGGAGAAACATGCTGTACTTCAGTTGTTGTTCAGAAGAATAAAAGTTCCCTGGCACCACAACTGCTTTAGCTTACAATCTCACTTTCTCAAATGATAAATTGAAAGGACTCTCAGCAGCAGTAGAACATTTGAAATGTAAACTACACATTATTTTCATGTGCAGAGAAGAGATGTGTTGCACTTCTGAAGAACAACATGTTACTGAGAGAATTTGAACCCAGGGCTCCTGCATGGTAGACAAGTGTCTTCACCCTTACACCACACAGGTAACTGTCTTGGGTTGCACACTGACTTCCTCACACACTAACAGAATGTTCCACTGACAGGACAAAATTGCAGATAGACATTTCATAAACATGATTTTTGGAATATGAACAAAAATGCATGACATTTGGTGTTTGCGGAGATAATGTTGTGGTTGTGAATGTGAAGTTTCATCAAATTTGAACGACTATATCAAGAGTTAAATCCAAAAATACATGCCAAAGAGAAACTGTACAACTTAGTTGGCCTAGAAAATCAAAATGGATTGACATTTTTGGATAATTTTAACAGCTTTTCATTACCAACGTCTGTAGATTATCTCTGTTTAATTTCAAACAGTATGGATAAATGACCTCAGAGGAGTTCATTTTGAGTTCACTTGCACATTTTTGAAAATATGGCGCAGAAAACTTCATTTTTAGAGTTTACAACCAGTGATGAAAAGTTGCGGAAAATTTCAGAGTCTAGAATGATGAAAAAATTTTTAGTCGAGGCCAAGCTATTCTTGAGATGTTTGCAAAAACATAAAACTGTTTATTATAGCGCCACCTATGTACACAGTGCCTTGATTTTTGGTCTCTGAGTAGTGGGGAGAATTTCTGATCAGACTGTTAAATTTCAAGTTTCTATGTATTAATTGTTTTTTCCCCCATGCACTTTTAGAGAAGAAGAAGAAGAAGAAGAAGAAGAAGAAGAAGAAGAAGAAGTTTCCCACAGTACAGCTGCTTGGAACCCTAAAAATCATGAAAATTTACTTTAATTATGTTGTTATCAAAGTGGCTGATTAAATTTGTATGTTTACTAAAAATGATTACAAGACTGCAACTCTTTGAAGTTGCTAACTTAGTGATGTTAGTTTAAAGGAACATAAAACTATCTGGATTATTGGAGAACAGCCTGATGATTTCAAATCCTGAATAAAAAACAAATACTATCAGTCATTTTTTATAGCAATCTTGAAGTTAACTCAGATGAAATGAGTAAATACAATACACTGGAATTTTGTCACCAAAATGCCCCCAAAATGCAAGTACACTCAAGGCAACCAAGTAACTACTACAAACATGTATTTTTGAGTAAGTTTAGATTTGTAGAAATGATTGATTCCATTGATTTTTGAAGGACTAAGTTATATTTACTTACTTCTTTTGTTAAGATGTACTGTTAGGTTTTACAGTACGAGAGACTCTAGAATTACCTCTGCCGATTCCAACACATTCAATTCAATTCAATTCAATTCAACTTTATTTATATAGCGCCATTTCACAACAACAGTCATCTCATAGCACTATCAACTGTAGGGAGGACCCCCACAGTTGCAGAAAGGACCCCCAGCCAATCAGGCGATCCCCTGTGAGCAAGCACTTGGCGACGGTGGAGAGGAAACAACTCCCTTTTAACAGGAAGAAACCTCCACGCAGAACCAGGCTCAGGGAGGGGCAGTCATCTGCTGAGACTGGCCTGGGGGGGTGAGGGACAGAGAAGAAGAAAAGAACAGACATGTAGAGAGCAAACAGCACGATGGGGACTCAATCTATGGGAGAGAACAAACAAATGTAATGACCAGCAAAAAAAAAAAAAAATATTTCATAGAGAGTGAGGAAAGGAGTGAGGCCCAGTGCATTACTGGAGGTCCCCCGGCTGACTAAACCTATTAGCAGCAAATAACTAAGGGAGGGTTCAGAAAACACATGATCCCTCCCCTAATTGTAGGCTTATCAAAAAGTAGGTTTTAGCCCTATTCTTAAAAACAGAGATCGAGTCTGACTCCCGAATCCAGATTGGCAGCTGATTCCACGAAGAGGAGCATGATAACTGAAGCTCTGCCTCCACTGTACTTTGGGAGATTCTAGGTATTACAAGTAAACCTGCATTTTGTGAGCGTAGTGCTCTGTTAGGATGATACGGTAGTATCAGATCTTTTAATAAAAAGGAGCCTGATTGTTTAGAGCTTTGTAAGTAAGAAGAAGGATTTTAAACTTAATTCTAAACGCTATGGAGAAGCCAATGAAGGAGAGGCCAGAACCGGAGAGATATGATCTCTCTTTCTAGTACCTGTTTAAAACTCTTGCTGCAGCATTTGGATCAGCTGAAGACTTTTTAAAGATGCTTTAGGACAGCCTGATAATAAAGAATTACAATAATCTGATCTCGAGCTAACAAAAGCGTGGATCAGCTTCTCAGCATCACTCTGAGACAAGTATGCTCCTAATCTTGGCAATATTACGCAAATGATAGAAGGCAGTCTTAGAAACAAATTTAATATGTGAATTGAAGGACAAATCCTGATCAAAAATAACTCCAAGGTTCCTCACAGAGCTATTAAGAGAAAGAGTAACTGCATCCAAACTGAAAGTTTGATTTGGAAAGGAATTTCTAAGGTTTTTTGGACCAACAAGAATGACTTCAGTCTTATCTGAATTTAATAGCAGGAATTACAAGTCATCCAAACTTTGATTTCCTTAAGACAGGCTTCTAACTTGGCTAATTGATTAGTATCATCTGGCTTCATTGACAGGTATAATTGTGTGTCATCTGCATAACAGTGAAAATGTATACAGTGCTTTCTAATAATGTTGCCTAACGGAAGCATATACAAACTAAAAAGAGTAGGGCCAAGCACAGATCCCTGTGGAACTCCATGACTAAGCTTTGAGCTGAGAGAAAACTCATCATTTACATGAACAAACTGGAACCTATCAGATAAATAAGATCTAAACCACTGCAACGAAGTTCCATTAAGTCCAACATAGTGTTCTAATCTATCAAGTAGAATATTATGATCAATAGTATCAAAAGCTGCACTAAGATCTAAAAGGACAAGTACAGAAACTAGTCCATTATCAGATGCAATGAGGAGGTCGTTAGTGACCTTCGCTAAGGCTGTTTCAGTGCTATGATGGATTCTAAACCCAGATTGAAACTCCTCAAATAAACCATTTCCCTGCAGGTGGTCAAATAATTGCGTAGCAACAACTCTTTCTAAGATTTTTGAAATGAAAGGGAGATTAGAGATTGGTCTATAGTTAGCTAAAGCTCCTGGATCTAGCGTTGGCTTTTTGAGTAAGGGTTTAATTACAGCCGTTTTAAAAGCCTGCGGGTACATGGCCTAAAGTTAATGAAGAATTGATTATATGAAGAATAAAGCTACCAATAAGTGGAAGACTTCTTTAAATAACCTGGTAGGAATAGGGTCTAAAAGACAAGTTGAAGGTTTGGATGAGGAAACTATTTTGTCTAACTCACAAAGGTCGATTGGAGTAAACTCATCAAGACAGACATCAATAGAAGGAGTTGTAGTAGTTACAGTATTTAAGTTAACTGTGGGAAGAATCTGATTGATTTTATCTCTGATGGATGAAATTTTATTATTGAAAAGTTCATAAAGTCCTGACTAGTAAGCTCTAAGGGATGCTAGGATTGACAGAGTCCTGACTCTTTGTCAACCTGGCTACAGTACTGAAAAGAAACCTGGGATTATTCTTGTTCTCTTCTATTAATGCAGAGTAATAACTCGTTCTAGCTTTTCTAAGAGATTTTTTATAAATTAAAAGATGATTTCTCCAAGCTAAATAGATTTCATCTAAATTAGTAGAGCGCCATTTTCTTTCTAATTGACGAGTCTTCTGTTTTAAGCTACAAGTTTCTGTGTTGAACCAAGGAGTTAAAAATCTCTGATTAGACTTTTTCTTTTTTAAGGGGGCCACCAAGTCTAGAGCCTGATGCAGAGAAGCTGAAACACTATCCACCATGTTATCAATTACAGAAGGAGCAAGCTGTCTATAGCTTATTTCCATTGTGTTGACACATGGCATAGAGGAAACAATCTGCATAAATTTGGAAACAGCATCATCTGAGAGGCATCTACTGTGATAATATTTTTCTTTAGGAGCCAAATAGTCAGAAATAGTAAAATCAAAGGTTAACAGACAATGGTCTGACAGTACAGGGTTATGAGGAGACACTACAAGATTTTCTATTTCTATGCCATATGTCAGAACAAGGTCCAATGTATGGTGGAGGTAATGAGTAGAATTTCCTACTTTCTGAGAAAACCCAATCGAGTCTAATATTGAATTAAAAGCCACATTAAGGCAGTCACTATCTACATCCACATGTATATAAAGTCCCCTACTATAATTATTCTATCAGATTTCAGCACTAAATCAGCTAAGAAATCAGCAAATTCGGATAAAAATTCTGAATAGGTTGATGGGGGACGATAAACTATGGCAAATAAAATTGGGTTTAACCTGGAATTGCTAAAGTGCCCAACACTGAGGACCAGGCCCTCAAAGGAATTATAACATGTTTTTTGCTTTACATTAACTAGTAATTTGGAATGGTAAATTGTTGCTACTCCTCCTCCACGACCAGAACTTCTGGGATTTTGACAGTTTAAATAACCAGAGGGAGTTGATTCATTTAAACCAACATAATCCTCTTGCCCTAACCAAGTCTCTGTAAGGGAAATTAAATCAATCTGATGATCAATTAACAGATCACGGACTAACAGAGACTTGGGAGTTAGAGACCTAATATTTAATAAACCACATTTAATTTTTAAATTATGAGGAGGAACAGAGGCCAAATCATTCAATTTAGAGGCTTTATGTTTAATTTGAGTTTTACCAATATTTTGCTTTATCACTTTGGGATGCTTATACATTATATTTTTATTCACTTTGGAGGGAGCAGACAACGATTCTCTGATGGGGAAGACAGGGGCTAAGCTGAGGGGTGGTGGATGAAGAGGAGCTGCAGAGAGGCGTGTAAGACTGCAACTCTGCTTACTGGTCCCAACTCTGAGTAGTCAAGGTTTTGGAAATTTGGATAAAAAAGATGCCAGATTGTTAGATAAATGAGAAGCACCATCCAAAGTGGGATGAATGCTGTCTCGTCTCATAAGACCAGGTTTTCCCCAAAAAGAGCTCCAATTGTCAATGTAGCCCACATCATTTTTAGGACACCACACAGACAGCCAGCGGTTCAAGGATGACGAGCGACTAAACATGTCATCACTGGTCAGATTGGGGAGGGGCCCAGAGAATACTACAGTGGCAGACATCGTTTTTGCAAAGTCACACACCGATTCTATATTAAGTTTCGTGACTTCCGACTGCCGGAGACGGATGTCATTAATGCCGGCGTGAATAACAATTGTGGAATATTTACAGTTACTTTTAGCCAGCATTTACAAATTTGACTCGATGTCGCCTGCTCTGGCCCCAGGAATACATTGGACTATGGCCGCTGGAGTCTCTAGGTTCACGTTTCTGACTACAGAGTCGCCAATGATCAGAGTTTTTTCCTCAGCGGGTGTGTCGCTGAGCGGGGAAAAACGATTAGAAACGTGAACAGGTTGGTGGTGAACCGGGGCTTTGCGACTAGGCTTCCTTCTCACCGTCACCCACCCAGTCTCCTCGCTGCAGAGGAGAGCCGGGGAACCGGTGACAGGGGGGGCCTAAGCTAGCTAGCTCCGCTGCAGCTAATGGGCGTCCGTCGAGATTAACTGGCGCAGACGGTGTTTCAATGCAGCGGAGCCGGGATTCCAAATCAGACAACCTCGCCTCGAGCGCCTCAAAAAGACAACATTTATTACATTTACCATTATCGCTAAAAGAGGCAGAGGTGTAGCTAAACATCTGACAGAGAGAGCACACCAGAGGAGGAGAGGAAAGAGAGCTAGTAGCCATAGCTAGTGGCTCGAGAGCTGGAGAGCAAACCACACAGGCAGACAGCAAAACAGGAAGTGACGATACGTTACCACAAGGAAGTGACGATCCAACCACATAATAATAACCACATACATAATAATCTTCAGAGTACCTGTTTGTGTATTTACCTGCATGTTTTGGAGCTGTGCAGTGTTGAAAGTTGCACTTGAACATTATGAAGTGTAACATAGTAGGATATCCATGTTACATTTGAATGGGGTGCACATGATATGACTAGTTCAGTCACCAACAGGTTAACTGAAAGAAATAAAGGCTGAGAGGGGCTCAGGAGATGAAGTTACAATATAAGATAAGATAAGATAAGCCTTTATTAGTCCCACAATGGGGAAATTCCAGGATTTCAACAGCACAGGGACAGCAACACTCAGAGCAATAATCAGAAGGCAAGAAAAAACAAAAGCAGCTAGTATACATATGTACATATTACTATAAATATACAGTATATATATATAGAGAGAGAGACACACAGTGTGGAGCATTGTGGTTGGTGGATGTGCAGCAGAAAGTCTAAGCTCTCTCTCCACGGATGCGGCGGGCCAGCTGGATGTCTTTGGGCATGATGGTGACCCTCTTGGCGTGGATGGCGCACAGGTTGGTGTCCTTGAAGAGACCCACCAGGTAGGCCTCGCTGGCCTCCTGCAGAGCCATGACGGCGGAGCTCTGGAAGCGCAGGTCGGTCTTGAAGTCCTGAGCGATCTCCCTCACCAGGCGCTGGAAGGGCAGCTTACGGATGAGCAGCTCCGTGGATTTCTGGTAGCGACGGATCTCTCTCAGAGCCACGGTACTGGGCCTGTAACGGTGAGGCTTCTTCACTCCGCCAGTGGCCGGAGCGCTTTTCCGAGCAGCCTTGGTGGCCAGCTGCTTCCTGGGGGCTTTTCCTCCAGTAGATTTATGGGCGGTCTGCTTGGTTCTTGCCATCGCTCTTTATTATTCTGTCTTATATTTCTTGCATGCCGCCTAAACTCCAGCCCGGCACCCGCGTCGTTTTCACTTCAGTTCCCTGGTATGTCGAGCTTCTCCATTAGCACCGGGTGGCGGTTGAGTGCTAGCTAGCTCTTCCCTGCTGTATCGTCTCCTGTTGTAAACAGTGGCTCCGTCCGCCGACTCAGGAGACCTTTGGGGCGATCTGTGTGTCCGTGATATATATGTAGAGTGAAAGGTGTAGAAAGAAGAAAGGGGAAAAAAAAAAGGCAGTTGCAAAAGGCAGCCAATTCGTGTGGCGCCGGAACCGGAAGGTGATTATATACAACCCTGTACAACTTTTAAATGCATCATAATGTCGGGCTGCACGGTGGCGCAGTGGTTTAGCACTGTGGCAGCACAGTTTACCCTCAGCCGGGGGATCGCAGGGATCATGAGATCGTGGGTTCGATCCCAGCCCCCAACCAACAGTGAGCTGTGTGGAGTTTGCATGTTCTCCCCGTGTTGCGCGGGTTTACTCCGGGATTTCTCCGGTTTCCTCCCGCATACCAAAAACATGTAGGTTTAGGGCACTCGCGCACGCAGCGACCAGCAGCCGGTGGCTTGTCACCAGACTGCAAACCAAATCTACCTACGGGTACAAATAAGTAACAAAAAAAAAAAATAATGTAGTCTTTGTCAGATATCCTCCACTTGCAGTACATATCTTTATGTGACAGTGCTCAGATAGTGTTAGAGCATCAAGACACAACACCAATTTTGAAAGCTCTCAGGTTGAAGGTGCAATAGCTGCAAAAGTCAGAGGTTAATCGGGTTGGACCTTTTGCACTTTTTGATTCCCCCTCATGTCAGTGACATCTGAGATGAAAAATGACAAGTTAGAAGTGACAAACTTGTTACACTGATGCCATAACCCAGCGCATCATATACTGCAGCTCAAGGACACTGCACGTAAATCACATACGCCAAGGACTTTGACAGCACAGCACTAATTGACACCTTAGTAATGAGAATGGGATAGACTCTTCTGCTAAAGAGAACTCTGTTGTTTATAGCTGGAGACCCAGCTGTTGTTGCAAGCAATAGTTCACACAAAATTTGGGTCAGTTTGAGTCCATATTGAAATTGCAGAAGGCACAGTGTGACCAAATCTAAAAACAGCCCCTATGATAAAGAAAGTTCAGAGGAACATGAGAAGATTATTTATGAGACAAGTTTAAATCACTTTAAGAGTACCGTATGAATGTTATTATATTCACTGCACCACAACGAACATACTATATAGGGCAGGGGTCCTCAGATGTTTTTGCCAGGGGCCCACATTTGTTTTTTCCAGTAGAATGGAGGTTGGGAGCGGTGTCAACATGCTGTATGGGTGGATATTTCATTTCCATGTTAGGATGGGGCAGCGCGGTGGCGGAGTGGTTATCACTGTGGCAGCACAGCAATTCACCCTTGGCCGGGGGATCCTGGGTTCGATCCCAGCCCCCGACCAACAGCGATCTGTGTGGAGTTTGCATGTTCTGCCCGTGTCTGCGTGGGTTTACTCCGGGATTTCTCCGGTTTCCTCCCACATGCCAAAAACATGCAAGTTAGGTTAATTGGCATCAACTGGGGATTCTAAATTGTCCTTAGGTATGACTGTGAGAGTGAATGGTTGTCTGTCTCTCTGTGTTGGCCCTGCAATGGACTGGTGATCTGTCCAGGGTGTACCCTGCCTCTCGCCCAAAGATGCTGGGATAGGCTCCAGCCCCCCCCCCCCCGCGACCCAAAAAGGATCAAGCAGAAGAAGATGGATGGATGGATGGATGGATGTTAGGATGGACAATAAGAACATTTTCTCCAGAGTAAATATTGAGGGGACACTATAAGTATTATTACAGTCAGTCATAAATTTATGAGAGATAATGTACAAACGTACACTTATGGGGAAAAAAGCTGCAAATATACAAGAAGAAAGTCAAATTTATGAGAAAGAAAATTGCAAATTTACAAAAAACTGTTGTAAATTTACATAACTTCAAGTTTACTAAAAAAAAGTTGCAAATTCATGAGAAAAAATATGTAAATTTACAAGAAAAAACCTCACATATCTACTAGAAAAGGGTTACAAATTTACAAGAAAAAAATAGATTCAAGATGCAAAAACAGCGGATTTATGAGGAAAAAGTGGCAAATTTACAAGAAAAAAGTTTTACATTTACGAGTAAATATAGGAAATTAATGAGAAAAAGTTACAAATTTATGAGAAAAGTGGCAAATTTTAAAGGAAAAATTGTCTTCCACTGGATCCCCTTTATTTACACCTGTGTCACCTTATCCTGCTGTGAACTTTATTGTCATTTAGTCCATACAGCCAATCATGTACAGTAGAACAAAATTACGTTTCTCCTATCTATCCGGTGAGTAGCTGGGTGAATGCAGTGACTTTCAGTGGCTGTTAGCGGAACATTAGTGCACATACAGTAATTGCACCGGTGACAGGCACGCCTGCACACACGGACAACGAGTGTGCCTTCAAGCTACAGTGGTAGCAAGACCAAGCTGGTAGTAGTGGTCAGGCGGCTGTGTTTGGAACCGAGTGCTCATGAGCACAGGTCCATACAGGTGTTGCTCAATACATGTACTCAATGCTGATTCAGTCACACACAGGCAGTGTAACAAAGTTAGTAAACATGCACAAGCACATAGTTTAAATAAAGGTGAAATAAATAAACAAGTAACATAGTCCTCTAGTCAAAAATACACAGAATCTCTAACATATGAACATCAGACTTCTTATGAAAAGTGGAAACAACTCTACCACTGTCTAATGGTGGCTTCCTGGCTTTTGTTTTTGCATCATGTTTGGATCACTGGTCCATGGTGCCATAGTGTGGAGTGGGCGGGTACCTTCATTATCAAACGCAGAATGCAGGTGCCCTTTCCAGGTTGTGCTCCTCTGGTCGCCAGCAGTAGTCGTGACCGTTTTCTTCCCTCCTCAGAGCGGGGTGCCTGGTGTGGTTTCTCATGCTTGCCTGTCTTCACTGACCAGTCTTCACTGACCATTTTGCCCTAGTTTAACAGGGCCTCGTCAAAGACCTCACTCCATCCAGGGCTGTCCTTACGCCATAAACCATAAACGGATATAGGGAATAAGGGAGTAATTCAGGACATAGATTACTGTGTATGGGGGGAAACAACAACAACAAGATGTGCATGGCCACTTATTATGTGACCGTAGCAGTCCACTGCTTGTAAATAGAGTGGTCGTGAGCCAGGCTGAGCCAGGTCATTCAGAGGGTGTATTGATGTGAACTATGACATCCATGTTAGATGTGGGCGGCCCCGGGGATGGCGCCAGGATTTGGGAAGAAGGTGGGAACAATCAGAGAGAATTTGCCCGGCTAAGACCTCATTTCCCAAATGACCAATGTGGCACAAAAGCCAAAGTCTTCCTCTCCTGACGCTGATGGTGATGGAGAGGTGGTTGCCATCTCTGGCATACACCTCTTCTTTGGTGACATGGTGAAACCATCTTTTGCCTAAGATATACAGCGGTGGGAGAAAGTGTTTCCCCCCTTCCAGATTTCTTGTTTTTTGCTATGTTTATCACACTTAAATGTTTCAGATCATCAAACAAATTTAAATATTAGACAAAGCTAACACAAGTAAGCACAAAATGCAGTTTTTAAATGAAAGTGTTTATTATTAAGGGGAAAAAAATCCAAACCTATATATCCCTGTGTGAAAAAGTGATTGCCCCCTAAACCGAATAACTGCTTGGGCCACCCTTAGCAGCAACAACTGCAATCAAGTGTTTGCGATAACTGGCAATGAGTCTTCTACAGCACTATTTAGGAATTTTGGCCCACTCATCTTTGCAGAATTGTTGTAATTCTGCCACATTGGAGGGTTTTTGAGCATGAACCGCCTTTTTAAGGTCATGCCACAGCATCTCAATTGGATTCAGGTCAGGACTTTGACTAGGCCACTCCAAAGTCTTCATTTTGTTTTTCTTAAGCCATCCAGAGGTGGACTTGCTGGTTTGTTTTGAATCATTGTCCTGCTGCAGAACCCAAGTGAGCTTCAGCTTGAGGTCATGAACAGAATGTTGGACATTCTTCTTCAGGATTTTTTGGTAGACAGCAGAATTCATGGTTCCATTTACCACAGCAAATCTTCCAGGTCCTGAAGCAGCAAAACAGCCCCAGACCACACACTACCTCCAGCATATTTTACTGTACGTATGTTGTTCCTTTTCTGAAATGCTGTGTTACTTTTACACAAGATGTAATGGGATATACACCTTCCAAAAAGTTCAACTTTTGTCTCGTCCGTCCACAGAGTATTTTCCCAAAAGTCTTGGGGATCATCAAGATGTTTTCTGGCAAAACTGAGACGAGCCTTTATGTTCTTTTTGCTCAACAGTGGATTTGGTCTTGGAACTCTGCCATGCAGGCCAATTTTTCCCAGTCTCTTTCTTATGGTGGAATCATGAACACTGACCTTAACTGAGGCAAGTGAGGCCTGTTATGTCTGGAAATACCTTGTAAATGACGAGGCCAGGTGCACAATGGAACTTAACTTTATTGGGGTCAGAACACATGATGTACAGCCACTGGGCGGGGGCATCGGCAAAGAGACCGAGCTCCCATGCCCGCTGATATTTATGGGAGTGGTGTAGTGGCGGAAACGGAAGGGGGTGCCGCTACACCACACCTCACAAATAAGAGTATTTAAATAACATTGAGCTATACAACATTTCCTTTCCCCCCGTAGAAAAGTCCAAAACACACACACACAACTGAGACCCTCCCCAATTTAGGACCTGAACCAGGCACTAAGCTGAAACTGAAAACATTAAAGGCCTATCACATCCACACAACAAACCTAATCTGGGGGGACGGGTGGACTACCGTCCTACCCCACACGGCAAGGTGGGTTATTCTTCCACCTAAAGTAAATAAATGAAGTCCATACATAAACTAAAATTACTGCCATGTTCCTAAACTAAATAAAACACACAAAATAATCCCAGAACAATATACAAGCATATGAACATTAGAACTCGCTTATTTTTTCACACATGCACAAACATATAAACATTGAAACATTTTTTTCATTATTATTTTTCTTCTAAACATCTGCAAATAACCACACTATTAGAACTCGTTTTCCTCTGTATTTTATGTATATATAAACTCACACTCCACTTGGCAAGACAGTATTGGAACTGGCCTGTGGGGGCCCAGGACAGTATCTCAGTAAGTCTGCCCCCAGAGGCATGCCGCCTCCGGGGGCGGCAGCTGATCATGTAGACGGTGATGCACCTTGTCTTCTCCGCCATCAGCCATTCCTCTCGACTGGACACGCCATCCGAAACCTCTTCCCGGGCACGGCGCAGCTCATTGGCGTGCCTCCATGAACCATCTGACAGTTGAAAGTGGGCTACACCCCATTTAGCCACGGTGTGCAGCCATCCCTGGTGATTCTCAGGCTGTTGTTTTGCCCATATTTGTCGTGGGCGTCCCTCCCCATCAACCTGAACCCGGTCCGTAACTCTCAAGGGAGCTTTGCTCAGCCTGCAATGTGCTGATCGGCACTCGGTCCAGTGCCTGTTGGTCTGGCCTCAACTCATAAAGCTGCTGCAGCGGTTGCCACTGAAACTCCAGATCTTCTGGCCCACTGCGGTCGAGTTCCAGAGGAAACTGAGGCTTGCTCGTCGGCGTCACTCATTTACACAGGCGCTTAGTACCTTCGTCTAAGGTATCCTGAGCGCTGGTGCTGAGACCCTCCTGTGTCGAATCTGAGTGAGGCTGGTCCTTCTTGACCGCCGTGGTGCAAGACAATTCCTTCCCCACACCGTGTCGTCCTCCGCCAGTGGAACCAGACAGTTCCGCCAGCCACAACCAGTCCACTCCTTCTCAACGTTGTCTCTAATGGTGAACCCTAGTCCATAAAACAGGTCACAGCCCATAATGTTGTCAGAATCAGAAGAATCAGAATCAGAATCAGGTTTATTGCCATTGTTCATGTAGTACACAAACTAGGAATTTGTCTCGGTACAATGCTGCAACATTAAACATGATAAGATAAGAGAAATAAACTATACATGTAATAAAGTGTAGGATAAGATTAAGTCGCCTCAGGCTGTCACGTGAAACGTGCAGTTAGGCATCACCGCCAACTTGTACCGAGCCGTCAGCTCCAGCGTTCCAACGGTGCGCAGTCTGCCATCTCCATAACCATAGAGCGGCACTGGGTCATCTCTTATTCTGTAGTAAGGGAAAAGTTTCCTCACCATGGCCTAATTCAATAATGATCTCTCCGCTCCCATGTCAGTCAGTAGCAGCACCTCCTCGTCATCCAGCGTCACCACACAGTACTTGAACCCGTTGATACTCGGGGACACCGCATGGACAATTATCGCGGTGGGCGCAGTTGTTATTCCCCGTGGGCTCTCCGGCTTGGACACACAACACACCCTGGCAAAATGATTCACGCGTCCACACATGCCACAGCGCTACCCTCTAGCCGGGCATTCCCTAGCCTTGTATCGGTGCTTCATGGACCCACAGCACACACACACGGGCTTTCTCGGGGCAGACCTCAGGTTGATGGCATAGGTTTCTGCGCTGTTGTCGACAGTGCTATCCTTGCTTTCAGGGACTGCTACTAATGCTGTGGCAGCAGGTCCCAGCTGTCGTTGTGATTGGTGCCACTTTGGCTCTGAAGCTAGCTTGTCCGCGGTCTCCACCTCGAGAGTTAGCTTGACAGTCTCGGCTAACGTCAGGTCACAAGGTGCCGAAAGCAGCCTAGCTTGCAAAGTATTGCTGGTTGTGTGTTCCGCCAGCTGGTCACGTACCATTCCTTCCTCCAATGTCCTGAAACAACACTCGCTAGCCAGCTGCCGTAGGTCACTGACAAACTGGCGGACAGGCTCACCCACTCACTGGTGTCGTTGTCAAAACCGAATCCTCCGGACGGTGACATTGTCCAGGGTGTGGAAATGGCACACCAGAAACTCTACCACATCCTCATACGAGTCAGTAGCCCCGAGTGTACGCAGGATGCACTGGCCCTCCAACCCCAAATTATGCACCAGAAGTGCACGTGCCCTCCGTCTATCTAGCTCACCCAGGTCGAGTGCTGCAATGTAGTTTTGAAAGGCGGCAAATCATCTTTGCCAAGGCACAGGTGGCTTGCACAGGAGCTCCAGGAAAGGCCAAAGCGGTGAAACACACACCTCCATTTTTATTCTCATCGCCAAAATGTTATGTCTGGAAATACTTTGTAAGTGACAATGCCAGGTGCACAATGGAATTCAACTTTATTGGGGTCAGAACACACGATGTACAGCCACTGGGCAGGGGCATCGGCAACGAGGCCGAGCTCCCACGCCTGCTGATATTTATAGGAGTGGTGTTGTGGCGGAAATGGAAGTAGGCGCCGCTACACTGCACTTCACAAATAAGAGTATTTAAATAACATTGAACTATACAACAAGGCCTGTGATTCTTTGGATGTTGTTGTAGGGTTGTTGTAGGGTCTTTTGTGAATTCTTGGATGAGTGGTCGCTACACTCTTGGGGTAAGTTTGGTTGGCTGGCCACTCCTGGGAAGGTTCACCATTGTTCCATGTTTTCGCCATTTGTGGAAAATGGCTCTCATTGTGGTTTGCGGGAGTCCCAAAGCTTTAGAAATGGCTTTATAACTTTTTCCAGACTGTCCATCCATCCATACATCCATCCATCCAGCCATCTTCTACCGCTTTTCTAGAGGTCCACGTCATGGAGGCAGCAGTTCAAGCAGAGAAGCCCAGACTTCCCTCTCACCGGCCACCTGCTCCAGCTCTTCTGAGAGGATACCAAGGCGTTCCCAGACTAGCTTGGAGACATAGTCTTTCCAGCGAGTCCTGGGTCTGCCCCGGGGTCTCCTCCCAGTGGGACATGCCCAAAGCACCTCAAGTGGGAGGCGTCCAGGAGGCATCCTGATCAGATGCCCAAACCACCTCAACTGGCTCCTTTCAATGTGGAGGAGTAGTGGTTCTTCTCTAAGTCTCTCCCGGATGACTGAGCTCCTCACCCTATGTCTAAGGGTGAGTCCAGCAATCCTACGAAGAAAGCTCATTTCAACCACTTGTAACTGCAATCTCATTCTCTCGGTCATTACCCAAAGTTCATGACCATAGGTGAGGGTTGGAATGTAGATTTTTTTTTTTTTTTTTTTTTTTTTTTTGTTACTTATTTGTACCCGTAGGTAGACTTGGTTTGCAGTCTGGTGACAAGCCACCGGCTGCTGGTCGCTGCGTGCGCGAGCGCCCTAAACCTACATGTTTTTGGTGTGCGGGAGGAAACCGGAGAAATCCCGGAGTAAACCCGCGCAACACGGGGAGAACATGCAAACTCCACACAGCTCACTGTTGGTCGGGGGCTGGGATCGAACCCACGATCTCATGATCCCCGCGATCCCCTGGCCGAGGGTAAAACTGTGCTGCCACAGTGCTAAACCACTGCGCCACCGTGCAGCCCACGATTGGCCGGTAAATCGACAGCTTTGCCTTAGAACTTAACTCCTGCTTCACCACAACAGACCGGTACAACGTCTGCATCACTGCAGATGCTTCTCCGATCCATCTGTCAGTCTGTCACTCCATTCTCCCCTCACTTGTGAATAAGACCCCGAGATACTTAAACTCCTCCACTTGGGGCAGAAGCTTGTCCCCAACCTGGAGGGGACAATCCACCTTTTTCTGACTCAGGACCATGGACTTGGACATGGAGGTGCTGATTCTCATCCCAGCCGCTTCACACTCAGCGGCAAACCATCCCAGTAAGACCTGTAGGTCATTGCTGGATGAAGCCAACAGGACAACATCATCTGCAAACAGAGATGAGATCCCGTGGTCACCAAGCATGACACCCTCCATTCCCTGGGTGAGCCTAGAAATCCTGTACATAAAAATTATGAACAGGACCAGTGACAAAGGGCAGCCAACTTTCACTGGGAATAAGCCCGACCGAGTGTTGGCAATATGAACCAAACTCTCACAGCAGTCGTATAGAGACTAGATAGCTCGTAATAACAAGCCCGATACCCCATGCTCCCGAAGCACCCCCCCAACAAAAAACCATGAGGGACGAGGTCGAACGTCTTCTCCAAGTCCACAAAACACATGTAAACTTGTTGGGCAAACTCCCACAAACCCTCGAGGATTCTTGAGAGGGTAAAGAGTTGGTCCAATGTGCCTCAGCAAATACGAAAACCACATTGCTCCTCCTGAATCCGAGGTTCGACCAAAGGCCAGACTCTCCTCTCCAGTACCTTGGTATAGACCAGGGGTGTCCAAACTTTTTGCAAAGAGGGCCAGATTTGGTCAGGTGAAAATGTATGGGGGCCGACCATTCAGTCTGACATTCCTCGAACCATTACCATTGTAAATTGCCATGTAAATATATATATATACATATATATCACTTTGCTGTCTGCAGCTAGGTTGACATTGAAAATGAGAATCTGTTGTCAACTGCCTTACCACCAGGATAGTTAAAGGTTAAAATAATAATAAATTACATACAAATAAACTATTTTATGAAATTTGACTGAATATTTTTAGAAACATGTATTTATTGATTTTGTTTCAACAAATCACATCCCAGTGCATTTTGACAAAGAATAGTATAGTCAAATTAAATGACAGAAATTTGACAAAACTGTGGTTTGATCATCACAAAAAAATCAATTCACTGAGACTTTGGAATTTATTCTCCTCAGAAGAATAAAAAAAATGTACCTGCATTAATGTGAAGGGTGACACTGGTGTTTCGACTGCAGTAAGGTTGCCAGGTCTGGCTCAAAAGCAGTGGTTTTGATGCGCAAGATGTCACGCAGGTGAGAGTCACTTAGTCTTGTCCTCACACAGTTCTTGTTAATGTTCATAACCGAGAACGTCTTCTCGCACAAGTATGTCGAGCCAAACAAGCTCAGCATTTTCTTAGCAAATGTTCGAATCTCTTGGAACCTGTCTTTGTCCAGCTGGCGGTAAAAGTCGACGAGAGGCAGTTGTTGGTGGTGACCGTGACACTCCGCGTCACACTGCAGCTCAATAAGCTCCAGCTGCAGGTGGTCTGGAGCGTCATTAGGATCCACGGAAAAAGGAGTGGAAAAAAGTGTGATCTCCTTTTCAATAGCTGCAAAATCCCTGAAACGCTGTTGAAACTCCTCAGTCAGAGATGAGATGTTTTCTGCATACCTCCTCATTTGCGCACTGATATTGTTTTCTGGAAAACTAGTCATCATTTCCTGCAGTGATGGGAAATGTGTGGTATTGGGCTGCGTTTGTGACAGGTGCCTTTGGAAAAGTAGCAGCTTTGTCCGAAAAGCTTTTATGTATGAATACAGTTGGCTCACCACTGCATTTTGCCCCTGAAGGCTCGTGTTCAGCGCGTTCAGATGTCGTGTTATGTCAACTAAAAATCCAAAATCAGCCAGCCAAACAGGATCGCAGAGTTCCGGCATCGGTTGTCCCTTTTGTGCCAAGAATAGTCCGATTTCCTTTCTGAGAGAGAAGAATCGCTGCAGTGCAGACCCCCGACTGAGCCATCTTATGTCATTGTGATATACAACATCTCCATATTCAGCGTGGATGTCGAGTAGAAACTGTTGAAACTGGCGGTGGCACAGGGCTCTGGAGAGAATATAATTAATAGCCTTTATCACCGGTTTCATAACGTGATCATATTTCAGATGTTTGGCACATAGAACTTGTTGGTGAATAATACAGTGGAGTTTTATAGCTTTGCCGCCTTCTTCACTGACTTTTTTACAGACCAGCGTTGATAGCCCACTTTGCTCACCAACCATGGCAGGTGCGCCGTCCGTAATTGTCACGCCGCGCCGCTCATCAGCGGCGCCACCTGCACGCACACCTGCACATCATCAGCGGCGAGGGATTTAAGCCGCCTCGCCCTGAGCTTCGGCCTGAAGCCGTCAGACTTCCCTACGCATCGCTGGGAGTTCCTTTCATCCTCAGCTGATCATTCTGGTAAGAAGACCTTACCTCCTTTCCCTTCCAAGTCTGCTCCCCTGTGCACAGGTGGATTTCCCGGCAGCGGACAACGCCTCCCCATCGCCTGTTCCTCGCTGCTGCACCGGGCTCTCCAGGTGGCTGTCTACTGGACCTCGTCCCTTGCTGTGCCAGTCATCTGTCCTATCCAAGTAAGCTCCTCTCTCGCTCATATATCTCCTGTGTTGGTGTGTGCCCGTCACCCTTCTCCTTGTGCTTTTCCCATAGGGTTGTCCGGCTGTACGGCCTCCTGCCTCTGTGCCCGAAGCAGACGCCGCCACAAACACATTTACATCTCGCAGACACACATTCATACACTCCTGTTGTTAATAAACTATTTGAACTACTCTGAGCCTGTGTGTGTGCGTCTCCTGAGCCGTGCGTTATGTCAGTACGGCTTCAGCAGAGCGGCTCGGCAGACGGCGGGCTCGCACACCGGCTTACCACTCTCGAGGCTCGAGTGGATCAGATAGCTTATCAGCAACAGGTGATCCTCAATCAATTAATAAATATAACTAACCGATTGGACCGCTTGGACCCCCAACAGCCGTTCCCCCCGGCTCGTCAGGGTGGCGCGGCTCCTGCCGCTCCAGTGGCCGTCCAGCAGGCTCCGGCGGCACCGACTCGGCTCACGCCCATTCCGACCCCCGCCCGCTTTAGCGGAAAGCTCGGCGGAGCGCGGGGGTTCATAATGCAATGTGAGTCCGTGTTCCATCGTGTGCCCGGAGACTTTCCCTCAGATCATAGCCGAATTGGTTATATCGGGAATCTCCTGGAGGGGCGAGCATTAACTTGGACCTACGCCGTAATGGCGAGGCCCAGTTATGCCACCCTCACATATGACCAATTCGTGAGACGCTTCCTGGAAGTCTTTGACCATTCTCGTACCGAGACGGTCCAGGTCGATCAGCTTCTCGCCCTCCAGCAGGGGAGCTGGTTGGCAGCGGACTACGCGGTCGACTTCCGGGTAGCGGCGGAGGAATTAGGCTGGGAGGAACGCTCCCTCTGTGGCCTTTTCCTCCGCAGTCTCAATGATGATCTGAGGGATGAACTGGCTGGGCGGGATATCCCTGAGACGCTAACGGAGCTAACATCCCTAGCCATCAGTTTGGACAACAGGCTGCGCGAGCGCTCCTCGGGACGGAAGTCGTCTTCTTCTCGCCCTCGTGGAGCCTCGTCGCGCCTGCCCCAAGCTCGCCCCCTGGCGACGCCGCCACCATCGCGCCCCGAGGAGTCGGAGCCGATGGTGACGGGCTGGACAAAGCTCTCCCCGGCGGAGAGACAACGCCGCCGTGAGTTAAATCTCTGTATGTATTGCGGAGATAGTCAACACACGGTAGAGCTTTGTCCACAGAAGCCAAACGGCGGGGTCCGCGAGTCACTGTAGGGGGCCTCGCGGACGTCAATCGGTTAAGTCCCCTCACACAATTGAAACTGCCCATCCGTTTCTGCCACAACTCCACTGGGCATCTCACCCACGCACTGGTGGATTCGGGCGCGGAAGCCAGCTTTATTTCTCAAAGCCTGGCAACCCGATTGGGCATCCGCTGTCAGGCACTAAGGAACCCTATCTCCCTGGTCAACCTCTCTCGTGCCTCCCTTGGGAGAGTTACGCACCAGACCATCCCCGTCCCGGTTATTATCTCTGGAAACCACCGGGAGGAGATAACCTTTTACGTCCTGCCCAACTCTGTGTCGCCCGTCATCCTGGGGTATCCCTGGCTACGCCTCCACAACCCCGTTCTGGATTGGAAGTCCGCCGGGGTGTCGGCATGGAGCACGTTCTGCATGAGCACCTGTCTACAGTCCGCTGCCTGCTCTCCGTCCACTTCTCCCTCTCCTACGGACGCTGCGCCCCCGGACCTGTCCCTGGTGCCACTGGAATTTCACGACCTGGGTATGGTATTCAGCAAATCCAAGGCGATGTCTCTCCCTCCTCATAGGCCCTATGACTGTGCAATCAATCTCCGCCAGGGGGCACCCTTACCTTCTGGACGACTCTACAGTCTATCGGCGCCGGAGAAGGAGACAATGAACTCTTACCTCAAGGAGTCGCTGAGTGCTGGGATAATCCGCCCATCGTCATCACCTGTGGGGGCAGGATTCTTCTTCGTCGGTAAGAAGGACGGATCCCTCCGTCCTTGCATTGACTATCGTGCCCTTAATGACATAACGGAGAAGGATCGTTACACCCTGCCCCTCATGGACACCGCTTTCCACTTCCTCCAGGGGGCGACTTGGTTCACCAAGCTGGATCTACGCAGCGCATACCACCTCGTCCGGATCCGGGAGGGAGATGAGTGGAAGACAGCCTTCCGTACCCCGAACGGCCACTTCGAATACCTGGTGATGCCGTTCGGGTTGACCAACGCTCCAGCCGTCTTTCAGCGCCTCATCAATGACGTCCTCCGGGATTTCATCGGCCTTTTTGTGTTCGTCTACCTGGATGACATACTCATCTTCTCCAAGTCCAGGGACGAGCACCAGGTCCACGTGAGGCGGGTCCTCCAAAGGCTGCTGGAGAACCGGTTATACGTGAAGGCCGAGAAATGCGAGTTTTACGCGAAGACAACATCCTTCCTCGGGTTCATCATCTCCCACGACCAGGTGCTTCCGGACCCAGAGAAGGTGAAGGCGGTGGTGGAATGGCCTACACCTGCGTCAAGAAAGCAGGTGCAGCAATTCGTTGGGTTTGCGAACTTCTACCGCCGCTTCGTCCCAAATTTTTGGCACCATCGTCGGCCCGCTGACCCGCCTCATGTCCCCTAAGGTCCCGTTCCGGTGGACCGAAGAGGCCGCGGCTGCCTTTCAGGCGCTGAAGGCGGAGTTCTCCTCCTCCCGGGTCCTTAGCCAAGTCAACCCTGTGCTGCAGTGCATCGTGGAAGTGGACGCTTCGGACACTGGAGTGGGGGCGGTGCTATCCCAGCGGTCGCCAGACGACGGAATCAAACGGCCCTGCACCTTCTTCTCCCGGTGCTTGTCCCCGGCGGAGAGGAATTACGACGTGGGTGACAGAGAGCTCCTCACCATCAAGCTCGCGCTACAGGAGTGGCGTCACTGGCTAGAGGGGGCGGACCTACCGTTCGTGGTCCTGACGGACCACAAGAACTTGGAGTACCTTAGATCTGCCAAGCGCCTGAACGCCCGCCAGGCGCGCTGGTCCTTGTTCTTCGCCAGGTTCCAATTTACCATCACCTTCAGGCCTGGCTCCAAGAACGGCCTGCCCGACGCCCTCTCTAGGCAATTCGCCCCTGAGGAGTCGGAGGACACAGTCCACACCATCCTACCCATGTCGTGCGTCGTGGGAGCCGTCACTTGGGACATCGAGAGCAAGATCCGGAAGGCGCAGGAAGTGGAACCTGACCCTGGCAGCGGACCGGAGGGGAGGCTGTTCGTGCCATCCACGGTTCGGGGGGAGGTCATCCACTTGTTGCACACATCCAAGCTCACCTGTCACCCTGGCTCCTCCTGGATGATTGACCTCCTCCAGTGGTCCTTCTGGTGGCCGGGCCTGCGGAGGGACGCTGCCCGCTATGCCCGGGCCTGTCCAGTGTGTGCCACCAACAAATCGGGTAATGCCCCTCCAGCGGGTTTGCTCCAGCCTCTGCCCGTCCCTGGCAGGCCCTGGTCGCATATCGCCCTGGATTTCGTCACCGGACTCCCAGTCTCGAACACCTACGACACCGTCCTGACCATCGTGGACCGCTTCTCCAAGGCGGCACACTTCGTCCCCCTACGAGGTCTCCCTACTGCCCTGGAGACGGCGGACCTCCTCATCCAGCACGTGGTCAGGCTGCATGGGATTCTGGTGGACGTGGTCTCGGACCGAGGGCCCCAATTTTCTTCAGAGGTTTGGAGGTCGTTCTGCAACGCCTTAGGAGCCAAGGTGAGCCTCTCCTCTGGCCATCACCCCCAATCCAACGGGCAGTGTGAGCGGACCAACCAGGAGCTGGAGGCTGCGCTCCGCTGTGTAACGGCGTCCAAACCAACGTCCTGGAGTAACCACCTCGCCTGGGTTGAATACGCCCACAACACTGCTCGCTCTTCTGCTACAGGGATGTCCCCCTTTAAGGCGTCCCTGGGTTACGACCCCCCGCTGTTCCCGGCGCAGGAGAGTGAAGTAACTGTCCCCTCAGTACGGGCGCATATTAGACAGTTCCGCTCCATCTGGGCGTCAGCGCGCAATGCGCTTTTACGCACGGCGGAGCGCAATAGAGCCGTGGCAGACCGGCACAGAAGACCTGCCCCGGCGTACTGAGTTGGTCAGCAAGTCTACGTGTCGACCCAGGACGTGATTTTAAAGGGCAAGAGGAGGAAGCTGGCACAGCGCTTCATGGGCCCATACCCCATCACCAGGATCATCAACCCGGTGGCTGTGCATGTAGCTATTCCCCCCTCCCTCCACATCCATCCCACCTTCCACGTGTCCAAGGTGAAGCTGGCAGTCTCCGACCCCCTTTGCCCTCCTCCTGCTGCGCAACCCGCGCCCCGGATGATTGATGGCCATCCGGCCTGGCCCGTCTCCTCCATCCTGGACTCCCGGCGCCGGGGTCGTGGGTTGCAGTACTTGGTGGACTGGGAGGGCTATGGGCCTGAACATCGGCAGTGGGTACCCTCGTCGTTTGTGTTGGACCCATCGCTCATCGCTGATTTCCACCGAGCGCACCCAGAGAAGCCATCGCCAGGAGGCGCTGCTAGAGGGGGGAGTACTGTCACGCCGCGCCGCTCATAAGCGGCGCCACATGCACGCACACCTGCACATCATCAGCGGCGAGGGATTTAAGCCGCCTCGCCCTGAGCTTCGGCCTGAAGCTGTCAGACTTCCCTACGCATCGCTGGGAGTTCCTTTCATCCTCAGCTGATCATTCTGGTAAGAAGACCTTACCTCCTTTCCCTTCCAAGTCTGCTCCCCTGTGCACAGGTGGATTTCCCGGCGGCGGACAACGCCTCCCCATCGCCTGTTCCTCGCTGCTGCACCGGGCTCTCCAGGTGGCTGTCTACTGGACCTCGTCCCTTGCTGTGCCAGTCATCTGTCCTATCCAAGTAAGCTCCTCTCTCGCTCATATATCTCCTGTGTTGGTGTGTGCCCGTCACCCTTCTCCTTGTGCTTTTCTCATAGGGTTGTCCGGCTGTACGGCCTCCTGCCTCTGTGCCCGAAGCAGACGCCGCCACCAACACATTTACATCTCGCAGACACACATTCATACACTCCTGTTGTTAATAAACTATTTGAACTACTCTGAGCCTGTGTGTGTGCGTCTCCTGAGCCGTGCGTTATGTCAGTAATAATCCCAGTGATTTTATTCCATTGCAGTTTCATGTCATTCACGGTGGAACAAACAGCAGCAAACAAATCTGTTCCTCTGGTTTGGTCCTTAAGGCTCTGAAGGTCAAGGAGCTCTTCACTCACATTCATTTCATTGTCCACTCCTCTCAAAAAAATCAGTAACTGAGCGGTGTCAGATGCATCCGCGCTTTCGTCGCAGGCTAACGAAAAAAAGTCAAACTCCACTCCTTTTGCCTCTAACTGTCCCTTGATGTTAGATGAAATTTCTTCAATCCTCCGTGCCACAGTGCTACGACCCAGGCAGACATTGGCAAACTCTTGCTTTTTCTCAGGACAAATTTTCTCCACCATTTTCATCACGCAGTCTTTAATGAATTCACCCTCAGTAAAAGGTTTGCAGTGCTTGGCAATCAGCATTGCCACTTCGTAGCTTGCCTTTGTAGAATTTTCATTTGTGTCACGGGCTCTTGTGAACAAACGCTGCTGTGCTGTCAAAACAGCTTCCAGTTGCTTCAGTTTTTCGGCGCGTTCATTCGCCGTTAGCATGTTTCGTCTGGTAGTGCCTCTTAATATTGAACTCTTTGAAAACAGCCACAGTCTCTTGGCAAATTAGGCAGACACAGTTGTTTCGTATGTCAGTGAAAAAATACTCCGATTTCCACTTGTCCTGGAAACGGCGGCCCTCGCTATCAACTTTCCTCTTTTTATTTCCAGTTGCCATTTTAGAAATGAGCTAAAAACATACCACAGGAGTAAAAGTTCACACAGGGGTCACGTGACAAGAATGCGGCCACAGGTCTACTGCCACCCTCTGGTGAAATATAAAATTGCTGTTTTTGGTATGTGTGTATTGTGGGAAACTGTGCTGGCGGGCCACATATTATTGATTTTATGACAGGACGCTTCGGGCCGGTGGAAATTTGGACACGGGCCGGATTTGGCCCGGGGGCCGGACTTTGGGCATGTCTGGTATAGACCTTCCCAAGGAGGATGAGAAGTGTGATCCCTCTAAAGTTGGAGCACACCCTCCGGTCCCCCTTTTTAAAGAGAAGAGCCACCACCCCGGTTTGCTGTGCCAAATTCACTGTCCCCAACCTCCACACAATGTTGCAGAGGCATGTCAACCATGACAGCCCTACAACATCCAGGGCCTTGAGGTACTCAGGGTGAATTTCGTCCACCCCCGAGGCCCGGCCACCAAAGAGATTTTTAACCACCTTGTTGACCTCAGCCCCTGTGATGGGCAAGTCGTCCCCCTCATCCACAAGCCCTGTTTCCTCTGTGGAAGGCATGTCAGTGGGACTGAGGAGATCCTCGAAGTATTCCTTCCACTGCCTAACAATATCCAGTCGAAGTCAGCAGCATCCCATCTGCACCACACACAGTGTGGACAGGGAGCTGCTTCCCCCTCCTGAGCCGCTGGACAGTTTGCCAGAATCTATTCGGAATGAAAGTCTTGTTCCATGGCCTCAATGAACTCCTCCCACACCTGAGTTTTTGCTTCAGCAACCACCCAAGCCGCACTCTGCTTGGCCTGCTGGTATACCTCAGCTGCTTCGAGAGTCCTACAGGTCAACCAAGCCTGATAGGACTCCTTCTTCAGCTTAATGGCCTTCCTCACCACTGGTGAAGACCACTTGGTTCAGGGGCTACCACCACGAGATGCACCGACGACCTAGTGGCCGCAGCTCTGGGCAGCCATTTCAACAATGGAGGTGAGAACATCGCCCATTCAGACTCTGTGTCCCCAGACTCCCTCGGAATGTGGTTGAAGTTCTTTCGGAGGTGGGAGTTGAAAAACTCCTAGACAAGGGCCTTAGCCAGACGTTCCCAGCACACCCTCACTATACGTTTGGGTCTTCCAGGTCTGAATGGTGTCCTCCCCTGCCATTAGATCCAACTCACCACTAGGTGGTGATCAGTTGACAGCTCTGCACCTCTCTTTACCTGAGTGTCCAAGACATATGGCCGCAGGTCTGATGACATAATAACAAAATCGATCATCAACCTGCGACCTAGGGTGTCCTGGTGCCAAGTGCACATATGGACACCCTTCTGCTTGAACATGGTGTTCGTTATGGGAAAACTGTGGTTAGCACAGAAGTCCAATAACTGAACACGACTCAGGTTCAGATAGGGCAGGCCGTTCCTCCCAATCACCCCCCTCCAGGTTTCACTGTTGTTGCCCACGTGCGCATTGAAGTCCCCTAGTAGGACAATGGAGTCTCCAAGAGGAGCACCCTCCAGCACCCCAGTCAGAGACTCCAAAAAGGGTGGGTACTCTGAACCATTATTTAGTGCATAGGCACAGATGATGGTCAGGACCCATTTCCCAACCCGAAGGCGCATGGAAAAAACCCTTTCGTCCACTGGGGAAAACTCCAGTGTCAAGGCCGCAAGGTGGGGGAATACAAGAATACCCACCCCTGCTTACCGCCTCTCGCCCAGGGCAATGCCAGAGTAGGCCAAGCTCCAGCCCCTCTCCAGGAGACTGGTTCCAGAACTGGAGCTGTGTGTTGAGGTGAGGCCGACTATATCTAGATGGTATCTCTCAACCTCACGCACTAGCTCAGGCTCCTTCCCCACCAGAGAGGTGACATTCCACATCCCAAAAGCCAGTTTAGGAAGCCTGGGATCAGACCGCCAAGGTCTCCACCTTCAGCCACCACATGATCCACATAGCACCAGACCCCCATGATCCCTCCTGCAGGTAATGAGCCCACTAGAGGGTGGACTCATGTAACTCCTTTGGGCTGAGCCCAGCCGGGTCCCACGGGTGGAAACCCAGCCACCAGACGCTAGTCATCATGCCCCTCTTTCAAGTCTGGCTCCAGGGTGGGGTCCTGGTAACCCCATACTGGGTGAGGTGCACTGAATTCTTGTTTTAGCATTCATCATGAGAGTCTGTTGGATTGTTCTTAGTCTGGCCCTTCACCCAGAACCAGTTTATCTTGGGTGACCCTACCAGAGGCAAACTGCGTCAGACAACATAGCTCCTAGGATCACTAGGGCACGCAAACCCCCACCATGATAAGTGACGATCCACGAAGGACAGGATCGCCCTCTGCTCAGCCAGGTCTGTGTTCTCAAAGGGAATTAAGGCGGTGAAGCGCGCCTATGCGGAGAAAATCCAGGGACACCTCTGTGACACTGGGAATACCAAGCAGATGTGGCAGGGAGTTCGGACACTGACGGGCTATAAGTGTAGGCAGGGGGTTGATGATGACGACGCTTCACTTCCAGACAGGCTCAACGACTTCTTTACACATTTTGAAGCATCAAACCTGACAATCAGAGGGAGGGCTGGTCCATCCCCACCATCGGTCGGACCAGTTTTCACCATCAACACAGCAGACACACGGAGGACCCTAACCAGGGTCAACCCACGTAAAGCTGCAGGTCCGGACAACATCCCGGGACGTGTGCTCCGAGACTGCGCGAGCAAGTTGGCGGATCTACTGACTGACATTTATAACATCTCCCTGAGTCAGGCCATCGTTCCCAGATGCTTCAAGACCTCTATCATAGTACTGGTGGCAAAGAAACCAGTTGTGTCCTGTCTGCATGACTATCGTCCTGTTGCACTGACACCAATTGTGATGAAGTGTTTTGAATGGCTTGTCAAACCATACATTACAGCCTGCCTCCCTGCATCACATGACCCGCTCCAGTTTGCATATCATTCAAACCGCTCCACGGAGGATGCTATAGTCACCACCCTGCACTCTGTCATCACCCACCTGGATCAGAAAGACACCTACGCCAGACTCCTGTACATTGATTTCAGTTCAGCATTCAACACCGTTATTCCCCAGAGACTGATGAAGAAATTACTCCTTCTTGGTCTGAACACCGCCACATGTCTCTGGATCCTGAATTTCCTGACTGAGAGACCTCAGTCTGTCCGGGTTGGAAACAACATCTCCAACTCTGTCACGCTGAGCACCGGATCCCCTCAAGGCTGCGTACTCAGTCCACTGTTGTTTACACTTCTAACACATCGTTGTGTATCCAGACATGAGGGGAACCAGATTATTAACTTTGCAGACGACACCACGGTGGTGGGACTTATTCAGAGGGATGAGGAATCAATGTACAGGGAAGAAGTGAGAGACCTGGAGGGCTGGTGCAGGGAGAACAATGTGGTGTTTGACGTGGACAAAACGAAGGAGATGATTATCGACTTCCGGCGGTCACAGCCTGAACACATCCCCTTCAGCATCAGTGGCCGTTTAGTGGAGAGAGAGGAGAACATCAAGTTCCTCGGAGTGCAGATCTCGCAGGACCTGACCAGGAGCAAGAATTCCTTGGGGATCAGGAAGCGGGCCCAGCAGAGACTGCACTTCTTGAGAAAACTCAAACAGGCCTCTCTCCCCATCTGCATCCTCAGGACCTTCTACAGAGGTGTGGTGGAGAGTGTTCTGACGTACTGCGTTGCTACATGGTACTCCAGCTGCAGTATGTCAGACAAAAAAGCCCTGCAGAGGATAGTTAAGGATGCTGAGAGGGTAATTGGAGTCTCCCTCCCCTCTGTCCAAGAACTTTTTCAGAACCGTTGCAGGAGCAGGGCACTGAACATTGTCAAGGACCTTTCTCACCCTCTGCATAAACACTGAACTTCTGCCATCTGGCAAACGATTCCGGAGCATCAGAGGCAGAAACACCAGACTGATTAACAGCTTTCTTCCACAAGCTGTTAGGATGCTGAACAGTTGATCCGGAATCTCTCATACATACTACTGCACCTATGGACATTATGTATAATATTTGTATATTATAGTTCTGGTTAGTTTTTCAAGTATGTCTCAGGGATGTGTGAATGGATGTGGTGGGGTGGGGGGTGAGGATATGTGTGAGTGTGTCTTAAATCATGTTCTTTTACTTATATGGATGCCGAGAGAAACGCAATTTCATCTTGCCTGCACTACAGTTGTATGTACAGCAATACGACAATAAAGGTTGATTTGATTTGATTTGATGAGGGGATTGCATTTATTTTCCAGACTGATAGATCTCAGTTACTTCATTTCACATTTGTTCCTGAATTTCTTTGGATCGCAGCATGATGTCTAGCGTTTGAGGATCTTTTGGTCTACGTCACTTTGTCAGGCAGGTCCTATTTAAGCTATTTCTTGATTGATAACAGGTGTGGCAGTAATCAGGCCTGGATGTGGTTAGAGAAATTGAACTCAGCTTTCCAAAGATGTGATAAACCACAGTTAATTTATGTTTGGGGGGGGGGGCACAATCACTTTTTCACACAAGGCCATGTAGGTTTGGATTTTTTTCACCTTAATAATAAACACCTTCATTTAAAAACTGTATTTTATGTTTACTTGTGTAATCTTTGTCTAATATTTAAATTTGTTTGATGATCTGAAACATTTAAGTGTGACAAACATACAAAAAAATGAGAAATCAGGAAGGGGGCATGCACTTTTTCACACCACTGTACAAAAGGCATTTTCAATAGTAACTGTGGAGGCAGCGATTGATTGCGGCTGAGAGGGTCCATATCTTGGAATTTTACAGGAGGATGGAAATCACACAGGTATTGAAGATACGGAGCATCATCGCTGTACAGATCTTACCACTTATCCAAACTCTGCACAAGTGATCAGAGGTTATGTGGTCCTGCTGAATACAGTCACCCACGATCTATTAGCCAAGGTAAACAAAGTCATTTACCACTTCGACTTCCTCATTCTTGACCCAAATGAGGTGTGGTGGTCATGGTCGTAAGTCAGACAGTGACTGGATTTTTGTCTTTGCCCAGCTGATGGTGAGGTCCAGGGGTGAAGCCTCATCTGTGAGCACCTCCGGTGTTTCAGCAATGTCAAGAAAAGTGGTGAAAATAACAATGTCATCCACATAGCACAGATTAATATGTGGGAAACGGTGAACATAACGATCTTTTTCACCACCACCCCAAAAAAAGAAAGTCATATAATAGCCAAAACCCCCAAAAAGTAGCTCAAAAATGGCCTGATTATTGTTATGTTTACATAGCAATTCATTTGCAGCCCTGACCTGAGATACCTTTTCCAAAACCCCTGCAACACCCTCATTTGAAACCTCATTCCTGATGTTTAATTCATATGGAAAGATGTTCAAGGGACACAACTCTGGTAATTAAGTTGTGTAAGTGACAAGGTCATTAACAAAGTTTATATGGTAATGTAGTGCCCCTAAAGGAGATGGGCAGCAGGACTTGTCGTGTTGTAGATGCTGACCTCAGCAGGTTGCTCAACAGGGGCTGATGAGGCTTCCAGTGTTGCACTACCAAGGGAAATGTTAAACAGCAATATTTGCATAGACTCCACCAAGTCACAAGGACTTATACTGTGATCTCAAATTTATTGGATGCACAATACTCATGCAGGCTGCGGTTAAATAAATGAGGTAAATTAAGGATGTTTAATGTTTTAACTTCCTGCACATTTTTCTTGCTGTATTTTTTTTAGTGATCAACTATACTTAAATATAAGAAAAGTCTCTGTTTATGAAAATTCTCTTTTTGAACAAAATAAAAGTCTTAAGTAAATGCATTCCATCACCCCAATTAACCAAACAAGAAACTTGTTTTAAGTGTAAAAGGTGACGTTTTGTATCATGGTCAGAACATTACTATAATCTGCATGGCAAACAATGGCTTTATATATGCACAGCTGCAATGTTCCTCTTGATAACAGACAAGCGAGGCATTGTAACTGTGCAGCTCAGGGTGAGTCAGTGCCCCTGGATATTGACAATTACACCTTTAAGTCACACTGTTCCCTCATCCTTTTCCTTCTCTCTGGCATTGATGGCCTTACTTTGACAAATCTGAAGCAACAGAAGGGCAACAGAACAGCAGATACTGCAGTTAAGTGGATGTAAGTCAACCTGCCAATGAAGGGTTTTCCTTAATTGCAGCACTTGTGAGACAAATCAACATAAATGGCCCTGGAAATGTGGCCTTGAAAGCCAAAGTGGCGTCATTGAATCACACCTCTAAACACAAGATTAACAAATGAGGGTTTCGGGCTGTGCAAGATCTCATTTGATGGAAAATTATAGAGAGAGGCTGGGATTTGCCTGTAATTGAATTGACCTCACTAATTCCTTCCCTTTAGGCATGCTTAATATTGGACTTTTTTTTCTCAATATTATATTTATTTCTGTCTAAAGTATGTAACATCTTGTTTGTCCAGCGCTGAAATGCATGTGCTTTACATGAGCTTACTGAAAAGGAACTTTACCCAACTGTTTTGAGCTAATGCAATAATATGAGACAGTAATGAAGACTAATGGCTTACCTCATTTGGTTAAATATGAAATTCATTTTGATTACTCTCCTGCTTTGCAAAGATTTTCTAATCTCTCCAAATTAGCCGTTGCCTGTATTATTCGTAATAATGAAAATATCAGTCAAAGTCCACACCTTTGTTACATAAATTAGGTTAAATATGAGTTATTACATGTCTTTTATTGTATCATCATGTGAAGCAAAAACATGAAATGTTATCCAAAAGGTTTTATTTTCCTCACCTCATTTGTGGCCTTCAACACATCACTGTTATGGTTTGCAGATCTACTGTCAGACTGAACATTTAACAGCACATGGACACTTTTACAGAATTTCAGACGGCTGAGTAATTACAAAAGGCATTTTGCTTTGTTGACTCAAGTACATTGGCGAAAAATTCTTGGCACAGTCTTTGATCACGACCATCTTTTCACACTCTTCTGCTGAATGCTAATTACTGGTATTACCTTTGTCAGATTTGATTCTAAAGCCTCCTTAATCCCAGCTTCCCTTCTGACAAGCTCTACACAGCAGAGAGAAGAGTATTACAGGGCGACAGAGTAAGATGTATGTAGAGGGAAACAGAAAAGGAAGCTTGTAAATGTGTCCATTACACGCACACATTCATTTCTGTACTTGTGACGACCCTCACTGACATTGTGCATTCTCTAAAAGCCTGAACACAACCTTAAATATCATGGCTCAATACCCAACTTTAACCCCTAAGTAAAGACTAATGGAATCTTGAATATTAACTGTCAAACAGCTCTTTCAGTGTCTTTAAATGTCTGGAAATATCTTCTCCCCAATATGAAACTCAAATAAAGCCTATGAACTGTAGAAATATTAACATGTTCTAACATTACACTATACCCTAAAAAAACTATCTCATGAATAATAATGCAATGAGTTCTTATTTTGTACAAATTTGTACATTTATACATGCAGTGTTTAGAAACATTTATATACAAATGTATGCAGATGACACGATAATATTCACACCTGCAAAAAACACACAAGAAGCTGCCTGTATTCTTACAACAGTGATGACCAAATCTATGACTGGCTTAATGATTCATCCATCCATCAATCTTCTACCGCTTTTCTAGAGGTCCACGTCATGGAGGCAGCAGTTCAAGCAGAAAAGTCCAGACTTCCCTGTCCCCAGCCACCTGCGCCAGCTCTTCAGAGAGGAACCAAGGCGTTCCCAGGCCAGCTGGGAGACATAGTCTCTCCACCAAGTCCTGGGTCTGCCCCGGGGTCTCCTCCCAGTGGGACGTGTCCAAAACACCTCAAGTGGGAGGCGTCCAGGAAGCATCCTAATCAGATGCCCATACCACCTCAACTCACTCCTTTCAATGTGGAGGAGCAGCGGTTCTACTCTGAGCCTCTCCCGGATGACTGAGCTCCTCACCCTATCTCTGAGGGTGAGTCCAGCAATCCTACGGAGAAAGCTCATTTCGGCCGCTTGTATCCACAATCTCATTCTTTTGGTCATTACCCAAAGCTCGTGACCATAGGTGAGGGTAGGAACGTAGATTGACGGGTAAATCGACAGCTTTGCCTTAGAACTCAGCTCCCTCTTCACCACAATGGACCAGTACAACGTCCGCATCACTGCAGATGCTGCTCTGATCCGTCTGTCAGTCTCTGGCTCCATTCTCCCCTCACTCATGAATAAGACCCCAAGATACTTAAATTCCTCCACTTGGGGCAGGAGCCTGTCCCCAACCCAGAGAGGTCAATCCACCTTTTTCTGGCTGAGGACCATGGACTCGGACTTGGAGGTGCTGATTCTCATCCCAGCTGCTTCACACTCAGCAGAAAACCATCCCAGCAAGAGCTGTAGGTCATTGCTGGATGAAGCCAACAGGACAACATCATCTGCAAACAACAGAGATGAGATCCTGTGGTCACCAAGTATGACACCCTCCATTCCCTGGCTGCGCCTAGAAATCCTGTCCATAAAAATTATGAACAGGATCGGTGACAAAGGGCAGCCCTGGCGGAGTCCAACTCTCACTGGGAATGAGTCCGACCGAGTGTTGGCAATACGAACCAAACTCTCACAACGGTCGTACAGAGACCAAATAGCTCGTAACAACAAGCCCGATACCCCATACTCCCGAAGCACCTCCCACAAAAAACCACGAGGGACGCAGTCCCCGCTTAATGATTCATGTTTCCTACTAAACACTAAAAAACTGTTTGTGTGATGTTTACCAAACAACAATCATATATTACAAACTCGAACATTTTCTTAAAAGGGGAGGAGCTGCAATTAGTCAAGGAATTTAAGTACCTTGGAGTGATTTTAGACTCCTCATTAACCTTTAAAAAAACACATCAAAAAAACCCTCAAACATAAATTCAATCTGAGAAATTTGAAACAAATTAGACCATTGCTGACAGTCACTGCAGCCAAAATGTTCCTGCATGCAATGATCTTCTCACACATCGATTACTGTTTTACCAACTGGTCACTCACTGGTGTAACCATAATCAAACCCATTGAATCCTTTCTTCAAAAAAGTCACAAAAATCTTTGATAAGAAAGATCCCACATATCATTGTTGTCACATTTACAAGAAATACAATCTTCTGTCTTTTGAAAATTATAAAACTCTCAAGTTTGCCTGTTCAATTTATAAAATATTAAATGGATATGCACCCCCCCCCTCCCGGAAGAATATGTTAAACTGCAGACTGTCAACAGCACAACCACCAGAGCAATCACTAGAGGAGACTGTGAGGTCCCCCACAGATGCACCACATTTGCTCAATCTGTGCTATCAGTGAGGGGCAAAAAGATCTGGAATAATATACCATCTGCAATCAGAGAACGTACGACACTAAACACTTTTAAGATTCATTGTAAAAACTGGCTTTTAAACAACCAAAAATGTACCCATAACTAGTGGTTGCTCTGTGGCATGCACACACATATATACAGTGGGGCAAAAAAGTATTTAGTCAGCCACCAATTGTGCAAGTTCTCCCACTTAAAAGATGAGAGAGGTCTCCAATTTCCATCATAGGTATACCTCAACTATGAGAGACAAAATGAGAAAAAAAAAATCCAGAAAATCACATTGAAGGATTTTTAATGAATTAATTGGTAAATTCCTCAGTAAAATAAGTATCTGGTCACCTACAAACAAGCAAGATCTCTGGCTCTCACAGACCTGTAACTTCTTCTTTAAGAGGCTCCTCTGTCCTCCACTCGTTACCTGTATTAATGGTACCTGTTTGAACTCGTTATCAGTATAAAAGACACCTGTCCACAACCTCAAACAGTCAGACTCCAAACTCCACTATGGCCAAGACCAAAGAGCTGTCAAAGGACACCAGAAACAAAATTGTAGATCTGCACCAGGCTGGGAAGACTGAATCTGCAATAGGTAAGCAGCTTGGTGTGAAGAAATCAACTGTGGGAGCAATTATTAGAAAATGGAAGACATACAAGACCACTGATAATCTCCCTCAATCTGGGGCTCCACGCAAGATCTCACCCCGTGGGGTCAAAATTATCATGAGAACGGTGAGCAAAAATCCCAGAACCACATGGGGGGACCTAGTGAATGACCTGCAGAGAGCTGGGACCAAAGTAACAAAGGCTACATCAGAAACACACTACGCCGCCAGGGACTCAAATCGTGCAGTGCCAGACGTGTCCCCCTGCTGAAGCCAGTACATGTCCAGGCTCATCTGAGGTTTGCTAGAGAGCATTTGGATGATCCAGAAGAGAATTGGGAGAATGTCATATGGTCAGATGAAACCAAAATAGAACTTTTTGGTAAAAACTCAACTTGTCGTGTTTGGAGGAGAAAGAACACCATACCTACTGTGAAGAATGGGGGTGGAAACATCATGCTTTGGGGCTGTTTTTCTGCAAAGGGACCAGGACGACTGATCCGTGTAAAGGAAAAAATGAATAGGGCCATGTATCGTGAGATTTTGAGTGAAAACCTCCTTCCACCAGCAAGGGCATTGAAGACGAAACGTGGCTGGGTCTTTCAGCATGACAATGATCCCAAACACACCGCCCGGGCAACGAAGGAGTGGCTTTGTAAGAAGCATTTCAAGGTCCTGGAGTGGCCTAGCCAGTCTCCAGATCGCAACCCCATAGAAAATCTTTGGAAGGAGTTGAAAGTCTGTGTTGCCCAGCGACAGCCCCAAAACATCACTGTTGTAGAGGAGATCTGCATGGAGGAATGGGCCAAAATACCAGCAACAGTGTGTGAAAACCTTGTGAAAACTTACAGAAAACGTTTGACCTCTGTCATTGCCAACAAAGGGTATATAACATAGTATTGAGATGAACTTTTGTTATTGACCAAATACTTATTTTAAGATAAGATAAGATAAGATAAGCCTTTATTAGTCCCACAACGGGGAAATTCCAGGATTGCAACAGCACAGGGATAGCAACACTCAGAGCAACAATCAGAAGGCAAAAAAAAAAAAAAAAAAAAAAAAAAACAAGCAAGCAAGAGCAGCTAATATACATATGTACATATTACTATAAAATATATATATACACACACACACACACAGACACACAGTGCAGAGCATTGTAGCTGGATGGAATAAATATATGAATATATGAACACACAGTGCAGAGCATTGTAGCTAGATGGAATAAATATGTAAATATATAAACACCCACAGTACGGAGCATTGCAGCTAGGTGGAATAAATATGCAAGTATATAAACACACACAGTGCGGAGCAATGTAGCTAGATGGAATAATATGTAGATATATAAAAACACAGTGCGGAGCATTGTAGCTAGATGGAATAAATATATAGATATATAAATATAAACACACCCAGTGCTGAGCATTGTAGCTAGATGGAATAAATATATAGATATATAAATATAAACACACCCAGTGCAGAGCATTGTAGCTAGATGGAATAAATATGTAAATATATAAACACACACAGTGCAGAGCATTGTTGCTAGGTGGATGAAACAGCATAACCGTCTATTTAGTTATCCTACATGGTATGATTATGTGCCCATACATATTCTCACCCTCCATAGCGACCGGTATGTTCCTAGTTGTATGCCGGAGAGGACCATTGTGTAAGTCTATTGCATCTTTTGCATTCAAAAGATGCAAAAGACTTACACAATGGTCTGTGCTGCTCTGCGAGCAGCCCTGCTTAGGTTGTACAGTCTGACAGCCGTTGGTAGGAAGGACCTACGAAACCTCTCGGTTGTGCACCTGGGATGATGTAGTCTGCTGCTAAATGAGCTCCTCAATGCATCCAGTATGTCCTGCATAGGGTGGAACTCGGACTCCAGCAGAGATGACAGTTTAGCCACCGTCCTTCTCTCTCCTATCTCCTCCATCGGATCAAGGCGTTGCCCCAGTACAGAGCTAGCTTTCTTAATCAGTTTGTTCAGTCTCTTCCTATCGGCTGCAGTAATGCCACTGCCCCAGCAGACCACTCCAAAAGTGATGGCTGATGCCACCACCGTGTCATAGAATGACTTCAGCAGCGCCCCTTGTACACCAAAAGACCTGAGTCTCCTCAGCAGGAACAGCCTGCGCTGTCCCTTCTTGTAGAGTGCGTCAGTATTGTGTGACCAGTCTAGTTTATTGTTCAGATGAATACCCAGGTACTTGTAGGATGTCACCATCTCGATGTCTGTTCCCTGTATATTTACTGGTGCTGTGAGGGGCTGCCCATGCCTGCGGCAGTCCACCACCAGCTCCTTAGTTTTCCTCGCGTTGATCTGGAGGCAGTTCCGATGGCACCAGTCCACAAAGTCCTGGATAAGCCCTCTGTACTCAGCTTCATCTCCGCTGGAGATGAGACCAACGATCGCAGAGTCATCAGAGAACTTCTGTAGATGGCAATGTGTTGTGTTGTGTGAGAAGTCCGCAGTATAAAGAGTGAACAGGAAGGGAGCCAGCACCGTTCCCTGGGGGGCCCCCGTGCTACTGATGATCGTGTCGGAAACACAGTCCCGGGTTCTCACAAACTGAGGCCGGTTCGTGAGGTAGTCCAGGATCCATGATGACAGGTGCTGGTCCACCCCTGCGCGCAGCAGCTTGTCCTTCAGGATCATCGGTTGGATGGTGTTGAAAGCACTGGAGAAGTCAAAGAACATGATCCTCACCATATTCCCGGGCTTCTCCAGGTGGGACAGAGAACGGTGAAGGAGGAAGATCACCGCATCCTCCACCCCAATGCCATGCTGGTAGGCGAACTGGAGTGGATCCATCGCTGGTTCCACCAGGGGGCGGAGATGAGCAAGGAGCAGTCTCTCCAGGGTCTTCATCAAGTGGGACGTCAAGGCCACCGGTCTGAAGCTGTTCAGGTCTTTGGGGTGGGAGTTTTTGGTACAGGTACCACACAAGATGTTTTCCACAGCTGTGGTACCCTCCCCAGTTTCAGGCTCATGTTGAAGATATACGTCACAATCCCACACAGCTGGTCTGCACAGGACTTGAGGAGCTTTGCGCTGATGCCGTCCGGTCCCGACGCCTTCCTCGCCTTGATCTTCCTCAGCTCCGTCCTCACCTGGGTCTTGGTCAGGGTCAGGATGGGGGGCTGTGTGTTGGGAGTGGGGGGGGTGTCGGTGGAGTGGGGAGTGGGTAGCAGGACTTGATTTCTTAGAGGCAGCAGTGGTTGTTGTGCAGACAGGGGGGAGGGCGGTTGGTCAAATCTATTGAAAAACAGATTCAGGTTGTTCGCCCACTCCCTGCCCCCCGTGGCCTGGGGGGAGGTATTCTGGAGCCCCGAGATGGTTTTGAGGTTTCTCCAGACCCCGCTGATGTCGCTCTGTTGCAGCTTGTCCTCCATCTTCTTCCTGAAGCTGTCCTTGCCTTCTCTGATCTTTCTCCTCAGCTCCCTCTGTACGGACTTCAGCATCTCCCTGTTCCCCGACCTGAAGATCCTCTTCTTCTCTCTCAGAAGTGTTTTTATCTCAGGGTTGATCCAGGGTTTGTTGTTTGAGTGACGCCGTATGGTCTTGGTGGGAACGGATTTGTCCACACAGAAGCTGAGGTAGCCCGTGAAGGTGTGAATGAGGCCATCGATGTCCTCACCATGTGGATCGCAGAGCTGCTTCCAGGCAGTGGCTTCAAAACAGTCCTTTAGAGTGTCCATTGTCTCCTCAGACCATAACTCCACAGTGTGCATGGCCGGAGGTTGTCTGTGCACTAGGGGTTTGTACACCGGTCGGAGATGAACCAAGTTGTGATCCGATCTCCCAAGTGGGGGGAGTTGTGATGAGGTGTACGCCTCCTTAGTGTTTGCGTAGAACAAATCCAGTGTTTTATTGTCTCTAGTGTGGCATGTGACATACTGGGTGAAAGTGGGCAGAATGGGAGACAGTGAAACGTGGTTGAAATCACCTGAGATGAGGAGAAGAGCATCTGGGTGTTCTGTCTGCAGCCTGCTGGTTACTGAATGGATGACGTCACGCGCTGTCCCAGCGTTCGCCGTCGGATTTGCATAAACAACAATGCAGATCACGTGTGAGTGTTCTCTCGGGAGATATGTAGGCCTCATGCTAACAGCTAGCAACTCAATGTCTTTGCTGCAGTGTCGTTGTTTAACAGTGATATGTCCCGGTCTACACCAGTTGTTGTTAACATACATTATCACTCCACCGCCCCTAGTTTTGCCACTCTCTGGTGTTCGGTCAGCTCGTATCATGTGAAAACCCTCCAGCTCAATGTTAGCATCTGCTGCTAGTTCAGTTAGCCACGTCTCAGTAAACAAAAGGAGAGAGCACTCCCGGTAAGTGCTATCATAACGGGAGATAGCCGCTAGCTCATCTAACTTTCCCAGTATCGACTGTACATTTCCCATGACAACAGATGGAAGGGAGGGTCTGTACCTTATATTTTTTGTCCTCCGCCTTACTCCAGCCCGGCAGCCGCGGCGTTTTCGCCTCAGTTCTCTCGGTATGTCGAGTTTTTCCAGTGGGACCGGGTGGCGGTTAAATGCTAGCAGCTCTTCCCTGTTGTATCGTATCCTGCTATAAACAGTGGCTCCGTCCACCGGCTCAGGAGACATTTGGGACGATCTGTGTGTCCGTGATATAAGTGGGGTGAAAAAAAAAGTGATCAAAAGAGAGAGGAAGGGAAAAAAAAAAACTCGGAATCGAGCCGCTGTTGCAAAAGGCAGCCGACTGGTGTGGCGCCGAGAGGAGAGATCTTACTGAGGAATTTACCAATTAATTCATTAAAAATCCTTCAATGTGATTTTCTGGATATTTTTTTTTTCTTATTTTGTCTCTAATAGTTGAGGTATACCTATGATGAAAATTGGAGACCTCTCTCATCTTTTAAGTGGGAGAACTTGCACAATTGGTGGCTGACTAAATACTTTTTTACTCTACTGTATGTATATATATATTATTTGTGTACTTTATTGATTTATTATACAGTATATATAGCCGACTCGTGTGGCGGCGCCACACGAGTCGGCTGCCTGTTGCAACAGCCTTTTTTTTTAATCTTCCTTCTTCTTTCTACACCTTTCACTCTGTATATATATCACGGACGCACGGATCGCCCCGGGGGTCTCCCGGGTCGGCGGACGGAGCCACGGTTTGCAGCGGGAGACGTTACAGCGGGGAGGAGCTAGTGCTAGCTAGCACTTGGCCGCCGCCCGGTGCTAATGGGAAACTCGACATACCGGGAGCTGTAGCGAAAACGAAGCGGGTGCCGGGCTGGAGTTTAGGCGGCGTGAAAGAAATATAAGACAGAATAATAAAGAGCGATGGCAAGAACCAAACAGACCGCCCGTAAAATCTACTGGAGGAAGAAGCCCCCCAGGAGACAGCTAGCCACCAGGGCTGCTCGGAGAGGCGCTCTGGCCACCGGCAGAGTGAAGAGGCCTCGCCGTCACAGGTCCGTGGCTCTGAGAGAGATCCGTCGCTACCAGAAATCCACGGAGCTGCTCATCCGTAAGCTGCCCGTCCAGCGCCTGGTGAGGGAGATCGCTCAGGACTTCAAGACCGTCCTGCGTTTCCTGAGTTTCGCCGTCATGGCTCTGCAGGAGACCAGCGAGACCCACCTGGTGGTCTCTTCTTCGCTAAGGGGGTCACCATCATGCCCAAAGACTTCCAGCTGACCCGCTGCATCCGCGGAGAGAGAGCTTAGACTTTCTGCTGCACATTCACCAGCCATAATGCTCTGCACTGTGTGTCTATATATATACATTTATAGTAATATGGACATATGTTTGCTAGATGTTTTTTCTTGCCTTCTGATTGTTGCTCTGAGTGTTGCTATCCCTGTGCTGTTGCAATCCTGGAATTTCCCCATTGTGGGACTAATAAAGGCTTATCTTATCTTATCTTATATATATATATATACAGTATATATACAGTATATATACAGTATATATATATATATATATATATATATATATATATATATATATATATATATATATATATATATATATATATATATATATATATATATATATATATATATATATATATATATATATATATATACACACACACTGTATATATATATATATATATATATATATATATATATATATATATATATATATATATATATATATATATATACATACACACACACTGTATATATATATATATATATATATATATATATATATATATATATACACACACACTGTATATATATATATATATATATATATATATATATATACATATACTGTATGTATGTATATATATATATATATATATATATATATATATATATATATATATATATATATACTGTATATATATATATATATATATATATATATATATATATATATATATATATATATATATATATATATATATATATATACTGTATATATATATATATATATATATATACTGTATATATATATATACAGTATATACATATATATATATATACAGTGGGGTGGATGTAGCCTTTGTTACTTTGGTCCCAGCTCTCTGCAGGTCATTCACTAGGTCCCCCCGTGCGGTTCTGGGATTTTTGCTCACCGTTCTCGTGATCATTTTGACCCCACGGGGTGAGATCTTGCGTGGAGCCCCAGATCGAGGGAGATTATCAGTGGTCTTGTATGTCTTCCATTTTCTAATAATTGCTCCCACAGTTGATTTCTTCACACCAAGCTGCTTACTTATTGCAGATTCAGTCTTCCCAGCCTGGTGCAGGTCTACAATTTTGTTTCTGGTGTCCTTTGACAGCTCTTTGGTCTTGGCCATAGTGGAGTTTGGATTCTGACTGTTTGAGGTTGTGGACAGGTGTCTTTTATACTGATAACGAGTTCAAACAGGTGCCATTAATACAGGTAACGAGTGGAGGACAGAGAAGCCTCTTAAAGAAGTTACAGGTCTGTGAGAGCCAGAAATCTTGCTTGTTTGTAGGTGACCAAATACTTATTTTACTGAGGAATTTACCAATTAATTCATTAAAAATCCTTCAATGTGATTTTCTGGATTTTTTTTCTCATTTTGTCTCTCATAGTTGAGGTATACCTATGATGAAAATTGGAGACCTCTCTCATCTTTTAAGTGGGAGAACTTGCACAATTGGTGGCTGACTAAATACTTTTTTGCCCCACTGTATATATATATATTTTATTATTATTATTATTTGTGTACTTTATTGATCCCCAGCGAGGATATTCAGGGCATCCACCTAGGTGGATGAAGCAGCCACGCTACGGCACCATCCCTTCACCATTCACACCTAGGGCAAACTTTAAGCCTGCTTCATGCTACACCTCCACTGTCTGCGTACAGGTAACTGGAAACCACGTGTGACAAAATTTACATCATCGTCTCCACTCCACTAGTGTCCGCAGTGCTCAACTGCGGACGACCGCGTGCAGCCCAAATTTTGTGACCGCGCTGCGTGCCCACGACCTGAATGCGTTGAAAAGCGCCTTGGCGCTACCTATCATGCTGAAGTGAAACTACAAATGATGGTTGTGCGCATGCGTCAACCGCTTGTCTTGGGTAGATGAAAAAAGTGAGCATGAGCAGCGCCATGTGCGTTCCGGGCTCGTCCAAAGCGTACGCAGACCACAGCAGACTAGAGGGAAATGTAGCATGAAGAAGGCTTAAGAGTCTCCAATTAACCTAACTTGCATATTTTTGGCCTGTGGGAGGAAACCCACACAGACACGGGGAGAACATGCAGACTCCACACAGAAGGGTCACTGATGGTCAGAGTGTGGGATCGAACCCACGATGGTCAAGGGTGGAATCGATCCTGTGACCTTCTTACTGTGCTGCCACTGTGCTAGCGACTGCACCACCGAGCTGCCCACACATGCGCCCATGCATCACACACATATGTCCCGCCTCTTGTTTGTTGTTGCTGTGAGGTGCTTGGGTGCATGCGTGTGTGTATGCATACACAGTACTTCACTTGTGTCACGATCTAGCACGGGGGGATTTCACTGTGAAACATCCATGAATGCAGCGTCATTAATGTCAATATTTGATGACATTGTTTGCACTGATTTTTTTCTAAGCAGCTACTGTTTGCTGCTTACATAATGCATAAACATAAATGTGATGCATTATAAAGTAATCATAAGAACCTTTCAGTCATAGGACATGAATGTGTCACATTTTCATTCACACATTTGCTTCACATCACTGGCAGAATGAAGTACCAAACTCCCACTGTATCACTCGGCACTATATTTGATAGTTGGCAGTGATGTCTAATGATTTCTGGTAGCGTTTACAGGTCCCATTTAATGCCACGGATTAAATTCAAATTCTGACATCATGAAGTGCATGATATATCTGTGTTGCAATAAACAAACAAAAAAAAAAACAAATTCTGTGTCATTTTACATGCGCTCTAGAAAGCCACGCTGTCATCTCTCCCAGAAAATGCTGTGTTTCAGGTCTCCTCAGTATTATTCATGAACTCTTAACCTGATTGGGTGAAACCTTTGCGACTGGCATGTATGGCAAAGCCAATCACACATGAGGAGGTGCAACCTTTTGTTGATGTACAGGAACAAACACAGAAGAGTAAAAATGGCTCCTCACAGACCAAATCGACATAAAGGTTGTGACCTAGTGGTAGAGCATTCTCCCAACAGCCTTGAGGTTGTGGATTCAGGCCCCAGCCAGGTCATACCAAAGACCACAAAAATGGTACTTTCCGCCTTCCAGCTTGGTGCTCAGCATACACAGAATGGAGAAGGGAAAGATGGTTACCTAGAAACCAGTGTACTCCCTGTGCCAGTCCCAAGTCCGGGTAAATAGAAAGGGTTGCATCAGTAAGGGCATCTGGTGTAAAAATCCTTGCCAAATCAAATATGTGGGCCCATAATCCACTGTGGTGACCTCGACTAGGGAGCCACTGAAAGTGAAAGTGTGTTTTAAGAGAAGTGAGCATTTTGATGGTTTATCAATAATCATGAGACCAACAGATGCATTTCAGAAGGTTAAAACCTACAACAATGAAATTTTTCAGTAAATGGAACCATTAATCAACTGTATGGCCATCTTTAGATAAAGGGTGTTATTACTAGAAGCACAGCAAAGTCTATTATCAAGAAGTGGAAGGTGTTTGGTACAACATCCTCGAAACTGGATGAAAAAGCCAGAAGGAAACTGGTCACAGAGTTTATCAAGAGGCCTTCAGCAACTTTGAAGGAAGACAAAGAGTGGTAATTGTGTGCAAGTGACAACAATATCACAAATGTGGCTTCTGTGGTAGGGTTGCAAGAAAAAAAAAAAAAACACTCCTTCTATTTAGAGCCCGAACCACTGACAATGTCAGTGAGCGAGAGCTCTATTGTAATTGTTAGTATTTTTCTTTCTTTCTTTCTTCTTCTCCATCTAAGATATCATTTTTGGGGTAGTGAACATGCACGAAAACTCGCCATTTTTTACAGGGACCTGAAGACTGGCAAAAAAATGTAATATTTTGGAGGAAATATGAATGACCCCACAAAAATGGCTCTACAGCACCACCTAACATGTGAAGTCAATGGGGAGTGGCACAAGCTTCCTTTCACGTAGAAAGATGAAAATCCAGTGAGATGTTTATCATGTCAAGACATACAAAAAACTCCATAGAAGTGATGGTCTACACCCAACAGGAAGTTGGCCATTTTGGCAGGAAGTGGCGGTTACCTGATTTCCACCTCGAGCATTTGATTGAACTCGTCCTAGGGTTTTAGTCTGATTGAGCTCATTGTGGTGACAATCATCTATACCCATGTGCCATTAAAAGTTATTGAAAACTTTTCACGACACTTGACAGTTTGGCCGTAGGAGCGTGGCAAATTTTGATGCCTTGCCATGATCATTCTTTGACCATTCTGATGGCAATAACTCTGGTATGCATTGTCGGATTTCAACCAAATTCAGTATTATGGATATTAGTCCAATTCCAAATAGTTCTATAGAACAATATTCATAGAAATCTACAGCGCCACCTATAGGAGGCCAAAAGTTTTGCATCAGAAAGTTTGCATCATGCTGTTTTTTAATTCCTCAGGAATGGAATGTCGGACTGGCACCAAGATATGTATGATGTACTGTATATGTTTATGCCTCCGAATAATTATAGCTATGAATATTCATGAGTAGCAATAGCACCCGCTCTTGGAGACATGAAGGGTACACCAAAGGTTTTCTTCAATATCTCTCAAATAAATACTCTGATTGATACCATTTTTGCTGAAAATCATGTATAATCATATGCCTCAATAATTGTTGAAAACATTTCCAAATGCCTGGTGGTTTGGGGGAAGAGGCATGGCCAAATTTGCAGTATCGCCATCACCCTTCCAATGGCTATTACTCTGGCATACATTCACTGATTTCAACCAAATTTTGTGTGGTGAATAGGTAGCCAATACTGATAATTTTTATAATAAAGAATAATACATAGCAACAGCACCCCCTAGCACCAATGGACAGAAAGTTGTCATAACTCACACGTAGATTGTCCAAATGCCGCAAAACTTCATATATATGATGCTAGTCAGACCCAGAAAAGACTTTTGTAATGATAACAAACATAGCTATAGCACCCCCTGGGGAAAAAAACAAAGCTTTATAACTCAGGCATACTTTGTCCAAATTCAATCAAATTTTGTGTGGTGCATCAGTAGCCTACATTGAACCTTTGTATAATGAAAAATGACACATAGCTATAGCACCCCCTAGCAGAAAAAATAAAGCCTTATAACTTTGAAATACTTAGTCCAAAATTCAACCAAATTTTGTGTGGTGCATGGTTAACCAACACATAGCTCTAGCACCCTCTAGCAGAAAAACAAAGCTTAATAACTCTGGCATACTTTGTCCAAAGTCAACCAAATTTATCGTGTAGAATAGGCAGCCAATGGTGAACATTTCTATAACACACAATGAGACGCAGCAGTAGCACCCCTACCACAAATGGACAAGAAGTTGTCATAACTCACACGTCCATTGTCCAAATGGACCCAAACTTGATATACACAGTACTAGAACCACTCAGAACAGATTTATATGACTATACCACATATAGCTATAGTGCCCCGTAGGTTAAAAAAAAAAGCATTTATAGTGATGGCATAGCTTGTCTAAATTCAAACAAATTTCACAGTGAAATTTTCACCAGAACTGGCCTTTACGCTATGGATAAACATTAGATTTTTGAGGTAATCCACAAGCTTATACAGTGCCTCTACCGAGGTGCTATCTTGCAATGTACAGATGGACAGATGGACGGACTGATGATGGATGGCGGTATGGATGGATGGCCGGGCGAATGGATTTGGCGTTATGCAAGGACGGACAGACAAAGAGTGGGAGGGAGAGAGTTGGGGAGGGAGAAATGGAGCCTGCGTGGAGCTATGTGCTCTGAGTGGCAAGGCCGAGGTCCAGCGAGGACGCAAGGGCCTGTTTATCGCTGCTCGCAGCTTTAATTATTCAAATTAAATAATTAAATGATTCACCGGAGTGGTGGCTCAGTTGGTAGAGCATCTGCCCCACACCCGGGAGGCAGGGGTTCAAATCCCGGCCTGGTCATGCCGAAGACCATATAAAAAGCGAAACTTCCTGCTGTCCCGCTTGGTGCTCAGCAATAATGGAATGGAGGAGGGAAATCTGTGGCGGCGCCTTGCATGTCAGCGGCCCTTCTGATTCTACTATGGGGTGTGTGTAATTTACACTGTAGGTAGGATAAAGCACAATTTCGTTCTACTGTACATGATTGGTTGTATGGTTGAATGACAATAAAGGGTGATTTTAATTTAATTTAAAATTATATTTGTCCATCCGGGCAGCATGGTGGCACAGTGGTTAGCACTGTGTCAGCACAGCAAGAAGGTCACAGGGTCGATTCCAGCCCTGACCATTGTGAGTTTGATCCCATCCCCAGACCCTCGGTAACCCTTCTGTGTAGAGTTTGCATGTTCTTCCTGTGTCTGTGTGGGTTTACTCCGGGCACTCCGGTTTCCTCCCACAGGCCAAAGACATGCAGGTTAAGTTAATCAGCATCAACTGGGATTCTAAATTGTCCTTATATATGAATATGAGAGTAAATGGTTGTCTGTCTCTTTGTGCTGGCCCTGCGATGAACTGGTCATCTGTCCAGGGTGTACCCTGCCTCTCACCCAAAGATTGTGGGATAGGCTCCAACCCCCCCACAACCCGAAAAGGATTAAATGGTAGAAGATGGATAGATGGATTGATGAATGGATGGATGATTGTTCGTCCAACCCAAATAAAATATACCTTAAATTAAAGATAATTTTTTTCTAGAACACAGCTATAACAATATTGCTGAAAATTTTTACGTGTGTCGTTCTGAAACTAAAATTCTTCTCGTAAATTGCCTAATCCTGTTTCAACTCCAGTATCTCACTGTATGTGTGGATATTTGTTCTGAAATGAATAATGTTTTGCTAACAATAATTATCCAAATGATAAATATAATTGTTAATAGTCTTAAATAAAAACTAAAAAAGTCCAAATATAGAAATACTGTGATCAATCTGTCAACATAACATATAGTATATGTAGGGCATATATAACTATATACTCTACATTTATAACCAATCCACAGCAGCAGAGGAGTCATCCAAAGACATTCACATATAATTATATGTCCAAAGACATTCACATATAATTATAATGAAGGTAGATTGAAACATATACCGTGGAGATCAAAATTGTCCTGTGGGCACAGATGTGCTGAAGTCAGCGCCTGGGGCCCAGGGCTGGCATTGACCTCACTAGGGGAAGGGGGTGGCCGTCAAGGGGTGGGGGTGCTCCAGCGTCCTCTGGCCATCCCTCCTCGGGTGGATGCCTGGCTGTCCTGGGGCTTGGTGGCTTCAGGACATTTGTTTTCTGTGTGTGTGTGGGGGGGGGGGGGTGCGGCCTGCCACCCTTTTTGTCACTCACACTCACTTTCACGCACGCTTTCACACACACGCATGCACACACATGTACACACACATATGTCTTCTGTGGCAAAGTATTCTGTCTACATGCTAATCTATCATGTCTGTCATCATATCACATCATATCATATTTCATTTCTGTTCGTGCATGTGTCCTGTCCCAGTTAATGAAAAATGCAAACTATTTTTCTGTTCAGTGTGCTCATCCAGTGACAGTTAAATATGAACTATATGAAGACACAGCAGCGTTTTTCACTGCACAGAGAAAAAAAAAGGTGCATGGCTGTCCATAATTTTTCAGAGGATCATCATCTTTTACTGAAGTTTCAAACCCATTCATGTCTGTGTGTTGTATCCATGTCTGCTACACTAAAACCTGTGAAATTCAGCTTGATTGTTCAGGCCAGTTGTTCAATCATCTCTTCTTCCCCATCATCCTCCATAAAATAACTAACTGGACATCAACTGTGATTAATGCCTGGGTTAATAAACAGCAGCTTTACTACTGCGTGCATTTTTGCTCATACGCATGCCCTTTGGCCAACGTAAAAATCATCTTAAACAAGCCATCATGAACATAGTTCATCGTTGATTATGTGCCTCTGTGCATTAAAGGGATGGGCAGAAGTTTTTTTGGATTGGATTGCCCAAAACACACCTCTGAATAATTAGTCCAGCCTCTTTCCATTTTTTGCCTGGTGCAGAGACTGTTTTCCTGCTGCTGTGATAACAAAATGGACTTGGATACACCGATAAATATGCTAAATAGACTATGGAATAGATCACCATAATAGAGCCCTGTATGTGTAAACAAGTACACTGGTTACCCAGCCACAGGGGGAGCACAAACCAGTGAAGTCCCTGTGCCGGTCCCAAGCTATGAAAAATGGGAAGGGTTCTGTCAGGAAGGTCATCCGATGTAAAATTCCTTGCCAAATTGAAATGAGGCAAAGGGGAGCAGCTGAAAGAGGAGAAAAAAGTGTAAACAAGAAAAGAATATACTATGAAGCTGGGAAACCAGTTAATGTGTAGACTGTATCAAGAAACTCAGTCTGACTTGATATTTTCAGTGCTTTTAAGGACGTCCAGTAAAGAATGTGAAAAACATGTCAGGCTGTTAAAACCTTTTAGTGGCCCCAAATGTTTCCCAACCACAAAGAAAAGCCCTTGCTCATTTCTTAAGGCTGCAGACAACAACAGAGCCTCTTTCCTCATTTTATTTTGTGTTCTGCCAACAATATCTTGATGTTTTAGTCTGGTAATGGCTTAGCCACCAACAAGCTTCCTCACCCTCTCCAGCCCAAAGCAGGTTGCCCAAGGTCTCAAGTTTTCTTTGTACTTCCTTTTAGTTGGTCTCTGTTTCTCAGAAGGTTTTCTCTTCAGTTTTTGCTCCTTGGGCACTTTGTTTTCCGTGTGTTTATTTTGATCCTCATGCAATTTGGTTTCCTGTTTTAGTTGTACCAGCATTTTAAAAAAAAGTCAATAAAGCTCACATTTTATTTCATTACCCTGTCCTCATTGTTATGCTTGGGGCTTTTCTTATGTCCAAAAGCATAAACATAGCTTTATGTAAACATAGTCCATAATAAACAATAAAAAAAGTAATTTCTTAGACTCTCCTTCAGTCCATAAAGTTAAGATTTAAATTTTTTTTTGCATTGTAAATTTTAAAAGCTTTTGATCTGATATACAAATGTAGCACTTTAATATTCTTTTTGTATTCATTTTAAAACCATCTTCCATTCATTAACACAAAGTAGTTTGATCTACACTGCAAAAAGCAACTTATAGAATCTACCCATTAAATTTAAAGTAACAATTTGCACTCTGGGTCAGTTTTATTCCATATTTTTTAGTAAACATTACTTCATTTACTTCCGGTTATGGCTGCCACGTAGGACGGACGTGTCTCGCTCTGCTCTGCTCCTGGAGAAAAAAAATCGGCAAATAACTCTCTCATTTGGGACAGAACGTATCCCAGCATTTGGGCGAGGATATGTCGGCGAAGCCTAAGGCTGGAAAACCAGGAAAAGGAAAAAGCGAGCCGCCGAAACAGTCCAAATTAACGGACTTTCAGGTCTGTGACGCAGCAAACAAGGCTCCATATATGGCGGAGGAGGCTGGCGGCGGTGCGATTTCTGCGGGGAATGGCGCAGATGCGCTGATGGCTGCCATGAGTTCAATGAGAGCGGACTTTTCCTCTAGATTTGATGGATTATGACAGCGTTGGAAGGAATAAGAAAGGAATTGGGTGACTGTGTAGAACGAACGGCGCAGATGGAGCTCCGTCTCGCTAGTGCTGAAGATGACGTCACCCGTCTTCAATTAAAGGTGCGCACTTTGGAAAAAAAAAAATAAATCTCTGGAAGATAATATTTTGGATTTGGAATCTCGGTCGAGACAGAATAATTTGAGGCTGGTGGGTCTTCCAGAGGAATCAGAAGGTCGGGACGTATGTTCCTTTCTGGAAAAGTGGATTCCGGAGGTGCTGGGCAGCGAGGAGTTGCAATCAGCAGTGATTCTGGAAAAAGCACATCGTATTGGCCCACGGAGAGATAAGGGACCGCCGAGGACCTTAATTATGAAGTTTCTTAGCAACAGAGACAGGATGAAGATCTTCAACGCTGCACGTGCTAAAGGAGAGATTAAACACCAGGACCAGCAGGTGCGGTTCTACCCAGATTTGGCCACAGGAATCCAACAATTGAGGAAGCAGTTTGATCCCGTACGTAAGGAGCTGCGCAACCTTGGGATTCGTCATGGTGTAATCTATCCTGCGAGACTGCTGACCACGTATGAGGGCAGAACCCACATCTTCAAGACCCCAGAGGAGGCGCAGGAGTTCATCAAGAAGATCAAAGAAGAAGAAGAGACGGGTGGGAGCTAAGCATGAACAAAATATAAGGTAGAATAATTAAGCATTTGCACAGGCATCTGACTGACTTGAAGTAAATAGTAAGTTTACAAAATATAGATTGTATTATATATTAAAAAAAACAAAACAAAACAAACAAAAAAAAACAAAAACTATGATGTACAAAGTTGTTAAAAATTTTGGAGTTAAGTTGGAAAACTACAGAGGAGAGTTAATGTTACGTCATTAAAAGCAGTAGAGTTAGGGTGATTGGGAGGATGAAGAAGGAGTGGCTTAGGCTGTTCCCCGTGGGTGTGGAACGGTCGATGGCTATATCGGGAGACAGAATTTTTCTTTTGATTTTGGGGGGTTTGCCACAAGTGTGGGAAGGGGAAATTTGTTTGTGTGTAGTTTGTAGGATGAATGTTCAACCACTCATGTTTTTGCTTCTCTGTATGAGCATGTTTACACTGCAAGGTAATCCCAAACTCTCTATTGATCATGGACCAAAGTGTTAACCTTAATTTAACTTCATGGAATTGCAGAGGTCTACAAAATTTAAAAAAACTTAAACAAGTTATGAATAAAATAAAGGACATGGGTTCAAGAATTGTGTTTTTACAAGAAACTCATCTGATAGAGGAGGATGTTAAAAGAATTAGGAGTAGATGGCAGGGAAGTGTATTCACCTCTTCATTTTCATCCCGAGCCAGGGGAGTTATGACTCTCATACATAAATCAGTTCCTTTTCAAGTGAAAAATGTAATTGGAGACAAATTTGGAAGATATGTAATCATTCAAGGTTCTTTGCTATTAGAAAATATAAATCTTGTGAACTTATATGGTCCCAATATAGATGATCAGAAGTTCTTTGCTAATTTATTTCTCATCTTATCATCACTTACAGGGCAACATATAATAGCAGGAGATTTTAATTGTACATTGAATCCAGGTGTGGATAGATCAACAGGACTGGATTGTACGCACATTGGATGTAGGATGACTATTAATCATTTTATGAAAGAATTGAGATTGTTAGATATATGGAGAGAAATGAAACCACAAGTTAAAGCCTATTCTTGTTATTCCAGTACCTACAAGACATTCTCACGTATTGATTATTTTTTGATTTCCACAGAATTAAGGTCCAAGATTCAAAACTGCTTTTATGATAACATCGTGATCTCTGATCATGCACCCTGTTGTCTAATATATGTAGATAAAAAATTGACAAAGGAATCAGGTAGATGGCAATTTCAGCATAAATGGCTTCAGGATGAGGAATTTGTCAAGTATATAGAAAAACAGATAGACGAGTTCTTTGACATCAATACTACACAAACATCAGCATGTGTAAAGTGGGAGGCTTTCAAAGCTTTTATTAGGGGACATATTATTAGTTATACAGGATCAAAATCTAAGAAGACTCGAGAGGAGAGAGCTAAATTGGAACATAAAATAAAAAATCTTCAGGAAAAAGTGTATGCAGGAAGTGACCCAAGGTTGGAGAATGAATTACTGATTTTGAGAGCTGAATACGACAAAAAATCAGCGAATAGAGCTGCCTCGAGTCTTCTAAGATTGAAACAATCTTTTTATGAACAAGGTGAAAAATCGGGAAAATTATTAGCATGGCAGATTAAACAATTGGAAATTAAAACACCAATTACCAGTATTATAAGTAATGGACAGGTAGTTATAGATCCTTTAGAAATTAATAGAGCCTTTAGAGATTACTATGAAAAATTATATGATACCAAAAATGAACCTGATTTAACAAAACTAAATGGGTTTTTCAACGAACTATCTATACCGTGTATTCCAAATGAAAACAGGGAGATATTGGAGTCTAAAATTAGTCAAGAAGAAGTTGGGCTAGCCATTGATAATATGAAATCAGGAAAAAGTGCAGGACCAGATGGTCTTCCAGTTGACCTTTATAAAAAATTTAAGAATAAATTAATAAAACCTTTTTTGGAAATGGTTTTAGAAGCATTTCAAAATAATAATTTACCATCATACATAAATAATGCCTTAATTATACTGCTGCCAAAACCAGGTAAGCCCTCTAATAAATGTGAAAATATGAGACCAATAAGCCTATTAAACGCCGACCTTAAGATAATCTGTAAAATTTTAGCAAGACGAATACAAGAAATTTTACCAAATATTATTAATCGAGATCAGAATGGCTTTATAAAGGGTAGACAAGGCTTCCATAATGTAAGAAGACTATTTAATATTATTTATTTTAATAAAGAAGCACTGGATACAGCTCTCCTATCATTGGACGCCGAAAAGGCCTTTGATAGAGTTGAATGGCCCTTTCTTTTTGAAGTCCTACAAAGGTTTGGACTTGGAAATAATTTCATAAAATGGGTTCAAATAATATACAATAATGCTACAGCAGAAATCCTAACAAATAACAATATTTCAAAACCAATAAAAATCAATAGAGGATGTCGACAAGGCTGTCCACTTTCACCTTTACTGTTTACTATGGCAATTGAACCTTTAGCGATAGCGATACGTTTACATTCACAAATATATGGAATTAAAGTTGGACCAACAGAACATAAAATCTCCCTGTACGCCGATGACATAATTTTGTTTATGTCGAATCTAAAAAAATCAATTCCAACCTTGTTGAATTTAATAAAGAATTTTGGGGAAATATCAGGATATAAAATAAATAAAACTAAATCTTCAATATTAATGCTAAATGAGACCCAGAGAAATTACCCAGCCCCTGAGGTAAATCAATTCAATGTTGTAAATCAGTTTAAATATTTAGGAATCCAAATTATGCCTAAGCTAGAATCAGTCGCCAGTGTCAACTATGAAGCCTTAATGTCAGATATCAATGAGTTAACTCAGAGATGGATGTCACTACCAATGTCGATGATCGGGAGAATCAATATACTTAAAAGTAATATTTTACCTAAAATACTTTATTTATTTCAATACATTCCCTTATCACCACCTTTAGATCTATTCTCAAGAATTAAAAAAAAGTTAGTGGAATTTATATGGAACAACAGGAGGGCTAGATTACGTTTGTCTTTATTATATTTACCATTTGATCGTGGAGGTCTGAAATGTCCAAATTTTATGTTGTATTATTGGTCGGCACAACTGAGGTCTATGACATATTATTTTTCATCAAATGATCTCCCTCACTGGACTGAAATGGAATCATACAATTTACCTTTACCTCTTCCCATATTCATATACTCAGATTCGGCAAAAAAATTACAAAAACAAGTTAAAAATCCATTTGTAAAGCATATGATCAAAATATGGTGTGAAGCTAAAAACTATTTAAAAGAACCACAGTTATTGTCACAATTTAGTCCAATATGGGGTAATCAATATTTTAAACCAGGGAGAGCGGACGCTGTATTTAAAGTATGGAATTTAAAAGGGATACAAAAGATTCAGGATTTATATTTGCCATGTGCAGACAACATAATGTCTTTTGAAGAGCTGAGGATCAAATTTAATCTCAATAGAACACATTTTTTTAAATATCTTCAACTTAGAAACTTTATTCGATCAAATCAAAATAAAGCTCTCACTCGACCTATTTATTCATCCTTGGAAAAAATGATGATGAAAGATAGTAAAAGAAAGGGTATTATTTCAGAGTTTTATAACTCACTGACACTATCTTCAAGTGAAAATTCACTGAAAAGATTAAACTACTGGAAAGAAGATCTGCAAACTGAAATTTCAGAGGAACAATGGGAATTGGCTTGTACAGAAGCTCAAACCAAATCAATAAATGCACGCCTTAAATTGATACATTTCAAATGGTTAATGCGGATGTATGTTACACCGGAGGAGTTAAATAGATATAACAAAAATATACCAGATACATGCACAAAATGCATGGAAAGTAAAGGAACCCTATTTCATTGTTTATGGGAATGTAGATTAATAAGAATGTTTTGGGAAGAGGTGAGGGTAACAATTGAAAAAATAATCTCAAAACAAATCATATTGAATCCTAAACTGTTTTTGTTGGGTCTGTACCCAGAAAAGCATAATTTTAATAAAAGTGAAAGAACATTCATAGACCTCAGTTTGCTTAATGCCAAAAAATGTATTGCACTATTATGGAAAAAGACTCATAGACCAGATGTGACTCAGTGGTTAAGACAGATGTTAACAAACCTTCCATTAGAAAGAATAACATATATACTAAAATCAAAGGAAATTGTGTTTGAGAATATATGGAGACCTTTTATTGATTATGTAAAAAATTTAAACATAACTCTTGAAGAAGAAGGTGAATGATGTGTGTGGACCTTGTAAATTCCAAACTGGTGAACATAATATGTATACTTATGTATTGGATTGTCTAGACTAAACAGAGGAGCATTGTTGAAGACTTGATTTTGTTGGTGGTTGTTGGTGTTTTTAGTGCATTTTTTTTTTTTTGTAGTACTTTAGTGTTAGTGTTTGATTGTTTGTATCATGTTTGTTAAAAAAAAAAAAAAAGGTTCAATAAAGATATTGTGGAAAAAAAAAAACATTACTTCATTTGAAAAGCTATGAAACACTAAAACAAACTGAGTAAAGTTAATCTATTACTTCTTGGTACATTAGACAGCTAATTACTCATAAAAATGAAATCATTTTAACTCCAGAATGTGAGTAGACAATTGTTCATCTATTATTATTAATTGTTCATATATTACACAAGCAGTCATATGATGTCAATGAATATATCATTGGGGTGATTCGGTCATGCTCCTGACGTGAAGCAGAGGACTGAAGACATCACCATAGTGATATATTAATGATACTGCATGACCCATAATGTTGCTTTTATGCAACAATTCCAAAAGCACATTTTATTAAATTACAGGAATGCAGGACAAAATCTTGTGATTTTTCTTTGTTTATCCAGTTACTTTGATCCGCTGAGACAAATAGTCCCTTCTGAATGTATCCAGTTAACTGTTGGTAAGCGCCTCAATGAGCATTACATAGAAAAGGATAGATTTATTATTTTATTATTAACCTTTATTTATACAGGTAGTCTCATTGAGACAACACGTCTCATTTTCAAGAGAGACCTGTCATTTATTGACATTTCTACTGATGGCCTTCTGACACCGATGTTGTGATACTAGCTTCAGACTTGAAGCTGAATTTTCCTTGAACCACTGCTTCAAAGCTTGTTTTGGTGCGGAAAAAGACACGTGACCAATGATGTCTGAAACAATCCCCTCAATGCTTTCCTGTTTCCATTATGATACAGTTGATGAAGTAGTTCAATACTAGTTAATTGCTTCATTTGCGCATCACTAGTTCACATCACTAATTGTCCAGGGTAGAACTTATGCCTGCTCAAGTAGGTTCATTTTGTCTTCTTTTAATTATTTACCTTTTGTTCTTATTAAAGACAAAAATAGAAAGGAGATGTCTTTACCTTCTTAACATGTTTCGACTGTGCACTGCAGCCTTCATCAGAAGGCTACGAAAGTCAGCTGATAAAATGACACCTGGCAGCAATCAGCTGACTCTTCTGACGAAGGCTGCAGTGCACAGTCGAAACATGTTAAGAAGGTAAAGACATCTCCTTTCTATTTTTGTCTTTAATAAGAACAAAAGGTAAATAAAGAACTTATACCCCTTTTCCACTAGTACCTGTTTAACCCGGTACAGCACGGTTCAGTTCAGTTCGGTCCACTTGAGTTTCCATTACACCGCAGTACCACTTGATGTGGGTGGGATTTGTTACAGGAAGGCGGTGCAACCCTCTTGTTACGTAAAACAAGCAACCCAGGTAAAACACAAGATGGCAGGATACAAGGCGACTGCGGTCTCTGGCTTTTTTTTCTTGCCAGAGTAAAGGCAAAAAAGGAGAGCCAGAGAAGGCTGTAGGCGGCAAGACGACACACTCTGGAAAAGTACTAGAGTGTTTAGGAAGCCATATAGAGTAGTATAAAGTGGAAGACATGAGGATACGAACTAGATCCCATATGAAGGTAAGCTAATGATTGCTAATGCTACGTTGCTTTAAGTCCGCCGTACTACATTGTAATGTCGGCAAGTTATCGCTATTAGGTACTAAAATATGTAGGCTGTGTGTGTGTGTTTCAGATGGCTCTCTTGTGGCAAAATTATCGCTTCAAACCGTTGGTCTGGACGTTCAACACAGGCTTCCAGTGATAAGATGTCACCCCAGCTTCACGAACGCGCAGTGGTTACGGAACTTCAGAATGTCTGTAGAAATGTTTAGCTTCCTGTGTGACAAATTGCTCTGATCTGTGTGAAAATCATGGAGAGACTGTTGAAACATCATGGGATGCACCTGCTCCAGCCAGTGGTATCGTGACAAAAAGTGATCAGCTACAAAAACTTGATCGCCAGGTGCCATACTGTAGTTATGGGGTTACATTAGCCGTAAAATATAAAAATATATATTTCAACAGGTAAACAGTACTGAGTTAGGTATAATAAGAAATATTTAACAATTATGATGCATTTTAAGCCAAAACAAACTGGATCTAGGATTAAAAGCAATTAAAATAGCACAGTCACAAGGTTACATGGAGAAAAACATGGATTTACTGGGTATATATCATATTGAGTATTGCTGACTGCATGTAGATACTATATAAATATGTATTCTCTGCATCAACAATAAACGAGACATGTATTCATTTAGTATTGCACTAGGAATTTTGACAATAAACCTTTGTACTTTTGCAGATGTGTCTCCACTTTTGTTTTATGTGTGAAGGTTACCACCAAGTGACACAAATTAAATACTAAAAGATTGGAAAAGCTGTCTACAAACAATGAAGCAGTTTGAGAAATCACTTTTGTTTTGTTTTTTTATTTTTTTAATTTTGTGTACTTTATTGATCCCCAGAGGGGAAATTGAGGGCATCCACATGAATGGATGAAGCAGCCATGGTACGGCGCTATCCCTTTACCATTCACACACACATTCACACCTAGGGCCACTTTTAGAGTTTCCAGTTAACCTAACCTGCATGTTTTTGGCCTGTGGGAGGAAACCGGAGAACTCCTGGAGTAAACCCACAGGGAGAACATGCAAACTCCACACAGATCACTGTTGGTCAGGGGCTGGGATTGAACCAGGGATCCCATGGTCAAGGGTGAGTTGCTGTGCTGCTGCAGTGCTAACCACTGACCCACCGCACCGCCCACACCCCCGTTTGGTGTAAGTCTGTCAACAGAATTATAAACCAAAAAGTAGTTTGTGTTAAAATGTTAAATCCCATTAAACCCTAACTTAGGGGTGTCCAATCATGTGCCACGGAGGGTCAAGACCCTGCAGGTTCTCTCTTCTACCCAGTCTCTTCAGCAGGTGTTCTCACTGATCAGCAGTCAGTGGAAGAAATTCAGTGGAATCTGCTGTTGAAGACACTGGTTGGAGGTAAAGCCTGCAGGGTCTTGGCCCTCCATGGCACATGATTGGACGCCCCTGCCCTAACCCATTATTAGAAAATCCAGATGCTAATATGGCCAAGAATTCCTCCATATAACTGGTACTATCACTAAAGTGTGCAGTGTCTTCTGCACTGGCACATCCAACAATACAGTCTTCAGTAAATAAAATAACTGTTTTTTGTTACTTTTTCTTAAAAATGAGCCATTATTTTCAGTGTCACAGATAAATGGTTTGTACTGTTGACTCTTTTCTCGGTGTCTTAACAGACAAAATAGAAAATCATGATACAAACACATAAGTCACTAAACTGTTTATTCAATAAAGTAAATACAACTCACAAAGGATCACACAAGTGATCTGACAAAAAAAATAAATAAAATAAACAAGCAGTTTTTAATATTGGATGTTCCATTCATTTTCAGTTATTCTGTAATTAATATTTACACAATCAAATCTCAGTTCAGTCCCTTTTATATTGAGTAGAAATTATGCTACTTTAATTTTGGCACTTTATCTATACTTTAACTTAAAAAGCAAAGGATTTGAGTACTTTGCCCACCACTACTAAAAAAATAACGGGATGTGCAACTTACCAGTTATGTCATGTGTCTGGGGCGAGTTGGTCACCCCGGACCCCAGACACAGACCATTATTGTATGTTGCTTTTGTTTTGGCTGCTGATGGCCTTGAGTTGTCCTGTGTTTTGCTTTGCCTCTCCCTCTCCCTCCAGACATTTCTCATTGGCTGCTCAGGCTGCTGCTGCTGTAGGCAGCCTGCAATCAGTACACCTGTGACTATTAGGCACCTGTGTTCAATCTGCTTCATTAGCTGGCTGTGTATTTCTTCCCTGTCAGCTCAGTCATTCTTCGCCACAGCGTTAGTCTGTATTCTGCACGCAGCCTGCTATCTGTTCACACTACTCATCATATTTGGAATATTTACACTTGGGACCTTGGACAGCGTTGTATGCTCCAGAGCTCGCCTGTGCTCCGACGCTCCCTTGTAAGTTCCTTCCCCCGGTTTCTATTTCTTGTTTTCTCCCAGTGGCCTGCTTTCCCTGGGGCATGTATAGAACTGGTTTGTTCGTAGCCAATCCTGAGTCTGCTGAACTGTGCTCGCCCGTTGTGTAGATTATTATTTTGGATACCGCATGTTGGACACTAATTGTATTTCTGCTCTTTCATTCAATAAATGCACTCTGCACCTGCAAGTGGGCTCACGCTTTCCATTTTTGTGTGTGCGTAAAAACGCATGCTCATGACAGAACACTGCGGCTATATAGAGCCCAGAGGTGGAGGAGTGTGTTTCCCCCCCCCCCTCCCCGTGTGTTCCTCACCTGAGCTTCAGTGTAAATATGGAGCAGCTGGCGATGTCCCTCCTAAAGGATCTCCTGGCACAGGCACAGGCCTCTTCCTTTCCAGGGATGGTCCGGGAGAGCCAGGTCCACGCTGCATGGGTGATGAAGACAAACCCTGGCCTATGGAGTCATCCGGAGGCTACCAACATATTCAGCCGCATTAACTCCCTGTAGACGGAGGAGGGTTTGACGCCGGAGCCGGTCCATAATAAGAAGAGGCGTGTGCGCCGTAGGAGGTCCCCAGCTTTGGCTACGACAGCACAGCCTTCTTCTCCAGAATCGTGGCCCGCTCCGTCTGCGGAGGAGATGGAGGAACGCAGGTAGGTGTTGCTGGCGGAGACGGATCTCCTCTTGGAGGTGAAGCCATGGCTCCTCCTGGATTTGGCATCGGAGTTGGCTGAGTATTCTCTGAGGGGGCCGGAACTCCAGCCTGTGGCCGAGTGTGCCCCGAGCCTGGAGCTTCCTCACCGCTATGACGAACTCGACCTCAGGGAGACAGCGGATGCCATCACCTCTCAGGAATTCAGGCAAGTGCTTGGTCAATCACTCCTACTCTCACCTGAGACTGCTTGTCTGATTCCTGATGAGCTATTGACTGTTGTCACTACACCTCCATCTGTCTCTCCCGTTTCTCCCGAGTTCCCACTGTTTCCAGAGGGAGGTCTCCCGGCGATGGAGGAGCGTTCCCTGAGGGAGGCAGAACCCGAGCGCGCGCTGGTTGAAGAATCACTTGTTCTCCCACGTCGTCGCCATCAACGGAGGTCCTGCCTGGGAAGTCGTGCCATCACTCTGCCAGCCACTCCTCTTTCACCAGAGGAGGAGAGCACTGCTGCGGAGCCGGTGTTTCCTGCTGCTGCCTTGCCTACAGTCACCAACTCTATAATCTTTACCTCCGCCAAGGTGGTTGGAGTTTTTTCCCCAAACTCACTCACCTCTGTGTCGGATGGGGGCCCATCTTCGTTGGATTTTGAGGAGTACAGGCTCACTTGGTCACCATCATGCCTGCTACGCGGGCTGTTGCAGCAGAGCCACCCGCCGAGCTGGGCCTTCTGGAGGCTGGACCTAGGACATCAGCGACAGAGTCCTGGACGGCGGGGAAGTCCGAGTACAGGCAAGTGCTCTCATTTGTTTCTGTTTCTCCTAAATTAGAGCAAACTTGTCTGGCTCTTGGGGAGGAGAGTCGGGGGCAGCCTTCAGCTGCACATGAACCCTCCTCGCCGGGCTCCGCCACTGCCGGTGACCCTAACCACTTTCCATCTGTTGCCATTCCTGAGCATCCTTCTAGGGTTGCCGGGGGGGGACCCACCACCACCAGGGGTCTCCATTGATCTGGTCCAATCTGCCGGAGTCGACAACAGTCCAGTTTCCCCGGTGGAAGTTGACGCAGGGGCTCTGTCCCAATCGAGGACCACCGCGGAAGTAGCTGAGCCTCAGTCGGAGGTCACCGCGGGTGCAGCCTTGGCCCCGTCAGGGTCCACCGTGGGTGCAGCTGAGCCTCAGCCAGAGGTCACCACAGGTGCAGCAAGGCTCCCGCTGGAGTCCACCGTGGGTGCAGCGGAGCCGGCCCAGTCGGGGTTCACCGCGGATGCAGTTGAGCCTCAGCCGGAGGTCACCACGGGTGCAGCAAGGCTCCTGCTGGGGTCCACCGCAGGTGCAGCGGAGCCGGCCCGGTCCTGCCATCGGAACTGCCTCCAGATCAACGCGAGGAAAACTAAGGAGCTGGTGGTGGACAGCCACAGGCAAGGACAACCCCTCACAGCACCAGTAAATATACAGGGAACAGACATTGAGATGGTGACATCCTACAAGTACCTGGGTGTTCATCTGAACAATAAACTAGACTGGTCACACAATGCTGACGCACTCTACAAGAAGGGACAGCAGGCTGTTCCTACTGAGGAGACTCAGGTCTTTTGGTGTACAAGGGGCACTGCTGGAGACATTCTATGACACGGTGGTGGCATCAGCCATCACTTTTGGAGTGGTCTGCTGGGGCAGTGGCATTACAGCAGCCGATAGGAAGAGACTGAACAAACTGGTCAAGAAAGCTAGCTCTGTCCTGGTGCAGCGCCTTGACCCAGTGGAGGAGATGAGAGAGAGAAGGATGGTGGCTAAGCTGTCATCTCTGCTGGAGTCCGAGTTCCACCCTATGCAGGACACACTGAATGCACTAAGGAGCTCATTTAGCAGCAGACTACATCATCCTAGGTGCACAACCGAGAGGTTTCGCAGGTCCTTCCTACCAACGGCTGTCAGACTGTACAACCTAAGCAGGGCTGCTCGCAGAGATAGCAAAAAGACGTGACAACCTAATAGTATTGAATGCAAAAGACGCAATAGACTTACACAATGGTCCCCTCCAGTATACAACTAGGAAAATACCGGTAGCTACGGAGGGTGACAATATGTATGGGTACATAATCATACCATGTAGGATAACTAAGTAGACGGTTATGCTGTTTCATTCAATCTAGCTACAATGCTCCGCACTGTGTGTGTTTATATATTTATATATTTATTCCATCTAGCGACAATGCTCCACGCTGTGTGTTTATATATTTACATATTTATTCCATCTAGCTACAATGCTCCGCACTGTGTGTTTATATATTTACATATTTATTCCATCTAGCTACAATGCTCCGCACTGTGTGTGTGTTTATATATTTACATATTTATTCCATCTAGCTACAATGCTCCACACTGTGTGTGTTTATATATTCATATATTTATTCCATCTAACTACAACGCTCCACACTGTGTGTGTGTTTATATATTCACATATTTATTCCATCTAGCTACAATGCTCCGCACTGTGTTTATATATTTATATATTTATTCCATCTAGCTACAATGCTCCGCACTGTGTGTCTATATATTTATGTTTATATGTACATATGTATACTCGCTGCTCTTGTTTTTTCTTGCCTTCTGATTGTTGCTCTGAGTGTTGCTATCCCTGTGTTGTTGCAATCCTGGAATCTCCCCATTGTGGGACTAATAAAGGCTTATCTTATCTTATCTTAAATGTATTTCTGTTCTTTCATTCAATAAATGCACTCTGCACCTGCAAGTGGGCTCGCACTTTCCATTTTTGTGCGTGCGTAAAAACGCATGCTCATGACAAGTTAAAACACATTATATGTACTGCTAAACGTTGTCAGTGTCACAGCAGATGCTTGTCGGACTCTAGAACGAAAATACACACAACTTAAGTACATGCACAGCGTGAAAGAACAACATATAAAAAAACCCACCTTTGTCACGGACAAATCTTTGCAAATAGCAGCTCGAGATTCTGTAATTCAGCCTTAAAATGTTGCTCTCATGACGTTTCGCCCAGACCAGTCAGTGGCCTGCAGTCTTTTGACGTCACATTTCAGGTCAGTACAGCACGCTTAGAACCATTCGGGAGTAGGTCCGAAAAATCGGGACCGAAACCATTACAGTTCCTAATGGAAAAGCCTACAAAGCGTACCGAACCAAACCGAACAGGGCCAAACAGGTACTAGTGGAAAAGGGCCAGTGTTTACATATATACCAGTCACCTGACTGAGTAGGCTTTGTCTTTCACGTGATTCGTGCCGGTGGCTAGTTAGTGATGTAGCTTCGGTACATTTCCATGTCAGTTTCTGTGCACTTCACTCACTTTTCCCTGGCATTTTCAGATTGAACAGTCCATGACCACAAAGTTATTATTGTTGGCTAATCAAGACAATAAATCCAACTCTAGCCTGTCTGTTTTCTTGCAAACAGACGTGAGTTATCTTGCCGTATGTTTACAAGGGGTTACTTCCAGATCACTAAGGTCTGGATTTTTAGGACCATTTCTTTTCAAACAGCACCTCACTGTGGAAATAAAGATCTCCAACACAGGATTGCAATTCTCACATATTACAAGAAGCAGCTGATATTAACTATAGTTTAATAGTTATTAGAACACAGCTTAGCGATACAGATTTTGTAAAATGTCCCATCAGGGAAAATAGTAACTCCTGGAATCCATATTATCCAATAAGATTGCTTGATTGGAACGAACTGTTGTTTAATTATTGCTAACTAATCAATTTAACTAACTTGAATAAATTCATGGAAGTCTACTGTGGTGAGCTGAGGATTTTCTACAAACGGATGAATTTGTGTTTTTAATCACATCCCTTGTACCATGCAATCAGCATAGACTCAGAGAAGTGTATCTGTTCTTAACAACAGAGTACAGGTAATAGGTAAGCTCACTACAACATTTTCACAGAAAAAAAAAACAAAACTGTTGGCTAAATAGAATACTCAAAACTAGTAAAACTATTACAAAGCATAACACATATGATAAAACACAACACAATTACAGGTTAAAAAATACCTAGACTTTGCATTAAGACCACAGAGATATAATAGGCTATAGTGGTCATTGCTAGCCACCAGACTAGTTTCAGGTGGCCAAGCACGGATGCCATATTGGTGCTGATAAGAAACACAAACAAGCCATTGAGCCACATAGGCATGTACTGCATTTTCTTCATTTTGGCTGAAGAAGTTAAATATTTGTTATCATGTACAATACCTGATCATGGTAGAAAATTAATAAAAAATAAAAAATGTTTAGTTTTAACAATGTTATTAATTGATTTAAACACTAATGTGACTGTTTTCAGCACCCACGTATCAACTTTTCAAGATCACCTGTGTATGCAAGTGATTATTTTTTTGTTTTGTTTTTCTTTCTTCTTATATTTGTTTTTTTTTTTCTTTTTTTATGGTGATGCTTATTCATAGAATTGTAATTGTGAGGATGGCAAGCACAAACACATATGGTAGGTAATTTAAGGACTTCTTTTTCATAATAATAATAATAATAATAATAACAAACATTAATACCAATGCTACTACATAATACCACTATTAAATAATAATAATTACTACCACTACTGCTAGTACTACTACCAATAATAATAATAGTTAATAATACTAATACTACTAGTATTAATAAAACTAAATAATAATGAATAAATAATAACAACTACTACTAACAACATTAGTTACCTCCGCCAAGGAGGTTATGTTTTCATCGGCGTTGGTTTGTCTGTCTGTTTGTCTGTTTGTTTGTTTGTTAGCAAGATAACTCAAAAAGTTATGAACAGATTTTCATGAAATTTTCAGAGATTGTCAGAAATGGGGTATCCTACAGATGATTAGATTTTGGTGGTGATCCGGATCACCGTCCAGATGAAAACCGCCATTACGGAAAATGCGATTTTCGTGAATAACTACTGAACCACTAATCCTATCATTGTGAATCCAATTGCTAGTCATATGTTTTCATGGTCAAGGAGTCTGAAAACATACACACAAACACTGTATGGGGGGAACTGTGGCGCTTGGCGGAGGTCTGCGCTCTCCGAGTGCTTTTCTAGTTAATATTACTACTACTACTGATCCGGATCACCACCAAAATCTAATCATCTGTAGGATACCCCATTTCTGACAATCTGTGAAAATTTCATGAAAATCCGTCCATAACTTTTTGAGTTATGTTGCTAACAAACAAACAAACAGACAGACAGACAGACAGACAGACAGACAGACAAACCAACGCCGATGAAAACATAACCTCCTTGGCGGAGGTAAGGTCTCGTTGGGCCTCCTTGGTCTCGTTTTTTTACATCACAAAAACCTGACATTTGAACAGGGGTGTGTAGACTTTTTACATCCACTGTAAGTGATTCTTTTGTTCTTCTGTTGTGTTCTCATTATTTGCTAAGAGAAAAAGACAAAGAATACTGAACTGACACTGATAGGGTCGTATTACAACAACGGGGTTGGTTGGTCAGTTGTCATGGGCGTTTCCAAGTTCATTTCCTTATCACAACAGTGTGGAAACAAACTTTCTGCCTGTGCATGACACAAAGAGGCCAGTCTAATTATTCAGAGGTGTGTTTTGGATAATCCAATCCAAAGCGCTCATGCCCATCCCTTGAATGCAAAGAAGCACATTATCTAAAGTGAACTGTCATCATGATGGTTTAAGACGGTTTTTGCACTGACCAAAGCCCATGTGTGTGAATCAAAATGCACATGATAGTAATGCTGCTTGGTAATAAGGAGTCATCAATCACAGTTGATGTACTGTTAGTTATTTTAGAGAGAAAGAATGGGTAAGAATGCTGTTAGATGTAAAATGTAAGTAGTAAGATGGCGGCGGGGGCTCTCGGGGAATAGTAAGGGGTGGCGGCCCGCCTTTCCGGTGGTGGCGTCACCCAGGGTATAAAGGGCCTAGGCAGGAGGGGCCAGTCCTCTTTCGTCGATGACCCCTGGTAAGTGGGAGCGCCGTAAGTGCTTGTATATAATTACATTGTTAATAAAGCTACGTTCACCGCACCTCCAGCCTGCTTCTTTATATAAGTTATGGACACAGCATTTGGCGATGAGGTGAAAACCATTATGGAGCGAGCTGGTACCAACTTTCGGCCATTTTTGGAGGCCCCAGGCAAGCTGCCCGTATCCTGGGCTTGGTGGTTTGCTGCATTCAACAACTACCTGGTGGCCCTAGACCTCGGTAAGCTCAAGAAGTTGCTTGCGAAGGCAATATTGGTCCATAACCGTAGGCATGGAGGGCCAGAGAATCCTCAGTACTTTGGGAGGAGCGGATAGCTTTGAAGAAGTGGTGGAGTTAATGGTGCGCTATTTTTGCGCTCCTGTAAACGTCATAGTCCGACGCATTCAGTTTCAGCAGTGCCACCAGCTGATAGGTGAGTCCATTAAACAGTATGTTGCAGACCTGCATCAGCTGGCGGGGGAGTGCCAGTTTGGAGCCCTAGAGGTTGAAATGGTCCAGGATCAGCTAGTGGAGCATGTGTGCTGTCCCACAGCTCAGTCAAGGCTCCTGACTTTTCCGGGTGAAGTGACGTTAGCCACAACTATAGAGATAGCACAGCAATATGAGGTGGCTGAAACAATAGCGAGTGACCTCGATGGGAGGTACACTCATATTCAAGATGACCCTTAAGTAAGGGCGCTGATGATGAGGGACCCTGGAGATGAAGACAGTGGAGATGAAGAGGAATATGCCTCCGTAGTGAAAATTGGGTCTGCCCCAGGAACACTGAGATGTTACGGCTGTGTGTCCGCTAGACACCACTATAAGTCCAGAGAGTGTCCAGCGAAGGTCAAACGCTGCGGTAGATGTGGCTTATTGCACCACTTTGCCAGAATCTGCAGGAATTTTGAGCAAGGGGACTGAAGAGAAGAAGCGGGCCCCTCTATGAAGACTCTGACGGTCATCCATACAGTCTCCCTGGCTACGGATGGACGTATTTATTGCACTGTTTCGCTGGATGGTGTTGAAGTACCGCTGCTGGTAGACACAGGATTGGTGGCTTCTGTTTTAAACCTGGCGACAGTGAGGAGTCTGTTTCCCCATTACAGAATCAGTGAACTGTCCACCCTCTACTACGGATATGGAATGAACAAGCTGGCCGTTGTGGGGTCCGTGGTGTTATCAGCGAGGTATAAGTCGGCTATGAAGGCGAACGTCCCTCTCATATTGACTGCTGCCAGATCTAACATCATGGGATTTGACATGTTTTATGGTTCTGGATTTTCATCCGCCAGGGGCACTGGAGCGGAGTGGTTGGGCTGCGGGTTGTCGGACCGACCCCCTCCGGGTGTGGAGGATGATGCAGTGTGGGACAGTGATTGGTCTGGTAACATGGGAGAAGTGCGGGCCCAGCACCATGGAGAGCCATCCTGGGATGGACCCGATGCCAGTGTTCACGCTGCCCTTGGTGTGGGAACTCGACGGCACGGCGGGACCCCCGGCACGGCAGGAGGGACCAAGGTGCTAGCGCAGAAGAAATCCGGGGCAAGACGAGCTGGTGCAGTTTTAAAGCGCGCCAAATGACGACCTTTGAGGAGGGTTTCGGCCAGGCTGGCAAATCGGCCAGCTCTGAGGAGGTCCGCTCACAACTTGGTGGTCCATGGAAGTATGACAGAGCTCCCCTTCGCATTGGGGATGAGGTCCGCCCAAGGGTTGAAGCTCAGCTGAGAGGGAACCACATACATCGCAAACAGTGTGATGACCGGGGGCAGCTGCAGGTGGCGGCTGCCCGGAGTGACCGCTATTTGGGCTTGTCTGATGAATCGTGGAGGCACCCCAACGAGCTACATTGTGTGGTGAAGAAGTGGAGGCAGCGCAGCCCATCTCCACTAATCCAAGGTGTTGGTGGGGGGGGGCCTCCACCGGTTCTGTGGAGTGACTGGGGTATATTTAAACTGTGGTCTAATCCCATGTCCCCATGTCATTTTGTATATAGTTTCGTTTATAAGGACCTATTAAGTTTGTGCCCCATGTGTATTTGGTTTATAAAAAAGGAAGGTATTTTAACACTTTGGTTGAAATGGATATGTGCAGAAAAAATTGTAAGTGATAGTTTGCAAAGCCCAACACCGTTTATTTTGTATCTTGTGATGTGCCCAAGTGTGGGGTGGGTGTGTTGGGGTGGGGGCCTCCAATAGGGGGGGTGTTTATTGTTTGCTGAGATTTAATTATGTGTAAAACTGTTCTGGGATTAATTTTATTTTAGGAGCATGGCTATTATTTTAGTTTGGACTGATACTTAAGGCGCCAGATTAACCCGCCTGGCTGTGTAGGGGATGGCAGCAGTCTACCTGACCCCTCTAGTTTATGTTGTGTGAATGGATAGGTTTGTCTATTTATTTTTGTACATATGGTTTTATTATTAGCGCATGAGTTGGGTTACAAATTTTGGGAGGGCTTAATTGGTGTGCTTGGCATTTTTCTGCGGGGAGGGGGATTATATGTAAAATGTAAGTAGTAACATGGCGGCCGGGGCTCCTGGGGAACAGTAAGGGGTGGCAGCCCGCCTTTCCAGTGGTGGCATCACCCGGGGTATAAAGGGCCTAGGCAGGAGGGGCCAGTCCTCTTTCGCCGATGACCCCTGGCAAGTGGGAGTGCCATAAGTGCTTGTATATAATTGCATTGTTAATAAAGCTACGTTCACCGCACCTCCAGCTTGCTTCTTTATATGAGTTATAGACGCAACAAATGCTAAGCTGAAAAATCAGCTAAATGGTTTAATGTAGTGTGTTATGTCCAAATAACATGAGATTGGAGCCGTATCCAACTGAACACTTAACTGACTTTATTATGGAAAACAACACAATATATACTCTAGCCATAGCCCGCCTGATGTCATTACCCCAACCCCTTGGCCAGGCTACGGCAAGCCCCAAGAGTCATATCCCCACACAACACCCTCCCCCCACAGAGTCAGAGAACCCGCCCCACCCCCAGTTGTGCCTTTTCTCTTTTTTGTTTTTCAACTGAATAGCCAAAACTCAGCCAACTAAATGGGCATCTGGGTAGACTACCAGAACACCCCCCACCGTGTTGGAGTGGATTATTCTGCCGCTCATCCCCCACATGTATTAGCTAATACTGTTTTCAACACATAGTCATAGTCATGGCATCGAGACAAATTCCTAGTTTGTGTACTACATGAACAATGGCAATAAATCTGATTCTGATTCTGATTCTGATTCTGATAGTCTTCCAGGTACCTGGGCCTCTGACATATTCTAGCGGGGCGTCTCCTTGGCAGGGACTCTGCACCAGGCACCGTCAGCTGCTCCTGCAAGTTCTCACCACCCCAGTCCAACAAGTCCCACCTCACACTAGATTGTCCCGCTGTAGCTCCTGTCCTCTGTTCCGGCGGCGACTTCCTGAGCCTACTGGAGTGCCACCGCGACCCATCCAAAAGCTCAAGCGTGTCCTGGCCCCGTCGCCTCGTGATCTGCAGGGGCCCCATCCAGAAAGGTTGCAGTTTATGCGTGCAGTTAGGATGTTTGATCTAAACTTGACCCGACACCTTAATCCGTGGGCTCTCGCCCTGTGCTCCCTGTCAAACCGTTGCTTCATCTTACGCTGTTGAGCAGTGACCCGGTCCCATGAAGAGTCCATACTCCTTGGAGCAGGGGTCCTGGGTGGTCTCAGAGACACCGGGATTAGCATGCAGTGTCCCTTGGCCACACACACATCATTCCAACAGCTCAGTTCATCTTTAAACTGGTGGAAGGGTGCCAGCTCGCCCTGCACCTTCGTGGGCCAACCCTCCCTAATCACCGAGCACAGTTGTGACAACACGGGGTCTCGTTCCGACTCCGCCCAAAGTTCTTGGAGGGATACCATATCCCAGAGAGGCCCGTGCAACGTGTTGACCAGATCCACCTCCGTCGTCGTCCGGTTGTACGGTGTTGGCCGTGGCATGGGACAGGAGATCCACGTCTACGTTCTCCTTACCAGGAGTGAAATGGGTGGTAAAATTGTAGGCCCTCAGCCACTCTGTCCACCTGTGGACCGCATCTGTGGTCAGTCCGCAGGGTGAAGTGGCGCCAGTAGAGATAGATGTGCCACCGTTCACATGTAACTAGCACCTCCCTCTCACCCACGGCATATTTTTGTTCAGCCGCTGAGAGAGACCTTGACGCAAACGCCACTGGGCGCTCAGTACCATCTTGTACCTGGGACATAACCGCCCCCACCACCAAGCCAGATGCATCACAGTTCACAAAGGTCGGTCGCTTTGGATCAAAATGGGCCAACACTGGAGGGGAGGGGAGTTGAGACTTCAGTTTAGCAACCGCCGCTGGACAGGCTGGGGTCCATTGCCACGGTGCATCCTGTTTCAAAAGGGCCCAGAGCAGTCCAATTGTTTCTGAGTTAAGGGGAATAAAATGTCCGTAAAGGTTCACTATGCCCAGGAACAAAGAAATCTGTGCAGGCGTCGTTGGATCTGGAAGGTGCACGACCACCTCCACGTTCGGCCTCAGACCCCCCATCGTCAGCCAAAATCCCACAAACTCGATGGAGTCTGCCATGAAGATGCACTTTTCCCTGTTCAAGGTGACTCCGTGTGCCTGTAATACCGTCAGCACCCGTCCCAATCGACCATCGTGTTCCTCCCGTGATGTGCCGTGTACCACGATGTTATCTAGTTACGCCACTACACCCTGTAGGCCGGCCAGAATCGTGGACATTATTTTCTGAAAACAGCTGGGTGCTGAGCTCAGACCAAAAGGCACGTGGGTTTACCTGAACACACCCATGTGGGTCATGAACGCTGTCAGGTTCCTGCTGGCTGGGTGGAGGGGCACCTGCAGTTAACCCTGGCGACGATCCAGCTTCGTGAACAACTTTGAACCGCTGAACATTGCGGTGAGCTCCTTCATCGTGGGAAGTAGGTACTTCGTCAAACAGGTTCATTTTGTCTTCTTTCAATTATTTATCCCTAACTTATCAAAAGCCCTAGCTGAAATCATCAAACCCCTCCTTGGACTATCAGACTTTCACTGTAAAAATTCAAAAGAGCTGGCACAAGAACTCAAAGACATAAAAATAGAATCAGACGAGATCCTCATCTCACATGACGTCATCTCTTTATTCACAAAGACTCCTATTGACGTCACACTACATATAGTGCAAGAACGCCTCAACAAGGACAGTACCCTAAAAAGACGCACCAACCTCACAGTCCATGACATATCCAAATTACTACAGTTTGTTGCAAAATCCACTTATTTTCAATTCAGAGGAAAAATCTACAAACAAAAAGAAGGATTTGCAATGGGAGACCCACTATCAGCCATCATGAGCAGTTTTTTTATGGAGGATCTGGAAAATAAAGCCATCAACACAGCACCCACAATATGCAAACCCACCCTTTGGAAGAGATACGTAGATGACATTCTGGAAAAAATAAGGAAAGGACATACACAAGAACTCACTGACCATCTGAACAGTACAGACAGTACGGGGAACATAAAATTCACACACGAAGAGGAGGAAAATGGCACCATAGCCTTTCTGGACATGAAAATCCACCACAACGAGGATGGCAGCATAAAAATCACAGTCTACAGGAAACCAACCCACACAGATCAATACCTACTTTGGACATCGGAACACCCCACAGCACACAAGCTATCAGTCGTCAGGACATTATATGAACGAGCCACCATCATCACGGAACAAGAAGACAGACAGGAAGAGGAAAACCACATAAAACATGCACTTATACGCTGCCAATATCCAGTATGGGCCATAAACAAAGGGAAACAGCAAGTCAAAAACAAAGAAAATAAACAGGACACAAGACACAGAACAAAAGCTGAAATCAAAAACAAGGAAACCATAACTATACCATACATACGAGGGATCACGGAACCAATTCAAAGGATCATGAAAAAATACAAAATAAACACAGCAGTCAAACCACACAAAAAATTAAGACAGTTATTAGTACACCCCAAGGACAGAATAGAACAAGACAATAAATGCAATGTATTATATGAAATATCATGCAGATCATGTAACAAAACCTACATTGGAGAAACCGGAAGATTATTCACCACAAGAAAAAAAGAACACCAAAAGGAATGTGAGAAGGAAACGCAAGGACGACTCACAAGATCACAAAAAGAAAAAGCAGAACAAGAAACATTAAAATCAGCTATATCGGACCACTGCAAAAGAAATAATCACATCATGGACTGGGACAACACAAAAATTATTGGATCGGAGAGCAACAGACACAAACATTGGATCAAGGAGGCAATAGAGATCAGAAAGCGGGGAAAAGACACCATGAACCGAGATGAGGGGGCCTTTATGCTTTCTCACACCTGGGACCACATTCTCCAGAGACCATCTGACGGCGGGAGGCGGGGCCGGCTCGGCGGATCTGACAGATCTGCTGAGCTGGCCCCGCCTATGAAAATCAGCTGATAAATGTCACCTGGCAGCAATCAGCTGACTCTTCTGATGAAGGCTGCAGTGCAGTTGAAACATGTAAAGAAGGTAAAGACATCTTTCTATTTTACTTTTGTCTTTCAAAGGAAAAAAAAAAAAAGGGAAGTAGGTACTTGTTCGGAACGATTGTCTTATTTGCAATCCTAAGGTCGATACACGGCTGGATGCCTCCCGACTTTTTCCTGGCACCACAATATTTGATATCTCAATGATGCCTGCCTCAAACAGTTTGTTCAGCTCTGCCGTGACATTGTCCCGCAGAGCGAGGGGAAGCCACCATAGTGGTTGAATTTTCAGAGTCAGACTTGGATCGATGAGCGAGCGGTGGTAGAACACGCTGACACATCCTAGGCCTCTGAACAGCGCTGGCCAGCGAACATGCCATTCGGGGTACACTGTCAGTATCATCGAGCCCTCTGGGTCCTTGATGTTCTTGAATCCCAGTTCACCCAGCAGATTTTTCCCTAGCAAATCAGCCCCCTGGCGCGAAATTTGAAAAGTGAAGGTGGGAACCGTCTTTAACCTTTTAACTGTGTACATCACGAAATTGCGACATTGACCCCCTAGTGGTCAAGAGTGGTAAAGATTTTTTTCAAGAAAATAGTCAGCTCAGATGTTAGATTTCCAAGGCTATAACTTGAAAGTTGTAAGAGATAATGGCTTACTGTCAATTAGAAAGATGTAGAATATGATCAATAGTTTCAGATAGAAGTAAATTTATGCATCTAATTTGCATAATGCTGCAGCAGCCATATCGAATTCATAACTGATCAAAAGTGGACCTTGGACCTATTTACACAAAGAATGGTTCCTCTTTTTGCCATTGTTTCTTGTTTTGGGCATTTTATCATATTTCTTTTTTTTTTTAGAATTAGTATACTTTATTGATCCCCAAAGGGGAAATTGAGGGTCATCCACCACCTGGATGGATGAAGCAGCCACGATACGGCGCTATCCCTTAACCATTCACACACACATTCACACCTAGGGCCACTTTAGAGTCTCCAATTAACCTAACCTACATGTTTTTGGCATGTGGGAGGAAACCGGAGAAATCCCGGGGTAAACCCACGCATACACGGGGAGAACATGCAAACTCCACACAGATCACTGTTGGTCGGGGGCTGGGATCGAACCCACGATCCCAACGATCCCCCGGCCAAGGGTAAACTGTGCTGCCGCAGTGCTAAGAAAATCAGTACAATGCATACAATGTAAGCAAAACAATAAAACAAACAGACATTTGTCACTTACTGCTGGCGAAGGTGCCTCATGCTGCATCCAGCTTCGTCCATGCTGGTTGCTATTTTCTCTTCTATCAAGCATTTGCGATTTTTCTCCCACATCCACACACTCTTACGATTATCTCACCTCAATTTCGCTTTTATTCTGGCACTATTCATCTTATAAAACTGCACTGAAGTTCAGTACTCCACAGCGATCGGTAGCCGCCATATTTGTTTTCTAATTGCACAGTAGAAGAAGAAAATTTCTTGCTCTTTGGTGTATTCTGTGTCAGCCAACATGTGTCTGCCACCTTGTGAACAGGCATAATTAGTACAAATCCTCAGTCCAGCTGGGGAGGGTTTTGGCATGTCATGTCAGTTGACAGGCGCAGTGCTGCGCTGTGCCACTAGGGGTGCGCGGTCTGTCCATGAAATCTTCACAGTTAGAGGGTTTAACCCATATTTCACCGAAAAGTCGACCTAGCCTGCCATTTCAATTTCTGCGTGGCCGTACCCAAACAGTTTCACTGCTTCAGCATTGATGGTTTTATTTGGAAAAAGTCTTTTCAAAGTAGCCATCTCAGTATGGACTTACTGGCTCCTGAGTCCACCATAAGCAGCACATCTACTCCGTTGAGTTGTAGGATGTACCACTTTGATGGTCCCTTCACGTGCACTACACACACTTGTGCCGTGCCCTCGGGCTCCGCCACTGATGGTTCAGCAGTGATAGTGTAGGCCCTGTCCCGTGCCACAGTCCGCCGCCTCCTGGAGGTCCGCCCCGAAGAATTAGCTACATTGCTAACAGCTGTGCTTGGAGGGAAAACTTGAGTAGCTACACTCCCTTTAGCCAAAACCGGCAGACCCACCTGAACTGTGGACTCAATCTGCCTAACTGACATAACGCACGGCCCAGGAGACACACACGCAGGCTCAGGATAGATTTAACAGCTTTATTAGCAACAAGGAAGTGTATGGCTGCGTGTCTGTGGAATAAGAATGTATTGGTGGTGGCGTCTGCGTCAGGCATGGGGGCAGGAGGCCGTACAGCCGGACAACCCTGTGGGAGAGAGCAGAGGGAGAAGGGTAACGGGCACCACACCAATACAGGGAATAATGATGGTAGCTGGCTTACTTGGTTATGACAGGTGGCTGGCGTCGACAAGGGCGAAGCCCGGGAGACAGCAACCTGCGGTACCTGTGGCAGCAGCGTAGAGCCAACGGCGAGGTGATGAAGTCCGCTGCCGGGAATGTCCACCTGTGCACAGGGGAAGGCTAGAGGAGAGAGGTAAGGGGAGCTTACCCAAGATATCTTCACTAGTCGGTTTGAGATCCGTAGTAGCAAAGGGACCGAAGTAGAGAGACGGTTTCAGGCCGAAGCCCAGGGCAGAGTGGATTAAATACCTCGCCGCTGACGAGGAGCAGGTGTGCGCGCGGCTGGCACCGCTGATGAGCAGCGAGTCATAACAGTACTCCCCCCTCTAGCAGCACCTCCTGGCGATGGTTTTTCCGGGTGCGCTCGATGAAACTCAGAAATGAGTGACCGGTCCAACACCAGCGAGGAAGGCACCCACTGTCTCCACTCGGGTCCATAGCCCTCCCAATCCACCAGGTACTGCAATCCGCGACCCCCGCATCGGGCGTCTAAGATGTCAGCGACGGTCCAGGCCGGATGGCCACCAATCATCCGGGGAGCGGGGTGCGCCGCAGGTGGAGGGCAGAGGGGGTCAGAGACCACCGGTTTGATTTTGGAGACGTGGAAGGTGGGATGGATGCGGAGGGAGGAGGGAATAGCCACACACACAGCCACCGGGTTGATGATTCTGGTTATGGGATAAGGGCCGATGAACCGTTGGGCCAGCTTTCTCCTCTCACCCTTTAGGTTAACGTCCTGTGTGGATACCCAAACTTGCTGTCCCACCTGGTAGGCAGGTGCAGGTCTCCTATGTCGGTCCGCCGTAGACTTATTGCGCTCCGCCGTGCGTAAAAGCGCATTACGCGCCGTGGACCAAAGGGAGCGGCACCGCCTCAGATGTGCCTGGACAGAGGGGAACAGCCAACTCGCCCTCCTGCGCGGGGAACAGGGGTGGATCATAGCCCAAGGATGCTTTAAAGGGTGACATCCCGATAGCCGTAGAGCGAGAGGTGTTGTGGGCGTACTCCACCCAGGCGAGGTGAGAACTTCAGGACGTGGGTTTGGATGAAGTAACGCAGCGGAGCGTAGCCTCCAGCTCCTGGTTAGTCCGCTCACACTGCCCATTAGACTGGGGGTGATGGCCGGAGGAGAGGCTTACCTTGGCTCCCAGGGCGTCGCAAAATGACCTCCAGACGTCCGAAGAAAACTGGGGGCCGCGGTCGGAGACCACGTCGACCGGGATTCCGTGCAGTCTGACCACGTGCTGGATGAGGAGGTCCGCCGTCTCCAAGGCTGAGGGAAGTCCATGTAGGGGCACGAAGTGGGTGGCCTTGGAAAAACGGTCAACAATGGTCAGAACTGTGTCAAAGTTGTTGGAGACAGGGAGCCCGGTGACGAAGTCCAGAGCGATGTGCGACCAGGGCCTGCCAGGGACGGGCAGGGGCTGGAGCAGACCCGCAGGGGGAGCATTACCTGACTTATTGGTAGCACAGACAGGGCAGGCCCGGGCGTAACGGGCGGCGTCCTTCCGCAGGCCTGGCCACCAAAAGGATCGCTGGAGAAGGTCAATCATCCGCGAAGCTCCAGGATGGCAGGTGAGCTTGGAGGTATGGAGCCAGTGTATAACGTCCCCCCGGACGGCTGATGGCACGAAGAGCCTCCCCTCCGGTCCGCCGCCAGGGTCCGGTTCCGACTCCTGCGCCCTCCGGATCTTGTCTTCTATGTCCCATGTAACAGCCCCCAGGACGCACGACCTGGGCAAGATGGTGTGAGCAACGTCTTCTGCGGCCTCCGGGGCAAATTGCCTGGAGAGGGCGTCGGGCAGGCCGTTCTTGGAGCCAGGCCTATATGTGATGCTGAACTTAAACCTTGCAAAGAACAGGAACCAACGCGCCTGGCGGGCGTTCAGACACTTGGCAGATCTCAGGTACTCCAGGTTCTTGTGGTCGGTGAGGACCACAAAAGGCAAGGCTGCCCCCTCCAGCCAATGACGCCATTCTTGAAGGGCAAGCTTGATGGCAAGAAGCTCCCTGTCCCCCACGTCATAGTTTCGTTCCGCTGGGGACAGGCGGCGAGAGAAGAAGGCGCAGGGTCGCTTGACTCCATTGGCTGGGGACCGCTGGGACAACACCGCCCCCGCCCCCGTGTCCGAAGCGTCCACCTCCACAATGCACTGCAGCGCGGGATCGACCTGGCTGAGGACCCGGGAGGAGGAGAACTCCGTCTTCAGCGCCTGGAAGGCCGAAGCGGCCTCTTCAGTCCACCGGAACGGGGTCTTAGGAGAGGTGAGGCGGGTCACGGGCCCGACGATGGCTCCAAAGTTCGGGACAAAGCGGCGGTAGAAATTGGCGAACCCGATGAATTGCTGAACCTGTTTCCGAGAGGTTGGTGTGGGCCAATCCACCACTGCTTTGATCTTCGCTGGGTCCGGAAGCACCTGGTCATGGGAGATGACGAACCCCAGGAAGGAAGTCGTTTTGGCGTAGAATTCACATTTTTCCACCTTGACGTACAGACGGTTCTCCAGCAGTCTCTGCAGGACCCGCCTCACGTGGACCCGGTGTTCATCCCTGGACCTGGAGAAGATGAGAATGTCGTCCAGGTAGATGAATACAAACAGGCCGATGAAGTCCCGGAGGACATCATTGATGAGGCGCTGAAAGACGGCTGGAGCGTTGGTCAACCCAAACGGCATCACAAGATATTCAAAATGCCTGTTTGGGGTACGGAAGGCGGCTTTCCACTCATCTCCCTCCCGGATCCGGACGAGGTGGTAAGCGCTGCGAAGATCCAGCTTAGTAAACCAGGTCGCCCCCTGGAGGGAGTGGAAGGCAGTGTCCATAAGGGGCAGGATGTACCGGTCCTTCTCCGTGATATCGTTGAGAGCTCGATAGTCGATACAAGGATGAAGAGATCCGTCCTTCTTTCCCACGAAGAAGAACCCTGCACCTACTGGAGAGGAGGACGGTCGGATGATCCCAGCACTGAGCGACTCCTTCAGATAGCTGTTCATTGCCTCCTTCTCCGGCGCTGACAGACTATAGAGGCGTCCTGAGGGTAAGGGCGCCCCCTGGCGGATGTTAATGGTGCAGTCGTAGGGCTGGTGAGGAGGCAGAGACATCGCCTTGGACTTACTGAAAACGGCACCCAGGTCATGGAACTCTGAGGGCACAAGGGTGAGATCCGGGGGCGCGGTGTCCTGAGCTGTGGGAGGCGAGGATGGGGCGCAGGCCGCAGATTGGAGGCAGGTACCCATGCAGAAAGTGCTCCACGCTGACACCTTCCCAGTCTTCCAGTCCAAGGCGGGGTTGTGGAGGCGGAGCCAGGGATAACCGAGGATGACAGGAGTTACTGAGGTGGACAGGACGTAAAAGGAGATATCCTCCCGATGGTTTCCAGAGATGATCACCGGGACGGGGGAGGTTTGGTGAGTTACTTTTCCCAGGGAAACGAGGGAGAGATTAACCAGGGCGAGAGGAGTGTCGAGGGGGTGACAATGGATGCCCAGTCGGGTTGCCAGGCTTTGTGAAATAAAGCTACCCTCCACGCCTGAATCCACCAGTGCATGTGTGAGGTGCCCAGTGAGGTTGTGACAGAAGCGGATGGGCAGCGTCAAATGTGTGAGGGGATTTAACCGATTAGCGTCCGCGAGGCCCCCTACAGTGACTCGCGGACCACCTCGTTTGGCTTCTCCGGACAATTCTCCACCGTGTGCTGGCTACCTCCACAATACATGCAGAGGCCCAGGTCACGACGGCGCTGTTTCTTCTTTCTTCTCCGCCAGGGGAGCTTTGTCCGGCCCGTCACCATTGGTTCCGACTCCTCGGAGACCTCCGGCGGCGGCAACGCCAGGTGGCGAGCTTGGGGCAGACGTGCAGAGGCGCCCCGTGAGCGAGAAGACTGCTTCCGCTCGGAGGCGCGCTCGCGCAGCCTGTTATCCAAACTGATGGTGAGAGAAATCAGCTCCGCCAGCGTCTCCGGGGTATCCCGTCCAGCCAGCTCATCCCTCAGACCAGAATTTAGGCTGCGGAGGAAGATGCCGCAGAGCGCTCGCTCTTCCCAGCCAACTTCCTCCACGGTAACCCGGAAGTCGATCGCGTAGTTGGCCGCCGATCGGCTCCCCTGTTGGAGTCCGAGAAGGCAGTCGACCTGGACACTGTCCAAACGCGAATGATCGAACACTTCCAGAAATTGTCACACGAACTGGCCATAGGTGAGGGTGGCGTAGCTGGGCTTCACCATAATGGCGTAAGCCCAGGTAAGCGCACGACCCTCAAGGAGATTACCTATATAGCCAATTCTGCTATGGTCTGAGGGAAAATCTCCGGGAACGCGAAGAAACACGGACTCACACTGCATAATAAAACCCCGAGCTCCACCCAGCTTACCGCTAAAGCGAGCAGGAGTGGGGATTGGTGTGAGCCGTGTTGGCGCACCCGGAGCGGGCTGGACGGCCACCGGAGCCGCAGGAGCTGCGCCACCCGGACGAGCCGAGGGGAACGGCTGCTGGGGGTCCAAGCGGTCTAATCGGTTAGTAATGATCATTAATTGATTTAATATCACCTGTTGCTGATGGGCTATTAAATCCACCCGAGCCTCGAGGGTGGAAAGACGGCGTGCGAGCCCGCTGTCTGCCGAGCCGCTCTGCTGAAGCCGTACTGACATAACGCACGGCCCAGGAGACACACACGCAGGCTCAGGATAGATTTAACAGCTTTATTAGCAACAAGGAAGTGTATGGCTGCGTGTCTGTGGAATAAGAACGTATTGGTGGTGGCGTCTGCGTCAGGCACAGGGGCAGGAGGCCGTACAGCCGGACAACCCTGTGGGAGAGAGCAGAGGGAGAAGGGTAACGGGCACCACACCAATAGAGGGAATAATGATGGTAGCTGGCTTACTTGGTTATGACAGGTGGCTGGCGTCGACAAGGGCGAAGCCCGGGAGACAGCGACCTGCGGTACCTGTGGCAGCAGCGTAGAGCCAACGGCAAGGTGATGAAGTCCACCTGTGCACAGGGGAAGGCTAGAGGAGAGAGGTAAGGGGAGCTTACCCAAGATATCTTCACTAGTCGGTTTGAGATCCGTAGTAGCAAAGGGACCGAAGTAGAGAGACGGCTTCAGGCCGAAGCCCAGGGCAGAGTGGATTAAATACCTCGCCGCTGACGAGGAGCAGGTGTGCGCGCGGCTGGCGCCGCTGATGAGCGGCGAGTCATAACACTAACATCTTTTCCAGCGTGAGAGTATCTGTAGTTAGCTTTAGCTTGACCTTCAGCCACACGTTGTTAATACCGTGGGCTAGCTTGTCCCAGTCCAGCTCCTCCTCGATAGACCCAAAGGTACACTCTCTTGCTAGGCTACAAAGCTCCATAAAAAAGGACTGAGTGGACTCACCAGCTCACTGTTGGGGGTCAAAAAATTCATATCTCCGTGCCATGATGGTAGAATGGTCTCCGAAGACACAGTCCATTAATTCCAAACCTTCTTTCAGTGAGCTGCTGCCACGCAGGCCAAAAAAATATCCGCTGGCCCTCCTCATCAAGGCAGTGAACGAGTAGGCTCCTCCATCTCTCTTCATCAACGCCGCTCAGGCCAGCCGCAGCCACATACATGTCGAACGTCTCCCGTCAGCGGCCCCATGGTATAGCTGGTGTGCCCGGAGACTGCAAAAATTGAGGTGGTTGTCTGATACACGCTCCTATGGTTTATCCTCATCGCCAAATGTTATGTTCAAATAACATGAGACTGGAGCTGTAACCAACTGAACACTGAACTGACTTTATTATGGAAAACAACACAATATATACTCTAGCCGTAGCCTGCCTGACGTCATTACCCCAACCCCCTCGGCCAGGCTACGGCAAGCCCCAAGAGTCAAATCCCCACACAACATAGTGCACACTTCATGTAGTGTAGAACTTCAGGTAAAGATGATGATGCCTGTGCAAACTTTCATAAACTTTCATTAATGATGGTGTGGAAGTTGCTCCCGGCTGTGAGGAGATGGAGTACTCCTTCTCCTCTTTCCTTCACCGACCGAGGGTATGCCAAGGTTTGCCACCCAGCTGGAACCCCGAGGCACATGACCGAGGCAGATGTGGACACATCTCCTGTCTCTCTGGGGAGTTACAGTGAAAAGTAAAAGGCTGCGAAGGTCTTGTTCATTCATTTATTGCCCTAAAAATAAACACATTAATGCCTAATAAGTCCATGATGAAAATGAAAATGCCCCGCCCCCCACTCTGTGAGCCGCACATCACACTGGAACAGACTGGCACACATCTCCCTGTTCATTCATTCCTTCCCCTAAAAAAATCATACATTAGTACCTAATCTATAGACTCCAACGGTAACCCTGGATTTACACTGACTATGGATGCAGTCCGTTACAGCTGTGATCCCATTCATGTCAATTTTCTAATTCCCACCTGGTCCAGACCACTGCGGAACGAATCTAGCTTGTCAGATTCGGTTCACTAATGAAACGCAACAAGTCTATTTTTGATGGATGCCAGATGCAATCTGTAAGGAAATCCCAGGGTAATTTGTGTTATTTAATAGCCGTTTGATCATTAAAAACGATTTAAGGATCGTCCATTATTTTCTGAGGTCTACTCCTCCACCACTGTGTCAAAGAAGGTAAAAACTTGCCTTAACATACCAACGCTTCATAGAATTAAAATTAACGGGCTACTTACATTTTAGTTAAAGCCCAAAAATCCAGGTGGGGAGCCACTGCATCACACTTCCTTGTTATCACGTAATCGCGATCGGTTCATCTCGGTCACTCTCAGGTCTTTCTCGAGATCTTGTGTTATTTTGTATAATTCTTGCATGATCTGGTATTTCAAACTCTGTTCTCATCCATGCCACGGCAAAACACAAATGGAGTTGGTAGGGACAGACGTAAGCCTCCATCCACACTGCATCTGCAACGGACTGCATCCAGAGTCAGTGAAAATCCTGGGTAAGTCCACAATTAAAACGGGAATGTGGCTGGAATAAAAAAAATAGTGTGATCATTCATTCATTCATTCATCTTATTCCAATTAATCCTTTTCGGGTCGCGGGGGGGCTGGAGCCTATCCCAGCATCTTTGGGCAAGAGGCAGGGTACACCCTGGACAGATCGCCAGTCCATCGCAGGGCCAACACAGAGAGACAGACAACCATTCACTCTCACAGTCATACCTAAGAACAATTTAGAATCCCCAGTTTTGATGCCAATTAACCTAACTTGCATGTTTTTGGCATGTGGGAGGAAATCGGAGAAATCCCGGAGTAAACCCACGCAGACACGGGGAGAACATGCAAACTCCACACAGATCACTGTTGGTCGGGGGCTGGGATTGAACTCAGGATCCCCTGGCCAAGGGTGAGTTGCTGTGCTGCCGCAATGCTAACCACTCCGCCACCGCGCTGCCCTACTGTGATCATCATATAATTAAAATGATTATATTATGACTGCTACAACTTTCTCTACTAAATGGTGTTCACTTATACAGTATAGCGCTTTTTCTCATCTTTAGATGACCAAAGCACTTTACAGAGCCTCCTATCCACACACTGATGGCAGCAGAGACGCCATGAACAGGCGGTGGCCTAGCCCACCAAGAGCAACTGGGGGTTCAGTGCCTTGCTTACAGACACTTCAACATGCAGACTGCAGACAGAGCAGGAATTGAACCCCTGACCCTCCGATCAGTAGTCAGCCACAGTACACCTGCACCACAGCCACCCCTTATTAAAATATTAAAAGAAAAGAAAATCCCAAAGCTGCCATTTCCTCATGCGTTCTGGAGCTGCGCGATTTCAAAACACACCACTCAAATAGCATTAAACAATACACTTCTGACAATAGACCTAATTTTATCTGATCAAACGCAGATTGTCATGACATACACTATAATAGTAATGCACATTAGATTGCGTGCCACCCCACTGTTGTGTTAGAGTTTAGACCTTTATTTGTGTGGTACAGGTTCCGCCACCACCCGCGGCTATAAGAGGGCAGTGGGCAGGAGGGGCAGTCTCTTTGCCACCTCTTCTGCCTGATGGCTGTGTGTGTGCTGTGAAGTGCCTCTTTAATAAACGTGTGTTCAGTTCAACACCTGGCCCCATCCTTGGCTCCATAACACAGACATAACATTTGGCAATGAGAATAAAAGTGGATTAAAGCAAGGTATGGAAACTTGTGGGTTTAAAATTTGGCTGTTTCTGGAGCCCCTCTGGCAATTCATCGGTTCCCTGGCCGAGGTGGTGTGCCACTTTCCGGACATGCATGGTGGCACTGAACCATGGGAAGCTGGAGAAGTGGGGGGCACGTGAGTTGTTGGTGCACAATCTTGCAGTGGAGGAACAGCATGTTCTGAGCACACTGGATGACTGTGATAGTTTGACAAAGTGTTTGAGCTAATGGTGAGCTATTTTTGTGCCCTGGAAAACATCATGGTTCGCAAGATTCGGTTTTGACAGCGCTGCCAACGAGTGGGCAAGTCTATTCAGCAGTTTGTGGCAGACTTGGGGCTGTTGGTCAGCGGGTACCAGCTCGGACCATTGGAAGAGGCGATGATTTGTGACCAGTTGGCAGAGTATACCAACGGCGCTGCGATTAGGTCAAAGCTGCGTACGTTTTTGGGTGAACTGGCACTGCCCACAGCCATCGAGTTAACTCAACTGCCAGAAACTGTGGATAAACTGCCACGGGAGCTGAGTGAGAGCTTGTCACACCAACATCTGGGATCACCGCCGACCGTGCATGCAGTGGATCCGGTCAGCGTTGGAAGCATGGAAGGTGACGTCAACACTGAGAATGTGAAGTCCGCCCCAGGAAAGCCCAGGTGTGTGGGTTGTGGGTCCACAAAGCACCGTTTTAAGGCCAGAGATTGTTCGGCAGAAGCCAAGCACTGCGGCAAGTGTGGCCACTTGCTTCATGTCACCAGGCTATGCCACAGATCCAAGCGAGGAAGTCCATGACACAAAGAGGACTCTCTCGCCCCCACAGTTGTCCATGCTGTGTCCCCGAGCACCAACGAGCACACATACTGTATGGTGGAGTTGGATGGGGTGGAAGCATTTTTATGGATCAACACAGGAGTGGTGGGCTCCGGGCTGGATTGGACAACTGTGAGATGTTTTTCCCTGCATTTCAGGATTGAGGGTGACCCGGCGTGGCTTTGTGGTTGTGGAGGAGGCCACGGTGGGAAGGTTGGAACTGACAGCTTGGTGTAAATTGGCCGAGATGAAGGACCGTTCAATCTCAAGAGTGGTAGACAGCACAGTGTGGGATGAGGAACTGCCTGGCACCCTGGAAAGTGAGCAAGACCAATATCTTTCGGGGTCATCACTGGAGGGTCCCTGTGCCAGAGCTCAAGTCGCCCTGGACAAGGGTACTGGGAGGCACAGCGAGATGCCTGTGATAACAGGCGATGTCGAGAGGCTGGTTGCACCTGTTCCCGGATCTCGGCTGAAGTGGGCTGGTGAATAGGGGGACACAACAGCGATGGCAGTGGCGGAGTTAAAAGAGGTCAGGACTGGACCGTTAGGCACGGTAGAATGACATGCCAAGCAGAGACCCTGCAGACCGAGCGGGACCCCTCGGGGGATCAAGGAATGGAATTGGGAGGAGAGGCGACCACGGCAGGTACGGGCCGGTCAGCAGTCGGAGGTGCACCAGGGACGGTCACGCGTCGTGGCCAGATGGGAGGACACTCATCTCCAACTGCTAGATGGCTTGTGGGGGCACCCAAACGAGCTGTGGCATGCCCGGGAGGGAACAGTGGGACGTGGGCCTGGACAAGCGGAGCGGAGTGGCCAGTGGTGATAAAGAGGAGGTGCACCGGTGCTGAAGTGACCTGCTGCGGCCCAGGGAGCCCAGGGACAGACTGATGACAGGGCGGTCCAGGGGGCCCACGGACTTGTGTTCTCCAGCTGTTTGTATATAGGTTAACTGTTGTACACGAGTTTGAATCAGTTATGTGTGTGTCATAATCTGATGGTTGATATCTTGTCTGGATGTTGTATATGTGTGCATATTTTGATAGCCATGGGGTACGGCTTGTTTGATGTTTCTGGAATGTGTTACTCTATGTGTTTGATATGTATATATGTTCATGGGGATTAATTCAATGTTTTGTTTAGTTTAGGACACGGCGGTATTTTGTTTTACGTAAGTGGACTCCTTTGAAGTATAAGCGGCAGAATAACCCGCTTCGCCGTGTCGGTTGAGGTGGCAGTCTACCCATCCTCCCCTAGTTTTAATTATTTTGGAGTGACTGGGTTAAGCCATTTGTGTTGTGCTATCTAATTATTTTTAGTGCATGATTCGGGTTCCAAATTGGGGCGGGTCCGAATTGTGTGTGTTTTTTTTTTCTTTGATTTTGTGAAGGGGGGACTGCTGTCTTAGAGTTTAGACCTTTATTTGTGTGGTACGGGTGGCGACTCCACCTTCCGGTTCTGCCACCATCCGCGGCTATAAGAGGGCAGTGGGCAGGAGGAGCAGTCTCTTTGCCACCTCTTCTGCCTGATGGCTATATATGTGATGTGAAGTGCCTCTTTAATAAACGTGTGTTCAGTTCGACACCTGGCCTCGTCCTTGGCTCCATAATACAGACATAACATCTACCTCTTTGAAATGAGCCGCTTCGTCCCAGCGCATAGCCGGCGCACTGTCTACTGGTAATCGGAGGGTGTGACGCAAAGCATAAACAACCAGTCTACGTTCTACTTTTGCAGTAACATGCTGTGTAACAAAATTACTGTTTAAAAATTCAGTAATGGGTTACAGTAACTGAAATTTGATCAGATGCGTTACTCGCATTACTTGTTTTATTAATATGGACAGATATTTTAGCACAAATAAACTGACCCTACCATAGTTGGCACAGCTGTCAGTCTCCTCCACGGGTCGGTGTCCTGTCCTGCCCCAGTTTACACACAACCCAGTGGCGACTTCTCATATCGAGCCCTGATCACCTGTTGTCCCAGCAGTGAGTAGCCCTTACCAGCTCCTACCTCTGTGGTTAAACATGAGTATTTTTTTTTTTTATTTAAGTTTTTGTAAAGGGTATACAGGTCATTACAGCATTGCATTGTTAACATTTTCATCGTACGTTCCCTTATATTTTGCTATTTGACAGCATTGGTAGAATAGTTATTACAACATCCCCTTTTTTTTTAAAGTGAAAGAAAAAGTGAAATTAAAGAGAATTAAATTTAAAACAAACAAACAAACAAACAAACAAAAAACGAATAAACAAACAAACAGAACAGCAAAAAACAAACAAACAGAAAATTAAGTAATTAAAAGTAAAAGAGCATCTGAGTAGCGATGGAACAAAGAGCGGAACCATTATTGAAATGGTATTTGTCAAAGATTAGATCTAATGGAAGACACATATGCGATCCAGGGTTGCCAAAAGTTCATGAACCCATCCATGTCCTGTCTCAGTGCGAATGTCAACTTTTCCATCGAGTAAATGTCTTGAATCACGTTAATCCAATCTTCAGGTGTAGGACAGTCCTTCAGCATCCATTTTTTAGTTAGGGCTTTTTTACTTGCCAATATTAAAACATTGAATAAGTATTTATCTCCTCGTCTTTCCAGTGAGTCCGGTAGTAAACCCAAATACAAAGTTATAAAAGAAAAGGGAACTGTTATTTTGAATATTTTCCCCAATATTGTCTGTACATTGGTCCAATATTGGTGGATAACTGGGCATGACCAAAACACATGAAAATGATTTGCAGTCTTTTCACCACACAAGCGCCAACAGTTCAACCCCTTATGGGTAAATTTGTTTTGTGCAGGTGTTCTGAAAAATCTTACCAAATTTGTCCATCCAAATTCTCTCCACTGCAGGGATGAGGTACTTTTCCATTGCTGTCTATTTAGCTTTTCCCATATTTCCAATTGTAAAGTGAAATTCCCCTCTTTTTCCCATCTCTCTTTTATATATGATGCGTTGTCTCCTTTTAAGTCTTGAAGACCTTGGTATATTTACCTCCGCCAGGCCGAAAAGGCCAGGAGGAGGTTATGTTTTTGCCGGGGTTTGTCTGTGTGTTTGTTTGTCTGTCTGTTTGTCTGTTAGTTAGCAAGATAACTCAAAAAATCTTGGACGGATTTCCATGAAACTTTCAGGCGTTGTTGGAAATGGTACAAGGAAGAACTGATTAAATTTTGGGGATGATCCGGTTCACCGTCTGGATACAGGAATTTTTTAAAGCATTTTTCATTCAACACTGTGACATACAGCCATTTTCAACATGTGCGCAGGCGCAATGGAGGGCGCTGGTCGTCGTGTCTGCAACACAAACTCTGCGTTCTTCAACGTTTTAGGCACAAAAGGACGCGGAAAACACTGCTGGCCTGGGCCCGCCAGCGTGCCTGTGTTTGCGCGCAACTGCAAAACCTCACACGGGCAGCTGTCCGCCGACGGATTCTTTGGCAGAAATTCCCCGGCCAGCCATAGGAGCTGCGCATTTGGCAGAAATTCACCGGCCAGCCATAGGCGCTGCGCAAAAACGAGCTCTCTGCCGGCGAAGCTTCTAAATTCTCGTTTGCCGCAGAGCACAACCCCCAAAAAAATAATATTGTAGCGAACTCAATATGAGCACCCTACTTGGCTTGCCAAGTGGGTTGACCCTATTGGCGACACAGGTAGAGTGCGGGACTCCGGAGCGGGAGGCGTGTGTTTGAACCTCCCGGTGGGACGTCGCCATGTCGAGCAGCACGTTATAATATAAAACCCACGGCAACCTGTCTACCCAATTTGCATCCATCAGTGGAGGAGATGGACGCAACACTTTAGTTTATTACCTCCGCCAAGGAGGCAATGCTTTTACTACTGAACCACTAATCCTATCACTATCAGATTGATTGTCATTGATTAATTGTGTGTTCATTGCACTGTCCCTGTCAAATAAACAAATAATCATTGTGAATCCAATTGCTAGTCATATGTTTACATGCTCAAGGAATCTGAAAACGTACACACAAACACTGTATGGGGGGAATTGTGGCGCTTGGCGGAGGTCTGCGCTCTCCGAGTGCTTTTCTAGTTTAGAAATGTATCTGATCCCTGGGATCCCTTTATATGCCATTAAGAAGACCTTCAGAACACCTGACTGGGCCCTTTCCAAATCCTCCTTTTTAAGTATGTTGTTTATGTGGTGTCTAAGCTGGAAGAACCTGTAAAGGTCTTGATTTATTAGACCTTGTTTTTTCAAATCTTCAAAACTTCTTAAAGTTTGCCCCTTAAAGAAATCGTAATATTTTATCAGCCCTTTCTCTTTCCACTCTTTAAATCTAGTGTCTGTTTTATTGGGGGTAAAGTCTTGATCATAGGCAATCCATTGCAGAAGTCGATAGGGCTCTTTAGCTTGATTCTCTCTGACAATCTTAAACCAAATTTTTAGCGGGGTCTCTGTCCACGGGTTAGTGTTATTCAAGAGTTTAGGTAAGGCATTGTTCCCTATTATCGCCTGTAGGGGGATGTCACTTGTTATTTGGCATTCCATCTCCTTCCATTGTGCAGTGTAGACTGGGTTACATATCTCTACTAAAGTTTTAATTTGTGCAGCTATAAAATAGTCCCTGATATTTGGCAGCGCGAGCCCACCTTTGTCTTTGTTTAGCTGTAGGGTTCTATATCTGATTCTAGGTCTCTTGCCCTGCCATATGAATCTTGAGATCCTTCTGTCTAGCTCCTGCCATGTTTTTTGGGGGGGTTCTACCGGTATTGTTTGGAAAAGGTATAGAAGACGTGGGAGTATATTCATTTTGACTGCTTCAATTCTTTGTGCAGTACCTAAGAATGGTATCATATTCCATCTTGCTAGGTCAGATTTTATTTTTGTCACCAGTGGATCATAGTTTAGTGTTATAATTTTGTTGAGTTGTTTCGGGATATTGATCCCCAGATATTTCATAGATTCCAGCTCCCAGTTAGTTTTGAGTTCACTTAGTGAATAATGATTTGGGTCATAGTTGAATGTTAAAACTTGGGTTTTATGCATGTTTAATTTGTACCCCGATAAATCTCCATAGTCTGAAAAATCTGAGATTAGTTCTGGTAAAGAAGTGTCTGGTTGCCCTAGGTATATTAAAATGTCATCAGCAAAGAGTGCTATTTTATGTTCCTTCTGACCGAGTGTAATACCTTGAATTTTTTGATTTTGCCTTATCCATTGGCTCAGAGGTTCTATGAAGATTGCAAAGAGCAGTGGAGACAGGGAGCAGCCTTGACGACATCCTCTTTCCAGCTCAAAAGATGATGATAAATTACCGTTAATCCTTATTTTAGCTGTTGGTTTTTTATATAATGCCTGTATAGTTCTAATGAAGTTGTTATGAAAATTGAAACTGGATAAGATTCTATATAGAAAAGACCAGTCAACCGAATCAAATGCTTTTTCAGCATCTAATCCCAATATGACTGCATTTAAGTTATATTTTTTTATATGATGAATTATGTGTAAAGTGCGTCGAATGTTGTCTTGTGTCTGTCTTTGTCTTATAAAACCTGTTTGGTCTAAGTGAATTAAGTCTGTCAGTATGTTTTCTAACCTTTTGGCAAAGATAATGGTAAAAAGCTTATAGTCCTGATTTAATACACTGATTGGTCTGTAGTTGGAGCATTCTAGTTTATCCTTTTCAGGTTAGGTATAACTGCAATGACCCCTTCTCTCCAGGAGGGGGGATTTCCCCTGTGTGGAGGACATAGTTAAATGTTTTCAAGAGGAGAGGAGATAGTTGCTGTTTAAAGGTTTTGTACCATTCTGCTGTATAGCCATCTGCTCCTGGGGATTTGTTAGCTTTAAGTTTCATAATTGCTTTTTCCAATTCTTTAGGTTGTATTTCTGACAGTAGTGTTTTATTTTGTGATTCCGTAAGTTGGGGAAGGTGTAATGTGTTTAGGAATGTCTCGGATGCGTTTTTATGTTTTTTTTGTGGGAGTATAAGTTCTTGTAGTAATTCTCAAAGCTTTTAAGAATATCCTGAATTCTGAATTTTATTTCCTTTGATACTGGGTCTCTGATTTTGTAGATTGCTCTTTCTGTTTGTTGTTTCCTCAATTTATAGGCAAGTAATTTTGCCGATTTACTGCCTGCTTCATAGTGTTTTTGTTTCAGAAATGTAAGTTTCTTCTGGATTTCTATTGTGTAGATCTCATTTATTTGATTTTTAATTTCTTTAATCTTGAGCGAGCCATTAGAATGAGTGTTGTCTTTGTGTTCTTTTTCTAGGTTCTTGAGTTCTGACTCTAGTGTGATTAGTTTTTCTTGTCTCAGTTTCTTTTGGGTTGCCAGTTTTGCAATAATTTTTTCCCTTATTACAGCTTTGCACGCATCCCACAGTATTAAAAGGGATACTTCTCCATTATCGTTTTCTTCCAAATATTTGAAAATATCTGATTCCAATTCATCTTTCAGTGGTCCTTTCAGGACATTTGAATTCAACCTCCAGGAAAATGTATTATTTGTGTATTTTTGGATGTTTAAGTCCATATAGATCGGACTGTGGTCAGAGAGATCCATCAGTCCTATTTTACATGTTTTTACTCTTCCAATGTCTCGATTAAACATAAAAAAGTAATCAATCCTTGAGTAAGATGAATGTGGCATTGAATAAAAAGTATAGTCTTTTACATTGGGGTTGAATTCCCTCCATATGTCACAGATTCCCATTTCTTTTAGTAGCATCCGAGTTTTCCTATTTTGAGTGTTATTTTGATGTGAAGAATTACCTGTTGCATCCCAGTATGGATTCAGTCTTAGATTGAAGTCTCCACCACATATCACTAAATCTTGGGCTTTAGTTATCATTAGGTTGAATACATTTTTATAAAATTTCCATTTAGCCCCTGGTGGTGCATATACATTCAGCAGGGTGATATCTTCTCCCTCTAGCCGCCCAATTACCAAACTGTACCTCCCTTCTTTATCTTTGTGTTCTGATTTTTTTTCAGATGTAATTTTGGTTGATATCAATGTCGCTACTCCCCTCCTCCTCCCTGATTTATATGAAGATGAAGAGATCATTTTAACCCTTGTCTATTGAGTTTAGTGTGTTCCACGTCTGTTAGGTGGGTTTCTTGTAAAAATATTATTTCTGCTTTGTCTTTTTTCATTTTGCGTAGAATCTTGGATCTTTTAACTGGATTCAGGATCCCTTTTACATTATATGAGGCTATTTTGGTTACACCCTGTTTCTCCATTGTATTTTCTTATTTAGTATAACAGTGTGGTGGCCCTCTTTTTTGCTACTCAGAAACTGAAAGAACATTAAGAACATAAAAAACATTAAGAACATAGTGTGCGAGACTTTAAAACAAAAAACTGTCAAAAAAAACTTCCTGAGCTGGGGTCTCTTTAAAGACCCTGTAAGAGCCCTGATGGAGTGTAGGCTCTGAGGGAAATTCCTCAAACTCTGTTACGTGTTGAGGGCCCGCTCTTACCCCTGTAAGTTGTCCCATGTTTTTAACGTGAATTTCAGATCCCAATCCGAATTTGTAATGATTTTTTTTTTTTTTTTATGCCTATACCCTATGAGATTGTGTGCACCCTCCCACCCCCATCACAGCAAACCTTCACTCTAATACAGTATTTGTTAGTGTGGGGAGAACATGTGGGTCATTGTTACATTTCTATTTTAACAAGATTTTTTTTTCCTTTAAATTAAGAAGACATTTGTTTCTAATGCTATAACTGCTCCATGAAAGGGTTTTACCACATGCTGATTCTGCATCTCCTTTAATGTTTGTTACCTTGTAGGAGGGGGGATGGAAGTGCAGAATGACTGAAAAGAGAGAAAAAAACAAAAAGGTCGCTATTCCTTCCTGGAACTGGAAAGCTTATCTTTGTAGCTCTGGGGCTGGTTTTCCCGCTGCTGCCCGTGGGATTTAGAAGGTCTTTGAGGTGGACCACGGTTGAGCTCTGATTTTCTCGCTCAGATTCGCTGCGGGTTTAAACACCGTTACCGAGGAGTCCTCCTTCTCGCCATGTCAATTGTTGCTTCTTCCGCTGAAATTGTAGAGACATGACTCTTCACCGTAAAGACCCTTAACTTCGCCGGAAATGGCGTCTGAAAGCGTAGATTCTTTCCCATAGAACCTTTTTGGGCGTCGTTATATTCCCGTCGCTTTTTAAGAACCTCAGGGGCGTAATCGTGCTCCACGAAGACTTTTCTTTCTTGATGCATAATCCTTTTTTCTGCCAAGCCCGTCTTACAACCTCTTGTTTTTATTTTGAAATCAGAGAATCTTACCAACACTGAACGCGGGTGTGCTTCTGCCGCTGGCTTTGCGGTTAATGTACGATGGGCCTTTTCTATCTTCAAAACGGTGGTTTGTGGAATATCCAACTTCTCTCTCAATGAGGATTCCACGCATTCCGCCACTGTGTTGAAAACCATCTTCAGCTCCTTCTTTCAGACCGTGAATTCTGATGTTATCTCGTCTCTGTCTTCCTTCTTGGTCGGTTAGCTTAGCCTCCAGCCTTGACTGTTTTCTGTGTAAATCCAGCATAGAATCTTCAAGCACTTTTACTCTTTTCTTCAGCTTCCAAGATTCGGTTTTCGGCCTGGTCCATTCTGCTGTTCGTCCTTTTTAGTTCCTCTCTGAATTCATGAAATTCGGCCCGAAATCGTCGTAATTCATCAAATAGCGATTTCAGGCTAACCTTTTTGTAGCTAGGCCCAGCTCTTCGTCTCCTGAATGGAGGTCCTCGGGATCAGATTCTGCGGCCGGCCGCGCGTCCTGACCTGGGGAATGCCAGTTTTCTTCTGTTTGTGGTTAGGCATGGTGTTTTTGTCTTTTGATTTTTATTCTTCCAAAAATCCGTTAAGTCTGATTTTGACGATGTTTTCCTTGGATTGGATCTGGGAGGTTCAGCGTTAAGTTGCTATCACCATGGCGTCCAGACCGGAAGTCCTAAACATGAGTATTTTTAGAGCAAGAAGCTCACATTTAAATGCATTTAAAGTTTTCTTAGGCACAGAGAAAAAGTGACTGATTTGTTGCAGTAAAGAACAGCTTCTTTTAAGAGCTGAACTTTCTTTTATCTGTGGTTTCTGTTTTATTTTATCTCATTCATTTTCATGCTGTTGTGATATGCAACTTGTTATGTCCGAATAACATGAGATGGGAGCCTCCATTAAATGAGAACTGAATACCCCTTATTATAGTGAGCAACAGAATATATACTCTAGCCAAAGCCCACCTGACGTCACCACCCCAACCCCCTCGGCTAGACTACGGCAAACCCCAAGAGTCAAATCCCACATATAACACCCCCCCCCTTACAAAGTTAAATACCCCCCAAAAGAAGAAACACACACAGTGTTGTCTATCCAATATTAGATAGATAGATAGATAGATAGATAGATAGATAGATAGATAGATAGATAGATAGATAGATAGATAGACATGGACAAAATTGTTGGTACCCCTCTGTTAATGAAAGAAAAACCCACAATGGTCACAGAAATAACTTGAATCTGACAAAAGTGGTAATAAATAAAAATTCTATGAAAATTAACCAATGAAAATCAGACAATGCTTTTGAATTGTGGTTCAACAGAATTATTTTAAAAAACAAACTCATGAAACAGTCCTGGACAAAAGTACCCTTAACTTAATATTTTGTTGCACAACGTTTTGAGGCAATCACTGCAATCAAATGATTTCTGTAACTGTCAATGAGACTTCTGCACCTCTCAGCAGGTATTTTGGCCTACTCCTCATGAGCAAACTGCTCCAGTTATCTCAGGTTTGAAGGGTGCCTTCTCCAGACGGCATGTTTCAGCTCCTTCCACAGATGTTCAACAGGGTTTAGATCGGGGCTCATAGAAGGCCACTTTAGAATAGTCCATGTTTCACTCTTAGCCATTCTTGGGTGTTTTTAGTTGTGTGTTTTGGGTCATTATCCTGTTGCAAGACCCATGACCTGCGACTGAGACCAAGCTGTCTGACACTGGGCAGCACATTTCTCTCTAGAAATGCCAGATGCAGCAAAGCAGCCCCAGAACATAATAGAACCTCCTCCATGTTTCACAGTAGGGACAGTGTTCTTTTCTTGGTATGCTTCATTTTTGCATCTGTGAACATAGAGCTGATGTGCCTTGCCAAAAACTTCCAGTTTTGTCTCGTCTGTCCATAGGACATTCTCCCAGGAGCTTTGTGGCTTGTCAACATGCAGTTTGGCAAATTCCAGTCTGGCTTTTTTATGATTTGTTTTCAACAGTGGTGCACTCCATGGTCGTCTCCCATGAAGTCCACTTTGGCTCAAACAACGACGGATGGTGCGATCTGACACTGATGTACCTTGACCTTGGAGTTCACCATGAATGTGTTTAGAGGTTGTTCTGGGCTCTTTTGTTACCATTCGTATTATCTGTCTCCTCCTGCGGCCACGTCCAGGGAGGTTGGCTACAGTCCCATGGATCTTAAATTTCTGAATAATATGTGCAACTGTAGTCACAGGAACATCAAGCTGCTTGGAGATGGTCTTATAGCCTTTACCTTTAACATGCTTTATTTACCTTCTGTTCTTATTAAAGACAAAAATAGAAAGGAGATGTCTATTTTTGTCTTTAATAAGAACAAAAGGTAAATAATTAAAAGAAGACATAATGAACCTACTTGAGCTTTAACATGCTTGCCTATAATTTTCTTTCTAATCTCCTGAGACAACTCTCTCCCTTGCTTCCTCTGGTCCATGTTTAGTGTGGTACACACCATGTCACCAAACAGCACAGTGACTACTTGTCACCCTTTAAATAGGCCGACTGACTGATTACAAGTTTGTAGACACCTGTGATGTTAATTAGAGGACACATCTTGGTTGAACATGTCCCTAAGGTCCCATTATTTTCAATCTTTTCTAGGGGTACCATCATTTTTGTCCAGGCCTGTTTCATGAGTTTGTTTTTTAAAATAATTCTGTTGAACCACAATTCAAAAGCATTGTCTGATTTTCATTGGAAAATTTTCATAGAATTTTTATTTATTGCCACTTTTATCACATTCAAATTATTTCTGTGACCATTGTGGGTTTTTCTGCCTTGTGCCTTAGCCAATCCTCGTAGCCCTGTTTGATGGCAGTAACTATGATCACAGTTCACTGTGATTCATTCACTGTGATGAATGTGATTCATTCACTGTGATGAATAAAATACAATGCATCCGGCAGACAATGATGTGACATGAGACGGCTCACTCATGTCTTGATGAAGTGTTGTGACATATTTTGTTCAAATTTTTTTTAATTTTTTAATTATTGAAGCAAATTTGTTTTTTTTTTCATTAACAGAGGGGTACAGTGGGGCAAAAAAGTATTTAGTCAGCCACCAATTGTGTAAGTTCTCCCACATAAAAGATGAGAGAGGTCTCCAATTTTCATCATAGGTATTTTTTTTTTTTTTTTTTTTGTTACTTATTTGTACCCGTAGGTAGATTTGGTTTGCAGTCTGGTGACAAGCCACCAGCTGCCGGTCGCTGCGTGTGCGAGTGCCCTAAACCTACATGTTTTTGGTATGCGGGAGGAAACCGGAGAAATCCCGGAGTAAACCCACGCAACACGGGGAGAACATGCAAACTCCACACAGCTCACTGTTGGTCGGGGGCTGGGATCGAACCCACGATCTTATGATCCCCGCGATCCCCCGGCCGAGGGTAAAACTGTGCTGCCACAGTGCTAAACCACTGCGCCACCGTGCAGCCAGTATACCTCAGCTATGAGAGACAAAATGAGAAAAAAAAATCCAGATAATCACATTGTCTGATTTTTAAAGAATTTATTTGCAAATTATGGTGGAAAATAAGTATTTGGTCACCTACAAACAAGCAAGATTTCTGGCTCTCACAGACCTGTAACTTCTTCTTTAAGAGGCTCCTCTGTCCTCCACTCATTACCTGTATTAATGACACCTGTTTGAACTCGTTATCAGTATAAAAAACACCTGTCCACAACCTCAAACAGTCAGACTCCAAACTCCACTATGGCCAAGACCAAAGAGCTGTCAAAGGACACCAGAAACAAAATTGTAGACCTGCATCAGGCTGGGAAGACTGAATCTGCAACAGGTAAGCAGCTTGGTGGGAAGAAATCAATTGTGGGAATCAATTATTAGAAAATGGAAGACATACAAGACCACTGATAATCTCCCTCGATCTGGGGCTCCACGCAAGATCTCACCCGTGGGGTCAAAATGATCACGAGAACGGTGAGCAAAAACCCCAGAACCACACGGGGGGACCTAGTGAATGACCTGCAGAGAGCTGGGACCAAAGTAACAAAGGCTACCATCAGTAACACACTATGCCGCCAGGGACTCAAATCCTGCAGTGCCAGACGTGTCCCCCTGCTTAAGCCAATACATGTCCAGGCCCGTCTGAAGTTTGCTAGAGAGCATTTGGATGATCCAGAAGAGGAATGGGAGAATGTCATATGGTCAGATGAAACCAAAATAGAACTTTTTGGTAAAAACTCAACTTTTCGTGTTTGGAGGAGAAAGAATGCTGAGTTGCATCCAACGAACACCATACCTACTGTGAAGCATGGGGGTGGAAACTTCATGCTTTGGGGCTGTTTTTCTGCAAAGGGACCAGGACGACTGATCCGTGTAAAGGAAAGAATGAATGGGGCCATGTATCGTGAGATTTTGAGTGAAAACCTCCTTCCATCAGCAAGGGCATTGAAGATGAAACGTGGCTGGGTCTTTCAGCATGACAATGATCCCAAACACACCGCCCGGGCAACGAAGGAGTGGTTTCGTAAGAAGCATTTCAAGGTCCTGGAGTGGCCTAGCCAGTCTCCAGATCTCAACCCCATAGAAAATCTTTGGAGGGAGTTGAAAGTCTGTGTTGCCCAACAACAGCCCCAAAACATCACTGCTCTCGAGGAGATCTGCATGGAGGAATGGGCTAAAATACCAGCAACAGTGTGTGAAAACCTTGTGAAGACTTACAGAAAACGTTTGACCTCTGTCATTGCCAACAAAGGGTATATAACAAAGTATTGAGATGAACTTTTGTTATTGACCAAATACTTATTTTGCCGAGGAATTTACCAATTAATTCATTAAAAATCCTTCAGTGTGATTTTCTGGATTTGTTTTTCCTCATTTTGTCTGTCATAGTTGAGGTATACCTATGATGAAAATTGGAGACCTCTCTCATCTTTTAAGTGAGAGAACTTGCACAATTGGTGGCTGACTAAATACTTTTTTGCCCCACTGTACCAACAATTTTGTCCACGTCTGTAGATATATAGATATATAGATATGGATATAGCTAAAACGCTAACTAGGCAAAACTCAGCCAACCAAATGGGCGTCTAGGTAGACTACCAGAATGCCCCACCCTGTTGGAGTGGATTATTCTGCTGCTTAGTCCCAACAGGCATCAATTATTGTTTTCCTCAATACATAGTCCTCCACGTACCTGGACCTCTGATGAACTCTAACTGGGCGTCCCCTGGGCGGAAACTCTGCACCGAGTACCGTCGGTCGTGCCTCTGAGTTCTCACCACCCCAGTCCAACCAGTCCCACTTCATGTCAGGCTGTCTTGTAGTTCTAGTCCTCTATTCCGATGGTGACTTCCTGAGTCTGCTGGAGTGCCACCACGACCCGTCTGCAAGCTCGAACGTGTCCTGGCCTCGTTGTCTCATGATCTGCAGGGGACCCATCCAGAGTGGCTGCAGCTTATGTGTGTGGTTAGGGTGTCTAATCCAGACTTGGTCCGACACCTTCAGTCGGTGGGCTCTTGCTCTGTGCTTCCTGTAAAATCAACGCTTTATTTTATGCTGTTGTGCAGTGACCCAGTCCCGTATAGAGTCCATATTTCCTGCAGAGGTTAGTGAGTTATGGGCAGCCTCAGTCGATCCAAAGGTAGAAGCAGTTCACCTCCCAGCATGAGAGTCGCCGAGGAACATCCTGTCGTAGCATAGGCCGTTGCCCTGTAGTGAAGTAGTGTGCTCTGGAAGGTGTCTGGAAATGCGAAGCCGTCTGCCAAATGGGCTCTCAGTCCATTTTTTTAGGGTTTTGTTCAAACGTTCCATGCCCCCATTGGCCTGAGGATGGTAGAAAGCGGTTTTAATCTGTTCCATAGAGGTAAATATGCCACCATTCACACACCCAGACGCAGGCGAGCGCTTCTCTCTCACCCACAGCGTACTTTTGTTCAGCTGCTGAGAGAGATCTTGATGCGAACGCCACCAGGCGTTCCGTGCCGGCCTACATCTGGGACATAACCGTCCCCACCGCCGAGCCAGACATATCACAGGTCACGATGGTAGGCCATTTTGGATCAAAATAGGCTAACACAGGAGGGGGAAGTGAGTTGACGCCTCAGCTTAGTAATCACCGCTGAACAGGCTGGGGTCCACTGCCACGGCACATCTCGTTTTAGCAGTGCCCAGAGGGGTCCAATCATTTCCGAGTACTGGGGAATAAAGCACCCATAAAAGTTCACCATACCCAGAAACGAGGAAATCTGTGCCGGGTGCCGATGGTTCTGGGAGGCATAGAACTGCCTCCACGTTCGAATGCAGGCCCTCCCCCCCCAACCATAACCCCAAAACCTCGATAGAGTCTGCCGCAAAAATACACTTTTCTCCATTCAGGCTGACTCCATGTTCCTACAGCACTGTCAGCACCTGTTCCAACCGATCATCATGTTCCTCACATGACGTGCCATGAACCACGAAATCATCAAGTTATGCCACCACACTCTGGAGGCTGGCCAGGATCGTGGACATTATTTTCTGGAAACAGCTGGGTGCAGAACTCAGACCAAACAGCATGCGGGTGTACCTGAGCACACCCATGTGGGTCACGAATGGTTTCAGGTTCCTGCTGGCTGGGTGGAGGGGCACCTGCAGGTAGCCCTGGCAAAGAGCTGTCCATGAATCAATTTCAATGCCTGGCCATGAAGGATTGGAGCACTGAATCTGTAAGAGAATAGAACGGGTTTTTTTCTCTGAAGTCAGTGCTATTCGACCTGTTTCTTTCGGCACCCTCAGCACTCAGTCCTCCAGATAATCAACAGTATATTTGTTTTCATAACACTGGCGGGCAGCATTTGACTCTCAAGGGCAGCTGTCTGGCAAACTATTCCATCTGCCGTGCTCAAGGACATGTGCCCTCTGCTTCAGACTGTAGTCATAACATCTGCTGCGGGAAGAGACTTTTGTTGTCCTCCAACTGATTGCCACTGATTGCACCCAACTCACACACAACTGATACACTATACTGACTTGAAGATATTCATCCACTGCTCTCTTTGTGTCATTGTGTGGATTCTATTGTCTGCTAATTGTGCATTGAGAGTTTTTTTCTTGTAATCATAATATCGGTCATATATGAACTATATTCTGACAAACAATGCTTTTTTCTCTCTCCTATTGTGTCTACCCCCCCTTTCCCCCATTGCTTCCTGTTCCCCTCCTGCTGACAGGCGCCTCCATGGCTGCCGCGTCATTGATAATGTCATTCATGACATTCTCAGTGTCAAGTCAAATCCCTCGTATATTTACCTGTTATTTACTTGTAAATGTGCTTGGCAATAAATCTTTTTCTAAACGGAAAAAAAAAAAAAAGGTCCAGCTTCGTGAACAGCTTTGAACCGCAGAATGTTGCGATGAGCTCCTCCATTGTTGGGAGCGGGCATTTGTCTGGGATGATCACCCTATTTACCATCCTGAGATCGATACATGGATGGATGCCACCCAATTTTTTCTTGGCGACCACGATATTTGACACCCAGGGTGACACATCCATTCACTCAAGGATGCCCGCTTCCAGCAATTTGGTCAGCTCCGCCATGACATCATCCCATATGGCGAGGGGACGCCGCCGTAGCGGTTGAATCTTCGGCGTCACACTTGGATCTATGAGAGGGCGGTGGTGGAACGTGCTGATGCATCCCAGGCCTCTGAACACTACTGGCTAGCAGACATGCCATTCAGGGTATACCGTCAGTACTGTAGAGCCTTCTGGGTCCTTGATGGAAAATCCCAACTCACCCAGCAGGTTTATCCCTAGCAAGTCCGCCCCCTGGCGTGAGATTTAGAAGGTGAACGTAGGGACCGTCTTCAACCCACATTTCACTGAAAAATCGACCATGCCTGCCATTTCGATCTCGGCATGGCTGTATCCAAACATTCTTGCTGTTCCAGTGTTGATGGTTTTATTCGGGAAAAGTCTCTTCAGAGTAGCCATACTCAAAATGGACCTGCCGGCCCCAGAGTCCACAATGAGTGGCATGTTGACTCCATCAAGTTTTAGCACGTACCATTTCAGTGGTCCCTTTTTCACGCATGCCACACACACCTGTGTCATGTTTCTGGGCTCCGCTGCCGATGATTTAGCAATGATAGGGCAGGCCCTGTCCCGCGGCCTAGTCACCGCCTCCTGGGAGTCCGCCCCGGAGGATTAGCCACTTTGCTAATGACTGTGCTTGGTGGCGAAACTTGAGCAGCTGCACTCCCTTTAGCCCACACTGATAAACTCCGCCGAACTGTGGACTCGCTCTGCCTAACCAGGTCGAACACATTTTCCAATGACAGAGTATCTTTAGCTAGCTTTAGCTTGCTCTTCAGCCACACGTCGTTAGTGCCGTGGGCTAGCTTATCCCGGACCAGCTCTTCCTTGATAAGCCCGAAGTTGCATTCTCTTGCTAGGCTGCGTAGCTCCATAATAAAGGACTGAGTGGACTCACCCGTTCTCTGTTGGTGGTCAAAAAACACATATCGCCGCGCTGTGACGGTGGAATGGTCTCTGAAAACACAGTTCATAAGTTCTAAGTCGTCCTTCTGCGAATCATTGCCACACAGCCCAAAATATATCCGCTGGCCCTCCACACCGAGGTAGTGGACCAGTAGGCTCCTCCGTCTCTCTTCATCGGCGTCACCCAGGCTGGCCGCAGCTACAAACAAGCTGAACATCTCCCTCCAGCGGGCCCACGGTATAGCTGGTGTGCCCGGAGACTGCAAAAACGTAGGTGGCTGTTTGATACATGCGCCCATTTTAGTCCTCATCGTCAAATGTTATGTCCGAATAACATGAGACGGGAACCTCCATTAACTGAGTACTGAACACCCTTTATTATAGTGAACAACAGAATATATACTCTAGCCGTAGCCCGCCTGACGTCACCATCCCAATCCCCTCGGCTAGGCTACGGTAAGCCCCAAGAGTCAAATCCCACATATAACACAACTATTTCATGGAAATAAATCCTCTAAAATATGCCTTTTTAATGGGCTGGTCCAGGGGTGTCAAACATAAGGCTCATGGGCAAAAAACGGCCCATCAGGGGGTCCAAAGTTTTCTCCGTGAATTTACAGCTTTATTTCTAGTAAATTTCTGACTTTCTACTGATTACAACAGTTTGTACAAATCTGAGACATTTTTTCTCTGTAAGATGAGACTTTTTTTTTTCTCATCAGTTTTCTTTTTCTTCTTTTTTCTGATGAGAACAAGGGGCCCTTGATCTTGCTATGTGTGCAAGATGATTTAAGTATGCATTTAAAAGTAATGTAAAAGTTACTTTTCCAAGTAATTAGTTACTTTAATCATGCAGTAACTCAAAAGTAACTCAGTTACTTTTGAAAAGAAGTAACTAGTAATTGTAACTAGTTACTATTTTTTAGTAACTTGCCCAACACTGTAAATAACTGACAATGCGGTGACAGAAAGCAACAAAAATACTGGTGTACAGCAGAAAATCAGGCAGAAACATCAGCGGATGATTGTCCTATTAGTGCCCTGAGTGTTTTAAACTATAATACATATCAAAAATCTTTATACGCAGTAATTGTCTTGCTCACTGAAAGTACCAGTATAAACAACTACATTACATTGACGTATCTGAGAACTTGATGGGAAGGTTAAAAAGAATATTTTCAGTTCATATCCCTTTTTTAATTGTGATGTTTATACATTCAGTACAGTCATGCAGCACAATACTGCACAGTTCTGGTAACTTCACCAGAAACCAGTCTGCTGCTTTATCTATGTAACTTCACATACATTATTAAGCATCTACAACACAATATACTCTTACTGAAATGTCTCCAAATACAATGAGGAAAGTAAATCATACCTGCATGTTATACACTAAACACATAATAATCAGAACGGCATTCTGATCAGTCAGCTTTCTGCAGCTGGACACAACAAAAAGAATAAAATCAACTTTAAAATCAGGACATTATCCTCTATTGATACTTGGTGGGACATAAGGCTGCAGTGGTGCTTCTCCACCTCTCCCGGTCATCTACCACCACATGGACCTGTGACCATGAATAACCCGCCTCTTACAGCTCTGCAGTAACAGTCCATCGCCATGTTGTTCTTAGGCATCCAGGTCTGCGCTTTCCTTGAGGTTTCCAGTGGAGAGCTATAGTGGTGTGAAAAGCGGCGTAAATAGCGTTCACTTATATAGCGCTTTTTCTCATCTCTGGATGACCAAAGCGCTTTACAGATCCTGCTATCCACCCATTCACGCACACATTCACACACTGATGGCGGCAGAGCTGCCATACACACACAGGCGCTAGCCTGGCCACCAGGAGCAACTGGGGGTTCAGTGTCTTGCTCAAGGACACTTCGACATGCAGACTGCAGACAGTGGGAATCGAACCCATGACCCTCTGATCAGTAGTCGGTCACACTACACCTGCGCCACAGCCACCCCCAGAGTGTTTGCCCCCTTCCTGATTTCTCTTTTTTCGTATGCTTGTCACACTTTAATGTTTCAGATCATCAAACAAATTTAAATATTAGACAAAGATAACACAAGTAAACACAAAATGCAGTTTTTAAATTAAGGTGTTTATTATTGAGGGGAAAAAAATCCAAACCTACATGGCCCTGTGTGAAAAAGTGATTGCTCCCTAAACCTAATAACTGGTTGGGCCACAGTTAGCAGCAACAACTGCAATCAAGCATTTGCGATAACTGGCAATGGGTCTTTTGCAGTGCTGTGGAGGAATTTTGGCCCACCTATCTTTGCAGAATTGTTGTAATTCAGCCACACTGCAGGGTTTTCGAGCATGAACCACCTTTTTAACTTCATGCCACAGCATCCCAATCAGATTCAGATCAGGACTTTGACTAGGCCACTCCAAAGTCTTCATTTTGTTTGTCTTAAGCCATTCAGAGGTGGACTTGCTGGTGTGTTTTGGATCATTGTCCTGCTGCAGAACCCAAGTCCCCTTCAGCTTGAGGTCACGAACAGATGGCCAGACATTCTCCTTCAGGATTTTTTGGTAGACAGCAGAATTCATGGTTCCATTTATCACAGCAGAGTCTTCCAGGCCCTGAAGAAGCAAAAAAAACAGCCCCAGCCCATCACACTACCACCACTATATTTTACTGTTCATATGATGTTCCTTTTCTGAAATGCTGTGTTACTTTTATGCCGGATGTAATGGGACACACACCTTCCAAAAAGTTCAACTTTTGTCCCGTCAGTCCACAGAGTATTTTCCTAAAAGTCTTGGGGATCATCAAGATGTTTTCTGGCAAAACTGAGATGAGCCATTATGTTCTTTTTGCTCAGCAGTGGTTTTTGTCTTGGAACTCTACCATGCAGGCCATTTCTGCCCAGTCTCTTTCTTATGGTGGAGCCATGAACACTGACCTTAACTGAGGCAAGTGAGGCCTGCAGCTCTTTGGATGTTGTTGTGGGGTCTTTTGTGACTTCTTGGATGAGTCATCGCTGTGCTCTTGGGGTCGTTTTGGCAGGCTGGCAACTCCTGAGAAGGTTCACCACTGTTCCATGTTTTTGACATTTGGAGTTAATGGCTCTCACTGTGGTTTGCTGGAGTCCCAAAGCTTTAGAAATGGCTTTATAACCTTTTCCACACTGATAGATCTCAATTACATTGTTTCTAATTTGTTCCTGAATTTCTTTGGATCACAGCATGATGTCTAGCTTTTGAGGATCTTTTGGTCTACTTCAGTTTGTCAGGAAGGTCGTATTTAAGTGATTTCTTGATTGAGAAATGGTGTGGCAATAATCAGGCCTGGGTGTGGTTAGAGAAACGGAACTCAGCTTTCCAAAGATGTGATCAACCACAGTTAATTTATGTCTTAACGGGGGGCAATCACTTTTTCACACAGGGCCATGTAGGTTTGGATTTTTTTTTACTCTTAATAATAAACACCTTCATTTAAAAACTGCACTTTGTGTTTACTTGTGTTATCTTTGTCTAATATTTCAATTTGTTTGATGATCTGAAACATTTAAGTGTGACAAACATACAAAAAAATGCGAAATCAGGAAGGGGGCAAACACTTTTTCACACCACTGTATTTGCGGGATGCAATCATGGTTCATTTGGAGTACATGGCCTAACCACTTGAGTCTTCTTCTTTTGGTTTCAGGGATGATGCTATTGCATTTGATCTTTTTGTACAGCGCCTCATTAGTGATCTTGTTTGGCCAAGAGATTTGACAGATCCTTCTCGGGCAGCTATTATGATATGCAGCAACTCTCTGAATGTCTCTCTTAACAGTACTCCAAAATTCAGATTCATACAGCAACACGGTCTTAACATTGCTATTGTTAATGTTTACCTTGGCTCTAATTGAGTACTGTTTGGACTTTCAAATGTTCTTGAGTGTGGAAAAGGCCTTCTGAGCTTTGGCCATTTTGGCTCTAATGTCTTTGCTGATACCTTGTGTCGTGTAGAGAGTGTGATGTGTGTGTGTGTGTGTGTGTGTGTGTGTGTGTGTGTCTCCCTTAGGGCTTGCCGTACCCGCCCTGTGTGGTGACGTCAGGCAGGCTACAGCCAGACTATGTACATAGTTGTGTGTTCTCTAATAAAGAGTGAGTTTGCTGCATGGCATAACAGACTCCAGTCTCTGATTTATCAACATAACACCTTGGTCTTTGCTTATGGTGCTACCCAGGTAGGCAAAATCATCCACTTCCTCAAGCTGTTGATGGTTGACTGTGATTTGTGCTGGTTTGGGAGGGTTGATAAACATGACATTAGTCTTGGTGGAACTGATGTATATGCCAGTCCGTTTGACATATCTGTCTAGCCTGTCAGTCTTGTCCCGTAGGTCATGCTGTTTTTGGGACTCCAGGGCCTAATTGTCTGCAAAATCAAGCTCTTCTAGTTGTGTTGTTTGTGTCCACTGTATGCCTCTAGGTTGGTCAGCTGTTGTTGACCTCATTATCTAGTCAATCGTGACTAAGAATAGTATAGGAGACAATATACAACCTTGACGGACACCTGATTCTACAGGAAATGCTTTGGACAGGGTGCTGTTCATTATTATGCTACATTCAAAGTTGTAGAATCTGCTGTTCAGCATAACGAGCTTCTGAGGAAATCGAGACATATTCTCATTAAGACTTGTGTTCATATCGTTGTATATGCATAGCTTACATATAGGATTACAATAAATTCAACAAACCATTATTTAGATATCCCTTTATCACAATGCTGCAAGAGCTGTTGACAAGACTATATGCAGTATCAATATGGTGCCTAAATTTGCTGTCAAAATGTTAGCCCCTGACCAACAGTGATCTGTGTGGAGTTTGCATGTTCTCCCCGTGTCTGCGTGGGTTTACCCCGGGATTTCTCCGGTTTCCTCCCACATGCCAAAAGCATGCAAGTTAGGTTAATTGGCATCAAACTGGGGATTCTAAATTGTCCTTAGGTATGACTGTGAGAGTGAATGGTTGTCTGTCTCTCTGTGTTGGCCCTGCGATGGACTGGCGATCTGTCCAGGGTGTACCCTGCCTCTCGCCCAAAGATGCTGGGATAGGCTTCAGCCTCCCCCACCCTCCGCGACCCGAAAAGGATTAAGTGGAAGAAGATGAATGAATGAATGAATGAATGTTAGCCGTGAGCACTCTAGCCTATTACTGTATGTCTCTGTGATTAAGACTGCCTCAGATGAAAGACACATTTCATGGATGCACTCTGATGCATCATCAGTAATGTAACCCAGGGCCATCAGATGTTTTGGGTATTTCAACATAAGCAACCCAGCTGGGGCTGATCAGATCCCAGCTTGGTTCCCAGCACCATTTGTCCACTGATCCACCCTCTTAATCCAAAGCCATCTTGTGGCTTTTTCTGCTGCATCCTTGTTGGCTCTCCTCTTTGCTTCTGTGATGCAGACAATGGAAATGTCCAGCAAAGCTTCAGCACCCAACTACCACAGGTTTGCACTGGACCTTCCAGCCCTGTCTTTGGCTAGTCTTCACCAGTACCAGGTATTTGGCATGTTTCCTCTCACTGGCTTCATCCATGCGCTGTTCTCATGGTGCTGTTAATTCTAGCATGATCATTTGCTTGGGACTGCCACTGTTCTTGTCCTACAGTAGCTTCTTAGTGAAAGCAAGGAAATGCTGGGAGATTCATTGATGACAACTCCAATTGTGGATTATAACATGTTCAAACACAGCTGAGCTTTTTTAGTATTTACTTAATATTTCTATACAATTGACACAAAATTTGTTAATATATTTTTCTATCTTGTTTTTACTGTCAGCAAGTAAATACATTCAAATAACTGAGTCAAGGCCTTCTTAATTCAACTTCAAATCAAAATGAATCATAGTTGGAATAACATTAATAATTAATCACCTGATGTGGTTATTTTGTATCAGCAGTATTATATGAAAATGATTTGGACCAACTCAATTAAAATTCATTGTATAGATGTTGCTTAGAATAGAATAGAATAGGCTTTATTGTCATTGTATAGTTGTAAAATACAGCGAAATTGTGGGCAATTTATTGAGTTCAAATTCACCTTACACATTTATTGGATGGGAAAAACTGACTAAAACTAAACCGAGTTCATCCAATGAGTCATTTCTTTGAGTGGATAAAGTACTTTCATTGTTCAGATGTTTTAAAGGTGCTCTTTGTGAGAGTGCATACTTTCTTTAGTAAAATAAATGAACAACTCAAATCTTCAGCAGTTGCTAATTGCTGTCAGCCGCTGTAGTTGCCAAAATAAACTGGTGAAGTTGAAACAGTCACATCTTGAAGTTTTGTGTGTTCTGTCAAATGCCCTCATGCTGCAAAGGCTTTTGGGGGTAAGTCATTTTGCAGATCCAGTGTGTTGGCTATCCAAGTTATTTAGTATTTACCAATTCTAAATAATGTTGCATGAGCTCTATTGAACCTGTGAATCACACAGAAATATATCTTACTCCCAGTTGTTAGTTGGCTTTTCTTATTATTAATTTATGAGCTCATGGTTAATGTTGTTAGCACACTTAACTTACCATAACCATAGCGTTGTTGCCATCATTTATCTATTACAAAAAGCAATGTATGGACTCTAATAATCTTGTAAAAGCAAACCAAAACATATGTCTTATTCCAAGTTGTCATTGCACAAGCATCGGTTAATGCTATTTGCGTTACTGTTAGCCCCAGACCTTGGGATATTCTGCTGCCTCACGTTTTCAGCCAGCGGATCTCAAGGTTCCTTTCTTACACCTCACTTACACAGGCCTCTTGGGTGGAGCTGGTTGGATGGTGGAGTCAGCCTCTGTGCCACAGTGAGCCCATTCCTGGAGGACTTTCTGATGGGTGACTGTTCAGTGCCACTCATTGGAGGCTGTAAGGGAACCATGTTGGCTGGGATGGGAGACCCTTGATTGGTGAAAGGTAACAGAAAAGTGCTGGAAGGTGGCCCTGGGCAGAGAGATACTGTTGTGGTTAGCCATTAGTATGGACTGTGCTAATATTTGGAAGATGAGGAAATGATGGCCTTTGTTAAGAGGTGTGGCCTTTGTTTTGGTTGGAGAGCAGACCTCTAGTGTAGAATCCAGAATCCAGCTGTAGAGAAAATTCTGACAGCTCCTTAAAAATTTTTATTGCCCAGGTACACCTTAAATGTGAATTATACTGAATTTAACTTTTAGACTAACATCACGCAGATACTTATTATGAATGCCACCTAGCACCCCGTTTATCACCAAATATGTTAAAATCAGCTATACTCCAGTTTTCCTTCCACCAGAAATGACAGTATTCTTCACTTTCTGGAAGCATGTCTATATGTCCCTAATGATGGGTGAACTTCTTATTTAAAATAACCACGGATTCAGAAAATCTACCCACACAGGATGAAGTCTCTCTCCCTGTACTGCATCCTACAGACTGGGGGTGGGGGTGGGTATATGACTCCTTTTTTAAAAAAGAAAAAAAAAAGAATCTATGTGCATATTTAAATTTCAACAGAATTTTAGCCTCAAGCACAAAAGCAATGATGGCACATACACAAATGTCTATTTTTTACTACATTTGACAACTACAACAAAGGATAAATGTGTGGAGAAAGGGACACAAGTGTTGTTTTTCACCCTGCATATATTTGTTTTGCATATCGAAAATTAATTGTCTAAATAGTCATTTATGGAATATCCTCATCATGAGAGGGGAAAAAACGCAAAGAAAGAGCAAGAAAGAGACTGGATGAGCTTCAGTTCAACAGAGCAGAACTCAGCAGGAGACATCCTGTCCCCTAGTGGACATCAGAGGTCATTTTCCTCTTTTGTCAGAGAGCCATATTAACTTCACACGTTCACTACACACACTGATAGAAGTGTTTTATTACTCTCCATATACATTTATATTCATGTGTGAAATTCAACATTTCACTTTGCATTAAAATTTGTCAGCCATGCTTAACATATTTATAGTACATCTGGCACTGTACAGATTAAAACTGAGCGTTTATAGAACAGGAAGCCTGGGATTATATACACTTTGAACAAAAAGGCTGAGGTGTGTCCACACTGAATACCATAATCAGACCACAGAGGCATGGCTGTAGAAAGGAATAAAAACAAAAGAAAAAATAAACAATGCAATAAATGCTTGTTTTAATCCAGTTATATAATTGAATACTTTAAAATTTTAAGACATTACCTGAGCTCGATATAAATATTTTTTGATACGGTATAATTATGAAAAGATCTTTTCTTTATCAGTTATAAAAACAGCAATTTAAAAGTCTGTTTTCACTAACAGGATTACAGTGGTGTGAAAAAGTGTTTGCCCCCTTCCTGATTTCTCATTTCTTTGTAAGTTTGTCACACTTAAATGTTTCAGATCATCAAACAAATTTAAATATTAGACAAAAATAAGTAAACACAAAATGCAGTTTTTAAATGAAGGTGTTTATTATTAAGGGGAAAAAAATCCAAACCCACATGGCCCTGCGTGAAAAAGTGATGAATTGGGATAGCCTGTGGGACCATCCAAAGGCGGCCGAGATTTTCCGGGAGATTGTCGCTGTGATGTCCAAGGGGTCGGGTGAGGAGCTCCCAGCGCTCGAGTTCCCCGCGGCTACACCGCCTTTGTTTCCTGTTACTCCAGAGTTCGTCGGCCTTGATTACTTGCAGCCGGATGATGTGCTCAGAATCCCAGACTATCTGGTGCTCCAACTGACCATGAGGAAAAGGAAGCCTCGCCGGAGGAAGCCCCCCTCGTCTGAGGTGGCCGTCATCGCTCCAGCTGCCGAGAGGTCCTCCAAGAATGTCCCAGCCACACTCACCTCCGCGTCATCGGAGCCAGCTCCTCTACAATCCATTGAAGGAGTCAGTGACACGGAGAAGGGTGATTGCCAACAGTCTGCAGCTGTCGACATCGGGAGCCGGGATGGCAGACAAGAGTTTTTGCATTCCTTTCAATCTAACTACAAACCTTGTCTGTCTCCCAAGGGAGAGGCCCAGTTTCAGCAGTCCGCTGGGTCCTCTCCTCCAGGTGCAAACATCAATTCACTTTTTCCCCTCTCCATGTCTCCTCCTATTCTCCCTGAGGGCCTGTTGGCCCAAGGTCAGGGCCATCAGACAGTGGAGGAGCCAGTGGCCTTGGATGATCTTTTCCTGGAGCCAGCATGGAGAGGCTCCCCTGCAGCCATACTGGAGGAATCCCCAGTGTTGGAGCCACTGCAGGAGGAGCAAAGGACTGTTACGACCATCTCACCAGCTGTGGAGGCTGTTGTAGTGGATTGGGAGCATGAGCCGGACATCCTGGAGACCGGTCCCGAGTCTTCATTGTTGGGATCGACGCCGGAGCCGGTCCATATCAAGAAGTAGCGTGCACCGTAGGAATCCCCAAGCTTCGCCTGCAGCAGCTCAGCTTCCTTCTCCAGAATCGCGGCCCTGAGGAGAGGGAGAAGCCTGCTGTGGGGCTGCTGGTTGCTCCCAAGGTGTCACCTGCACCCGTCTCCTCCACAACTTTTACCTCAGCCAATGTGGGGGCTGTAGTTTCTCTCCCGAATTCCTCTACCCCTGTGCCTGTTTTGGAGGTTCCTCCTTTCCATATAAAGGAGCCCTGGGCCGCCGTGGACACAGAGGAGGAGAGAAGTGTTTCTGACACCAAGGAAACATCGAACACCAGGAGAGCAGGCAAGTTCCTTTTCACTCTATTCCTTTTGTTGATGAACAATTTTGCCTGTTCCCTGGTCAAGAGACTCAGGGCCCGCAGTCCCCTGAGTTCTCCCCACCAGCGGTATGTGACGACCCCTCACCTGTCCTCTCCGTGTCCTCTTTGGGTGCTTCAGTGAATTTGTCGGTTTCTAAACTGAGTCGCCGGGCAGAGGAGGAGCCCGAGGCCCTGGAGGATCATGTCCCAGGGTTGGCGGAGAGGCAACCCCCAGCTGCTATGCTGGATCAGTCACCAGCATGGGGAACATCGCCTGGGGGCCTTGAGACTGCGACCACCATCACGCCCGCTGCAGGGATCGCCGCAGAAGAGTCATCCCCCGGACCAGAACCCCAGCCGACGGGATCTGGTCCGACATCGTTGACAGCGCCGGATTCCTGGACGGCGGTGGAGCTCGAGCACAGGCAAGTTATCTCTCCTGTAATTCAATTGCCTTTGATTGAGAGATCTTGTCTGGCTCTTGGGGAGAACAGTCGGGTGCGGCTCTTGGCCGCATTTGAGCTCCCCTCGCCGGGCTCTGCCGCTGCCGGCAACCCTAACCTTTCCTTCTCTCCCATGCCTGTCGAACCCCTCACTAGGGCCGCCGGGCAGGAGCTGCCACCACCAGGGTTGCCTACTAACGACGACAGGACGTTGGCGGCCCTGGAGGAGGTTGATGGGGGCACAGCACTGGGTGCGACAACAGAAGCTACGCACCCCAAATTGCCGGAGTCCTGGACAGCGGTGGAACCCAAGTTCATTCAAGTGTGCTCCATTATATCAATACCTCAGATATCAATGTCACACTGCCCGACTCGTGGCTAGGAGGGCCCGGGGCAGCTTGTAGCAGCCCTCAGAGCCGCCTCACTGGATTGTGCCGCTGCCGGCGACCCTGACCTGGTCTCTTTCTCTCTCCCTCCGGGGTTGGAGCCCCCTGCCAGGGTCACCGGAGAGCAGCTGACCTCGCCGGAAGCCGCTGAAGATCAGGAAGCAGCACCAGGTGACATTGGGGGCACCACCTCCCTCGCTGGGGAGGCCACCATGTGAGTAATGAGCCCTCCAATGGAGGTCACCGCTGGTGCAACGGTGCTCCAACTGGAGCCCATCGCGGGTGCAGCCACGTCCCAGACCGGGACTGTCGTGGGTCCAGCTCTGGCCCAACTGCAAGTGCTGCAGAGACAGCCGGAGGCCATTGCGAGTGCTGCAGAGCCTCAGCCAGAGGCCACCACAGGTGCTGCAGAACCGGCCTGGTTGGGGGCCACCATGGGGGCAGTTAGGCTCCCACTGGAGCCCATCATGGGTGCAGCGGAGCTGGCCTGGTCAGGGGTCACCGTGGACACAGCTAGGCTCCCGCTGGAGTCCATTGTGGGTGCAGCGGAGCCGGCCCAGTCAGGGACCACCGTGGGTGTAGTTAGGCTCCCGCTGGAGTCCATCGTGGGTGCAGTGGAGCCAGCCCGGTCAGGGGCCACCACGGGCGCCACTGTGGACCACCCAAAGGACGCCATGGAGATTCCCTCTCTCTGGTCCGGGTACTCATTGGACAGCCTTCCGGTGAGCAGGCCGCCTCCTGCTTCACCCCTTCAGTCCTGGTGGCTGAGCAACATTGGCCGGCCGCCAGAAGAATTGACTCCTCGGGTCAGGTGGCCCACGTTTCCCAGCAGGCTGCCGGACGCCATCCACCGAACCTTCTGCTGGGCCCGGGACTCTGGGCGGTCTCCTGAGCCTCAACGCCCGTGGACTTGGGAGGGGTAATCATGGACCCTGGGCGGGGTATTGTGTTCCCTCCTTCCTGTTCCCCCTACCTCCCACCCGAGTTTGGGTTGTTTGTTGTTGTTGCTCCTGTGTGTGTGTGTGTTGGGGGTGGGGGGGTTGATGTTACCTGGGGTGTCTGGGAATCCACCTCTTGGGGGGGGGGGGGGGGGTTCTGTCACAAGCTGAGCCGGCTTGGCTTTCCCCCGCTCGGTCTCGATCTCTTTGGGGGTTTTGGGTTACTGGTTATATGTATTATTTTTGGTGTTTTTGTACAGTACTTCCACATCCTTAGCCGCTGCCTGACCAGCAGCTGTTAGTTAGCATTGTGACCTACTTTCTCCCACGCTACTAACAGTCTGTCAGTCCGGCCACACCCCCTCGCTCTCCCTTGACTCCATCAGCTGTTTCCTACCCCGGTAATCATCTTCCCCGCATCTCGCCCAGGTGTTCCTTATTTGCCCCATCAGCGGCGTTTGTTCATAAGCAGCTCATCGCTGGACAAACGTCGCTAGTTCATTGTATGTGTTAGATGGCTGCGCTATGCCATCTAGCCATCACATCATTGAAGGACTGTTTGGAGCTTGCTCGTAGCTTCACTGGTGGACCCAGATCGCTAGGCTGTAAGTTATTGTAGCGTTTCTCTGTGCAGCTGTGTCACTACGCTGGTAGCATTTCCCTTTGCGGCACAACTGCTATGCTTTCCCCTGCACAGCCTAGCATCTCTACTGGACTCTGTATTAGCCCGAGCTGCTCAGCCTCCTTGTATGATTACCCTGCTATGCACTGTGTCAATAAATGTGTGTGTGTGGTAACCCAGCATTTAAATCCTCATTTCTCCTTCTCTCCTCCATGCGCAAATGGAAGAGCGCGCGGAGGGCGCATGACATCTTCCACCTAATTTCTGCTACATGCAGTCTCTAGTGGACAGATTATGAAACAGTCTCATTCACAGCTCATATGAGCCTATTTTCTTTTCTCTGTTATTTTAACACATCAATTTGTTTTAAACAGAACCAGCTCAGACCTCACACAAAAGATGTCAAACATCAGAAGGGTTTTTGACTTCATAAAGTTTTATTAGCTCCTTAAAGCTGGAATTGAATTTAAAATCCTTCTGACTTACACAGTTCTAAATAATCAGGCACCTTGCTATCTCAGAGATCTTGTTGTGTGATGCCATCCCAGCAGAGCAACTGTGTTGTCAGAGCATGGGACTTCTTGTAGTTCCCAGAGTATCTAGAGCACTATGGGAAGTAGAGCCTTCATCTATCAGGCTCCTCTCTTTTGGAACCAGATTCCACTCTGAGTTCATGAGACAGACACCATCTGCTTTTAAGATTAGGTTAAAAAATATTCGATGTGGCTTATTTGTAGGACTTTACTGAGTCATAAACAGTATTTGATTAGATGTGATATATTGTATAAGCTTAGTGCTTGCTCATAGGGGATTACCTGATTGTTGGGGTTTTTCTGTAGTTTCATTGTGTGTTTTATGCCCCTTATGTACAGTAATTAGCATCCTGAGACAGCTTTTGTTGCTATTGGGTGCTTTATATAAAGGTGAGATTTTAAAAAAAATGTCCAGTTGGGGATTTCTCTGTCTTGCTGAAACTAATTAAAAATTCAATATTTAATAGTGTTCCTTAAATGGAAATTTGTCACAGTATTTTATGTTGACAAAATAATATTCAAGCCTGCATTATGGATTTTGTGGCCCTTCTGGGATAGATGTGTTGATATACCAAGATTTATTTTGTTTATTTACTTACAGTATGTATTTGATAAATCCACAAGTGAATCCATAAATACATACAGTAAGTACTTACTTAACTTAATCCTCGCCTGGCCACTTAAGATTAGATTAGATTCAACTTTATTGTCATTACACATGTATGAATACAAGGTAACGAAACACAGTTTAGCATCCAATCAGAAGTGCAAAGGACAGCAGTGCAGTATATACGGTAATTAACAGTATGTGCAATTTAAGCAAATATATGCAAATATATGCAGCAGTGCAGAAAGTTAAAAGTACTGTTATGTGCAAATAATGTGCAATAAGTTAGATGTAGTTATGTAGTTATGCAGTTATGTACAGGTGAGGATGGTAAAAGATGATTGTAAGAGAGTCAGCGGGGAACTAAGTTCAATAACGTGACAGCTGTTGGAAAGAAACTGTTCCTAAACCTGCTGGTTCTAGTCCGAAGGCTTCTGAAACGTCTTCTGGAGGGGAGAAGCTGGAACAGTCCATGAGCAGGATGGTTGGAGTCCCTAAGAATGCTGCGTGCCCGGCGCAGACATCCTTTCCTGTAGACGTCCTCTATAGCTGGAAGTGGAGTCCCTGTGATGCGTTGGGCGGTTTTCACCACCCGCTGCAGCGCCTTGCGGTCAGCTATAGAGCAGCTCCCATACCAGAGTGTGATACAGTTGGTCAGGGTGCTCTCTATCACGCAGCGGTAGAAGTTGCCCAGGATGTCAGTTGACAGATGGTTCTTCTTCAATGTCCTCAAGAAGAAGAGGCGCTGATGGGCCTTCTTGATCAGGCTGGTGGTGTTAACTGACCAGGACAGGTCCTCCGAGATGTGGGTCCCCAGGAATTTGAAGCTGGGGACACGTTCAACAGCTATGCCATTGATATGGATGGGGTCATGTGTCTCTTCCCTCTCCTTCCTGTAGTCCACTATGAGCTCCTTGGTTTTGCTGGTGTTAAGGAGCAGGTTATTGTCAGCGCACCAAGTAGCCAAGTGCTCAACCTCTGCCCTGTAATCTGACTCGTCGTTGTCTCTGATGAGTCCAATCACCGTGGTGTCATCTGCGAACTTTATGATGGAATTGGATCCATACATAGGCCTGCAGTCATGGGTGTAGAGGGAGTAGAGGAATGGGCTGAGCACACAGCCCTGTGGTACACCAGTGTTGAGTGTGATGACGGAAGAACGGTTGGGGCCTGACCTAACATGCTGGGGTCTGTTGGTCAGAAAATCCATGATCCAGTTGCAGGTGGAGGTACTGATTCCCAGGTCCCCAAGTTTGGTGAGCAACTTGGAGGGGATAACTGTGTTGAATGCTGAGCTGAAGTCAATAAACAGCATTCTTGCGTAGGTGTTCTTGTCATCGTTATCGTTGTTTTGTAAACCAATATTCAAAAGCTCATCTCGGGTGTAAGATGTAAAAGCAGAGCTGTTCTGAACGAACATACCCGAAATGAGCAGAAATAACACTGCTAATCCCCAGAATCTGGTAGGACGCTGAGCTTCGCGTTGTGCACGCGCCGCCATCTTGCGATTCAGTATCTTAAGTGACCATTGTGGCCAATTGTCTGAAGGCAGGGCGATTTTGGGCTAGGGCAGGGGTTTTAACCTTGGGGTCACGACCCCACGTGGGGTGACGTGGAATTCAAATGGGGTCGCCTGAAATGTCTAATAATTGATTAAAAAAAAAATTACTGATAAAAAATTTTTTTCAACTAATTATTATTCTTTTAAAAATTTTGATTAAAGCTCCACACACACTCTTAAAGAACTATATTCTTTCACTTTCAATATAAATCAGTTCAAATAAAATGTATTATATAAAAATATCGGCGCTGGCACATCTTGATTGACGGCGGCGATCACGTGACCCCTATTTGAGTTCCTGCTAACTGTGTAAACACAACCTAGTCAGCAGGGAAAAATGGAGAGATTTTTTCGTCCGCCTGCCCCTGTGAAGACAGTTCCAGGAGGAAAAAGACAGAGAAAATATGACGAAAGCTACCTGAAAAATGGATTTACGAGTGTCATTGAATACAATGACGAGAGGCCAAAGTGTTTGCTGTGTGGTAGTGTCCTGTCTGCGGAGAGCATGAAACCCAACAAACTCAAAAGGCATTTTGAGACAACACACAGAGAACATGTCGGCATCGATAAGCGCTGCACAAAGGAGATGTGCAGCCACCTGAAACACCTGGAAGAGCACTTCGCCACTTATTTTCCAGATGTGAATATGTCAAAGTTTGACTGGGTGAGGGACCCATTTCACTGTGATGCAGGCGCAGTGGACCTGCCTGCCACCTGACTGAACTGTCATGTGACAAAACGCATCAGGGAATACATTCGCGAGTGGCCGTGGACGAATTCTGGTTTGGAGCAAGAGATGAGTACCCAGAGATCTCACTGTGTGCTTTAAAAATGTTGGTTCCTTTTGGAAGCACATATTTGTGTGAAGCTGGATTCAGTGCCCTTGTGTGTATGTAGTCAAAGTACCGTTCCCGCCTGGATGTTACGTCAGAGATGAGATGCGCTGTGTCTACTACAGCACCCAACTTTGAAAAGCTGCAGCAAGGTGTGCAGGCTCAGCCATCACATTAAATGTGGTGAGTTGAGAGGATAATAATATATAAAAGACATGACTGAAGCTGAAACTGAAGCACTATGATACTGTCCATCTTTCAAATGTTCACTGTGGCCAGTTTAAGATGCTGCAGCTTTTTTTTTTCCACAATTCATTGTTTGACAAATTGTTTGCTCAGTATTAATTTTAAGCCTTTTAAATACCAGTTGCACTAACTGTACATCCTGATCAGAGAAAATAAAATGACACTTTGTGCACTAATCTGGCTACTCTGTATTTGTAAGACAGTATAACAAACATGATCAAAAAATAATTATAGCAAAAAAAATGTCTCTGGGGTCGCAAGATATTTGTGATGTCAAAATGGGGTCACGGCCCAAAAAAGGTTTTTGAACCCCTGGGCTAGGGTGATGAGGTCAGCCAGGGGTCTTATCATTGCAACCTGGGTCATCCAGGACAGTCTGGGCCGACCTCGGGGACGATCCCAGCCCCGGGGAGGGGGGGGTGGACAAGCACTGGCAGAGAGGGCCTGCTTGGCTGGTGTCCTGTCTTCCAACCTGGCCACATCGCCGAGAGGCCGCAGCCTCCATCTTCTGATGACGGTGGAGATGGGGATGGGGCAGCCAGTCCTCCTGTAAACCTTATTGTTTGTGGTGTGGTGGATCCATCAGATGCCAAGGATGTTACACAGGCAGGACCAATGGAATGTATCCAGATGGTGGGTGGTTGTGGTGGAGAGGTTCCAGGTCTCAGACCTGTAAAGGAGGATGGGGATCACACAGGTGTTAAAGATTTCCAACTTTGTGGATGTGCGGATCTTCCCGCTCCGCCAGACTCTCTGGAGGCGGCCAAAAGCACTGTGAGACAGCTGCAAGCGGCAAGTGATCTCTGGGTCTGACGAGCAGCAGCTGGTGATCTTAGATGCAAGGTAGACAAAGTCATTGACAATCTCAACCGGCTCGTTGTTGGTGGTGATGACTTGAGGTGGTGGTGGCAAGAAGTCTTACAATGACTGGATCTTTGTCTTTGCCCAGCTGATGGTGAGGCCCAGGGGCGATGCTTCCTCTGCAAGCAGCTCCAGTGCCTCAGCGATTATATGCGTGGCGAAAAGCACCACGTCATCCACGTAGCACAGGTCTGTGAAGTGGGAGTGGAAGTCAACTCTGAGATTGGGGCAGCGTTCCATCGAGACCGATGGAATGCTGACCCAGTAGCGGTTAGCAGTAGCGGTTAGCTACTGGGTGAAGAATTCTTGACCCAGTAGCTAACCGCAACATTAAAGAGGTTTGGCGCGTCGACGCGTCCCTGCTGGACTCCTGAGATGGTGACAAAAGGGTCTGACATGTCACCCTCGGCACGGACCCTGCACGTGGTGTTGGAGAAAAGGTTCTGGAGAATGTTGATGTACTTAGACGGGACTCCAATGCCACGGAAGAATTGCCAGAGGGCGTTCCTATCTAGGGAGTCCAAGGCAGCTTTGAGGTCGACGTAGGCCACATAAAGAGGTTGGCGGTACTCCCTCCATTGCTGCGGCAGGACACTCAAGGTAAGGATGCAGTCCACTCTGGACTGGTGACGGGTGAAGCTGGCCTGCTGGCGGCGGTGCTTGGAGAGGAGCAGGGGTCAGATGCAGCTCAGGAAGACGACGGTGATTACCTTGCCGGGGATGGAAAGCAGCGTGATGGGACAATAGCTGGCTGTGCTCCGACGGTCACCCTTATTCTTGTAGAAGGACAGAATGACCCCGTCCCTGCACTCCCCAGGGAGGCGTTCTTCTGCCCAGATAATGTGACACAGATGTTCCAGGCGAGGGATGACAGAGGTGAGAGCAGCTTTCTTCATCTCTTCCATAACTCCATCAGTGCCGGGGGCTCGACCAAAGGGGAACTTCTTGATGGTACTCAACAGTTCACTGATGGATTAAATACAGCTCACAGTAAGTAAATAAACAAAATTTAAATGTAAAAAATATATTCATTCGTGGTGGGCGTGTTACTGCATTAATCTCATGGTAATGTAACGCCCCATAGATTATTCACGATTAATCATGGTGGAATGAAAAAAGTGGAACTTTTGAAACGTGGGTATTGTTTCCATCAGATAACACTGGTCAACACCAAATTAATTGTCTAAGTTTTTTTTTAGCTGATTTGGGACAATTTTGATGTACTGAATCCAAAAATCACATTGATTTTGCTCAATCAGGTCAGCTTTTTGAATTATGGCCACATGTTTTTTAATACATTTTTGTTTACATGTACGGGTATTTTAACTTTATATGATGCAAAATTCTTTTTTATGTCTTAAAATTCTCAGAATTTTGAACAATGGTGACGTAACATTCAATTTACATATACTTGCCTTTATATAAAAGTAAGTACATGCACAGTACTAAGTACTAAGTACTAAGTAAGTACAGGTTTTTACTTAGCACCTGATCGAGAGAAACGGATGTCATTTTTGGATTCAGCGATGCAAAATTGTCTTAAATCAGTTGAAAAAGCACAGACAACTTACAAAAAATTTATTTTTGTAACCCTGTGTAATCTATGGTGCAACTCAAAACAGAGACGCGTGAAGCCCTATTCATGACACAAACTCCTCATTTTATTTAATTTTGGGTGTTTAAATCAGTTTGCTGGATTATCTTTGTCATGTCTATGTGGACATATGGACCGTATCAATACACAATCCTGATCTGAACGCTGGACAGAAGAGGCCACTGTGCATGGCCCCCCAGTGAGCTCCAAACGATACTGTTCTCCGCTGCTGCAGGACCTGACAGCTGGAAGTTCTTGGGCCCACGAACTGGCCCAGGTTGTGGACGGCACTGGTCCAGTGGTTTGTGTCTTTAAAGATGAAAGTTGCTCTCCAATCCAAACAGCGAAGCCAAGAAGGATGTCTGTATTTCATGGCAGATGGGAAAAGGTCTCATAGCTAAGCTAAAGGCTAACCCCAGGCGAACACCACTTCCATCAGATTTGTTCACAAATGTCCTCCCCCTACAAAATAAACTGGACTATGTACTACTGGAACTCACATCAAACAGGGAGGTGAGTGATGCAACTGGTATAACAACTGGTAAGATAACAACTGGTGTAATAATGTTAAAGTGGTTGGTAGTTGTTTCCACATGTAGTATTTCTGCAGTACTTATGAGGTGGGTTTTTTGGCTTGTTAAAAATAATCCTACAGTTGCAGAAAGCAAGCATGTCCATTGCCATGTTAATAAGAGTGAAAAACTTGGAAAATTGATCAGTTTACCATACATTATAGCGAAAAAAGATTGTGATTAATGTGCAATTTTCAAAAAATCACAATTAAAATGTTTAATTGATGCATACAAGTAGTATTTATGTCAATTCTTAATGAATAAGAGCATGGCGTATTTCTTTGAAATTGAAATTAGTACCTCCAACATATTTTCTTTCATGTGAAATTCTCAAAACTGTGCAGATCTTTTTCACATTCATTTATTTTAAGTGGTACAAAGCAGGATATCCAAAGCAATGGTTTGAAGTTCATTTATTTGCCACATGCACTGTTTGTAATTTGTTTTGTCAGCTTAATAACAGTTTATTGGATTTTTCCTCTTTCCTCGAGCTATTTCATACAACTACATGTATATAGATTATGAAATGTATCTTTGTGGCATAGATTTAAACAAATGAAGCATTAAGAGATCACTCACTGTCACATATCCACTTTCCCAAAAGCTAAGAATACAAAAAAAAAAAAAAAAATCCAGAATACAAATAAGCAAATGCAATGAGAATGCTGTGAGTAACATTAATCGAACTCACCATGAGAATCTTTCTCATCCAAATGATGAAGACAAACTCTGGTAGCTGAAGCTTTGCACACATCAGCTGCCTCTCCTGAGTAAAACTGTGGGAGGGGAATTATAATCAGTGGGGTACAAAATTAAAGCCGTGGATTAAAGCCAAATTACTTCCTTAAACAAAATAGGTAACTATATCAGCAGCAGGTGGTCTCTCTCACATTCAGGAACACACACACACACACACACACACACACACACACACACACACACACACACTTCACGTGATATCCCTTCTAGTAATCAAGATTTGAGTTCCTTCAAAACAAAGGAAGTCTATTATACCCATTTCCTGGTGCAAATATTTGAAGAACTTAGTGTGTGCAGAGCAGACGTACACTGTCCTGCATGGAAAAATATTCTAATATGCACATGAATTCATAACCATAGATTTTGTTCAAACCTTCTGTTGGACTGGGGTCTCTGTGTCTCAGGCTTCCCTGTCTTGTGTGCCTGCAGTCACCTACCTCTCACCATGACCCAGAGTAGAATAAAAATATTTTAAAATCATGATTATATTAGGCAGTTTCCCACTATGATTACTGCACCCCACAGCTGATTTTTTTTAAAAGCTCCTTTCATTCACATTTAAATGTGACATGAAAATGTACCTTCAAAAAAAAAATTTTTCATCAAAGCATCCAAGATGCTGTGTATTCTCCCCAGAATTTCTGTCCCATGTAGATTGCCTACACCCCTATCAAATAGCATAAATAAAATATGAGAAGTAAACTCCATCAATTTGTTATTGTCATGGATATATCTAGAGAGCAGTCTATTTCTGTTTTGTTCCTGTTTTACCTCCGGCTATGAGCACACTTGTCAGCCCTCCCTGGGATCTTTCTTCATTTTTCTGTGTCATGTATGATTTGCTTTGTTGTTGCTTTTGCGGGTGTTTGAGAAAGCATGTATGGTAGATTTAACATATGTACACAATGTATCCATGGTTTGAATATACATGTAAGATTAACTACATGTAATATGTCCATACTAATATCACACACTTGTTCTTGTACTTGTACAGAAACTACATCCTTGAAATAATTCAGTAAAGTGTATTACTAAGGAATAATACCACTGAATACATGTGCCACATTTTCAGAAAGGAAAGTCATACCGACCACTTATAAAACAGCGACAGGATTTCCATTCCCACAGTTGCTCATTCTCGGTAGAAGCTCAAACACACTCGGAATCTCTCCTCATTTGTGGGAAGATGGGAAAGGATCTGCAGATATGTGAAAATAAGCCCAGACTTCCCAATGAGTATTCTGCTCACAACTTCCTGACCTTGAGGGGAGCTTTTCCCCTCTCTGGTGTGCAAAGCTGAATGAATTTCAATATGCACCTATGGGTCCAACGTCTGCTCTAACCAAACAGCACCAGGCGTTGCTCAGCTTCTCCTTGTCCGAGATCAGCAGGAGCCATTCACCACAGTACAGCTCTGCCTGTTGAAAAATCAAATCTGGGCAGTCAAGGCTCTTGGGTCTACAATAGGGTTGCCACATTCAATGCAGAAAAATAAAAGACACCCTCCCCCACCCCGCCATTGAACCGAGGACATCTTTTAAGTCTCTGTCATACCTTGACAATTTAGGCAGCGTATGCCAACATTTAAAAAATTTGGCGAATATGCTGGTGTGTGTCGAATAAGTTAAAGGTAAGTTTTGTATAAGTTAAGAGCATGCTGAAGCACGCTGGTATACATCATAGTATGATGAGGTTGTCTAAAAATTTTGTGCATGCACAAAATATTTCAATGTATCCAGCTCATGCGTCCCGCATACACGGGCCATAAGTTGGAGGTAAGTTATACAATCGTTGACACACATTACTTTTAATGTCGAAATACATTGAGATAATGTCTAACGTACCCAAAACTTATTTCTATTTTTTGAGTAAGATGCTTTGAACCTATGTAACTTAATGACTCGGCTTCTAACTTACAGCTACCGTATAATGGCGTATTGGCACATTGGTTCACAGGAGGAAACCGTCAAGACTCCATGGTAAGCAGATGTCCATATCAAACTGGTCTTGTTCTTCTATTCAGACAAAGTAAAGAGATGAATGAATGAATGAATGAATGAATGAATCTTTATTTCAGATAGATTAAAAGTAAAGATTAAAAAGAAACAGAATAATATAACAAAGGGGAAAAAATCCAACAAGGTCAAATTAAACAATAACTCCTCTGATTATACAGTTCAGCATAAGTTATCCGAAATGGGTGATGGCTGAATCCGCAGCGTATATTGCCCACCCATATTCCATCCAAGAATTCAAAAGAAAAACAAAACAACAGCAATTACAATTCGGAACAAAGCTAAGACAAAATGTGACAAAAAAACTAAGCAACAACACAACACAGACTGGATATGACAATCCTTATGTGATTTTACATGTCATCTTGTATATATGTTTGGAGTATTTCTTCCTTTAGTTTTTGTTTAAATTGTCCAAGCGTTGTACATGATTTTAATTCAGGTCCAAAACTGTTCCATAATCTGACTCCTTGCACTGAAACACAGTGTTGCTTGGTAGTAGTTCTCACTGAAAGTTTTTAAAATATACATGTTCCTCTGAAATGATATTGTTTCTCCCTTATTTGGAACAGCTTTTGGATATTTGTGGGCAGTGATAGATTCTTCACTTTAAACATTATTACTGCAGTTTTAAAGTCAACCAGATCTTTCAACTTGAGAGCTTTTAATTTAAGAAAAAGTGGGTTTGTTGGTTCCCTGTAAGCAACTTTGTTTATTATTCTAATAGCTCTCTTCTGAAGCATAAAGACTGGATATATGTTTGTTTTATATGTATTTCCCCATACTTCAGTACAATATGTCATGTATGGGAGTATTAATGAATGATACAAGGTGTATAGTGTGGGTTGATTCAGCAAATATTTCACTCTGTGTAATATTGCAATTGATTTGGATACTTTACCTTTAATATAATTAATATGTGACTTCCAACACATTTTGTTATGAATTATTACTCCAAGAAATTTAGTTTCAGATACCCTTTCAATCTCTACACCATTTACACTGAGTTTAGATACTAAGTTGTTGTGATGGTTGTTAAAAACTATAAATTTTGTCTTACTTAAATTGAGCGTTAATTTGTTTGAATCAAACCACAGTTTAAGCTTTCCTAATTCCTTTCCGAGTGTATCCAAAAGTTGTTCCAAATTGCTTCCACTACATAATAGATTAGTGTCATCGGCAAACAATATTAAATCCATTTTTTCCGAGACTTTACATATATCATTTATATACATATTGAATAACAATGGCCCCAAAACTGAACCCTGTGGGACTCCACAAGTAATCTTCAGTAACTGCGAGTTTTTGTTACCAACACATACATACTGATATCTATTCTTTAAGTAACTACTTAACCAGGACAGTGCTACCCCCCTAATACCACAATTTTGTAGTTTCTTTAATAATAAATTGTGATCCACTGTATCAAATGCTTTTTTAAGATCCAGGAATACCCCAACTGAATACTCTTTATTTTCAATGGCAGTTGATATTTTTTCTATAAATTCCATTAGAGCAAATGCAGTTGTCCTCTTGTGTCTGAACCCATATTGCTGCTCACACAATAAATTATTCTTCATTATGAAGTTATCAATTCTCTCACAGAATGTTTTTTTAAGTATCTTGGAAAATTGCGGCAATAGTGAAATAGGTCTATAGTTTGAAAGTTCCCCTCTGTCACCCGTCTTGTATATCAGAATTACTTTAGCTATTTTCATTGCATTGGGAAATATACCTGTTTGGAGAGACAGGTTACAAATATACGTCAGTGGTTTCACTAAGCATTCAATAATAGTTTTGACTAAGAGCATGTCAATACCATCACAGTCCGTAGATGTCTTACTTTTAAACAATTTAACAATTTCAATGACCTCTCTCTCGTCTGTGTTCTTTATAAAAATGGAGTCTTTTATAGCAGTGTTTTTGCTTATTGTATCACCCGTAGGTGCCGTAATGGGTATTTCTCGAGCCAAATTAGGACCAATGTTAACAAAAAAGTTATTAAATTCATCTGCAGGTGAAACTGCATTCACACTGAGTCGTTGTATTATTTTTTGAAAAATTGGTTGGGTAGCTTGTATTTCTGTTTTTATTTCCAAGAATAGATGTTTCAAACCTTGACATGTTTCGACTGTCATCTAACGTTCGTGCCGTGTCACATCAGCTGTTTTATCCTTTCCGTAGGCGTGACCTACCTGACAGATTTGACAGATCTGCCAGGTCGGTCACACCCCCACCATGCGATGGTCTTTGGAGGAGATAATCATCTCGGTGGAGCATTCATGCTCTTGTACACCTAGGATTCATGGATCAGGAAGTGACAGCAGTTTGGCATGACTACAGAATGCATAAGTTAGGATTAGCTATGCATAAGTTAGACTATCGATGATTTAGGCCTACGCTGCCTAAATCATCAAGGTGTGACAGGGGCTTTACCAATGCTCCTGCCTTTGTTCTCCCTAGAGACATCTTATTTTCAATTTTGGAATCATGCAAAATATTTTGAGTTTGTGTCCACAGTCAGCGCTGTTATAGCTGAGGTTGTGTTTGACCATATGGTATACCTGCAGAAATGAGCACAAATAGCCTTCCTGAAAAAAAATATGTAATTTAATTAGCCTACAGTAATTAAGAACAGTAATTTGAAAATATAAATACATATTATTACATATATATACATATTAACTACACATGAATTCTTAGTTTAAATGCTTGAAAGTGCTTGAAATTATAAATCTTTCACCAAACTGGATCAGACTGAATAGTGTATGTATTCCTGTAAATATGTAATTTACCCCAGCTATAAGGTGCTGAAAATAATTGAAAATGACCCTTAAAAAGTGCCTGAATTTGACCTTGTAAAATGTGTGCCAACCCTGATTGTAGACCAACTGATATTACTTTAAATACATTTGATTGAAATACTGCCCTTCTCATCATCATCATCATCATCATCATCATCATCATCATCATCATCATCATCATCATCATCATCAGGTGTGCAGACTACTGTATACCTGGGTTAACTCAGCTGCTGTAACCATATCAGCCTCAGGAGATACGTGGGGGACGAAGAATTGAGAGACTGCAATATGGGTTTTTCTGCTCCTGGTATTATGAGAATGCTGTTCTCCTGCAATATGCTACTGCATATCTCCCAAGCCACCATACACCATGGAAAACACTCAGTGGCATACTTTGCAGTTTGCCTTGAACTCATTGTATTTTACGCTGTCAAGCCAATCATTGAGTTCTTCCCACTCACGACTGTACTTTTGCAAACATTTACGTTTGACTGATGTATGGGGGCTATCGGAACATGGTGCAGCCATAGACATGTTGATCTGGAGAAGCCGGCAAGGCGCTGCAGCTACTGCTGAGCCCGCCTGGCTATCTCTCGCCCAATCACTGTCGAGTGATGACTTCATGTGCAGTGCACAAAAGTAAACAAATCAACCAACAACTATTGAGTAGGAGGGCAACATGAAGAATGCAGATAAGATGATGCTGTATTAAAGGCACCTAGTAAATGCAAGACAATCCTGTATTGACTCAATACAGGACACATTATTTTAGTATAAAAAAGAGGACGATACTGTATTTTACAGGATGGGTGGCAACCCTAGCAATACCAGCCAAGGATCGCTTAAGAGCTGTCATGAGCTGAGTCTGATGTTCTGCCGGATTCAGTATCATGGCTCCTTCTTTGAATTCATATACTGTATATTTATCTATTGTATTTTTTGCGCCTTTCTGAGTTGTTACACTGCTTCCTATTTTTCTGTTTATGTTTCAGTTTGTATTGGCCATGTCTTGCTTCATTTGCAATTATTATCTAGTCTGTATTTTTTTTTTTTTTGGACTTATTTTGTACCCCTAGGTAGATTTGTTCTGCAGTCTGGTGACAAGCCACCAGCTGCCGGTCGCTGCGTGCGCAAGCGCCCCTTAACTCCCTAACCTGCATGTTTTTGGCATGTGGGAGGAAACTGGAGAAATCCCGGAGTAAACCCACGCAAACACGGGGAGAACATGCAAACTCCACACAGATCACTGTTGGCCGGGGGCAGGGATCGAACCCACGATCTCATGATCCCCGCGATCCCCCGGCCGAGAGTAAACTGTGCTGCCACAGTGCTAGCCACTGCGCCACTGTGCAGCCGGGTATTTGGTTATGTTTATAATTTTTCTGTGGGCTGACAGCTGTCAGGTGACATTTCCGGGTTTGTGCTTTGGGTGGCGCTGCCTGTCAAGCTGTCAGTCCAGCCACTCCTCCCTCATCTCTCACCACTACCAGCTGATCCCAATCACTATTTATTGTTCCCTTCTCCTACTCAGGTGAACCCACACCTGTGATCACTCATGTTGTTATTTCATTTACTATTTAAGCTCTGCCTGTCCACCTTCTCATTGAGGCAATATTGGTTACTCCTCTGGATAATTCCCTACATTGTGATCCTCATCTCCAGAGCTAAGGCAGCTCTGGAGCACACGTCTCTGTTATTTGAAGAATAAAGCTACCAATAAATGGGAAGACTTCTTTAACACTAGAAGACCCAGAGAGGGGCCATTTGGCCTTTTTGGCTAGAAAACCCATAGGGGGACCATCAAGTGGCCACAAGAGGGCTAATGTCTGGGTCTTCTAGTGTTAAATAACCTGGTAAAAATAGGGTCTAAAAGACAAGTTGAAGGCTTGGATGAGGAAATTATTTTGTCTAACTCTAAAAGGTCAATTGGAGTAAACTCATCCAAACAGATATCAATTGAAGTAGTTGTAGTATTTACTGTATTTAAGTTAACGATGGGAAGAATCTGATTGATTTTTCTCTGATAGATGAAATTTTATTATTGAAAAAGTTCATTAAGTCCTGACTAGTAAGCTCTAAGGGAATGATAGGATTGACAGAGTCCTTACCCTGGGATTATTCTTGTTCTCTTCTATTAATGCAGAATAATACCTCATTCTAGCATTTCTAAGAGATTTTTTTTTAATTAAGATGATTTCTCCAAGCTAAATAGATTTCATCTAAATTAGTAGAGCGCCATTTTTTTTTCCTATTTGATGAGTCTTCTGTTTTAAGGTACGAGTTTCTGTGTTGAATCAAGGAGTTAGAAATCTCTGATTAGACTTTTTCTTTTTTAAAGGGGCCCCCATGTCTAGAGTCTGATGCAGAGAAGGTGTAACACTATCTACCATGCTATCAATTACAGAAGGAGCAAGCTGTCTATAGCTTATTTCCGTTGTGGTGACACATGGCATAGAGGAAACAATCTGCATAAATTTGGTTACAACATCATCTGAGAAGCATCTACTGTAGTGATATTTTTCTTTAGGAGCCAAATAGTCAGAAAGAGTAAAATCAAAGGTTAACAGACAATAGTCTGACAGTACAGAGTTATGACGAGACACTACCAGATTTTCTGTTTCTATGCCATATGTCAGAACAAGGTCCAATGTACGGTGGAGATAATGGGTAGAATTTCCTACTTTCTGAGAAAACCCCATCGAGTCTAATATTGAATTAAATGCCATATTGAGGTGTAACGGGTCCCCTTTTTGGGCACCCTTAAATGGCTGTGATCGGGGACACTAGTGTATACGTGTGGGCGGCATATGGATCACGATGACACCAGACTGATGTTTCCCACAATTTATTTGCTCCTGTTGGGGAAATAAAACAATACACATCACTCTTCGTCTGTACCTCGATCCCACACAGGCTCCCCCAGCAAAGCAACGCGGTACTGTGTGGGAAAGGGAGCTCTAAAATAATTTCACAATACATAAAATAAATCACATTACAAATGAGGAAATTTACCAAAAACAGACATACCTGTTGGAGAAATAAAACAATACACATCACTCTTCGTCTGTACCTCGATCCCACACAGGCTCCTACATTTACAAAGATATAAGCTACACAACGGCACAAGCTGCCAGAGTCACCATAGAGCTTATATTGGCGATTTTCTAAAATGGCGACTAGTGGACTTCTAAGGTGTGCCGAAAACATCCATAAAACTCTTATCTACAATATAAACAACAAAAAATATACTACAGTAGCATGTCAAATTAACAAGGAACAATTACAAACCAAGGTTGCAGTTTAAATGATAAAACTGATGAACAAAACAGTCATTTAATGCCAGCAACGTTTTAAGCACGACTTACCCCCAGCAAAGCAGCGCAGTACTGTGGGGGAAAGGAGTAACTACCGGAGCCTCGGAGGTACGGGAAGAGTGGATGTGGGCAGTGTACCGCCAAAATAAAAGCACTCAAGTAAATAAAATTCACAATAATATAAAGGAAAACATGACTGAGAAAAGGAATGTTTAAGGTGCATTTTCGACTCCGTTACACCCACCCCACTGAATTTTATCAAACTTGAGCCACAGCTACACAGAACTCATGACAATATACAAAACACCCGGGGTCAGGTAAAGAACACCATCTGAAAGAGTGTCCCACACAAGGACGAAGTGGCATGAGAGCAGCGCTTATCTCTCAACCCAACCACTGGTAATGGAGTGCCTTGTACACCCCACCAAAAACCCCAACTATTAGTGTAGTAAAAGCTCATGTATAATAAAATAAAATAAAATAGCTGATCACTAGAATTCAAGGTCAAGTCCACAAAAGGATAGTCCACTCATGTAGCAATTAGTCAGTCAGGGTCTGAAACACAGACCTACAAACAGCCTTAACATTGAACTTGTCCTGAATTACATCTTGCCTGGACATTGTCTGCACTAGTCTATTTACAGGTCTGATCAGGCGACCAAATCTTGACCTGATTTGGGATTGTGCATTGGGACGGTCACAATGTGTACGTGACGTCTGGTCAACAGTACAGCGAACAAGGGGAGTGTCTGTCTGTCTCTCGGAGCCAGGAACAGAAACTAGTTGACTGTCAAGTGTTTGTCCACCATGAGTATCAGTAGCAGCTGTAGTCACAGGTCTAGAGTCAGAGGACATGGGATGATCTACCTTGAGCAACAGGTGCAACTGAAGAGTTCTGGGGGTCAGAGGACACACTTGTCACATCAGAAACGTCTACCTGTGACACAGATGGTTCAGTGAGCTGCGTGATCCACTCAACAATTCTCCTTTCAGAGTCAACAGGTTCTGGATCAACTAATGGTTCACGTGTTTCTCCACATGAAGACGGATCACCTGTACCAGCCTTACTCTCTCCCTCGAAGAGGTCCACAGATGTATCTCCCTCATCACCAATGTCTGTAGCTAAGGTTTCTGGGAGTAAGGCGGATGAACCATGGTTAGACACATCGCACACATCCACCACAGGAAGAAAATTTACCAGCATCAACAGATTCCTGTGGACCACTTTTGTCCGTCTAGTAAGAGTGTCACAAATTCTGTATGTATGGGTCTGTGGGTTCACATCCATTACCATGTAAACAGTTGATTCCCACTTATCAGCAGTTTTCTTTTTGCCTCTCTCCTTTCTGTTGGCCAAAAGCACCCTGTCACCAATCTCAATCTTGGATCCTGTCACTTTCCTGTTGTAAAGATTAGCATGTCTGTGTTGCTCCTTAGCAGCACGGTCCTGAGCAACCATCATTGCTTCTTTTAGCTCACTGGTGAGAGTCGCCACATACTTGTCATAACTGGTTACATCAGCATCGCGAAGAACAGAACGAAGCATGACATCCACTGGCAAACAGGGCACACGGCCATACATGAGGTAAAAAGGAGGAAAGCCAGTCATCTCATGGGCTGTACAGTTGTACATAAATGTCAAAGTCTGCAACCGTCGTGGCCAGTTAGCTTTCACCTCAGGGGACAGTGCACGAATCATCCCACCCAGTGTCCTGTTAAACCGTTCAACACTCCCATTTCCCATTGGGTGGTAAGGGGTAGTGTGAGATTTCCTGACACCGGACACTTTGAGGAGTTCACTGATTAATTGACTTTCAAAATTAGGACCTTGGTCACTGTGGATTCTTTCAGGGAATCCAAAGACACAAAAGTACTTGTTCCACAGAACATTTGCCACTTGCTTAGCTGTTTGATCCTTACAAGGAAAGGCCTGAGCCATCCTGGTAAAGTGATCTGTTATCACTAGGACATCAATAGACTTGTTCCTAGAGTCTTCAGCTGACCAAAAGTCAATGCAGACCAGCTCCAGCGGTCTAGATGACAAGATGCTCTCTAAGGGAGCTCGTCCCTCAGGTTCAGCTGACTTGCTGAGGACACAACGCTGGCAGTGTCTGACATGGTCTCTAACATCTCTCTCAAGGGTCAGCCAGAAAAATCTCTGTCTGGATAAACTGAGGGTTCGCGACTGGGCTTGATGACCAGCATCATCATGCACGCCTTTCAAGACCTCATCCTTAAGTGAGTCTGGGACAACATACTGAAGTCGTTTGGACTTGGTTCTCTGGTCTCTTGAAACTCTGTACAGAACACCATTGCTCACAGATAGCTTATCCCAGTGTTTCAGATATTTAATCACTGAAAATTATTCTTTCACCCTTTCTCTCCTTGAGGGTCTCCGATGTCTTTCAACATAAAACAGGACGCGAGAAAGAGTTCCATCCTCCAACTGTTTGTCACACAAAACCTTTTCAGAATAGGCAGGCAACGGGTCTTGACCTGGTGGGACTAACTGGGGCAAAAACTGCAAGGCTTCAATTGCCCGGGCCCTCGGACCAGCATTCCACTCAATGTGTGACTGCATCACAGCAGACACTTCTTCTGAATTCACAATCTGAGTGTGTACCTGGGAGGTATGAGCATTGTCACACATTGCATCCACGTGACCACTGGATGAACGAAAAGCATCCTGAACAGAGGCAGTAGACACATTTTTGACTTCACTGAGGAGTTTCACATATGGCTCATTGAACAGTCAGTGACCAATATTTTCCTTGACAAAAGGCACACGGCTTAATGCATCAGCCACTATGTTCTGCCGCCCTGGAACATACTTTATGTCAAAGTCATACGCAGCCAACTTGGCTACCCACCGTTGCTCACAACAGTCTAACTTGGGCTTTGTCAATATGTGAGTCAACGGATTGTTGTCAGTCCAAACAGTGAATTTGTGACCCTTTAGCCAATGACTAAACTCGTCAGTGATGGACCATTTCAAAGCCAGAAATTCCAGTCGGTGCGCTGGATAGTTTTTCTGAGACTGTGTCAGTGACTTACTGGCAAAAGCAATAAGTCTGGCATGACTTTCACCTTCCTGGACTTGGGACAGAACGGCACCTATCCCATCCAGAGATGCATCAGTTGAAAGCATGAAGGGATGGTCAAAGTTAGGATGAGCCAAGACCACAGTGTTAACAAGTGCAGATTTGAGACTTTCAAAGGCATGTATGTGATCTTGGGTCCGGTCAGAAGCACAAAGCTTTCTGCAAGCCATCTTGGTTTTCTTACATCTGCCTTTAAATTTTCCACCTTTCAACAGGCTGAACAATGGCTTGGCAATGGCAGAATATCCTGGCACAAAATGCTGATAGTAATTAACCATCCCTAAGAAGGATCTAAATCTTTTTTGGGACGGTGTCACACCATCAGTGTCCATAAGGTCAGCACAAGTCATTTTTGCGATGTTTTCAACCTTACTTGGGTCGGTTGAAACACCATTCTCATCAATTACGTGACCAAGAAACCTCACAGATCTCCTGAGGAAAAAACACTTTTTGGGTGCCAACTTCAAGTTGTGCCTACGCAGCCTGCTGAACACCAACTCAAGGCACTGCAATGCGCTCTCCTCATCAGATGCAAAAATCAGCAGATCATCCAAATAGCACAACAAAGTCAAGTAATTCTGGTCACCAAAAATGGCAGTCATCATGCGCATAAAACTAGCAGGACTATTGCATAATCCCTGGGGCAGGCGATTGTACTCATATAAGCCCATCGGAGTGGTAAAAGCAGAATACTTCCTGTCATCCTCATGAAGCGGCATGTTGTAGAAGCCGGACGTTAAATCCACTGTGCTGAAGAGACAGTTACCTCCCAGTGCTGCCAGACAATCTGCCTGGTGAGGGAGAGGGTGAGCGTCTTTCAGAGTCCTCTTATTCAGCCAGCGAAAATCCATGCAAATGCGGAGGTCGCCATTCTTTTTCCACACAAGAACTAAGGGAGATGCATACTCGCTAATCGATTTCCTGATAATGTCTTTTTCCTCCATTTCATTCAGCACCTGGCTTAATTTCTGATACTGACTAGGGGGTACACGCCTGTATGGGAGTCTGAATGGTTTATTATCAGATAAATGTATGCGGTGTACAAAGCCCTTAGCTTCTCCGCGGTCTAGGTGGTGGCGTGAAAAGACATCCTCGTACTGAAGTACCAAGTCAGCCATTCTCTTTTTGCAGTCCTCTGACACTTGGCATGAATTAATGTCTATGTCACAAAGCCCCACTGACTTGAGTTTTTCTTTTACAGACTCCATACCGGCATCACATTCCGTTGTAGACTGTCTGTAGCAGGTCACTGGTACACTAGACTGCTCAGCTGCGTCCATGTCTTCAAGGGCTACACATGTGTAGACGTCAGCTAGCTTCGCATTGCGCCGTAACAACACAGGCTTGTTGGACGTGTTGATGAGTTTGAGCGGGACCCACCTGTCACCCCACATAGGAGTTACAATCTTAGCTACTAGGACACCCCTAGGAGCTGAACGAGAAGATGTGGGCTCTGTCATGACTGTACTGCCTGGAGATACAACAGTGTCTTTAGGCAATTTACCCCAAACAAGGTACTCACGCCCAGGTTCAAGGTAGGTGGCTGAGTTACATCTGACAGTACCAACTTTGTCAGGAATGTCATTTCCTTTCCAGGGGTTCAAACCAGTGAGCATAGACAAGAACTGCTCAGCTTCTGGTTCTGCAGTTGGGCAGGGGCCAGACACTGTTTTCCAATAGGACTTGCATTGTTTTGAATGGTGTAGGATGTGCTTTATGACACTGGTACCAATAATCAACTCATCATGCTGACCACAGACAACCAGAGTGGGGACTAGCATTTTACAACCATACACCTCCATCACAATGTCAAAAGCACTCTTTGGCCTGACCCGCTGTCCACCACACCCAACCAGCATCACATTCACATCAATCTGGTTCTGATTTGTTATCACTCCAGCAGTTCTCAGTTTCTTCTCTGCATCCTCGTTGATACTACAGGCCATGGAGCCACTGTCCAGCATGCCATCAATTATCACTGCACCACCAAAAGCCACTGGCGTGTAGAAAAGGCTGGAACTATTGCCAATTATGTGAATGTTCTGATACACAACAACTACATCATCGCATGAGCTTCTCACCGATGCAAAAATCGACTCAGCATCAGATGTGTCACTGCAGTGGGAGCTTGAGGTGAGACCTGCACTGCCTCCCTCCAAGTACAGGTCAGTTAGTTTCCCTGAAACTGAGAAGGAGGCTGACAGTTGTTGTTGGGACAGGCCAGTCTGGTATGACCAGGGGAAAGACAGGTAAAACACTGTTTCTCAGACATGCAATGTGAAATGGTGGAGTGACATTTGTCATTACAGACCTTACAAGTTGCTTCTCTAGGGCGTCTCTGACGAGGGGCACGTTTAAATCTGTTGCTCTCAGTCGGGTGAGGAATTGTACACTGCTGCAACTTCTCCATCATTTCCTGAAACATGTTAACCATGCGACCAAGGAGCCTCTCCTCTGACTGTTGGAGATTTTGAGCAACAACCGGCACACTAGCACAATCTGAGCTGAATGTATTTGGGGTAGGGTCAGAGATGGGGAATGGAGAGGGACCCTGACATGCAAACTGTCGGGTTTGAGGAAGTGAAGAGGGAATGACTGGGGTGTGGCACTGTTCTGGCATGGTCATGGCTAAAGATGGCAACCTGGGTTTGTCAGATGTTACAGTGGCTGTGTGACTCATTAGCTGTGGACCATCAGGTGCTCTGGCACTAGCTCTAACCTCTCTCTGATAATCGTCAATTCTCAACTGAACATCACGTGAGGTCTATTCATGAGGTGGTTTCCACTTCAAGGTGCAAGACAGATCAGGATCAGGACAATTTTTGACGAACATGATAGCAACCTCTTTGCTCATGTCCTCAGTCTGCTTGCCTTGTCTACGCAGGCCCTCGAGAGCCAGGTCTGCTGCTTTGTTCAGCCTTATCCAGTAGTCCACTGGGTTTTCTCTGTGCCTGGGCAGGGTTGCATAAAAATCTGCGAGCGGAAGACATGGGGAGGCATCACAGAAGTAATGGAGAAGAACATCATAGATTATCTCAGGTTTCTTTTTAGCATCTAGCTCCAGGTCGCTACGCAGGGCAACTTTCACAACATCTCTGGCTTTGCCCAGTAAATGACTCATTATTTCTCCTGCTTGCTCACACACAGGAATCTCTCTCTTCTTAAGGTCAGTCTTAGACAAGTCAATCCAGTCCTGAACTGAATATTTGTCAGTACTGTCACCTCTAAATGTGGGTAGTTCTCTGTCTGACTTAACATGGACAGTCACGTGTGGAGGGTCACATTTGGTAACATCACAATGTGCAGTTCGATCAGTAGGAGAAGTCTGGATGTCATTGATCATATTCACAACACCAGCAGACATTAACTTAGCACCTATAGACTCACCAATTTGAGCACCAAGCTGCCCTACCATATCTGTAAGTTGTTCAATGGCATCAACATTACTGCAGGGTGTGGAAACATGAGGACCTTCACCCATGAACTCACTAACAGGAATACAACCTGGGCTCTGACCTAACCCTGTATCCCCACCACTGTTCATGAATTTGGAATGTCCCACATCTCTACTATTAGCAATATCACTGCGCCAAACACCTCTTCCTTTTGGCAAAACAGGTGTTGTATAATTATCCATGTCTTTTTTGGTTGGTAGTACTACTTTACACAGTGAAATGTACTTGCGTTGTGAATAACTCCATAGTAAAGTGACATAAATTACAGTACAGGATCACAATTATTACTACAACTTCAAACACCATAAATGTACTGTGGGTAATCAGTTAAAATGCGTCTCAACAGTCCTTTATATATCTGACCACATATACGTCCCAGCGTAGACCTAAGTTAGTAATGCAGCATCCACGGTGACCGGCGTCGAGCTGATCTGAAGATCCAAGGGTCACGTCACCAGTGTAACGGGTCCCCTTTTTGGGCACCCTTAAACGGCTGTGATCAGGGACACTAGTGTATACGTGTGGGCGGCATATGGATCACGATGACACCAGACTGATGTTTCCCACAATTTATTTGCTCCTGTTGGAGAAATAAAACAATACACATCACTCTTCGTCTGTACTTCGATCCCACACAGGCTCCCCCAGCAAAGCAACACGGTACTGTGTGGGAAAGGGAGCTCTAAAATAATTTCACAATACATAAAATAAATCACATTACAAATGAGGAAATTTACCAAAAACAGACATACCTGTTGGAGAAATAAAACAATACACATCACTCTTCATCTGTACCTCGATCCCACACAGGCTCCTACATTTACAAAGATATAAGTTACACAACGGCACAAGCTGCCAGAGTCACCATAGAGCTTATATTGGCGCACAATTCTAAAATGGCGACTCATGGACTTCTAAGGTGTGCCGAAAACATCCATAAAACTCTTATTTACAATATAAACAATGAAAAATATATTACAGTAGCATGTCAAATTAACAAGGAACAATTACAAACCAAGGTTGCAGTTTAAATGATAAAACTGATGAACAAAACAGTCATTTAATGCCAGCAACGTTTTAAGCACGACTTACCCCCAGCAAAGCAACGCGGTACTGTGGGGGAAAGGAGGAACTACCGGAGCCTCGGAGGTACGGGAAGAGCGGATGTGGGCAGTGTACCACCAAAAGTGTACCACGGGGGCCCCCCAGGGAACGGTGCTGGCTCCCTTCCTGTTCACTCTTTATACTGCGGACTTCTCACACAACACAACACACTGCCATCTACAGAAGTTCTCTGATGACTCTGCGATCGTTGGCCTCATCTCCAATGGAGATGAAGCTGAGTACAGAGGGCTTATCCAGGACTTCGTGGACTGGTGCCATCGGAACTGCCTCCAGATCAACGCGAGGAAAACTAAGGAGCTGGTGGTGGACTGCCGCAGGCATGGGCAGCCCCTCACAGTACCAGTAAATATACAGGGAACAGACATCGAGATGGTGACATCCTATAAGTACCTGGGTATTCATCTGAACAATAAACTAGACTGGTCACACAATACTGATGCACTCTACAAGAAGGGACAGCGCAGGCTGTTCCTGCTGAGGAGACTCAGGTCTTTTGGTGTACAAGGGGCGCTGCTGAAGTCATTCTATGACACGGTGGTGGCATCAGCCATCACTTTTGGAGTGGTCTGCTGGGGCAGTGGCATTACTGCAGCCGATAGGAAGAGACTGAACAAACTGATTAAGAAAGCTAGCTCTGTCCTGGGGCAGCGCCTTGATCCGATGGAGGAGATAGGAGAGAGAAGGACGGTGGCTAAACTGTCATCTCTGCTGGAGTCCGAGTTCCACCCTATGCAGGACATACTGAATGCACTGAGGAGCTCATTTAGCAGCAGACTACATCATCCCAGGTGCACAACCGAGAGGTTTCGTAGGTCCTTCCTACCAACGGCTGTCAGACTGTACAACCTAAGCAGGGCTGCTCGCAGAGATAGCAAAAAAGACGTAACAAACTAATAGTTTTTTGAATGCAGAAGATGCAATAGACTTACACAGTGGTCCTCTCCGGCATACAACTAGGAGCATGCCGGTCGCTATGGAGGGTGAGAGTGTGTATGGGCACATAATCATACCATGCAGGATAGCTGGGTAGACGGTTATGCTGTTTCATTCCATCTAGCGGCAATGCTCTGCACTGTGTGTGTTTATATATTTGCATATTTGTTCCGTCTAGCTGCAATGCTCCGTACTGTGGGTGTTTATATATTTATATATCTACATGTTATTCCATCTAGCTACATTGCTCCGCACTGTGTGTGTTTATATACTTGCATATTTATTCCACCTAGCTGCAATGCTCCGTACTGTGGGTGTTTATATATTTACATATTTATTCCATCTAGCTACAATGCTCTGCACTGTGTGTTCATATATTCATATATTTATTCCATCCAGCTACAATGCTCTGCACTGTGTGTCTGTGTGTGTGTGTATATATATATATTTTATAGTAATACGTACATATGTTTATTAGCTGCTCTTGCTTGCTTGTTTTTTTTTTCTTGCCTTCTGATTGTTGCTCTGAGTGTTGCTATCCCTGTGCTGTTGCAATCCTGGAATTTCCCCGTTGTGGGACTAATAAAGGCTTATCTTATCTTATCTTATCTTAAAATAAAAGCACTCAAGTAAATAAAATTCACAATAATATAAAGGAAAACATGACTGAGAAAAGGAATGTTTAAGGTGCATTTTCGACTCCGTTACAGAGGCAATCACTATTTACATCTACATGTATATTAAAGTCCCCTACTATAATTATTCTATCTGATTTCAGCACTAGATCAGCTAAGAATTCGGCAAATTCGGATAGAAACTCTGAGTAGGTTGATGGAGGACGATAAACTATGGCAAATAAAATTGGGTTTAGCCTAAAATTGCTAAAATGCCTGATACTGAGGACCAAGCCCTCAAAGGAATTATAATGTGCCTTTTGCTTTACATTGACTAGTAATTTGGAATGGTAAATTGTTATTACTCCTCCTCCACAACCAGAACTTCTGGGATTTTGACAGTTTAAATAACCAGAGAGAGTTGATTCATTTAAACCAACGTAATCTTCTTGCCCTAACCAAGTCTCTGTAAGGGATATTAAATCAATTTGATGATCAATTAACAGATCATGGACTAGCAGAGACTTGAGAGTTAGTGACCTAATATTTAACAAACTACATTTAATTTTTAAATTATGAGGAGGAACAGAGGCCAAATCATTCAATTTAGAGGCTTTTTGTTTAATCACTTTGGGATGCTTATACATTATATTTTTATTTACTTTGGAGGGAGCAGACAATGATTCTCTGATGGGGAAGACAGGGACTAATATTGCTGCCAGTTAAAAGACCCAGCTGTTGTGTTTGTACATTTTTTCCTTTTGCCCTTTTTTTCCACTCACCTGCCTATTGGAGCTTATCATGTCCCCAGCTCACTGGCCTCGTACAATTAAAGGACGATTGGCAGTGGGGTCTCCAACTGTGGAGGAGGAATGGGTGACAAACTTCATCCACGACTTTGTGGATGAGGCTCTAGCCGCCCGTGGACCCAAGAAGATTTGGGAATGTCTGTATGGAGCGGTGGGAATCCTGGAGGCACACCCGGGCCTATGGAATTATCCACAGTACACAGAACTGCTGTTAACGGTCTGTGCGATCCAGCGGTCATTTCCTGGATTAACAATGGGAACGTTGCCAGCTGAGTGGAGACGGAGGCGCCCTCCACAGCCGACGTTCTCCTCCCATCCCGGTTCGCCAGATTACCCTCCAGCTCCAGCATGCGCATCTCCAGTTCCACGGCGGCACCATCACCCAGCTCCGGACCGCTGGAGAAACACCTTCACCTCTCAGCCAGCAATTTCCCCAACATCGAGCCAGACAAATCCCGCAGCAGCCCCTCCTTCTTGTTCTCCGTCGCCGGCTGTCATGTCAACCTTCTTCTCCTCCTTTCCTGCTGCTAATCCTGTCTCCTTGGTGTATCCTTTCGCTGCTGAGGGTCCGGCTGTGTCCTTCCCAGTTCCGTCCACCTCCATGGCTACAGGGGCGGCTCCTCCACAATCCACTGAGGGGCCCAAGTCCATCGTGGCCACGGAGAGGGGCAAAGCTATGGCAGGAAACATAAAATCCCAGGAAACCAGGCAAGTGCCATTTCATTCTGTTTCACTAAATGATATGCCTTGCCTGATTCAGGGGTAGAGGGACTCAGGATGAGCAGTCCCCTGAGCTCTCTCCACCTGCTAAACTAAACAAATCTTCACTTGCCCTCTCCGTGTCTCCTCCTCTCTCCCCTGAGTGTTCGTCAGCCCCGAAACTCAACTGCCGGACGATGGAGGAGCCCGCGGCGCTGGAGGATTCCATCCCAGTCCCGCAGTCCCACTATGGACAGAGGGAAGGCGCTAAATCCGAGCTCCCCACATTGAGTCCAGTGCCAATGGTGAGCCAGACCCCAGCCGCCATGCCAGAAGAGCCTCCTGCATGGGTCACTCTGACTGGAGTCGAAAGGACTGTAACGACCATCATGCCTGCTGCGGAGGCCGCCACAGCAGAGTTTGAGACTGAGCTGGACCTCCAGAGGGCCGAGCCCAAAGTGTCATCATCGCCTGGATCGTTGGAGTCCTGGACAGCGGTGGAGCTCGAGCTCAGGCAAGTGCTTTCTTTTGTTTATCTCCTATCTATCCTAGAGCAATCTTGCCTGGCTCTTGGTGAGGGGGGGCGAGTGCAGCCGCCCGGTGTGCCTGAGCTTGCCTCGCCGGGCTCCGCTGCTGCTGGTGACCCTGATCCCCCTTCTCCCTGTCTTGTGTCTGAGCTTCCTCCCTGGGTCGCCGGGAACATTCCAGCCATGCCAGAGGTCTCCGTGGGTCCAGGTTCACCGCTTGAGGTCACCAGAGGTCCAGCTTCCCCCGCTGTGGAAGTCGTTAAGGGTGTCCCGTCCCAGTCCGGGACCTCCATGGGTGCCAGCCAGACTGAAGACGTTGAAGCCTCTGCTTTTCTGCCAGGTGCTGTCGGGGTTCCTCTTACTCTTCTGCCGGACACCGTCAGGGTCCCCCTTCCTCCTCGGCCAGACGCCGTCGTGGTCCCCCATCCTCCTCCGCCAGCAGACACCATCGTGGTCCTCCTCTTCCGGCCCGGCTTCCCCCCATTGGGCCTTCCCGTGGGAGAGCCGCCTCCTGGGTCACCCCTCTAGTCCTGGTGTCTTAAGAACCCTGGCCGGCTGCGCGAGGGACTGGGCCACTGGGTTGGTTGGCCCATATTCTCCGGCAGTCCACCCGACTCACATCGGCTGGCCATCCGGCTGGCCCGGAACTTCGGCAGGCCACCTGACTAGTTCCACCTTGCCATCCACGGGGTCTGGGACTTTGGTCGGCCCCCTGAACTCTCGAGCTCCTTGGCCCGGGAGCCCTAATTCTGTGTTTTTTCTGGTGTGGGCCCTGAGCTGGGTTTTTGTTTTGTTCCCTCCTGGCCTGTTTTCCCTCACCACCCACCCGGGGTGGGTTATTGTTGTACCACTTCTGCCGGGGTGTGGGGGGTGTGGGGGGGGCTCTTTTCTTTTCTGTTGATGTTACCCTGGGGTGTCTGGGTTCCACCCCTTGAGGAAGGGGGGCTCTGTCATGAGCTGAGTCTGATGTTCTGCCGGACTCAGTCTCTTGGCTCCTTCTTTTTTTTTTTTTTTTTTTTTTTTTTTTTTTTTGTTACTTATTTGTACCCGTAGGTAGATTTGGTTTGCAGTCTGGTGACAAGCCACCGGCTGCTGGTCGCTGCATGCACGAGCGCCCTAAACCTACATGTTTTTGGTATGCGGGAGGAAACCGGAGAAATCCCGGAGTAAACCCACGCAACACGGGGAGAACACGCAAACTCCACACAGCTCACTGTTGGTTGGGGGCTGGGATCGAACCCACGATCTCATGATCCCCGCGATCCTCCGGCCGAGGGTAAAACTGTGCTGCCACAGTGCTAAACCACTGCGCCACCGTGCTCCAGCCCCCATTATCTGTTGTATTTTTTGTGCCTTTTTGAGTTGTTACACTGCTTCCTATTTTTCTGTTTATATTTCAGTTTGTATTGGCCATGTCTCACTTCATTTGTAATTATTATCTAGTCTGTATTTGGTTATGTTTATAGTTTTTCTGTGGGCTGACAGCTGTCAGGTGACATTTCCGGGTCTGTGCTTTGGGTGGTGCCGCCTGTCAAGCTGTCAGTCCAGCCACTCCTCCCTCATCTCTCATCACTACCAGCTGATCCCAGTTACTAGATATTGTTCCCTTCTCCTACTCAGGTGAGCCCACACCTGTGATCACTCATGTTGTTATTTCATTTACTATTTAAGCTCTGCCTGTCCACCTTCTCATTGTGGCCATACTGGTTACTCCTCTGGATAATTCCCTACATTGTTATCCTCATCTCCTCCAGAGCTAAGGCAGCTCTGGAGCACATGTCTCTGTAAGTTATTCTTGTTTTTGCATTTTTGTTTTGTGTACACTATTTTTGGACTTTGTTATTTTTGTTAATACAGATGCGGACAAAATTGTTGGTACCCCTCTGTTAATGAAAGAAAAACCCACAATGGTCACAGAAATAACTTGAATCTGACAAAAGTGGTAATAAATAAAATTCTATGAAAATTAACCAATGAAAATCAGACAATCCTTTTGAATTATGGTTCAGCAGAATTATTTTAAAAAACAAACTCATGAAACAGGCCTGGACAAAAATGATGGTACCCTTAACTTAATATTTTGTTGCACAACCTTTTGAGGCAATCACTGCAATCAAATGATTTCTGTAACTGTCAATGAGACTTCTGCACCTCTCAGCAGGTATTTTGGCCCACTCCTCATGAGCTGCTCCAGTTGTCTCAGGTTTGAAGGGTGCCTTCTCCAGACGGCATGTTTCAGCTCCTTGCACAGATGTTCAATAGGGTTTAGATCAGGGCTCATAGAAGGCCACTTTAGAATAGTCCAATGTTTGGCTCTTAGCCATTCTTGGGTGTTTTTAGCTGTGTGTTTTGGGTCATTATCCTGTTGCAAGACCCATGACCTGTGACTGAGACCGAGCTGTCTGACACTGGGCAGCACATTTCGCTCTAGAATACCTTGATAGTCTTGAGATTTCATTGTACCCTGCACAGATTCAAGACTCCCTGTGCCAGATGCAGCAAAGCAGCCCCACAACATAACAGAACGTCCTCCATGTTTCATGGTAGGGACAGTGTTCTTTTCTTGGTATGCTTCATTTTTGCGTCTGTGAACAGAGCGCTGATCTGCCTTGCCAAAAACTTACAGTTTTATCTTGTCTGTCCATAGGACATTCTCCCAGAAGCTTTGTGGCTTGTCAACATGCAGTTTGGCAAATTCCAGTCTGGCTTTTTTATGATTTGTTTTCAACAGTGGTGTCCTCCTTGGTCGTCTCCCATGAAGTCCACTTTGGCTCAAACAATGACGGATGGTGCGATCTGACACTGATGTACCTTGACCTTGGAGTTCACCATGAATGTGTTTAGAGGTTGTTCTGGGCTCTTTTGTTACATTCGTATTATCCGTCTCCTCCTGCGGCCACGTCCAGGGAGGTTGGCTACAGTCCCGTGGATCTTAAATTTCTGAATAACATGTGCAACTGTAGTCACAGGAACATCAAGCTGCTTGGAGATGGTCGTATAGCCTTTACCTTTAACATACTTGTCTATAATTTTCTTTCTAATCTCCTGAGACAACTCTCTCCTTTGCTTCCTCTGGTCCATGTTTAGTGTGGTAAACACCATGTCACCAAACAGCACAGTGACTACTTGTCACCCTTTAAATAGGCCGACTGACTGATTACAAGTTTGTAGACACCTGTGATGTTAATTAGAGGACACATCTTGGTTGAACATGTCCCTATGGTCACATTATTTTCAATCTTTTCTAGGGGTACCATTATTTTTGTCCAGGCCTGTTTCATGAGTTTGTTTTTTAAAATAGTTATGTTGAACCACAATTCAAAAGCACTGTCTGATTTTCATTGGTTAATTTTCATAGAATTTTTATTTATTACCACTTTTGTCAGATTCAGGTTATTTCTGTGACCATTGTGGGTTTTCTTTCATTAACAGAGGGGTACCAACAATTTTGTTCACATCTGTAAATGTCACAAACACAATTCAGCGTCTGGTTTGTTTTTCTCTGCCCCTAAGGGGCGTTTATGACAAGAGCTAAATGTAGTGTATATTTTTTATTGGAATGTTAACTTATTCAGTCATCAGGAAGCAGCTGAGATGCTGTAGTTAATTTTGATTATCTTAATCTACACTGCTGCTGTACTTTCCCCCAGAGGTTTAGAGATCCTCAGAACAAGGTTGTGGAGGTTGTAGAAATATTTTGTGTCAATGTCACAACTATTGATGAGGACCGAAATACAGATGTGCATGCGATAAGGTATTTTAATGGCTACTGCAAGAATAAATAAAGCTCGATTCACACTGATTGGGTGTCGTAAGGGGAAGGGGAGACAAGACACAGGTGAGTTGAATGTAGACCTTGAATTTAAAGATTTAAAAATACACTGCCACAGGAAATGGAATAAATACTGGAGAGACACAAGGACGCAGAAGGAAATGAATAGAAAAATAACTAAACAAAATACTACAATAACTGGAAGAAATGATTGCTGTATTTGAAATCAGAGCTAAAAACAAGAAAAATTATTTCCCCCACAGCCAAAAATACCTTATAGTCTGTATTCTGTAAAAACTGAAAATACATTTTCAGTTTTAATTTGATTTTGTTCATTTAATTTATTTAAGGTTGAAGCATTTCATTTCGTTCTGTGCTTACGTATAGGTGTGCAGAGAGTTTTACATTCCCCAAGGTGGCACTAAGGGAATGACGGGAAGTAATAGAAATTGTAGCTAGGGTTAGAGGGGAATTAATGGGGGCAGGTCCTAAGGTGTACAGTCAGATGCTCAACAGTGATGCTGTGAGTGTTTCATATTTTTTTTTTCACCATCAGAGATGAAAATCCACCAACAGGCCCACAAATTAAATGAGAAAAGCATTCATAGAGTGCATACCTCTGCCAAGGCTCCTTCTGTCCCTCATGGATCACCTCTAAAATGTAATGGATTTTGTCATGCGCCGTTTTTACCGGCGCTCAGACCATATTCCTCCTCAGCCCAGCTCTTACTTTGACAGCGTCTCAGCGGGCCTCCAGCTGTCAAGCTCTATGGGACGGCTGGAGGCCAATTACCTCTCATCAGCTGAGGCGCTGTCACCCACTTTAAAAGGGAGCAGCCCTGATTACTCGGCGCTGTGACTTCGCACTTTTATCCACGCTCTCCCCAGTGTGGGTAAGGCTGGAACCCCCACGTCCGGCTCCAGCCCACTTCTCATCCCTTTCATCATCATTCGTAAGTGTCCTTCTGTATTGTTTGGGTTTTGCCCCACGAGGCTATTTTTCCTTTGTTCCTTTCTGTTATCGTTAATAAACTACGCAAACTCACTGGTCAGTCCTTGGCTCTTATTTATGGCTTGCAGAGCCAAACGTAACAGATTTGTGTGTAGGCCACCAGCCAGTTCTGGTGAAAATTGCATCAAAATGTATCGAGTAGTTTTGAAGGATTTTTGCTAACACACTGTGAGAAGTTAAGAGCCTTGATGGAGGTATGCATTTTTGGATCATCATCAAAATGTAATGGGTTGCTGTCTAGCCCAAGGACCACCTCTGGTAAAAATGTCATCCAAATCCATCCAGTAGCTTTGGTGTAATCCTGCTGCACAAATACAAACAAGGTCCTTGGTGGAGGTATGCACTCTCAGATCATCACCAAAATTTAATGGGTTCATCCTTGGCCCAAGGGCTACCTCTGGTGAAAATTTCATCAAAATCCGTACAGCAGTTTTTGCGTAATTCTGATAAAACCCGACAAACAGACAAACAAAACCACCCCCATTACATTACCTCAATCCAATCATTACAATTCTTCTAAAGACATATAACAATGTAAACGTGATTGCATGATGCATGTTTTATGCTTCTCAATTTTTAAAATGTTTTTGTGCATCGGACAAACAATTTGTGGACTGCAAACACCTAGACTTTTTTTTCTTTTCTGGGTTTTCTCTAAGAGAAAAACAAAAATAAAAAAAACGTGGTGAATCAAAGAAATCAGTAGGTGAGAATGAAATTGGGGAGAAATGGTTAAGAAGAAAAATAAGAGGAAAATTAGCCCTTATGTTACTTTTGCATGAAGCCACTGTCATGCCCCATCTTGTACCTCTTCATAAATGTGTCTATCATGTGATGCAAAAGGGACAGCACAGAGAGAAAACAGATGAATAAAGCATCCAGGCAACAAGGCAAAGCAGCGTATGGGCATTGTAAGGAGAATATTCCAGAACTTCAACAAAAGTATTTTTCTCATGCTATACAAGTCTGTAGTTAAGTCACACCTAGAGTATGGAAACTGTATGTCACCCATACAACAAAGATGACATTGAGAGGATTGAATAGGTACAAAGACAGGCAATAAAACTGGTCCCAGAAATAAAGGACTTAGCATACCTGGAAAGGCTCCGAGCTCTTAAACTAGCTGCTCTGAAGTTTCACAGGAGGTGTGGAGACAAGTTCTTTACTCTCGCCATCACCATAGCTTGGGGGTATACACTGAAGCTATACAAAGGGCACAACAGACTGAATCTGAGGAAGTACTCATCCTTGCAGAGAATAGTGAATGATTGGAACTCCTGGCCACAGTCTGTCATTGATGCTGAAAGAGTTAATCAGTTTAAGAATAAGCTTGATGAACACTAGGAGTCTGCACCTGACAGACGTCATTGGGATGCCAACATGTAAAGAGTTGTATAATAAACTTTTAAATAATAGGCTATACATCACCACTGCAACAAAGATCTACTATTGACTGAGTTTAACAGGCTAACTAAGCCTTCTCCACCCAGAAGAAGAACTATTTAAGATCTCATTTGATGTTAAACTGAGATGGACTGGTGTGGCAGAGGAGCTGGAAGTGATCATAAGACATCCAGACAGTGGGCAGCCACATAGCAGCATCAGGTCAGTTAATTGTCTTTTATTTTATTCCCCAAAAAGAGTATATCTAAGTCTGGCCTAATAAACATCTGAACCACTCGAGGAGTGCTAGCTGCTAGTCACCAGTAAATTGAATATTTGCAAATAAGTATAAATTACAATGGGGGTTGAATATTTTCATGAGCAACAATATGTGGAGAGGTACTCTTTACGTACATCCATGATGAAAACAGGTACTGAATGTACAGCAATATGTTACATGAAGTGAGAACACGTTGACCATGTTGAGAGTATTTTCTCCATCTCTGAAAATTTTCAGACTTTTGTGTTTTTCTTAAGAAACAGCCAAAATCTCAAAAATAAAATGAGAAAAAGGAAGACAACATACAGAGCATGTCTAAATTTAGGTCCTTCCTATATGGTACCTAAGCTATACGGCCACTGTAGATATGGGCTGTAGTCGGGAGAGTTGATCAATCCTCCAATAACTGTGTTTTAAACTCCTTTCCCCATTCCATTTAAACTAAGAACTAAGTTAGAAGATCTTCATATGGCCTAACTGGAGCTTGAAGCCACATCACCAGTGTTTTTCAACCTTTTTGTGCCACAGAGACAATTTTACTTAGTGTCGGGATTCAGTTTCTGGGGGATGTGGTGACATTTTCTCCATAGATAGTGCTGTGGGCTCAGTAATAGTAAACCCAAGTTGTCCTGAAACTGCTGTCTCCAGTTGTGCAGGAATCCCCAACTCAGACTCAGCCGCCATCACGAGGAGGAAGAAGACGAAGAAGAAGAGGAGGGATTGCATCCATGCTGCCACCCACTGACATGGTGAAGTCACTGCAGGTGCCAATGCATAACAATGGCAAGTTGTTAGCAATTTTTTTTTGACCAATTAAGAAGTGAAATTAGACAATTTCCCACTGGACCCTGAACATTCTCTCACGGACTCTGTGGGGTCCGATTGGGAAAACACTGACCTAGACAATCTTTATGCTTTAACAAAACAGTAAATATGTTTGTCATTTACTATGCCTGTTAAGTGGATGTTCCCTACTTGGACCTTTGAAACTGCTCTAACCATCTCCACCCATGCTATCACTGCTTAGAACCCAGCTTCCATCCATCCAGTCAAACCCAGGGCCTATGATTAAGATTCACACCACAGACCGCAATTTGTTCCCACAACCACTACAGCCCCCCAGTGCATAATGCCGACTTTGATCAATTATAAACCATTTGCAGATGCAGTATCTTTAAGCACACAGTGTTCTCACTGACAGCACAGTTTGACTGCCTGTGTGTGTCAGGTGCATCTGCAAAACATAAAAGTGTCCGTCTATGTGTTTTAATGCCTCTTTTGCATTGTGCATTTTATTGGGACTATTTGTTTGCTTTATTGGTTCGTAATTCTGACCTTTTTGGGGTACTGCTTTTTATTGTGTGTATTATGTGACACTTCTCTTTAAAGTGTTCTGAACATAAATTTGATTTCCTTCATAATGAAACAGGAAGATCAGATTGAGAATAAAAAAGAAGAGTCTAATGAAAGAGAAAAGGCAATAGATAAGCTGTCTCGGGTGTCGTACTTTAAATTATGCTGCAGTGAGCAATCATGTTCATTTCTCTGCCATTATGCAATATCTCCCTCGCTCGCTTCCCCGTTCCCTCCATCTGTCTATGTCTTTCCTCTCTGTCCATCTGTCTTGCTTTCTCCCTTTCCTGTCTGTTCCCACATAACCCCCACTTGTACCCAAATGTGCACACTCACACACACACTTGCTCTGGCTTATCTTTATTCCCAGACAAGGCTCCCTGTTTGGGCTGTCATTATAACCACTTTGAATAGCCTAGCTTCACGGTGAACGAGAGGAGACATGCTGTGACCAATCACACAACTCTTTCTTCCTGTCCAATAGATGCATGTCATATTTCATTCTGAGTAAGGTAATATGTATTGAAGGATTTGACTCAAAAATCCCTGAGTGATGGAGTATAGCTTAGAGAGGGCTTCTCTGTGATAAATGCTCACAGACATTGGCTGGTGTTCAACTTTTGGATGCTTAAAGTAAAACACATCCCAAACGGCTGGGTTTTTTTTCTTTTCCTTCTCAAAGCTTGGTAAATATTTCAGAAACCATAAACTCTGGAAACAATACAATGTGTTGTTTCCAGAGGACTTTGCTAACAAACTATAATGCCTAGTTAAAAAAAAAAATAAAAAATTTTATGGGGTTGTAATAACAGTCTGTTATTTCATTTGTGCAAGCTAAAATTGTTTATAATGAAGTATAAATTGTATAATGGACAGAACCCCAATTAATAAGAGATGAGAGCATTTATTACCTCCACCAAGGAGCTAATGTTTTTGCCAGCGTTTGTCTCCTTTTTACCAGAGGTGGCTCATGGGCTATGGATGAACCCATTAAATTTTGGAGGTGACCCAGGTCAGGATTCGGATTCTGGATCACTTTTTCACTTTCTTTAATAATGCAAGCTAGGGCCTTGGCAATGTGAAGCAGAGGCCAAGGTGAAAATTTCATCCAAATCTGTCCAGTAGTTTTTGCATAATCCTGCTAATAGACAAAAAAAACAAACAGATAGATAGATAGATAGATAGATAGATAGATAGTTTATTTCGAACACAAAAATATACCAAATACAAGCAAATGGCAAATGCAATAAAGTAACATTATACACTGTTCGAAAGGGAGAAGGAAGAAGTGAACACTTATTAATTCCATCTCCTCTTTTCCATAGATACACCCATGCGAATTTTATACAAATTACCACCTTTAAGACCCCAAGTAAACAATTTACTGTATTTTTTACAAATCAACATTAACACCCATCCATTCTAACATACAATGATGTCCATACAACAAAACCAGCCTCAAACAACACAGATATACACAGTGCTGTCCTACCCACCATTCCATAGTGTCCCATAATATCCCAGAGTGAACATAATGAATCGTACATATAACTACTACCCTTCTAACATATACCCTTTCAGCAAATGATGCTTATACCTCTTTTTGAATTGATTTCTGTTTGTACATAGCTTCAGTTCCGGCTCTAGACTGTTCCACAAATCCACCCCACAGACAGATATGCACATACTTTTCTTGGTTGTTCGTATCTTGGGTTTTGTAAAGTTTAAGTCTCCCCTCAAATTATGATCATTGTCTCTTTTTTTAAATATTTTTTGTATATTAGTTGGTAGTTGATTATTAATTGCCCTGTACATTACTTGTGCTGTCTTAAATTTAACTAAATCGATGAACTTTATGACATGTGACTTTAAGAACAACGAATTGGTATGGTCTCTATATCCTGCATTGTTTATTATCCTTATAGCTCTTTTTTGTAATGTGCATATTGACTGTAGGTTGGTTTTGTAGGTGTTTCCCCAGACTTCTACACAGTAGTTAAGATAAGGTAAAAACAATGAATTGTACAATAAGACCAATGATTTATAGTCCAAGAAGTGTCTTGTCTTCCCCAGTATGCCTATACATTTTGCTAATTTGGCCCGGATGTGACTGATGTGAGGTTTCCAGCAGATTTTATTGTCAAGCGTCACCCCCAGGAACTTATTTTCCTGTACTGTTTCTATTCTGGTATCATCAATCGTTACCAATATTTCATGATTTATTTTATAATTTCCAAACAACATAATCTTTGTTTTTTTTAGATTTAGAGATAATTTATTTTTGTTGAACCACTGCGTTAATTTTTTCATTTCAGTTGTGACCACCTCTAAAACCTGCTGCAAATTCTCACCAGTGCAGAGGATATTTGTGTCATCCGCAAACAAAATAAATTTCAGAATTTTTGATACTTGGCATATGTCATTTATATATAAAATAAAGAGTTTGGGTCCCAAAACTGACCCCTGGGGCACACCACAAGTGATGTCCATGAAGGGTGATTTGTGCTCTCCAATTTGTACAAATTGTTGTCTGTTACTTAAATAACTTTCCACCCAACTCAGTCCAACCCCTCTTATCCCATACCTTTCCAGTTTCCTTAGTAGTATTCTGTGGTCAATGGTGTCAAAAGCTTTCTTTAAATCTATGAATACTCCTACAGCAACATTTTTTTTATCTATACAACTAGTAATTTCTTCTATAAGTTCGATCAGTGCCAAAGATGTAGATTTATCTGCTCTAAAACCATACTGGCTATCTGTAAGGAGGTTGTGTTTTTCAGTGAAATCATCCAGTCTCTTAGTGAAGATTTTTTCAAGTATTTTGGAGAATTGTGAGAGTAAAGAGACTGGCCTGTAATTTGTGAAGCGATGACTGTCTCCTGTTTTGTATAGAGGTATTACTTTTGCTATTTTCATTTTGTCTGGAAATGTACCAGTTTGAAATGACAGGTTACAGATGTGGGTGAGTGGCTTAACAATTCCCTCAATTACTTTTTTCACTATTGTCATGTCAATTTCATTCCAGTCCTTTGATTTTTTGTTCTTAAATTTACTCACAGTCTCGATAATTTCCTTTTCAGTAACTGCACCCAAAAAGATTGTGTTTGGATTTCTATCTTCTATTTCATTCACAGAACCACTGTAGTTTGTTTCTGGTGTCACTATTGATTTTGCTAATTCAGGACCAACGTTTACAAAAAATTTATTGAAACCACTGACCACATCTTCCATATTATTTATCAAATTGCCATTTTCGATAAAATATTCTGGATAATTTGCATTCTTAGGACGGTTACTAATAATCCCATTGAGTACTTGCCATATTCCTTTTGTGTTATTTTTGTTATCCTCTAGTATTCTGTTGTAATATTCTAAATAAGATAAAAAAATAAACCAACATTTTGAGAGATAGGGCCATGACAGAGGTATGTGCTCTCTTATTGGCCTCTAGTTTTGTGATATCAGCTTTGCATATAGAATATTATGTGGCTGCATATGCTAAACAGTTTTGAGCTAATTTTATACTCCCAGAGTCAAAAACATGATTTTTGCATTAGTATTTATGCTGGAGACATAATATAATCCACATATTAAAATTTGCAAACTTTATAAAGATAATTTTCTATAAATGGGCAGTAGTAGAAGTGGGAATCACCAGAGGCCTCACGACATGATATTATCATGATACTTGGGTCATAATGCGATATTATCACAATCTTGCAATCATCATCATCATCATAGCAGTCTGTCGTGGGCGACAATGACTGTTTCATTTATGTCTGATCAGATTCCTCCACACAGCTCTATCTTTAGCCTTCTGCTGCCAGGAACTCCTGTCTATATCCAACTTCTTCAAGTTTCTTTTTACAGTCTCTTTAAATCTGAGCCTTGGTCTACCCTGATTGCATTTGCCCTCGCATAACTTTGAATAGAGTAACTGCCGAGGGAGATGCTGGTGGTCCATCCTCTCAACATGTCCGGGCCATCTCAGGTTCGTCTGTATTAGCATGTCCTCCATTGATGATAAACCAGCTCATTTCAACACTTCTATGTTGGTTATCTTGTCTTTCCATGAGATGTTCATTATGGCTCGAAGGTGTCTCATCATGTACGCGTGGAGTTTCTTTACCTGCACTCTGTAGACAGTCCAAGTTTCAACACTGTACAATAGAGTAGCCAGTACTGTTGCTCTGTACATTTTGCATTTCACACGGATAGACACATGTCGATTGTTCCACAGTCTCTCCCTCAAGTTTCCAAACACAGCGCTCGCTCTTCCCATTCTGAGAGATAGTTCATCCTCCAGCCTAGCATTCTCTGAAACAGTACTCCCTAGATACTTGAAAATCTTGCACTTGACTAGTGGCTCTGTACCAATGCTGATCCCTTCTGGTAGTGATGCTGATAATTGGAACTTTGGTGGTTGATAAAGGCACTCTATCTTCTTGATGTTGATTTTGAAGCTGAATTGGCAAGCTGCTCTTGCAAATTTCTCCACTAAAGATTGCATATCTTCCACACTGTGTGCAACTAGAGCACTGTCGTCGGCAAAGAGCATTTCTCTTACTACCTTTATCGATATCGATATCGATGCCACATTGAACAAGTCTGCTTCTTTCCTTGTTTGAATATATACTCCTTCTGAAGTGTCTTTGAAGGCCACCTCAAGGATGGCTGCCAGATATAGCGAGAAGAGTGTAGGTGCCATCATACACCCTTGTTTCACCCCGTTGCTTACTGAAAAGTCTTTAGATGCTGAACCACTCATTGCCACGTTTGCTTGCATACCTGTATGGAGTGACTCGATCAGGCTGACAAACTTCTCTGTACAACCATATTTCTTCAGTACCTGCCAAAGTCCTTGTTGTGAAACAGTATTGAAGGCTTTACTGAAGTCTATGAAGACTATATAAAGCAGCATGTTCTTTTCGATACACTTTTCTTGAACCTGTTTCAAACAGAAAATCATGTCCATTGTGCTTCTCCCACTTCTATAGCCGCACTGGGTTTCCGGTTGTACATTCTGTGAAATGTGTTCATTGAGTCTGTTCAGTAGTACACGTGAGAGAATCTTACCAACGGTGGCTACTAGTGATATACCTCGGTAATTTCCACAATCTTTCCTGTCACCTTTCTTGAACAAAGGCACAATACTTGCATCCTTCCAGTCTTGAGGTACTTTCTGGCCATCCCATATCTCTTGGATGAGCTTGTGCAGGCAGTTGGTCAGCTGAACACCACCAAATTTCCACACTTCTACTGGAATTCCATCCCTTCCTGGAGCTTTACCATCCTGTGTTGTACTGATAGCTGCCATTAGTTCATCAAAATTTGGTGGTTCATCCAGACTTGATACAGCTGGTCGCTGCACTAGAGCTTCTTTAGCCTCTTCAGTGAGATCTCCAGGGTTGTTTAGTAGCTGGTTGAAGTGGTCTGCATAGCTGTCCAAGATCTTGTCTTTCTTCTGCAAAACGGTTTCACCATCCATAGCCTTTAGTTGGATCAATCCTCTTGGTTTAGGGCCATAGATTTCTCTCAAACCTGTGAAGAATGTTTTCATGTCCTTCCTGTCTGCTGCAGTTTGACGTTCCTCCACTTTTTCATCCCACCAGTTGGACTTCACCTCTCTGGTGTACTTCTATAGCTCACTCTGAGCCTTTGAGTATTTCTTCTTCTTCGACCTTGTGTTACACTGTAGGTTTTCCTGCCTAGCTGTATTCCTCGCTTCTAGTAGTTTCTTCAGGTGTTCATCATGCTCATCAAACCAATCTTGATGTTTCCTCTCAGGGTGGCCTAAAACATCACTCGCAGTCTGATACACTGTATCCTTCAGTGTTGCCCATTTCTCTTCTATGTCATTCTCTGAGTTGTTGCTGTCCCAGTCTTTCAAGTTTTCATCCATTTCCTGTGTAAGTTCTTCCTGCTTCTTTTGGCCGTTCAGTGCATTATTGTTTAGCTTCCGTGGTGGCTTTGGACCTGTCCTGCAGTGCTGTTTTCATCTCCAAATCCTTAATCTAGATCTCAGCATAACATGATCAGTACCACAGTCCACACCTCTCATTGCTCTGGTGTCTAATACATCCCTTATGTCTCTCTGCCTGACTATGATGTAGTCTAATAAGTGCCAGTGCTTGGATCTTGGGTTGATCCATGTCTTCTTGTGTGTGTTCTTGTGCTTAAATAGAGTGTTGGTTATCACAAGGTTGTACTCTGAACATAGTGCAAATAGAAGTTCTCTATTAACATTGCACTTGCCAACTCCATGGCTGCCTAGCACTCCTTTCCATTTCTCAGTGTCCGAACCAACTCTGGTATTAAAATCTCCAATGAGTATCAGCCTGTCATCAGTCGGTACACACCTGATAGTCTCACGTAAATCATTGTAGAACTCTTCCTTCACCTCTTCTGTGTTGGTCATTGTTGGGGCATATACACTGATGAGTGTGGCATACATCTTCTGCTGTAGTGGGAGTCTCATAGTCATTATCCTGTCATTGATTGGCACCGGTTCCTCATCAAGCATTGCCGCTATCTCCTTTCTTACTGCAAAGCCCACTCCTGCTTCTCTCCTTTCTTGAGTTGATCTCCCACTCCAAAAGAAGATGTACCCATGGTCTTCCAAGCTGTCATATCCAGGCAATCTTGTTTCACTAAGTGCAGCTATGTCTACATTGTACCTGTTCATTTCCAGGGCCACAAGCGCCATCTGTCTTTCTGGGCGCTTGATGTTGTTCTGTCCAACAGAGTGCGTACATTCCATTCTGCTACACGCAAGACTGCTGTTTTCCTCTTCTTTTGTCTTCCTGCTCCTAGCTTACTTTTTGCTGCCTGTCGGAGTGTGAACAGATTAGCGCGGACCTTGTAAGCCCGGGCAACGTCCGAGCCAGTAGGAGTTGCCTTCTGATTGACCATTTCATGAAACTGCTTGCAAAGTATTTGAGTACCGCTAGCTTTTGCTGGACTAGCAGCACATTCTTGGCAGATAAAGGTATTATCAGTGGCAAGGACAAGCCAAGACAAACTGACTCCAGTATCTGTTGCAGTGACTGACCAGATGATAGGTTTGTTTATCTCTGCTCTTTGTGTAGTGCATGTCACAATACACCAACTGGCACAGTCCACCACAGACCTTGCGACAGATGTGTTTATCTGCCAGGATGTCCAGTCTCACCCCGTGTAACTGGGAGTGGTCCACCACAGACCTGTGACAGATATTGTTTTTAGTTCTGCCAGGATGCCCTGTTTCACCCTCCATGCCCTTGGAAGGGCGGGGATGCCGGTTGAGTCACTGACGGCCCGACCCATGAGACAGGTAGTACCGGTTTTCATGGTTACCTGGTAGCAAATACATATTGCAGTATCATATAATGCAATTTCCCATCTTGATCTTTGTCTTGTCCGACTCCCAGCTAGATCTCAAGGTGCGTTCAGACCAAACGCGAATGAGTGGCACAAATACATACAAAGTCAATGGAAAGAGGCGGGCACACGTGAATCTTGCAAATTTGCATGTTCACGTCTGAGAAATAGCACTAGCTAGTAATGGCCTAGAGATTCTGCCATCACCGGAGTAAAAGTATCAGCATTGGAGAGTAAACTAGTTTGAAAATGAGACTGACACTCACCTGGAGACAGATGGACTGGGAGCTCTGCAGCTGAATCAGAGTGTCAAAGTTTTTTACCTATGGACTCCTGCCATGGACATGCTAACAAGGCTAGGAGGCTAGCAGTGTAAACAACCCATCATCCAGGTGAAATTTTGGAGGCAAGGACAATTTTTTCAGGTGAGACCCCCATCAGATAATGTAAACCTAAGCATGACGATGTTTTGGGGATTTCCACAGCAGGTTGAACACAGCTGCAGAAGTTATAAAGACAACTTTGCCTGTCTGCAACTCACTCAGGTGGTGAATTCATGTCTATTTGCATGTTTATATTGAATTAAAATGTAATCAGGCCCTGTGAAAAATTTGCCTGTTCGTTTGGTCTGAACACACCTTCAGGAGTCACTCCTCTCCTGTGCTGATGTAACTAGAAGGTCAGCATTTACTACCATCTAGTGGACTAAAACGTCAACTGTTTTTTATTACCCTGGTATCTACATAGACATATTTGCATTTGCAACATTTTTTAATAGTTTTTAAATTTTCACAACACTGGTGTCTCTGAATTGATACAGTTTCCACCACAAAGTATTGTGATATTGTGATGCATCTATTTTTCCCCCACCCCTAGTATGTAATTAAATTACTAGTTGTCAATAATTGTTAATTGTCAAAGAGGGACTCAAATAATGTACAAATGGAAAAGTGTCAGCTGGAACTAGTTTGGCAATTCTCCTCTGACCTATGGCATTAATAAGAAATTTGGACCCAGAGAAATGTTGGATATTTTCTCTTTTTCAGACCATTCTCTCTAAACCCAGAGAATGTCTAGCCACTGCCTTGCTTGGAGCTGGTCTAGAATGGAGAAGTAAGGTGCCTCCTTCCCTCCACTAGCCTGGGTGTACACCTTGGGCAAGGGTTAGCACACCCTCAACCTCCCCTGGCCGGGGATACGGCCCAAGCACACCCACTGGCGGTTTCGTTTGCCAATGTGGCAACTTTTCCAACAAGCCAGCTGTAGCTCTGGCAATCGGCAGGGCTGTCTGTCAACTCGGCAATAGTTCTGGAAAAAAGCAGTGGGTTTCTTTCTGGGGCCGTGTCAGCACCGCTGTCCCGTCAAGACACAGAGAGTTACCCACCGAGGACACTACTGAGTGCCGTTTTAGTGTCATCATTATTTTTTGGCACAGCCCTACAATTTGAGATGAGATGAGTTTTCAGAGAGTTTCAGATAATGCTACTGTGCTCGAGGGAACTGACACGCCACAATCAATGGCAGTGGTGGAAAATATGTGAAGTCCATACAACAGTGTTCTGAAATTGAAGGCAAAACAGCTTAACCTAGTGGCATGGAATGTCGGCACAACTAAAGACGGTGATATGAGTATCAAACCGGAGCACGCTACAGCAATAATCTGCAGTGAACTGGAGAATGTTGGAATTGATATATGCATGTTCAGTGAAGTTAGACACCTGGGCTTTGGCAATGTCAAAGAAAGAAGTCACACAATATTTTGGAGTAGTGGTAATGATAAAACAACTGGTGTCAGCTTTGCCATTGCTAACAAATTTAGCCATTTAACAGCAGTTCCACTGAATGATCGATTGATGACAGTTCGAATCCCAGTTGACGATAATGTGCACCTCACACAGATAAGTGCCTATGCCCCCGCCATGCAGCGAACCACAGTTGAAAAGGAGAGCTTTTATGAGAAGCTCAGTGATGGCATCGCTAAGGCAAAAGAAAGATAACATAGTTGTACTAGGTGATTTTTAACGCTCGTGTTGGCAAGGACTGGCAGTCTTGGCCATCGGCCATTGGAAAGTACGCAATTTTCACGATCTGAGCATGGGAGATTCCACTGGGTTCAGTCTTTCTGCCTTTTTTCATATTTGCACTGTGTTGTCATTTTGAGTTGCTATTCCTGTTGTTTTATCCTTGGTCGATTTGTCATATGTTCCGTATTGTATCCTAGTATGATTTATTTCCCCTGTTTAAATTTATTATAGTTTGTTTACATGTTGAGGTTAAGACTTACTACTAGTCTTTATTTTTGCCATTTCATTATATTTGTATTCTGTTGTGATTCTCTCTAGGGGTTGACAGCTGTCAGGAGCTTTTACGGGCTTCTTGCTCTGTGTGGGTGTGGCCCTGTCATTTGCCAGCTCAGAATCAGAATCAGAATCAGAATGAGATTTATTGCCATTGTTCATGTAGTACACAAACTAGGAATTTGTCTCGGTGCAATGCTGCAACATTAAACATGGAGTAGCACTAAAGATAAAAAACTATGCATGCAATAAAAGGTACAATATGAATAAGTAATACTAATCTATGCAATTTTTAAATATATTAACAAGCAGCAGATATTGTGGAGTTCCACATAGTGCAGTCGGTAGTGCAAAAAGAAAACAGTGATAACTGTCATGAGTCCGGTTGAGCTGCTGTACGTAGTGCACGAGAGTCTAATAAGTCACTTAGTGTTCAGCAGTCTGATGGCAGAGGGGAAGAAGCTGTTCATGTAGCGGGAGGTTTTAGTCTGAATGGACCGAAGTCTTCTGCCTGAGGGGAGGGGGGCAAACAGTGCATGTCCAGGGTGTGAAGGGTCGGCTATGATCCGACCTGCATGCCTCCAGGTCCTGGAGATGTACAGGTCCTGGAGGGATGGGAGCTTGCAGCCGATCACCTTCTCAGCAGTGCGCACAACGTGCTGCAGTCTTAGTCTGTCCCTGGCGGTGGCTCCAGCGTACCACACGGTGATGGTGGTGGTGAGGATGGACTCGATGATGACCGTGTAGAACTGCACCAACATCTTGGTGGGTAGCTTGAGCTTCCTCAGCTGCCGCAGGAAGAACATCCTCTGCTGGGCCTTTTTGATGAGGGAGCTGATGGTCGGCTCCCACTTGAGGTCCTGGGTGATGGTGGTGCCCAGGAAGCGGAAGGAATCCGCAGTGGTGATGGGAGAGTCTGTGAGGGTAAGGGGGGGCAGAGGGGCCGTGACTTTTCTGAAGTCCACAATCATCTCCACTGTCTTCAGAGCGTTCAGCTGCAGGTTGTTGAGGCTGCACCAGGACGCCAGCCGGGCCACCTCTCTCCTGTAGACGGACTCGTCGCCGTTGGAGATGAGCCCGATGAGGGTGGTGTCGTCCGCAAACTTGATCAGCTTGACAGACTGGTGGCTGGAGGTGCAGGAGTTGGTGTACAGGGAGAAGAGCAGGGGGGAATGTACACAGTCCTGGGGTGATCCGGTGCTGATGCTAACAGAGTCTGAGACAGTCTTTCCCAGCCGCACATGCTGCCTCCGGTCCGTCAGGAAGTCGGTGATCCACCTGCAGAGAGAGTCAGGCACGTTGAGCAGGGACAGCTTGTCCTGGAGCAGAGCAGGGCGGATGGTATTGAATGCAGAGCTGAAGTCCACAAACAGGATCCTGACGTAGGTTCCCGGGGAGTCCAGGTGCTGCAGGATGGAGTGGAGGGCCAGGTTGACTGCGTCGTCCACAGACCTGTTGGCTCTGTAGGCGAACTGCAGCGGGTCCAGGAGGGGAGTGGTGATGGTCTTGAGGTGGGGCAGGACCAGGCGCTCAAAGGACTTCATGACTACAGAGGTGAGCGCTACAGGTCTGTAGTCGTTAAGTCCAGTGATCCATGGCTTCTTGGGGACAGGGACGATAGTAGAGGTTTTGAGGCAGGCCGGCACGTGGCATGACTTCAGGGAGGTGTTAAAAATGTCTGTGAAGACAGGAGTCATCTCCTCCGCAGCTCTGGTCATTGTCTCCCTTCTCATTATCCCCAGCTGGTCTAAAGTGTATCTTTGTTTTTCCTTGCCCACTCAGGTGGCCCACACCTGCAATCACTTGTTGTATTTGTGTCTAGCCTTATTTAAGGACTGTCATTTTCATTTCCCGATTGCCGCAGTCTTGTTGAGTTTTTCCTCATCTCCACCAGAGCCCTGCCTCGCTCTGGTGTGCTTCCTCAGTAAGTTTGTTCTTTGTTTGTATTTTGTGTTAAAGCACTGTGTAGACTTTATGTTTTTTTCAATAAATATCACAAACTCACAGTTCAGTGCGTGGGTCTCACCTCTCTCCCCTGAAGGGCAATCCATGTCAGGAATAAGGAAAATGAACTGTAATGGATTGATGCTGTTAGAATTCTGTACCCGCTTTCAATTGTCAGTGATAGGAACTCAATTCAACTTTATTTATATAGCGCCATTTCACAACAACAGTCTCATCTCATAGCACTATCAACTGTAGGGGGAACCCCCACAGTTGCAGAAAGACCCCAGCAATCAGGCGATCCCCTGTGAGCAAGCACTTGGAGACGGTGGAGAGGAAAAACTCCCTTTTAACAGGAAGAAACCTCCAGCAGAACCAGGCTCAGGGAGGGGAAGTCATCTGCTGCGACTGGCTGGGGGGTGAGGGGACAGAGAAGATGAAAAGAACAGACATGTAGAGAGCAAACAGCACGATGGGGACTCAATCTATGGAAGAGAACAAACAGATGTTAATGACCAGCAAAAAAAAAAAAAAGAAATGTCACTGAGAGTGAAGAAAGGAGTGAGGCCCAGTGCATTATTGGAGGTCCCCCGGCCGACTAAACCTATTAGCAGCATATAGCCTAATTGTAGGCTATATCAAAAAGGTAGGTTTTAGCCCTATTCTTAAAAACAGACTCCTGAATCCAGATTGGCAGCTGGTTCCACAGGAGAGGAGCTTGATAACTGAAGGCTCTGCCTCCCATTGTACTTTTGGAGATTCTAGGTATTACAAGTAATCCTGCATTTTGGGAGCGTAGTGCTCTGTTAGGATAATACGGTAGTATCAGATCTTTTAAATAAAAAGGAGCCTGATTGTTTAGAGCTTTGTAAGTCAGAAGAAGGATTTTAAACTTAATTCTAAACTCTATGGGAAGCCAATGAAGGGAGGCCAGAACCGGAGAGATATGATCTCTCTTTCTAGTACCTGTTAAAACTCTTGCTGCAGCATTTTGGATCAGCTGGAGACTTTTTAAAGATGTTTTAGGACAGCCTGATAATAAAGAATTACAATAATCTAATCTCGAGCTAACAAAAGCGTGGATCAGTTTCTCAGCATCACTCTGAGACAAGATGCTCCTAATCTTGGCAATATTACGCAAATGATAGAAGGCAGTCTTAGAAACAAATTTAATATGTGAATTGAAGGACAGATCTTGATCAAAAATAATTCCAAGGTTCCTCACAGAGCTATTAAGAGAAAGAGTAACCGCATCCAAACTGAAAGTTTGATTTGGAAAGGTATTTCTAAGGTTTTTTGGACCAACAAGAATGACTTTAGGCTTATCTGAATTTAATAGCAGGAAATTACAAGTCCTCCAAGCTTTGATTTCCTTAAGACAGGCTTCTAACTTGGCTAATTGATTACTATCATCTGGCTTCATTGACAGGTATAATTGTGTGTCATCTGCATAACAATGAAAATGAATACAGTGCTTTCTAATAATGTTGCCTAACGGAAGCATATATAAACTAAAAAGAGTAGGGCCTAGCACAGATCCCTGTGGAACTCCATGTCTAAGCTTTGAGTTGAAAGAAAACTCATTATTTACATGAACAAACTGGAACCTATCAGATAAATAAGATCTAAACCACTGCAACGAAGTTCCATTAAGTCCAACATAGTGTTCTAATCTATCAAGTAGAATATTATGATCGATAGTATCAAAAGCTGCACTAAGGTCTAAAAGGACAAGTACAGAAACCAGTCCCTTATCAGATGCGATGAGGAGGTCATTAGTGACCTTCACTAAGGCTGTTTCAGTACTATGATGGATTCTAAACCCAGATAAACTCTTCAAGTAAACCATTTCCCTGCAGGTGGTCAAATAATTGCGTAGCAACAACTCTAAGATTTTTGAAATGAAAGGGAGATTAGAGATTGGTCTATAGTTAGCTAAAGCTCCTGGATCTAGCGTTGGCTTTTTGAGTAAGGGTTTAATTACAGCCGTTTTAAAAGCCTGCAGTACATGGCCTAAAGTTAATGAAGAATTGATTATATGAAGAATAAAGCTACAAATAAGTGGGAAGACTTCTTTAAATAACCTGGTAGGAATAGGGTCTAAAAGACAAGTTGAAGGTTTGGATGAGGAAACTATTTTGTCTAACTCACAAAGGTCGATTGGAGTAAACTCATCAAGACAGACATCAATTGAAGGAGTTGTAGTAGTTACAGTATTTAAGTTAACTGTGGGAAGAATCTGATTGATTTTATCTCTGATGGATGACATTTTATTATTGAAAAAGTTCATAAAGTCCTGACTAGTAAGCTTTAAGGGAATGCTAGGATTGACAGAGTCCTGACTCTTTGTCAACCTGGCTACAGTGCTGAAAAGAAACCTGGGATTATTCTTGTTCTCTTCTATTAATGCAGAATAATAACTCGTTCTAGCTTTTCTAAGAGATTTTTTATAAATTAAAAGATGATTTCTCCAAGCTAAATACAGTAGATTTCATCTAAATTAGTGGAGCGTCATTTTCTTTTTAATTGATGAGTCTTCTGTTTTAAGCTACGAGTTTCTGTGTTGAACCAAGGAGTTAGAAATCTCTGATTAGACTTTTTCTTTTTTAAGGGGGCCACCAAGTCTAGAGTCTGATGCAGAGAAGCTGTAACACTATCCACCATGTTATCAATTACAGAAGGAGCAAGCTGTCTATAGCTTATTTCTGTTGTGTTGACACATGGCATAGAGGAATCAATCTGCATAAATTTGGTAACAGCATCATCTGAGAGGCATCTACTGTAATAATATTTTTTCTTTAGGAGCCAAGTAGTCAGAAATAGTAAAATCAAAGGTTAACAGACAATGGTCTGACAGTACAGGGTTATGAGGAGACACTACAAGATTTTCTATTTCTATGCCATATGTCAGAACAAGGTCCAATGTATGGTGGAGGTAATGAGTAGAATTTCCTACTTTCTGAGAAAACCCAATCGAGTCTAATATTGAATTAAATGCCACATTAAGGCAGTCACTATCTACATCCACATGTATATTAAAGTCCCTTACTATAATTATTCTATCAGATTTCAGCACTAAATCAGCTAAGAAATCAGCAAATTCGGATAAAAATACTGAGTAGGTTGATGGGGGCCGATAAACTATGGCAAATAAAATTGTGTTTAACCTAAAATTGCTAAAGTGCCCAATACTGAGGACCAGGACCTCAAAGGAATTATAACATGTTTTTTGCTTTACATTAACTAGTAATTTGGAATGGTAAATTGTTGCTACTCCTCCTCCACAACCAGAACTTCTGGGATTTTGACAGTTTAAATAACCAGAGGGAGTTGATTCATTTAAACCAACGTAATCCTCTTGCCCTAACCAAGTCTCTGTAAGGGATATTAAATCAGTCTGATGATCAATTAACAGATCATGGACTAACAGAGACTTGGGAGTTAGAGACCTAATATTTAATAAACCACATTTAATTTTTAAATTATGAGGAGGAACAGAGGCCAAATCATTCAATTTAGAGGCTTTATGTTTAATTTGAGTTTTACCAACATTTTGCTTAATCACTTTGGGATGCTTATATATTATATTTTTATTTACTTTGGAGGGAGCAGACAATGATTCTCTGATGGGGAAGACAGGGGCTAAGTTGAGGGGTGGCGGATGAAGAGGAGCTGCAGAGAGGCGTGTAAGACTGCGACTCTGCTTCCTGGTCCCAACTCTGAGTAGTCAAGGTTTTGGAAATTTGGATAAAAATGATGCCAGATTGTTAGATAAATGAGAAGCACCATCCAAAGTGGGATGAATGCTGTCTCGTCTCATAAGACCAGGTTTTCCCCAAAATGAGCTCCAATTGTCAATGTAGCCCACGTCATTTGCAGGACACCACACAAACAGCCAGCGGTTCAAGGATGACGAGCGGCTAAACATGCCATCGCTGGTCAGATTGGGGAGGGGCCCAGAGAATACTACAGTGGCAGACATCATTTTTGCAAAGTCACACACCAATTCTACATTAAGTTTTGTGACTTCCAACTGCCGGAGACGGATGTCATTAATGCCAGCGTGAATAACAATTGTGGAGTATTTACAGTTACTTTTAGCCAGCATTTTCAAATTTGACTCGATTTCGCCTGCTCTGGCCCCAGGAATGCATTTGACTATGGCCGCTGGAGTCTCTAGGTTCACGTTTCTGACTACAAAGTCGCCAATGATCAGAGTTTTTTCCTCAGAGGGTGTGTCGCTGAGCGGGGAAAAACAATTAGAAACGTGAACAGGTTGGAGGTATACCGGGGCTTTGCGACTGGGCTTCCTTCTCACCTTCACCCACCCAGTCTCCTCCCTGCTGAGGAGAGCCGGAGGACCGCTAATGGGGTTAGCTATGCTAGCTAGCTCCGCTGCAGCTTAGGGGCATCCGTCAAGAGTACCTGGTGCAGACGGTGTTTCAATGCAGCGGAGCCGGGATTCCAAATCAGACAACCTCGCCTCGAGCGCCTCAAAAAGACAACATTTATTACATTTACCGTTATCACTAAAAGAGGCAGAGGTGTAGCTAAACATCTGACAGAGAGAGCACACCGGAGGAGGAGAGGAAGGAGAGCTAGTAGCCATCGCTAGTGGCTAACCCAAAAGCTCAGGAGAGTGAGGAGAGCAAACCACACAGACAGACAGCAAAACAGGAAGTGACGATAGGTTACCACAAGGAAGTGACGATCAATCAACAGGGGATGTCCTGACTTAAGAAAAAACACGTGGTGTAGAAGATGCCTTACAAACGAGACTGAGTTTATTTCTCAGGAAAGCTTTATTGGAAGTCACATCTTCTATCATCAAAGTTCTCAACAGAAAAGAGACAGAACCAACTCTCCTCACAGCTTTTATAACCCAGAGATACTAAACCCCCACATCAAGTATCTCACACCTTCACCCCACAGAAGTTCAGTAAACACATGAACCCACAGTCACATATAGCCTCCGAGACTTGCTGGCGCCTCTGTTCCCTTCTCCACCTCGGGGGCTCCCGTTGGGACATTGTCTCTGACCTCCGTCTTCCCCAGCACCCACCTCCTAGCCGAGGTCCCTGCTGGGGCATTGTTCCTTTGGACATTTGATCTGTAGGGTCTGCACCGCCATGCTTACTGGATGCATGTGGGGGAGAATGCGTACCATACAAGCATGCCATATATGTGCCTTAAATATGCACCATATAACTCCCCCCCAAATGTTCAAATAAGGACAAGTTACACTTCAAATGCATAGAATCATGACACCCCCACACAGAACAAGAGAGAAAAAAACTTGGCACAACAGATCACATTTCCCACTGCTTGGGCTTCAACTCTCTGCCATATCTGCTGTGAGCAGGTCTCGCTCTGCCTGTGGCTGTCTGCTGCATCTGTGAAGTAGAATCATTAACACATCGTCGTGAAAGCTTAGCAGAGCGTCTCCCGGGTGGCCTGCCGCAGCGGGGGGCTCTGGCCAACTGTACTGGGTCGTCAGCTAACACAAAAGCGGGTTTGAGTCTGTTAATGCAGACTAAGTCCCTCCTGTCTCCCAAATCGAGCAAAAAATGCTTTTCCCCGGTTTCTAACACTCTGAACGGTCCATCGTAAGGTGGCCTTAAACCTAACCTCTGTGCGTCGTGTCTAACAAAGACAAATTCTGCATTCTTTAAGGCTTTGGGCACAAAAACACGTGGAAAACTGTGATGAACGGGACCGGGGAGGGTGTGTGACCCCGCGTCGCTCTGCAGCAGCTGAGCGGGGAGGTGCTCCGGAGCAGGGTTCTCAGGGAGGAAATCTCCCGGTAACCGGAGGGGTTGGGCGAAGACGAGTTCGGCCGGAGAGGCTTGCAAATCCTCTTTAGGTGCTGAACGCAACCCTAATAAAACCCATGGGAGCTTATCAACCCAATTTGTGTCCGTGAGAGCCGCTCTGAGGGCTGCTTTCAATGACTGATGGAAGCGCTCGCACAAACCGTTGGCCTGGGGGTTATACGCCATCGTGCGATGAATTTTCACCCCCAGGCTGAGTGCCATGGACGACCAGAGCTCGGAAACAAACTGGGGTCCTCTGTCAGACGTTATGTCTGACAGGATACCAAAACGTGCGACCCAAGCTGTTAAAAAGGCACGTGCAACATCTGCCGCTGTGGTTGCCACCAGAGGGACCGCCTCTGGCCAGCGCGTGGTGCGGTCTACCATGGTTAAAAGGTGTCTGAACCCCTGGGACAGCGGAAGAGGTCCTACTAAGTCGACATGCACATGATCAAAGCGTTTGGCTGGGATGTGAAAAGGTTCTAGAGGGGCTCGTGTGTGTTTGTGTACCTTTGCTCTTTGACACGCAGCGCAGGCTGCAGCCCACTCTTTGACTTGTTTACGCAGCCCCGGCCAAACAAACTTCTCTCCTACCATTTTGATAGACGCACGGACGCCCGGGTGTGCCAGCGAATGTATTAAGTCAAAAACACGGTGATGCCACGCAGCCGGGACCATGGGGCGGGGACGCCCCGTGGAGGTGTCGCAGATTAGGGAGGGCATGCCTCTTTGAAGCACCCTGTGCTCCAGCCTTAGCCCTGTTGGCCCAGACTGGAGCACGCGCACGTCCGCGTCGCCAACCTGTTCAGCGGCCATGGCTGCATAATCTAACCCGACGCAGACCGGAGCTGTGAGCGCTTCCGCGCCGCAAGCCTGGCCTAGGTCTGCAGCCGCCGAATCTGCCCCCTGGGGGCCTGTCGCTGCAACTGCACGCGAGAGGCAATCTGCCACTACATTGTGTTTACCCGCCACGTGTTGAATGTCAGTGGTAAACTCCGAAATTGCAGCCAGCTGCCTCTGTTGTCGGCCCGACCAAGGCTCTGAAACCTTAGCCATTGCAAAAGTTAAGGGTTTATGGTCCACGAACGCGGTAAAACGGCGCCCTTCCAACCAGAACTGGAAGTGGCGAATGGCCAAATGCAGGGCTAAAAGCTCCCTGTCAAACGCGTTGTATTTACGCTCGCTATCGCGCAATGTTTTGCTAAAAAACGCGAGTGGTTGCCAGCATCCTGCCACCAGTTGCTCGACAACCGCTCCCACTGCCACGTCAGAGGCGTCTGTGGTTAGTGCCATGCGAGCTGCCGGCACCGGGTGTGCCAATAACGCAGCGTTCGCGAGGGCTGATTTGACCTGTGAAAAAGCGCGCTCCCGATCCGGGGACCACTCGACCTTAGATGCAGGTTTTTGCTTCTTTAATGCCGCGTACAATGGGTGCATGAGCCGTGCCGCGTTTGGGAGGAAACGGTTATAAAAATTGACCATCCCCAAAAATTCCTGCAGCGCCTTAACCGTCTGCGGTTGGGGGAAATCCGTTATCGCGTGCACTTTATCCGGCAGTGGGACCGCGCCTTCTGGCGACACGCGGTGTCCCAAAAAAATCGATTTTCGCTACCCCGAATTGGCACTTCGCTGGGTTAATGATCAGCCCGTGTTCTGTGAGCCTCTGAAAAACGGCTGTGAGGTGGCTTTCGTGCTCGGCTTCGGACGCGCTGGCTACCAAAATATCATCCAAATAAGCCAACACGAAAGGGAGGTCGCGCAGCACTGCGTCCATCATGCGTTGGAACGTCTGTGCGGCGCCCTTGAGGCCGAAAGGCATGCGCAAAAACTCGAAAAGCCCGAAAGGGGTTATAACTGCCGTTTTGGGTATGTCCTGCGCACGGACTGGAACTTGGTGATAACCACGCACCAAATGTATTTTGGAAAAGATGCGCGCCCCCGCTAAATGCGCCGAAAAATCCTGGATGTGCGGAATCGGATAGCGGTCGTGGGCTGAAGCATTATTTAATCTGCGGAAATCACCGCAAGGGCGCCACGAGCCGTCAGCCTTGGGTACCATGTGCAGGGGTGACGACCAGGCGCTGTTCGAACGCCGGACTATGCCCAGTTTTTCCAAGTTGGCAAATTCCTCGCGCGTGATGGCTAGTTTAGCTGGGTCCAACCGCCGAGCTTTTGCAAAAACCGGGGGGCCCGAAGTACTTATGAAATGCTCGACCCCATGTTTGGCAACTGACGCTGAAAATGTAGGGACCGTGAGTGCTGGAAACTGGTTGAGTAATGCGTGAAACTTACCACCCGCAGCTGTGACATTGGAATGTGCAGAAGGCTGGGCCACCCGAACTGTGCAAGAGATAGAGTAGAAAGACATTTACAATACGTCTATTAGCAAGGTCAACTAACAAACTGTTTGAGCACAAGAAGTCAGCACCTAGCATGTTGTTGTTAACTGTAGCAACAACGAAGGTCCACTCGAAGGTGCGCCCGTGGAGGGACAGGCGGAGCGTCTTCTCCCCATAGGTTTTGATCGTGGAGCCGTTCGCCGCTAACACCAGGGGGCCGCTGGCCGGCGCCAGCGTGTCCCCGTAGGTAGGCTTGACGAAACTTAGCTGGGAGCCCGTGTCCACCAGGAATTCTTTCCCAGAATTTGCGTCCGTCACGAAAAGCAGCTTGTTCTTTGTGCCGAGAGTCGCAGCTGCTACCGGCTCCCGGTCTTGGCGTTTCCCTGGCGCTGGTACCGGCACGGTGGGACGCATCTGTGGGCTTTCTCGGCGAAACGTCGATGGTAGAAGCAGAGGGCGGTGTCAGCTCCGCTTCTCCTGGTCTCTGCCGCTGCTGCCGTCAGTGGATCCGGTGCCGCAGCCTCTGGTCTCCCTCCTTCTCGCGAAGGGGCGGTCATCTCTGCTGCTGCCGTCGTGGCTGCGCGCCGTCTATGGGAGTCGACAAGCCGTTGCGCCACCTGTCCCAGCTCGTGGTAGTCACGGTTGACGAGCGGCTGCGAGCTGGCCAGGGCGACTCTCACTGCTGGCGGGAGCGTTCTGAGGAAGAGGTGGGCGAAGATAAAACTGTCGTCATCTTCGCCTCTCAGGCTCATCATCTTTGCCATCAGGTCCACTGGCCTGTCTGCTTCTCCCTCTGTCAGCGCCAGGAGCTTCTCTGCTCGCTCTTCCCGCGAGGGAGTGAAGGCTCGGATGAGGGCAGCTTTCAGTGTGTCATACTTGTTGTCTTGGGGCGGGTGGTTGGTCAGGCTCTCCACCCGCTGCACTGTGAGGCTGTCCAGCTTTGCGACGACATGGTAGAACCTCGTAGCGTCTGCTGAGATTCCCCGAAGGTGGAATTGCGCCTCCACAGTGGTAAACCAGGAGTGCGGGTTATGTTGCCAGAAGTCGGGCAGCTGTAGCATGGTAGCTGCGTTAACCCGGTTGGCTCCTGAAGGGTCCGGTGCGGAAAGCTCGCCGCCACCGGCCATAGGTAGTCGTAGGTCACCAGTGTAGAAGATGCCTTACAAACGAGACTGAGTTTATTTCTCAGGAAAGCTTTATTGGAAGTCACATCTTCTATCATCAAAGTTCTCAACAGAAAAGAGACAGAACCAACTCTCCTCACAGCTTTTATAACCCAGAGATACTAAACCCCCACATCAAGTATCTCACACCTTCACCCCACAGAAGTTCAGTAAACACATGAACCCACAGTCACATATAGCCTCCGAGACTTGCTGGCGCCTCTGTTCCCTTCTCCACCTCGGGGGCTCCCGTTGGGACATTGTCTCTGACCTCCGTCTTCCCCAGCACCCACCTCCTAGCCGAGGTCCCTGCTGGGGCATTGTTCCTTTGGACATTTGATCTGTAGGGTCTGCACCGTCATGCCTACTGGATGCATGTGGGGGAGAATGCGTACCATACAAGCATGCCATATATGTGCCTTAAATATGCACCATAGTGGCAGCATATGTGGTCCAAACACTGGCACCAGATTGATCATGTGCTCGCCAACAGAGGGGCAAGGAAACTTATCAATGTAACTAAAGTCAACTGCAGAGAAAACTGCTTCACAGATCACAAACTGCTTCTGTGCAAATGCTCCATTATTGTCAAGAAGAAGCAGAAAAGAGTGAGTCTAACACCAAAATTAGATACCATTATGAATAGTGAGAACAAAGAGTTGCTAGAAAGGGTTTTGGATTAACAACTTCAGAATTCCCCTGAAGTGCTGGGCAACTTGGTGGTTCAGTGGTTAGCACAGTGGCAGCACAATAAGAAGGTCACAGGATCGATTCCACCCCTGACCATTGTGGGTTCGATCCCACCCCCTGACCATCGGTGACCCTTCTGTGTGGAGTTTTCATGTTCTCCCCGTGTCTGCGTGGGCTTTCCCTGGGTACTCCGGTTTACAGCCACAGGCCAAAAACATGCAAGTTAGGTTAATTGGAGACTCTAAAGTGGCCCTAGGTGTGAATGTGTGTGTGAATGGTGAAAGGATTAGCGCCATATCGTGGCTGCCTCATCCATCCAGGTGAATGCCCTGAATTTCCTGCTGGGATCAATAAAGTATACAAAATACATACGAAAGAGTCCTGAGACAAGCTAAAAGACGTACTCCAGAATGCCACCAAATGTGTCTTTTGGAAGAAAAAGGAGAGATGTGATGACTGGTTTGAAGACCAAAAGGAAAAGATCCAATGTCTTCTCAAGGATAAGAAACTCAGTGGCAACAGAAAAGCCATCAGGGAAGAGATAAAGCTTAAGAACAAGTGGCTCAACAAAAAGCGGATGAAGCAGAAAAACTTGCAAACAAGAACAACCTTAGAGAGTTCTATGTGACGGTCAATACCATCTATGGCCCAAAACCTAAAAACATCTAACCAGTTAGATCCAAAAACAATGATCTGCTCACATCCCCAGAGGACATCAAGGAGAGGTGGGTTGAACACTTCGATGATCTACTAAGCCAACCCAGTGATGTCAATTCTAGCATATTTGATGAACTAGAACAACGTCCAGTAATTGAGGAGTTTGATGAGCCAATCAAGCTTGAGGAGGGTCAGGCATCCACCAAAAACACCAAACTGAGAAAGAGTCCAGGTCCAGATGGGATATTACCTGATTTTCTCATTTATGGAGTGTGTACTTTGGCATTATTTCTTCTTACTTTATTGAGTCTCTTTTGGATATCAGCAAGCTTACCATCAGACCTGGCTGATGCTTTTATCTGCATCCTGTTTAAGAAAGGTAACTGCAGGGATTGTGGTATCTACCGCAGCATCTCTCTTCTCAGTGTGGTTGGCAAGATATTTGCCAATATCATACTGCAGTGCCTGCAATGTCTAGCAGAGCTAGTTTATCCTGAATCTCAGTCCAGTTATAGAAATGGTAGAAGAACAATTGACGGAATCTTTATGCTGCGTCAAATAATGGAAAAGTGAAGAGAGCAATGGCAGAACTTGTACATTGCCTTTATTGACTTCACTAAGGCATTTGATTGTGTGAATTGGTTGCTCCTCTACAAGAACTTGGGAAAGCTCGGCTGTCCTGTCAATTTTGTTCATGTGATCAAGGCACTGCATTCCAAAGTGCAAGCCCGTCTGACATTAACAGAGATCTTTTGAGACCAATTGAGTGCAACAGCGGGGTAAAACAAGGATGCAAGCTCGCACCAACCCTGTTTGGAATATATGCAGCAGTCATGCTTTACCTATCCAAGATTCGGCATTAAGGTTTGCTTCCAGTACAATGGTGACATCTCTGACCTTAGACGACTAAAATCCAAAACAAAGACACTGACTGAGTATATAAGGGAAGCTCAATATGACGACAATGTTGCTATATTTACCAAAAAGCAGAGCCAGCAGAGCATTAGGCTGCGTGTCCACAAAACGCATTTTTTGTCTCCCGACCACCCTGAGCATTTTTTTTTTCAGCATTTGTGCACAGCATTCTGGGGAGGGGGGGGGGGAGTATGTTCCCTGTATCCCAGCAACAGCTTGTCTCTCTCAGCTCAGCACTTTCCTATTGTCAGACTTTCTACTGATTTTTTTAATAGTAGTCTCTCGTGCACACATACACGTGCAGCTGGAAGACTCAGAGACAGAGTCTTCAACTGTAGAGATTTATCAACAGAGACAAAGCTCAAGATGTACAACCAGTGTGTTATTCTGCTTTTAACATACGGAAGTGAGATCTGGACCGTAATCTGTCACCAGACACGGACTTTAAGAACTGTCCAACAGCGGCATATAAGATTCATTCTCAAAATTTGCTTGGATGACTTCATCACGCACAAAGAAGTGTTGGACCATGCCAAAGCTGCTGATATTGAGATAGTATTAATCAGAAATAGATTGCACTGGTTTGGACATGCTGTCTGCACACCAGATGAGCAGTCTGTTAAAGCGCTTCTCTTTGGGGAGATAGCTGAAAGATCTAGAAAAGTTGATCACCCGCTTCTGCGTTACAAGGATACCCTCAAGGACATCCTCAAACGGTGTGAAGTATTGGACACATCAAGAGACACTGCAAAGGACCAACTAGCCTGCAGCAGGCTAGTTCAGAATGTTTGTGATAGCATTGATAAAGACAAAAGGCATAGGAACACTGTGAATAGAGCAAAATGCAAAGAGAGGGAAAACACCAAGTAATCTCAGAATCAGAATCAGAATCAGCTTTACTGCCAAGTATATTTACAGGTAAACATACGAGGAATTTGACTTGACATTGGGCGCGCACGTTAGGCGCATCCAATGACGCGGCAGCCATGCAAGGCGCCTGTCATAATCTCACCATTTGTATATTGCTCCTATTGGGCTAATGGGCATATATATCTGTAAACCCTAGAGATAGTTGTGCAGGAAGACTTCAGTAGATCAGCATTTTCTGAAATACTCAGACCAGCCAATCAGGCACCAAAAACCGTGACACGTTCAAAGTCGCTTAAATCACCTTTCTTCCCCATTCTGATGCTCAGTTTGAAATTCAACAGCTCATTTTGAGAATGTCTATGCCTAAATACATTGAGTTGTTGCCATGTGTCTGGCTGATTAGATATTTAAAAAGCAGTTGAACAGGTGTACCTATTAAAGGGGTCAGTGGGTCTATACCAGGTTTACTAAATGCACAGAAGCAAATGGAACAGTGATTTTTCTGTATTGGCAGTGCAAAAAGTTTAAACATTAGTTTAAAATGTATAAAATAAGTCATACTTACAAGTGTATCTGGCTAAAACCTCCCAACTAAGTTATAGTGAATTTATTTTTCCGTCTCTTTTTTTAGGATTTAGTCTTTAAGTTTTCACTTATGTAATAGCTCACATGTCCAGAGCAAAAGCCAGGTGATTACCAGTGTGTGTGTGTGTGTGTGTGTGTGTGTGTGTGTGTGTGTGTGTGTGTGTGTGTGTGTGTGTGTTTGATTAAAAACTATGATTGTTCCTTCTACTCTTGTACTTCCTTGTAAATTAGTTTGGTCATTGGTGGTACCTTGTGTAATTGTAGGCTTTAATGCTAATTAAGTTCAAATGAAGTTCAATGTTGACAGTGAGTATTTTATGAATCGTGATGAGGACATGCCTGCATGCTGCAAAATAGCATTAAATTACATGCATTAAGATATTTTCCATGAATTTCATAAAATTCATATCAATCCAAAAGATATGCATGATTGTTTAAGTAAAAGTGTACCTCTTTTTTCAATTCAATAGCAAAAAAAAGATGTTTGCCTTATTTAGTTGAACGTAGAGATCCTATGCAAAAAAATCTCAGTTCTTAAAGTGAAACTCCACAAAATAGAGGGTTTTTTCCTTCTTGTTAATATGTCTGTAGCATATTTTTATGACTTTCAAGACACAGCAAGAGTTAAATCACTCAAATGTGTCATATCTGTGTCTGTTTGCTTTAAAGTTTCACTTAAGCCCCGCCCCCTGAAAAAAGGCAAGTTTAGATGGAGCATCTTTGGTGACATAACTATATACAGCACTGGCACATCTGTAGTGTCGAGCCAGTCATGACTCTCTGGCCTAACTGAAGTTAGCTTTCAAGCCAGTTAGCATTTTTGGACAGCTGACCCAAACTGAGATGAGTGTTATCATTTAACTGCTTTAAAGGACCAATGCAGTTTCAGTCATTATTCTGGGCCACTGGGCATACAACTGGGCATGTCCTTCAACCAGCAGTCTTTTATCACAGGATTTATTCTGTTTAATGTAGCACTAGCCACTATTAGCCTTGTATTATGTGGGTGGGCCTAGCCAGAGAACCTGACATTTGAAGGAGGGGGAAAGTGAAAAGATTCTGACATGAAACTGTAAAACTAAAAGGTTTTGTTTGTAGAAAAAAAATGGCATAAGGTACTATTTTAGACAATGTCATTTTTTTTTTATAGGGGATATGTATCCACCGAAGTACGTCTTTAAGACATTCTTCTACCACTTCAAAATCAGCTACTACATGTACGTGGTTCCTGGTTCCGTGAGGGCACGGAGAACAAAAGCAGAATGGTAAAACAAAAAAACAGACTTTATTAGTGAAAGCTGTACGATGAAATGCTATAACAAAGTGCACAACCCAGAAATGGCAAAAGTCAGATAAACAAAGACCGAGGGAAGAATGGGACTGTATGTACAGAGGGGTTAATTGCGCAGACAAGACATGGGTTAAAACTGTCTATGGTTAAAACAATCAGCATCAAGCCCAATTTATGTTTCTGCGTCAAAACAATGCTATAGCACAGGCGTAGCCACGGACACAACTCAGTAGTGACGTTGTGCACCACTGTGTGGCCTAATGGGCACCTCTCCAGAAATGTAACTGCTCCACTCCTGTGTATCTCTATTCAGTACACAAAAACACACTATGAACACAAATCACTATGCATGAGCAGAAACCCATTTTGGCAGCAACACCTTCAAACCAGCGCACAAGTACAAATGCTGACAAAGGCATAGACTATGTATGAATGGTATGCCATGAGCTTCACGTAGGGTTGACGGAGAAGCATAGATCGGGCTTCAAGCTGGAAGTGTCAGTGCATGAAACAGAACTACAGACTTGGCAACAGACACGAGAACACAGGAGACACAGGGGCATGAAATAAATGAGGTCCCACAAATAAAACTTAAAGAAAACCTGATATAATGGCTTTAATATGTTTCCAAAACAAACCACTGACTCTAACACCAAAAGACCATTTATATCCTCACCTGATTTTATACATTCTGCAGCTCTGTTTTTAAAGATTATTTTATTAGAATATTTACATTTGTGACTGTAAATTGTAAACGGTGGTGTCCATCATCAGATCCATGAAGTGTTTACGCCCACTGACATGAAATCATACAATGACCATCTGACTGGCAGCACTCTCAGCCCTGATTGCAGGCTGATGAATTAACATGAAGGCCTGGTTACCTTCTGACTACATCAATCCAGGGCCTCATCTTCCCTGACAGCAGGATTCTACAGAACAGATACCCTGAGGAGGAACATTCATATAGCAGATGAAGGGCCTAACAGCCAGGCATTCATAATTAATTATGGGAGGCTAAATCCAAGTGATTTGTTCCTTGTTACAACACTCAAAGAAAGATATTTAGAGAGAACAATGATCAATGTTTTTCGGGGGGAGGGGGTTACAACTTTGCATGTTTATAATAAACACGATCACAGGGTCGCGTAAGTTTTAGGCCTGTTAGGCACACCCAACTCCTACTCAGTCCTTAAGTTTAGAAAAGATCAGAAAATGAGCAGAAAGTTTGCCTAAAGGGATAATAACCTTAGACCCTGATACAATAGATGATATGAGGAGCCACACCATGGGATTCTGTATGAGAGATAAGAAATATTCCACTGAAAAAGTTATGATGGTCATTTTTCATCATTTTAAGTCTAAAGCTCTGCCTATAAAAGAGTATATTGCTGATGTAATTGTTGTATCATTTGTATTTGCAGTTATCAGATAAATAATAAATGTGCATCTGCAACGCCTGTTAAGATTACACCGTTATTTAGCCAAGTACCGTTTGTGAGGCTTTCTATGAGAATGAAGAATTGATGATTTGTTTATATTAATTAATTTATGAAGTCATAAAATCAGCTTTGTAAGGCTTGTTAAAAGTTTAGCTTCTAAATAAGTAATGAAAATGCAGCTGCTGCATCCTGATCTGATTTCAACTGGCTATCAGTGATTACCGCTGCATTCCCATTTAATAAAGCAATTTAATCTAAGCTGGATTCAATTGCTACTTGTGATTGTTTTTATGTTGAGGTTCCTGCTTGCTTATTTGTCGCCCTGTTTGCTCTTGCTTGGCAATGCGGGTGAGGACAAGCAGAGAAAAATGCTCTGTGCAGACAGGTCATGGAGTTGGAGGCGATATCACAGGTTGGCAGCGGGGGGTGATGATTGGCAGGTTGCATTTTATCTGAGATTGTCTGGCTGTTTTGTTTTCTGTGTATTAACCAGGTGAACTAAAACAAGTCTGTAAAGAGCAAGCCCATTTTGAAAACAAGCCCAGAAAAACAAATCCAATGACTGCCAGTATTTTCAAGTAGTGTTTAGTTGGAGAGGGAAAAAGGCCCACATGTCTGTTAGCAAAAGTGGTTTTGGCAGTGATGTGGCGAACACAGAAGTATAGTTAATATACGTTGACATAAACTTGTTTTCCATATATGTTTCTGCTCATATTTTTTAAAAGCACAGAACATATAGATTAGGACTGGAAATATTAACGTGTTAATGCAATTAATAATGGTTGTCCAGAAAAATTTTGAAATTTTGCAGATTTTACAAATTAACACCCTCGTTTCACTTCCTGTTATTTTCCTTTTATGGCAGTGTCATGCTTGGCTGAGGGGGCACCTGTTTTTGATAGTACTAGATATTTGATGGCTAACAAACCACTTAAATTGCATAGTTTGACAGGTAGGTTGAAGCATAACAACACTAAGTTAGTATACAAGCATCAGTTCATACTTGAATTATATGAGTACAACAGTATAGGTACCATGGATAAGACAACTCTGGTCAGTCTGTGTAGCCTCGGACTGCTATGATGGCTACACTCAGCAGCCCATGAAGCAGCAGAGTCTCTTAACAGCACTGCCATCAGTGCTGGGACAGATGAAGCGGGCTAACAGCTAAGTTAAAGGATGACATGTGCAGAAGACCGCCTACCTCCATTCTGCTCAATAACACCTGCTCCATGGAGAATAAAATGGGCTAGCTGAAGCAACCATCCATCCATCCATCCATCTTCTACCGCTTAATCCTTTCCGGGTCTCTGTAACTTTAAACCAAATGGGAGATGAGAGCCTGTTAAATCATAATTTTTACAGAGAATTGATTAAATGTCATGGTTAGTTTAGCTGGAGGTTCACGTGCGAGGCAACTAACACCAGAGGAAGCACTCAGACACGGAGAAGAATGTTTACTCATAATTTATTGAAAACACACCAATATAGAGAAAACAGCTCACGCCGGGGGAACGCACAGCCTGCAGGTGGAGAGAACGAGAGCTGATTAGAGACAGGGGAAAATGCTGGGAATAGAGGAGTGTGTGCTGAGGATTTCTTACGAGAATGAGCAGAGAACCTGGCAGTGAAACCCAGCAGGAGAAGGGGAGCAGCCAGCGGGACTGAGCTGGCGGGGGGAGCTGGAGAAGGAGAGGAGCAGGAATGAAGCCGGGGTGAAGTCTGACCGGGTGGAGTGGGCGAGCTTCAGGTGAGATGATGATGAGAGCAGGTGAGCACACTGCAATTCTGGAGACACACTACTGAGGCGGCAGCAACCTGGGGGAAGAGGAGGAGAAGGAAGATTAGGCTTGGGTTTCAGTTTAAAAAGCTTGACCTTATAAGACGGCAGCTATACCCAACGGTCCAGCGCACAAGCATTCACAGACTGATCCTTTTATGCACTGGCAGCGAAGAGGCAGCAGGTGTGTCCACTCACGCAGGTGCATTGATGACCTGCGGAGCCAGGAAACAGAAGAGGAACCTCCCACAGAGAGGGAGGGGGAGCGCGCTCACCCGATCATCACATTAAATTCATCTTTTACAGATGCTGCTGTTAGCATGGAGGGGCTAACAGCATACTGGGTGGTCAGGAGCTGCACTCTTACTGGTAAATGCCTTTAAATGTATACATTTACACTAATAAGAACTGGTGCAATAATGTTGAAGTGGTCTTAAGCCACTGTTCTTCAGACCTAGAGGTTTTGACTATTAAATGCACACCCTTTTATCTGCCCAGAATTTACTGTTATCATAGCAGCAGTGTACATTCCTCCCACTGCAAATATTAAGGGCATGGCACTCATCCAGAGCAGTGGTTTTCAACCGGGGTGCCATGGCACATTAGGGTGTCATGACAGCCCGTTGGGGGTGCCTTGGGAAATTCTCTATTGCCGCTTTCAAAATACAATTGGCAAGCTGCAGGCGTGAGTACCATTAGCATAAATTAACACCTCAACAACCCTCCATGGCTTTTTCAAACTTAAAGGAGATACAGGACTGATCTCCTACGAATAACAGTGCATTTCTCTGGTGAATCAACGTCACTGATTTCACATGTACGTGGGCCTGGAAGCTGGGGATACCAGCTGCTACTGATTAGAGCGTCAAAGGCCTTTTTACAGTTTTTTTAATCACCTCATGTCAACCTCAGCACAGATCAGTGATTGGTTGGAATTCACCAATCTATAGGTTGCTGCTCGCTGTGACATAATGGCTGACCCAGGGAACAGACACAGACTCAGAAATGGATACAGTTATCTTTATTGAACCAGTGTTGGTGTGTGAGTGCGTGAATGTGTTGTGTCGTGTATGTGAGTGCAGGCTGGAGACTCCGAGCAGCTGGGAGTGAGCAGAGCGCCGTGCAGCCTGGCAACCCTATGGATGGAGCAAAGGCACACAATTAGCTAGGTGCAAGATGGATAATCACACAGGTGTAATTGTGGCTTACTGTTCCAGGCAGATGGTGAGCGCCCGTTGGCCAGGAAGACAGCGCCCACTGTCCCAGCGTTGTTGTAGCCGTGCAGAGGGCGGAGAGGAGAGAGCGGAGACCGCCGCCAAGAGGGACGATTTTGCCGTTGGGAGATTGCGACTGTGCACATGGGAGTAGCGGAGAACAGGTGAGTAAAGGTGAGGCTTACTTGGTTGGAAGAAGATTTCCTTCAAGTGTTGATGCCGGGGTGGCGAGGTGGGCGATCGTGGAGAGGTTTGACTAGGAAGTTGTAGGAAGTGCTTCATGAAGCCAGGGATACAGACGGCTCCGTGCAGGCCTGCAGGCAGAGTGAGGTTATATAGTCCTGGCCTGATGAGAAGCCGGTGTGCGCACAGCTGTGGATGATAACGGCCCAGAGCGAGTCATCACATGCTGTCCTTCATGTCAGTGGACAGGGTTGCACAATGTATGTGTGTGCTTACATTTTTATTTGGTGGGGCCGTGTGGTGTTGTGTCGTGTTTCGTGCACAGTGACACACAAAACGAGATATATTTTGTTCAGAGGAGGCTGTCACAGAAAAGAGGAGCAGAGCATCACAGGATGAAAATTAATGCGGGTGAACCAGGATGAACAGGGAGACTGCCCAGCGCTGAATCAGGACAGGCTGGTGTCTGCTCCACAGCAGCCGGAGAGCCGCTGCAGATTCCAACAGAGTGACTGAAAAACTGCTCTTAAAAGAAACTGCTCACCTTCAGCCGTTGCCATGTGTGAGCCCACAACACCATCCACAGGGGCACACTAGCTGGGAAAACTTCCTCCAAAAGCTGCATCCCAATGTTGGCTGCCCTCAGCACTTTTATTTATTTAGCGAATGCAAAGTCCTTAAGCCAAGCAGTTGCCTCCTGGTTTGCTGTATGGAGGGTGTGTAATCCTCCTTCCAGTCTTTGGAGCGGGCAAGCCTCTATGATGTGTTCCATAGTTTGCTCCTCTCCACATGCGCACAGTGGGCTAGGGCTACTGCCCCATCTGTGAAGGCTGGCCAAGCAGGGGCCATGTCCAGTCCTGAAGCGATTGAGTGTAGACCACTGTCTCCTTGGGAGGTTGGTGCCCGGGACCTGTTGGTTGGGGTTTATCACCAGGTGTTTGTTTGGGACCTCCTTGGTCTCCCATTCCTCTTGCCAAGCTGTCTGGATGGTAAAGTCAGCTGGGGGAGGGTTTTTCCAAATCGGCCGTCTGGATGAAAGTCGGGCAGTGGGTGGGGTGTAGATATCTGCATGGATTGGTAAGTGAGGAAAATCTTTAACTTTTTGGAGCATCCTTTGAGTTAATGCTGCTCGCCGGATGTGTGGAGGGGCTATGTTTGACAGTACAGAGAGCCAGGGGAGTGGTGTTGAGCGGATTGTTCCAGTTATAGTTCTCATGGTTGAGTTGAGCTGGGTGTCTACATGGTGTGTGTAAGATGACCTGGACCAGATAGGGGCACAATATTCTGCTACAGAGTATGAAAGGGCCAGTGCTGAGGTGCGCAGGGTGGAGACTGCCGCCCCCCATTTTGCACCAGCGAGCTTGCAGAGCAGGTTGTTTCGTACTTTCACCTTAGCAGCCGTCCCCTTTAGATGTTCCTTGAAGGATAAGGTCCTATCAATGGTCACTCCAAGTTAAGTTGGATTTGGGGCATGCTTAAGCTTGAGTCCGCTCAGGTGGATGTTTAGTTCTCTGGCAGCTTTTGCATTGTGGAGATGAAATACACTGGAGACGGTTTTTGCTGGGCTTGGTTTTAGGCGCCAGATTTTGCAGAACTGGTCCAGTTTAGCAAGATCTTCCGTGAGCACCCGTTCCAGTGGTTCAAAGTCTGGTGCTTGGAATGCCAAACAGATGTCGTCTGCATAGATGAATTTGCGGGATTTTGTAGTAGGCAGGTCGTTTATGTAGAGGTTAAACAGAGTTGGAGCTAGAACTGAGCCTTGTGGGAGTCCGTTTTTCTGCATTCTCCATGCACTTGTGTTCTGACTGAGGTGGACTCTGAACCTTCGGTTGGTCAGCAGGGTTTTTATAATTGCTGTTGCCCAAGCAGGGATCGCCTTTATAAGTTTCAGGAGGAGGCCTTTGTGCCAGACCGTATCATAGGCGGCTGTAAGATCGAGAAACACAGGCCCTGTCTTCAGTCTGCTCTCAAAGCCATTTTCAATGAAGGTGGTTAGGGCCAGTACTTGTTCTCCTGTACTGCGGTCCTTGCGGAAACCTGCTTGATCCACACTTAGAATATCCTCTATTTCTGGGGAAATGTGTTGCAGTATTAGGCACTCCATGATTTTGTAAGGAACGCTGAGTAGGGAGATTGGGCGGTAGCTTGCTGGTAGTTTGTGGTCTTTGCCAGGTTTTGGGATGGCAATGACCTTTGCTGCCCGCCATTTCTTTGGGATCGAGTTCGTTTGTGTGATCCTTGTGTAGAATTGTGTCAACCAGGTTAGGGCTCGGGGGCCAAGATTTTTCATGAATTCTGGGAAGATGTTATCTTCCCAGATAACCATCTTGGAAACATCCAAGATGGCGCCCACAGCGGTCGACATGGTGCTTCGCTGCGCTCTTTGTTTGTTTTTGTTTGTCAATTGTGTGTCTGCTTGCACTTATACCCGTGAAGAACTTCTAAATATCAGGACTTTCACTCCCACGGACCTCCTCCCAGTTTTTCTAGCCCCTGCCGCCGATCTGGTTTATTGTTTGGCTCGGAAAGTGAGACGGCGGAAGAGAGGAAGACGAGCGGGCGCTCTCGTACGACTTCGCAGGAGAGGCTCGCGAACGGCGCTGCCTGGCATATTTCTGTCCAATACCAACTCTCTCTCTAACAAGGTAGATGAACTGAGACTGCTGATGCGTTTTAAGGACCTCGCCTCCTCAGCTGTCCTCTGCTTTACTGAGACCTGGCTCCGGGAAAATATACCGGACAGCGCGCTGCGCCTCGACGGCTTTCAGCTCTTCCGTGCTGATCGTGACACAGAGCTTTCCGGCAAGACCACAGGAGGCGGTGTCTGCTTCTACATCAACTGCAGCTGGTGCTCTGATGTAACGGTAATTTCCAAACACTGTTCTCCTGCCTTGGAATTTCTTGTTATCAATTGCAAGCCCTTCTATTCCCCGCGGGAGTTTGCTTCTTTCATAATGATCGCTGTGTACGCCCCTCCCGACGCGGACACGCGCGAAGCTCAGCGCGTGCTCGCGGATCACATTCAACACACAGAGCGGATTTTTCCAGACTCGCTGATTATTGTGGCTGGCGACTTTAATCAGTGCAATCTGAGCCACGATCTCCCCCGCTACAAACAGTTTATTAAATGCCCCACCAGAGGATTAAACACACTGGATCACTGTTACACCACAGTGAAAGACGCATATCGCGCTGTCCCTCGAGCTGCGCTGGGATTATCTGATCACGTGATGGTTCACCTCATTCCCACATACAGACAGAGATTGAAGCTCACTAAACCTGTTGTGAGCACTACGAAGATACGGACCAGTGATGCTGAGGAGAAGCTGGAAACGTGCATGGAAATATCTGACTGGGGCATGCTTAAAGGAGCCACGCATGATCTGGATGAGTACACGGACACTGTGAACTCATATATCCACTTTTGTGAAGAGAACATTCTTCCATCACGCACCAGGGTGAGTTACTCTAATGACAAACCCTGGTTCACAGCTAAGCTCAGACAGATCAGGAAGGAGAAGGAAGCAGCGCTGAAAAGTGGAGACAGGGACTACTACAGGGAGGTTAAATACCGGTTTAACAGAGAGCTGAAGAGGGCTAAATCTCTATACTCAGAGAGACTCCAGCAGCAGTTCACTGCTAATGATTCGGCTTCCGTGTGGAGAGGACTGAGGCAAATCACCAACTATCGACCTAAGGCTCCTAAAGGTCAGGATGACAAAGCCCTTTGTCAAAGACTGTCCCAACACTATGCCCGTTTTGACACCTCGTCATCTGTGTCCAACTCCCCCCCGCCCTCCAGCTCCACAGCCTCCACATTCGCTACTTCATTTAAGGCACCCCCCCCTCCTCCCCCCCTCCCCTTATCATCAGTGAGCAGGATGTGCTCAAACAGTTCTCCAGACTGAACCCGCGCAAGGCCCCCGGCCCAGACGGCGTGTCTCCCTCCACCCTGAGACTCTGTGCGAAACAGCTGGCTCCTGTATTCACAGACATTTTTAACACCTCCCTTAAGTTATGCCACGTGCCGTCCTGCCTCAAATCCTCCACCATCATCCCTGTCCCCAAGAAGCCACGGATCACTGGACTTAATGACTACAGACCTGTAGCGCTCACCTCTGTAGTCATGAAGTCCTTTGAGCGCCTGGTCCTGTCCCACCTCAAGTCCATCACCACCCCTCTCCTGGACCCGCTGCAGTTTGCCTACCGAGCCAACAGGTCTGTAGACGATGCAGTCAACCTGGCCCTCCACTCCATCCTGCAGCACCTGGACTCCCCGGGAACCTACGCCAGGCTCCTGTTTGTGGACTTCAGCTCCGCATTCAACACCATCCGCCCCGCTCTGCTCCGGGACAAGCTGTCCCTGCTCAACGTGCCTGACTCCCTCTGCAGGTGGATCATCGACTTCCTGACGGACCGGAGGCAGCATGTGCGGCTGGGAAAGACTGTCTCAGACTATACTAGCATCAGCACCGGATCACCCCAGGGCTGTGTACTTTCCCCCCTACTCTTCTCCCTTTACACCAACTCCTGCACCTCCAGCCACCAGTCTGTCAAGTTGATCAAGTTTGCGGACGACACCACCCTCATCGGGCTCATCTCCAACGGCGACGAGTCCGCCTACAGGAGAGAGGTGGCCCAGCTGGCGTCCTGGTGCAGCAATAACAACCTGCAGCTGAACGCTCTGAAGACAGTGGAGATGATTGTAGACTTCAGGAAAGTCACTACTCCTCTGCCCCCCCTCACCCTCTCAGGCTCTCCCATCACCACTGCTGATTCCTTCCGCTTCCTAGGCACTACCATCACCAGGGACCTCAAATGGGAGCTGACCATCAGCTCACTCATCAAAAAAGCCCAGCAGAGGATGTTCTTCCTGCGGCAGCTGAGGAAGCTCAAGCTACCCACCAAGATGTTAGTGCAGTTCTACACAGCCATCATCGAGTCCATCCTCACCACCTCCATAACCGTGTGGTACGCAGGAGCCACTGCCAGGGACAGACTAAGGCTGCAGCGCGTCGTGCGCACTGCTGAGAAGGTGATCGGCTGCAAGCTCCCATCTCTCCAGGATCTGTACATCTCCAGGACCCGGAGGCGTGCTGGCCGGATCATAGCCGATCCCTCACACCCTGGTCACGTACTGTTTGCCCCCCTCCCCTCTGGTAGAAGACTTCGGTCCATCCAGACTAAAACCTCCCGTCACATGAACAGCTTCTTCCCCTCTGCCATTAGACTGCTGAACACTAAGTGACTTATTGACTCTCGTGCACCATGTACAGCAGCTCAACCAGACTCATGTCAATCATCACTGTTTTCTTCCTGCATTACCGACTGCACTATATAGTTCTCCACAGTATCTGCTGCTGGCTAATATATATTTTAACTGTTGACCAGTATCACTTAATCTTATCCTACACTTTATTACATGTATAGTTTATTTCTCTTATCTTATCATGTTTAATGTTGCAGCATTGTACCGAGACAAATTCCTAGTTTGTGTACTACATGAACAATGGCAATAAACCTGATTCTGATTCTGATTCTGATTCTGATTCGTATCCTGCTGCCTTTCCACATTTCAGGCCCTGTAGGACTTTCTCCAGTTCAGCAGCCTTGAAGGGTTCAGGGTTCGTTTCCTCTACAGGCATTTTTTGGTGTTTTTTTAGCTCAGTTGTAACTGCTCTTCTGGTGTCTTTGTCTTGGGGTGCTTTGGCGATAGTCAGTAGGTGGGATGCAACTTGGTTGGGTGTGACGGATGCTCGGCTTTGGCTAGGGGGCTTCTGTGCAGCTCCTAGGCGACGGATGAGGCTCCAACATTTCCTGCTAGAGTGGGTAAAACTCCGGTCAGCAACTGTCTCCTCCCATTTCTTTCGCCGGGCTGTATTTAGCGATTCAATGAGATGGTCTGCTATCTCTGGGTCCCCTGATGTTTGATAGGATTGTAGGAGGGCAGCACTTTCTCCGTCCAAACATGGGACATAGAGGGGTCGGTAGCCTCGTGGGATTGCAGTATGGGCAGCCTTGAAGATTGCGCTGCAGAAGCGGTTGTATGCTTCATCTACAGTGATGGTGTGGAGTGGGATGGTAACAACGCTCCGGTCCAGAGTTTCACTGAATTTCTTCCAGTTGGCTTTGCGGAAGTTCCAGCGCATCTTCCTTGGGCTGTATATGACTGGAAGTTGTAGGCCAATGTGTACAAGCAGGGGCCGGTGTTGGCTGTGTGGAAAATCATCAAGAATGAGGATCTGTGTAGGATATGGCTCCCCATTCAGAGAGCTGACCCAACACAGGTCAGGAGAATAGTCCTTCTTCCACCTAGCAGAGTGGAAGGTTCCTCTTTGTTTGGGGTCGTATATCAAAGCGAGGTCATTTCTGGATGCCCAGTCTGAAAGTGCCTCCCCATCACTGTCCACTGCTGGGTACCCCCAGTCAGGGTGATGGCTGTTAAAGTCCCCCACATAGATGGCAGGGTGGGGTAGGGTGGGTAAGACCTGCAGATCCCAGTTGGCATTAGGGGGCTTGTACACATTGACAATATGGAAGCCACCAATGATTATGGTGTCTGAGAAATGTATTGTTATCAGGTGATTTGCTTCAACTATGTCAGAACGCACATAGGTGGCACGTCCATGTTTAGCATGTAGAACATAGCACAGGAGGTCAAAGCCTTTGATGGTGAAGCGGCCAGCTTCCTCTGTGCCAATATGAGTCTCTTGGAGGCAGATTACATCAATCGAATGTTGGAAGGCGAGGACTTCGATAAGGCTTCGCTTGGCTGCAGATAGGCCTTCAACGTTTAGTTGCAATATGCGAAGGGCAGATCCTACCACAAAGTACCCTCAGCACTAAACAAGCAGAAAACTGTCACGGAGCTCCACCAGTCCATCCATCCATCCGCCCCAGTAAGTCTCATTTTCAAACTAATTTATTCTCCTGATCACAGCAGAATATCAACGCTGATTTGTATGCAATCGTGCTGCATTTCACACTGATTACAAACAAATTACAATGTGAGCACAGCAAGTCCACTCGTGGCTGTTTCCTGACAGCTGCACAATTCCAGGAAGTTTGGAAGAATAAATAGAAAACTGAATTCCAAAGCTCTGGTGTGGGAGCATTTTCGACTGAAGCCAAATGAGCGAGGAGAGCCCAGTAATGTCAAAGAGCTGGTATGTGGCCTATATTTGAAAGCACTTGTAACGAAAACTGAAAACTGCACTAAAAACAGTGGTTCAGACATGCAGAACCTTACATTTCCCCACAGTCTGGTTTAAAGGAGTCTTTGATCAATAATGCTGATAAAATTTTATTGTCTTCCAAAATTTATCGTTACAGACCTAATTGCAAGACTAAGTTGTGATTAGATATGCCGTATTAGGCTACAATGTGTCATTTTATAACATTCTGTGTTGGTGGGGCGCTGCAGAATGTTTATCAATGTAAGAAGGGGGCTGTGGCTCAAAAAATGTTGAAAAACATTGATCCAGAGGGTGTTTTTTATTGTGGCAGGGGACTTCAATCAGGCCAACTTTTTTTCCCCAGATATTTTTATTAATTTTATGACTTTAACAATAACAAAAACATAAAAACACAAAAGCAAACAACTCCCCCCACCCACCCAGCCCACCCTCCACCCTGGCTCATACAACAATATCATTCAGTACATAGAAGCACTCAGTCTTGCAGTGTTCTCAAACTCACAAAAAAAAAAAAAAAAAAAATCAGGAATGGTTGCCATTTGCAGTAGAGATCAGCAGTACATTCTTTCATGGTCTATTTAATCTTTTCTAGCTTAAGGAAAAACATTACGTCGTTAATCCATTGTGACACAGATGGAGGAGTAGGAGATTTCCACTGGAGAAGGAGCCGCCGCCTGGCCAACAGTGATGTAAAGGCAATGATCCCTCTCTGTGTGGAGTTCAAGTGAGCAGACACAGCTGGGGTTCCAAAGATGGCTATCAAGGGGCAGGGGTCTACATGAAGTCCCATTACCATTGACATTATATTAAAATAACCACTCCAAAAATTATGTAAATGAGAACAAGAATAAAACATATGACTTAGATGACAACCTGAACTCGAACAACGTTCACATTTATCCTCCATTTCAGGGTAAATCTCAGAGAGTCTTGCCTTTGAATAATGAATTCTGTGTACCACCTTAAATTGAATAAGTGAAAGATGAGCACAGGAGGAGACTTTACTAGCTTTACTCAACATATCGTCCCACCAATCTTGCTCAAGGGCGAGACCTAGCTCGCCTTCCCACACAGCCTTGGACTTAACTTTTGAATGATTGCTAAAATCTAGGATCCGATGATATATCTGTGACATGGTTCCTCTATGAGGCATAGAAAAAGTTAACAGTTCCTCCCATGGTTTCTGAAATGGAAGAGAAGGAAAGCCAGGAAATGTATTGGAAACAAAATGTCTGGCTTGAAAATACCTAAAAAGATTACTGGGAGGTAGTTTATATGACAGTACCAGTGTATTATAAGTGCTGAATGTCCCATCTTTATACACATCCTGGAAACACTGAATACCATTATTAAACCACAATGTGAAGCTTGAATCTAAATAAGAAGGAGGGAACAAATGATTTTTAGACAATGGTCCTAAAAGAGATGGTGCTGCAAATTTAAAATGTTTCCTAAACTGATACCAGATCTTCAAGAGTTCAGCAAAACAGGATTTTTAACATACGTAGATAATTTATTTGGGAGTGAGGAGTAGACAAGAGCAGGAATAGAAGTTGACTGACTGCATGATCCTGCCTCAAGTAGGCACCACTACAAGAAGGGGGAATCAAGCCAGCAGCGTATTGTAACATTGGGGCTGTGTTAAGGGGGGCAGGGATTTTCCCTGGCATGCTTTGCCAGCAGAGGACATTATTTTGTGTGTGTTTAAATGTTATTACTGTGTTATTATACTGCTGTGTCATTATAATGAACTGTTGTTGTGTCACAGCCATCTGCTCCCTTTCTTTGTGTGAACCTCGCATACGTCAACTGGTGTCAGGAGTGGGACATGGAGCAGATGGAAGCCAGGATCCGAGCGGAGATCCAGCAGCTGGAGCGATTCATCGCTCAGCTGGGGATGGACGACAGAGCTGAGACACCGACCCCCGGAGTTGCTCGCCGGGATGAACGGAGCAGCGGACCCGACAGGACCAGCGTACCCCGCCTTCTGTCTTTTTCAAGGCAGGGCGGGCAGAGCAGAGCAAACCAGCCCTGCTCCCCGCCCTTTTCAGGGCAGGACGGGCTGGCAATTCCACTGTGACCAGGGGCGGCGATTGATCGAGAGGCGACCATTCCATCCACCCGGCAGCTGGTCAAGATTCCCCGCTTCAAAGGCGAGACCCTGCTGGACGACTACCTGGTCCAGGTCTAGCTGGCTGCCTCGCTGAACGGCTGGCCACCAGAAGAAACCGCCATGAGGTCGCGCTGGCCTTGGAAGGGAGACCCCTCTGCACACTGTCTGACCTCCGGCCCGAGGAGCGCCTCAGCTGGCCAGCGCTACAAGGAGCGCTCTGGAGACGGTTTGGGAGAACGGCCGATACTGAGCACGCCCAGGAACAGCTGGCCAACCGCCGTCGAGGCAGCCAGGAGAGACTAGGAGCCTAAGTGGCGGACATACGGCTGCTAACACGACGCAGCTACCCGGACTTCGAACCGGAGGTAGAGGAGAAGCTCGCCCTCCGGAACTTCATCCAAGGTCTCCGCCCAGCCCAGCTCCAGAACCATGTCCGGATTAATGCCGTGAGCAGCTGGGAGACTGTGGTGGCAGAAGCAGAGTGGGTGGAGCTGCTGATGAATCATACAGCCGAGCCAAGACAAAGAGCATTCCAGGCCACGGCTGAGAATGAGGAAGGGGAGGAGGAGCTACGGCAGACCACGGCAATACGGGGAAGGGTGCTTATGCTGTGGGGAGCCAGGACATATCGCGCAGTACTGCCCTGCACCCACCCCATGACAAACCGATGAGCTGTCACCGCATGTGGGCCGAATTGGACGCTCGCCAGGGTTGTACCTACAGTGCAGCCTGGACAGCACGCCGATCCGGGCCCTGATCAACACCGGTTCTACTATCTCCTTGGTCCGACCCGGTGTGCTGCCAGGCACGGATGACACAGCACCGCAGGGGTGGGAACCCACCGGGCGCTGCGTCACCACAGCTACCGGTGAACGCACCAGATTGGGAGGGCAAAAAGTTCTCGTGGTGGGGGTGGCCGGCCAGAACACAAACCGCCCATTCTGGCTGGCTGATATCCAAGACCCCTGCATTATTGGACTCGACCTGCTCGCGGCGTGGAACGTGACGATCGACGCCGCCAGACCGTCCGTCCAGCCGGGAAACCGGACCATCACACTCCGCAGCGGGACCCAGGGAAGGAGACCGGAGGCCTGCGCGATCGAGGGACCGCCAGGATGGACCGGACCAGGCGAGCCACCGCGAGGACTGGGCACAACGGCACCACCAGCATGAGCAGAGGTAGCACGAGCACACACAGGGACAGCAAGGGGAGGGGTCAACGTGTCAGCAGAGACCCAGCAGGCGGTCGAAGAATTGTTCCAGCAGAGCTGCAGCGGGCTGGAATCGGGACAGACACACCAGCTGCGGGAGCTGCTGGACTGTCGTCACTGCCAGCAGGCAGAGGATCGAGACCAGGCCGTCCCACGGGCTGCTGCTTTCTGGACCGCTGTGAGCAGGAATAATACAGCAGCACGCAGTTCCCCTCGGATAATCAGGCAGCTCCCCCCAGCGATGACGTCACAGAGGCCATCGGCGCATGGCAGCTGCAGAACGAGCAGGACAGTGATCCAGTCATTTCCCGAGTTCGGCAGTGGCCGGACGAGGGCCAGTGGCCCGCCTGGGAGGCCCTGGCAGTGGTGGGGAGTCGGCAGAAGCGGGCATATGACTCCCGCTGCCAGGGGAGGGACTTTGCACCAGGAGATCGAGTCTGGGTTTTCTGCCCGGAGAGAAGAAGAGGACGGTCACTGAAACTGGCGAGCCATTGGTCGGGACCGTGCGTGGTTCTGCAGAGACTGACGGATGTGGTGTACAGGGTGAGGCTTAAGAAAAGGGACTGGGTCATGGTACTCCAGCGTGACCGTCTCACCCCGTACCAGCCATCCGCCCCACTGGTGGTCGAGCCGGAGCCTTCACCCCGACCAGATACTCCGACCGAGACACAGATGGACACTGGCGGGCCTGTACGTGCTGGTCGTCGGCATCAGAAGCTGCCCCAACACCTGGACGGATTCGTGTTGGGCTTTTGAGTTGGACTTTCATTTTTCTGGGGACAGAAACCAGTCCGGGGGGGGGGGGGGCGCAGTGTAATGTCGGGGCTGTGTTAAGGGGAGCAGGGATTTTCCCCGGCATGCTTTGCCAGCAGAGGATGTTATTTTGTGTGTGTTTAAATGTTATTACTGTGTTATTATACTGCTGTGTCATTATAATGACACAGCAGTGTTATAGGTAGAATTAGAGTAAGATTGATTATGTGTTGTGTAACCCTGATTGAAACAGAGGTCTGGGATAATGACCTCCCCTCCTGTCTGTGTTCAGTTGTGTGTCTTCAATAAAGCCTGTTGTGTCGCAGCCATCTGCTCCCTTTCTTTGTGTGAACCTCGCATACGTCACAGTATTTTATAAATATTAGAAGCCCAATAATGAAACTGAAAATTAGGAAGAGCCAAACCACCACTAAATTTATGTCTTTGTAGTAGAGATTTTCAAATCCGTGGAGGCTTCGAACCTCAAATAAATGAGCTAATCATTTTATCAAGGGAAAGAAAAAAGTAATTTGGCAAAAATAGGGGTAATGTCATGAATAGGTAGAGAAATTTTGGCAACAAATTCATTTTAATGACATTTATCTTTCCAATCAGAGACAGAGGCAGATTATTCCACCTTAACAAATCGGATTTTAAGTTGGCCAAAAGAGGATCAAAATTGGCTGAAAAAAGACCTGAGTATGTGCTGTCACCTTAACTCCAAGATATTTGAACCCAGAACTGGCAAGGCTGAAAGGCAGGTCAGTTGGTTAAAGTTGCAAAGCTGCTTTGTTTACAGGAAAACATTCACTCTTTTGAAGATTTACTTTATTATTACTCTATAAAAGCAAGAAATCTTTGAGTGTGTGTCTGTGTTTGTGTCATGCTTCATAGGACATCATAGGACAGCCTATGAACTCAGGCATCATAGGACACATAGACAAATTTGTCTTTATGATGTCACACTCTATGTGTATTTATGATGTCACATGAACTCAGGTATCACAGGACACATAGACAAAATGTGACTTTATGATGTCATATAGACCATGTGTCTTTGAATTCAGGCATCATAGGACACAAAGACAAATGTGTCTTTATGATGTCACACTTTATGTGTCTTTTTTATGTCACACTCTATAAAAGCAAGGAAGCTCTGTGTGTGTGTTTGTGTGTGTGTCTGTCACATTCATAGGACATCATAGGATGGCCTATGATCTCTGCCTGAACATCATAGGACGTCCTATGAACTCTTTTTGCTCAGATCTATTTTCATGATCCTGTTCAGGAACTGAAATTACGACGCACCTATCCCTCAATCAGTGGTCTCAACGAAGAAGAAGAAGAAGAAGAAGAAGAAGAAGAAGAAGAAGAAGAGCCACCAGATGGAGAGCAATAGAATGACGACAACTGCTGCACATCAGAAAAGATGCCATGAAGATGAAACACCTGAGATTCCAGCAGTACATCACACCCATCTGAGACAGGAGGACACCCTTCACCAGCATAGGGTACGACAGACTTTAAAGCACGTTTCTAGGACATCATAGAACAGCCTATGATCTCTGCCTCATCATCATAGCGCGTCCTATGAGCTCAGGCATCATAGGACAACTCGCCATGCCTATATGACAACAAATGTGTAACCTTGACGAATGCCAGTCTACACTATAAATGTGTAAAATGCCAAGCAAAGTGCTGATTTTCTCCAGGTGCTCCAGTTTCTTGGTTTCTACGGGCATGCACGGGCCTTCCTGAACAGGAATAAATTGAAACTCATAAGGAAAGCAAATAATAAGGACTAGCTTCATACAGGTGCCACCAGGAGGCAGAAATGATCATAGTCAGTTATATTTTAGCCATCACACCAGGAAGAAAAAATTGTCCAATCAGCTTCAGATTGAAAAATAAGAAAAGTACCATATAAAGAAAAACTGATTAAATCAATGATTATATGGATATAATTAAGACTAAGTTAATTCTAATCAAAGGAGCTCAGGCCACCAGAGGACACAGCGTTTTTCACTTTGGGGAAGACAAAGGTAGAAAAGAAGTTTCTGCATCCTTATGACAGCTGTAACGTCGTTCTTTGCCATCAACAAAAACACAAAGTGTGGAAGGATAACGGAGAGAGTACTTGATGTTAAGTTCACAAGGCTTACATTGACCAGGATCAAAGTTCCGACGACGCCTTCTGATCAGTTCAGCACTGAAATCCGGGTAGATGTAAACTCGACCCGTACAAATCCCGTTGTACTCCAGCTTCTTCCTTTCTCAGGATAGACAAAGAATTTTCATCTTCTCCTGGAAGCTAAGAAGTTTAATAAGGCAACTTTGTCTTTCTGTCAGGTCGTAGGAGAACGATGGGCCCACTCAGTACTCGGTGGAGAGCAGGCCAACTTTTTAAAAAATCAAATAATTACAATTAATTATAGAAAATGTGAAATTAATTAGTTACATTTTTAAAATCATTTCCCAACCCTAATATAAATGTTTTAATTGAATGTATTAAACAAGGACGTGTAGAAATAAGTATATAATAATAAGGATATAGCAAAAAAATTATCTTTGCTATAAGAAACACAATGGGAATTCAATTATTTTGTAATATTTTTACATGACTGTGATGACGTGGGAATTTTGTTATGACTATGTCATCACTGTGGTTATAATTCATAAGTCCTGTGGGTGTTACCAGCTAAGATTAAAAAAAAATAAAATGTAGCCGGGTGGTCTAAATGACTAATAAATTTTATCCTACTGGTCTCACCTGAGTTTTGATATGTTATAACATAGCCAAAGGAATGTGTTATTTATTTACATTCGTTTTGTTTACATCTTTATTGCCCATTTTTAATGGAATTTTGTATTGTTAGGGGTTCATTTATATGGTCACATGCATTTTAAGTTGTTAGAAGTTTGCCCACTGTTGCGATTTTCAGAAGGAAAGCGATGAAGCCGCCAAACTGCGCCAACTGCATCTTGGTCCTTCTTTCCCATTTTACATTTTGGCGGCGCTAGAGATGCATAGAGTACAGTGGCAGGATACTGTTGTGTGAAGTAGAAGGTAACTAGGCACACAACTTGTTAAATAATGATTTTGTAAGTACTTAAAATAAGCTAAATGTCATTGTTTTAACAAGATGGTGTAATTCTGTAGCTGCAAATGTTGTACAGCCTGTATGTATGGCGTGGGCCAGAGACTGCCACAGCCTAGCAAGACAGAGAGCTAGTTTTGCTGTTCTGGTTTGTCCATTGTGACATTTAGGAAACTGCTGTTAAATATAAGTGTGTAAAACTGATATTTGACATTTTTTTGATTGTTTAGTGGGGTTTGTGGTTTAAACATTCAACATTGCGTTTTGTTTCTACGTATAGCCAAAGCCCACTGCCATAATTTCTTGATTGCTATTCATGTAGCCACCTGTTTCTGTTGCCAAAATTTGTTATCGGCATAACAAAAGTGACTTTAAGTTAAAATTGTCATCAGTGACAATAAAAGAATTCACTACAAGAACCCCGGTAATTGTGTCCTCTGTGGCAACTCATTTCCCAGGCTACAAAAAATAAAAAGCTAAAATAAATGCCTTAATGGAGGAGAGGACATTCAAAAACAAATGTAAATGTCCTCTACTAAGCCAGGCTGATCTGACATTTATCAGCAGATTTCAGTTATTCACTTTGAATGTAGTCAGCAACTACAATGGTGTGAAAAAGTGATTGCCCCTTCCTGATTTCTCTTTTTTTGTGTTTGTCACTGTCATGCGGTGATCCTCGCGGATCACCATAAGACGCCAAGAGTCCACCGATGAGTTTGCAAAGATGGTGATTTATTTACAAAACACGAGACACACATACAAGACGATGACTGTGACGAAAAAACACTGAACACTGAGCATGGGACCGTAAGGCTAACCCCAGCCACTTACGGTCTAAAACATGGCATGACATGAACGAGCAAAGCACGAGAATATACACACGAACCTGACCAGACCAGAACGATAAATGTCTGACGAGGCTTGGATGATGTCTGACGATACTCCTGCAATCTAACTGCCGTCAGCGTCCACCTAATAAGGTCGAACGCTAACAAGCAGTAATGACAGCCAGCTGGCCGACCTTGACAGCTGGGACCCCCACCGAGCGCCTTCACAATAAGAGCCCGGTGAAGCCAGAATATAACCCACAGCTGTAAAAGCCGGCAGCGAGCTATACGTAGCCCGAGCGCGGACAAGACCGGCGCTCGGGTCATAACAGTCACACTTAAATCTATCAGATCATCAAACAAATTTAAATATTAGACAAAGATAACACAAGTAAATACAAAATGCAGTTTTTAAATGAAGGTGTTTATTATTAAGGGTTAAAAAAAATCCAAACCTACATGGCCCTGTGTGAAAAAGTGATTGCCCAGTAAACCTAATAACTGGTTGGGCCACCTTTAGCAGCAACAACTGTAATCAAGCAATAACGGCAAATGAGTCTTCTACAGCGCTGTGGAGGAATTTTGCAGAATCTTTGCAGAATTGTTGTAATTCAGCAACATTGGAGGGTTTTTGAGCATGAACCACCTTTTTAAGGTCATGCCACAGCATCTCAATAGGATTCAGGGCAGGACTTTGACTAGGCCACTCCAAAGTCTTCATTTTGTTTTTCTTAAGCCATTCAGAGGTGGACTTGCTGGTGTGTTCTGGATCATTGTCCTGCTGCAGAACCCAAGTGCGCTTCAGCTTGAGGTCACAAACAAATGGTCGGACATTGTCCTTCAGGACTTTTTGGTAGACAGCAGAATTCACGGTTCCATTTACCACAGCAAGTATTTCAGGTCCTGAAGCAGCAAAACAGCCCCAAACCATCACACTACCACCACCATATTTTACTGTTGGTATGATGTTCCTTTTCTGAAATGCTGTGTTACTTTTACGCCGGATGTAATGGGACACACACCTTTCAAAAAGTTCAACTTTTGTCTCATCAGTCCACAGAGTATTTTCCCAAAAGTCTTGGGGATCATCAAGATGTTTTCTGGCAAAACTGAGATGAGCATTTGTGTTCTTTTTTCTCAGCAGTGGTTTTCATCTTGAAACTCTGCCATGCAGGCCATTTTTGCCCTGTCTCTTTGTTACGGTGGAGTCATAAACACTGACCTTAACTGAGGCAAGTGAGGCCTGCAGTTCTTTGACTGTTGTTGTGGGGTCTTTTGTGACCTCTTGGATGAGTCGTTGCTGCGCTCTTGGGGTAATTTTGGTGAGCCGGCCACTCCTGGGAAGGTTCACCACTCTTCCATGTTTTCACTATTTGTGGATAATGGTTCTCACTGTGGTTTGCTGGAGTCCCAAAGCTTTAAAAATGGCTTTATAACCTTTTCCAGACTGATAGATCTCAGTTACTTTGTTTCTCATTTGTTCCTGAATTTCTTTGGATCGCAGCATGATGTCTAGGTTTTGAGGATCTTTTGGTCTACTTCAGTTTTTCAGGCAGGTCCTATTTAAGTGATTTCTTGATTGAGAATAGGTGGGGCAGTCATCAAGCCTGGGTGTGGCTAGAGAAATTGAACTCAGCTTTGCAAAGATGTGATAAACCACAGTTAATTTTTTGTTTTAACGGTGGGGGGGGGGGGGGGCACTTTTTTCATGTAGGGCCATGTAGGTTTGGATTTTTTTTACCCTTAATAACAAACATCTTCATTTAAAAACTGCACTTTGTGTTTATTTGTGTTATGTTTGTCTTATATTTAAATTTGTTTGATGATCTGAAACATTTAAGTGTGACAAACATACAAAAAAAAAGAGAAATCAGGAACTGGCAAACACTTTTTTCACACCACTGTACATCTGTTCAGTAGCTTTGGCCACGTTTTTCATTAAATATCTGTAATTTTCCTGTGACATTTTTTGAAAAAAGTGTCTAATTGCAAGTATACTTGCAATTAGACACTTTTTAAAAACAATGTCACCTTTTTTCAAAAATGTCACCTGAAAATGTTACCTTTAAAGGTGAAGTCATAAAGGTAGTTCAGGTGGTATTTTTCCACTTAATTAGTTCTATTAAAATACTATTGTACAGCTGTTTTATTCACAGCACAAAGGATGAATGCAACATGCACAAGTGACAGTGAATAAAGTAAAGTTATACAACAGTTCTGACCGAGCAATCTGACTGGACAGTAGAGGGTATGCACATGATGTCACTTAGCAGAACTCATGGCAGTTACAAAACACTGAGTGGCAAAAATGAGTGGCAGCAATAGGGTTTATGCAGTAACACACAAAAAACACACACGGTATTCGGTCACAGGAGTATACAGAATATCTGCTTACATTGTGGAGAGCTAATCTTATCATTCCACCTTCTATTGATTGACAAAAAATAGATAAATAATTACAGGTCCAGAACCAGTTCTTCACTAATGTGTGCTCTTACCCACATATCATTACAGTCAAGTAAATAGTGTGGTACTGACATCTAAAGTTAAAAAAAGGCACCTTTTGTACTGCTGTGGCTAAATATTTTTGTGAAATTGTTATGTTTTGCTGCATACAAACTAAAGCTGCAACATGTGTTTGCCACTCAAAACACGTGGCAGCTTGTGTAACTATGGTAACGGTCCTGTAGCTGCTAAAAGTTCTATTCAAATGCATTACCTCTATAGAGATTCCACAAGTTACTATATTCCCCAATATTCGCACCCAGACGTTTCAACGAATATGTATCACTCTGCTTATTCTGATAATGTTTAAATTAATTAAAGTTAATAAGCAGTGTCTTCTTTTATGTGAGAATTGTAATATTATGTTGGATACCTTAATTTCCACAGTGAGGCATTGTTTAAAAAGAGACTACAGACAGCTCTAATCCAGACCTCTTTGACCTGGAAGTCCTGCCTTTGTAAACATCCAGCAAGATATTTCATGCCTGTTTAAATAAAACAGACAAGCTAGAGTTGGATTTATTGTCTTAATTAGCAAACCATAATTCTTTTGTAGTATTGAACTCTTTATTTAATCTGAAAATGCCCCCCCCCAAAAAAAGCGGGCGAAATGTGCCAAAGCCAAATTGCTACCATGCTAACAATACACGGACACCCACAAACCTACTCAACAAGTGACCAGTATGTATTATAAACACTAACTTTTGCGCTTGACCATATTTAATTTGTTTTCATGTGTGTGAAATGACAATAGACGTACTCCTTTCTGTACTATGCTGACTGACATACTTAGCAACAGTTAACTGGCAACATTTAGAAGGGACTTTTTTCCTCGGTGGTGTAAAATAACTGAATAAATAAATATAAATCATAATATTTTGTCCTGTATTGCTGTCATTTAATAAATTGTGCTTGTGGAACTGTTGTATAAAAGCAATAATACATGAGAGGGAGTGCGGTATCATGTATAGTAACTGCGCTGATCACCGCAGTTACTGTATTCATTGATACCGCACTCCCTCTCTGTTATGTATGAAATGAGAGAGCAGTGAGCCATCTTATGCCGAGCAACGGACTGAACTTTATTACAGGAAAGGCAAATATATACAGCAACCGCAGCCTGCCTAACGTCATCCCGTCTGACGGCTACAGCAAGCCCCAAGGGTCAAATCCACATTCAACACCCCCCCCCCCCACTCAAAATAAACTAACACATCTAATCAAAACCCACCCAAATATGGCTCACAAGAACTCCCAATAAACACGCTAAAATAATAAGAGCAATAAACACCAAACTAAAACATGCAAGTTAGGTTAATTGGCATCAAAACTGGGGATTCTAAATTGTCCTTAGGTATGACTGTGAGAATGAATGGTTGTCTGTCTCTCTGTGTTGGCCCTGTGATGGACTGGCGATCTGTCCAGGGTGTACCCTGCCTTTTGCCCAAAGATGCTGAGATAGTGTCCAGCCCCCCCCCCCCCCCCGCAACCCGAAAAGGGTTAAGCGGAAGAAGATGAATGAGTAAAACAGCAAACATAAAATCATACAGAGATCTTCAAAACATCATAACAAAATAAAACTAGGGCCCATGGGTAGACTGCCACATGACCCTGCACAGCTAAGTGGGTTATTCTGCCACTGTCCGATGGTCTGGCCGTGCTCCTACCTAAAAAGTCTTTTAGTCTTTTTTTTTTTTTTTTTTTTTTACAGTCTCGCATGGTAAGGGTAGTTCCATTGGGGAACTACCAGTTTTGAGATGGCCAAGTGGTGGCTTTGAAGCAGGCTCATGGCAGCCGCCCCCCCCCCCCCCGGAGCTCTGAAACGGGCCCGTAGTGGCCTCCTTCCCGGACCTGTCAGACCCCCGGAGCCAGTCTTCATGATGCCGGGGCCTAGGGCCCACACTGCGGCAGCCAACTCCCGTGGAGCCTCGCCGTCTGGAGCCACCACCCGGATACGCCGTAGTCTGTTCACATGCTGAGCTGAATCGTCTATCCGCTGGCTACGGCCCGGTTAGTCGCCCCCCAGTCTCTTGCCGGTGCGAACCCGAACCCAGTACATGACGTGGAGCAGCACTGCAGCCTTCTGAAGGCTGCAGTGTACAGTCAAAACATGTTAAGAAGGTAAAGTCATCTCCTTTCTATTCTATTTTTGTCTTTAATAAGAACAAAAGATAAACATCTTATGCCGAGCAACGAACTGAACTTCATTACAGGAAAGGTAAATATATACAGTGGCCGCACCCCGCCTGATGTCATCCCGTCTGACGGCTACAGCAAGCCCCAGGGGTCAAACCCACATACAACACTCTCGTGTAATATTGCTTAAATAATAAGGTAGTAGAGACTTGCATCATTAAATGAACAACCAACAAATAACACATTTAACTTTCCTGTAATTAAGAGGGGGGGATAAATGATTCTTTGTAGATAAACTTTTTCACAATTTTGTCCAATTGGACTAGATAACTCTTTTGTCTTAAAGTATAGCTTGTTAACCTTTCTTGTGGCAAGATTTCATGGACAGATAGCACCCCCACTGCCACAGGCGCAGCCCTGCGCCTGTCATGTGATGTTATATGACGTAGACAAAAACTCCCCCATTGAGTTAAGTTGTACAAAGGATTCCACCTCACAAGGTGGCAGACACATATAACTTACTGCTCTTGCCTTGGAGGACTTATGGCGGAAATAGAACCATCCTGAAACCTCACCAGAGAAGAAGAGTTTGTAAACAAATCTAGATCTTACTCGATTGCAAGACTGAGGAAGCAGACTGAGGAAACATCTGCTCCTGAATTTGCCAACTATGATTCTAAAAAGAGATTATTTAGCTAATGAAGGTAAATATCTACATTTTGTTATAACAGAGGGTGGGCAAAGCTGGTTGATGTTCACCTGCTATCAACGCCATCGCCATGTGACTGGGTAGAACAATCACGGCGGTTCCATGTCGTCATATGTGATAAATAGCGGTGGAATAAAAGGAAAATTGAGGTGGAATGATCACAACAGTTTCTGGATGTGAGGGGGAAAAATAAAATGAACGGCAGAAGAGAAAATAACGACCAGGATGCCGCAAAAGGATGAAGCGAGTGAGCCACCCGGCCAGCAGTAAGTGACAAATTTGTTTGCTTTGTTTACTTTGTACTGATTTTCTGGTTCATATCCTTTGAAGATAATATAACAAAATGCCCCAAACAAGAACGGTGACAAAAAGCAAAACCATCCTTTGTGTAAATATGTCCAAAGTCTGCTTTTGACTGAAAATTATGTAATTCGACATGGCTGACGCGGGATTATTCAAATTAGGTGCATAAATTTACTCCTATCTCAAACTTTGGATCATATTCTACATCTTTCTAATTGACAGTAAGCCATTATCTCTTACCACTTTAAAGTTATAGCTTTGGAAATCTCTTACATCTGAACTGAATATTTTCTTAAAAAAAAAAACCTTGACCACTAGGGGCTTATGGTGCAACGGAGTGCCTGTGGCAGTCATTGGGTATAGTATAAGAACTGACAAACTAATCAGCATGCTACCTTGATAAAACACTTTTTACAAACATTTAATTTAATTTAACATTTAATACAAACATCCATTTGTGTCAAGTAACCCACAGCTACAGCCACACTAATAATGTTGAACTTTTAAGGCTAATGCTGGGCTCAGAAACAATACAAGGTCAGCTCAGTCACTGACCACATAACAAGGATGTGAGCAGGCAAAGTAGCTTGTAATCATTGACCGAGATGCTTGATTTTCATAATGGCCCATTCATCAACCGTAATTTGTTAAGCTAATCTTCCCATTTAGTTCTGTGGGTAAATCATTAACCCAGCCAATTTACACATAGTGAATGAACCCTTTATCAGTGTGATGGTGAATTGAGAGGTCACGTTCAGTGGCAGCTTGGGAAAGCTGAATCCTGCAGTGAAGGAAAGGCATCGACACAAAACATGATCTCTCAATAACGTCATTAGTTATCAATGATATCCTTCCTTTTTGATATAGCCTACAATTAGGGAGGGATCATGTGTCTCTGAACCCTCCCTAAGTTATGCTGCTAATAGGTTTAGACAGCCAGGGGACCTCCAATAATTGCACTGGGCTTCACTCCTTTCTTCACTCTCAATTAAATATTTTTTTTTTGCTGGTCATTAACATCTGTTTGTTCTCTCCCATAGATTGAGTCCCCATCATGCTGTTTGCTCTCTACATGTCTGTTCTTTTCATCTTCTCTATCCCCTCACCCCCCAGCCAGTCGCAGCAGATGACTGCCCCTCCCTGAGCCTGGTTCTGCTGGAGGTTTCTTCCTGTTAAAAGGGAGTTTGTCCTCTCCACCGTCGCCAAGCACTTGCTCACAGGGGATCGCCTGATTGCTGGGGTCTTTCTGCAATTGTGGGGGTTTCCCCTACAGTTGAAAGTGCTATGAGATGACTGTTGTTGTGAAATGGCACTATATAAATAAAGTTGAATTGAATTGAATGACACAAATGCTGTACACATTACTGAATACTCTGTTTAATATACAATGTTCCTACTGCATGGGCTAATGTAGAGGTGGAGCCACCAGGGAGGTAAAGGGTCACGCAGGCCACCACTACAATCTCACTGGCCACCTTAAGTTCCACCCCAGCTGAGTTGAAGAATGATAGGTCAGTGAGCCTGGCAGTATTAATTCTCTGCAAGTAGTTTGTTTGAGTTTGCTTTTTAACCAGTGGATGTAGTTTATGTTATTTCTAATTAAGTTGTTCATCTATGCCACCGAGAGGACTCCTCTGAAGGACAGATATTTTTTTCACACATAAGGAGTTGTTCAGAAGTCCTTATAAGAACTCCTTATACAAAGATATAGAGTGATCATAATCAAGTCAGTGGCGGTAATGCACCTGTAAGCTGGTTGCCAACCGCCAATCAAATATAAAAAAAGAAGAAGAAGAAAAACTAAATATTACAGCACTTTAAAGAAGGCAATATTATTTATATCCTATTTTAAAAATGTTAATAGACATCTGCAGTCATTCCTCTGACTGGTTGTGGCACACTTGACATAGACCTATTACTCAGCACTGGAGAGGAGCCCCTGCAGCAGAAGCAGTTTTGAAGAGAACAGCCAGCCAGTTGATGAAAAGGTTATGATTTTGGCAGCATGCTGGTGCAGTAGTTAGCACTGTTGCCTCACAGCTAGAAGGTTCCAGGTTCGACTCCCCAGTAGGGCTGCAACTAACAATTATTTTGGTAATCTACTAATCTAACGACTATTTTTTTTTTCAATTAGTCGACTATTTGCGATTATTTCTCTCATGTCCACCATCTCTGCTTCCTGTTGGCACGGCTCCTGTTCAGGGCTCTAGGTCATGTTTTACCTCACCTGTTTAAGCCTGCAGACCTGTGAATATCACTTTGTTGTCAGTCTCTGCCTTAATATAATGTAGCCTATTATAACAAGTTCCCATAGCTAAATAAAATAATGACCCAAACATGAGTTGGAAACGTAAACTTGACAGTTTAATTAGAAGTGGTTGTAGCAACACAAATAATAGATGCTAAAGGGCAGTCTTTTAACCCCCAAAATAAAGTACAAAAACTCAAATAGCAGTCTCCGCTACTGTATAAAGGGCTGTTGTAATGCTGCATGTTCAAAACAATCAAGAATAATATTCAACTTCATTAAAGTAAAAAGAAAATAACAAGCTAGTCCATCCTGTTTGAAACCTTGCTGGTTCTAGAAGTTTAAAAATTTAATTAGGCTTCAGATGAAAATTAAAATAACTTTTTCCAGTTCAAAATACATTTACAAACACTTTAAATATCAGTGCAGGAATGTGAGCCTTCACCACACATACAGTGAAATATTTATCAATCCGTTTTAATTTATTTGTGATGATTATGGTTAGCCTTTTTTAATTAAATTACAAATCATGGTATTCTAATTTACCAAGATGCACTAATATTCAGAATGAGGGCTGATATTACTGCGACAATAATACAGAATACAAAAAGGAGTAAGCCTTTGTAATTCACCCATTTACTGCAGTTAACGTATTGGCCTACAGGGGTGAATTCAAAAGATTGAATCAACGATCTGGATCAATGCACGTTTGACTGAGCCGATATCGATCCACAAAATTCACAGATCGATCTTTTAATATAATGCTTTTACGTCTGTGAACGTCTGCTGAGTCTGATCGGGTTGGAGCTGGGTCAGTGAGCCAGGAACAGCAGCAAAGAAGCAGAAACACCCAGAGCGCTAACGGTACTAACAGCTAACAAGCTAATGGAGATGCTAGTTCTTCTTCTGTAGTGTTAAAACGGTTCTCATCTGGCAAGAGTTCCTTGTGGCACATGCTCACGTCTTTACTTCCATGTTTACATGAGCAGAGTTGTCAACGTGCGCGTCTCTTAATTTATCAACAAAAGTTACCATAAATAATGTCCTCAACAGTTTTCGAATACTTTTCATAAAGTGGGAATAAACGGTTTTGTACTACATGCAGCGCTGTGTTGGAACATAAAGTTGACTATCAATAAACACTTCAAACGGAAAACGCACGGAGACTGGCTGAAACTTGTGAACAGAAAGGGAGACTTGGAGCTGCTGAAATTGTAAGTAAAATATCATGTTTGTTTTAACATTTGTGTCGTAAATTAATAATCCAGCATGATGGTGTTTTCATTTACAAACTATGGACACAGTAGTTAACTGTTGCTGAAGCGCTGTAAATAAATGCAGAATAAAGGTATATTTTATGAGATAATATAATGAATGTGTTGGCTTCATGACAGAGGCAGATGCCTTCATGTAACATTTGTACTGCATGGCATTTAATTACGGACTTCTAGCACTTAAGTGAGAGATTTGAAGGTAATAATAATAAAAATCACAATAAAAGGAAAATGGAAGAATTAATAAAGGCTGCAGTACGACAAGCCATTTTTAGCCATTAGAACTAAACTGAAATGAAAAATTCTTCCCAAGAAATGAATTGAAACCCTTTTCACAAATTGAAAGTTAATTTATAATTAAGATAAGATAAGATAAGATAAGATAAGCCTTTATTAGTCCCACAACGGGGAAATTCCAGGATTGCAACAGCACAGGGATAGCAACACTCAGAGCAACAATCAGAAGGCAAGAAAAAAAAACAAGCAAGCAAGAGCAGCTAATAAACATATGTACGTATTACTATAAAATATATATATATACACACACACACAGACACACAGTGCAGAGCATTGTAGCTGGATGGAATAATATATGAATATATGAACACACAGTGCAGAGCATTGTAGCTAGATGGAATAAATATGTAAATATATAAACACCCACAGTACGGAGCATTGCAGCTAGGTGGAATAAATATGCAAGTATATAAACACACACAGTGCGGAGCAATGTAGCTAGATGGAATAACATGTAGATATATAAATATATAAACACCCACAGTACGGAGCATTGCAGCTAGACGGAACAAATATGCAAATATATAAACACACACAGTGCAGAGCATTGCCGCTAGATGGAATGAAACAGCATAACCGTCTACCCAGCTATCCTGCATGGTATGATTATGTGCCCATACACACTCTCACCCTCCATAGCGACCGGCATGCTCCTAGTTGTATGCCGGAGAGGACCACTGTGTAAGTCTATTGCATCTTCTGCATTCAAAAAACTATTAGTTTGTTACGTCTTTTTTGCTATCTCTGCGAGCAGCCCTGCTTAGGTTGTACAGTCTGACAGCCGTTGGTAGGAAGGACCTACGAAACCTCTCGGTTGTGCACCTGGGATGATGTAGTCTGCTGCTAAATGAGCTCCTCAGTGCATTCAGTATGTCCTGCATAGGGTGGAACTCGGACTCCAGCAGAGATGACAGTTTAGCCACCGTCCTTCTCTCTCCTATCTCCTCCATCGGATCAAGGCGCTGCCCCAGGACAGAGCTAGCTTTCTTAATCAGTTTGTTCAGTCTCTTCCTATCGGCTGCAGTAATGCCACTGCCCCAGCAGACCACTCCAAAAGTGATGGCTGATGCCACCACCGTGTCATAGAATGACTTCAGCAGCGCCCCTTGTACACCAAAAGACCTGAGTCTCCTCAGCAGGAACAGCCTGCGCTGTCCCTTCTTGTAGAGTGCATCAGTATTGTGTGACCAGTCTAGTTTATTGTTCAGATGAATACCCAGGTACTTATAGGATGTCACCATCTCCATGTCTGTTCCCTGTATATTTACTGGTACTGTGAGGGGCTGCCCATGCCTGCGGCAGTCCACCACCAGCTCCTTAGTTTTCCTCGCGTTGATCTGGAGGCAGTTCCGATGGCACCAGTCCACGAAGTCCTGGATAAGCCCTCTGTACTCAGCTTCATCTCCATTGGAGATGAGGCCAACGATCGCAGAGTCATCAGAGAACTTCTGTAGATGGCAGTGTGTTGTGTTGTGTGAGAAGTCCGCAGTATAAAGAGTGAACAGGAAGGGAGCCAGCACCGTTCCCTGGGGGGCCCCCGTGCTACTGATGATCGTGTCGGACACACAGTCCCGGGTTCTCACAAACTGAGGCCGGTTCGTGAGGTAGTCCAGGATCCATGATGACAGGTGCTGGTCCACCCCTGCGCGCAGCAGCTTGTCCTTCAGGATCATCGGTTGGATGGTGTTGAAAGCACTGGAGAAGTCAAAGAACATGATCCTCACCATATTCCCGGGCTTCTCCAGGTGGGACAGAGAACGGTGAAGGAGGAAGATCACCGCATCCTCCACCCCAATGCCATGCTGGTAGGCGAACTGGAGTGGATCCATCGCTGGTTCCACCAGGGGGCGGAGGTGAGCAAGGAGCAGTCTCTCCAGGGTCTTCATCAAGTGGGACGTCAAGGCCACCGGTCTGTAGCTGTTCAGGTCTTTGGGGTGGGAAGTTTTTGGTACAGGTACCACACAAGATGTTTTCCACAGCTGTGGTACCCTCCCCAGTTTCAGGCTCATGTTGAAGATATACGTCACAATCCCACACAGCTGGTCTGCACAGGACTTGAGGAGCTTTGCGCTGATGCCGTCCGGTCCCGGCGCCTTCCTCGCCTTTTAATTAAGATATAAACAACAAAAAATAAAAGAAACTAAACTATTAAACCGTACTGTGATGTGGGGTTTTATAAATATGACTTATTTTACTTTGAAATGTATTCTCCTTTTTGTATCCTCTTCAGATCTGTGAAGATTGGGTTTCCACTCCAAGATCCATCCTGCACTGAGATGTTCTAAGGGGAAGAGGTTGTCAGTGGAGGGGCCATCGCTTTGTGGATTTTAGGATAGAAGAAGACCTCAAATTTTTCAGGGGTCTTAGTTTTCAAATTCAAGATTCAAGAAGGTGCTGCCATAATTTGCTCCAGACTCTAACATGCATTCAAACCCAGCCATAGGGGGTGCACAAGCCTAGTGCCAGTTCCAAGCCTGGGTAAATGGGGAGGTTTGTGTCAGAAAGGGCATCCGACGTAAAATCTTTCCCAAATCAAACATGCAGATCATGACAAATGAGACTTTCATACTGAATCGGTCGAGGCCTGGGTTAACAACAACCGCCACCGGTGCTGTTAACCGACAGGGTGCTGGTGGAAATTGGGCTACTGTTGGTCAAAGATCGAGGAGGAGGAAAGGGAGAAGGCATATTAGAAGGGAGCAAGAGAAAAGGAAAGGTAGAAGTGTGGCGGTGAGAGTAGGGACATTAAATGTAGGGACTATCACTGGTAAAAGCAGAGAGTTGGCTGATATGAGGAAGAGAAGATGAAGAAAGTAGGCAGGAGTATTTGGAATTTAGGCGCATGGCAAAGAGAGAGGTGGAAAAGGCAAAGGATAAGGCATATAGTGAGTTGTATGAGAGGCTGGACACTAAGAAAGAAGAAAAGGACTTGTATTGACTGGCTAGACAGAGTGATCGAGCTGGAAAGGATGTACACCAGGTTAGGTTGATTAAGGACAAAAATGGTAATGTACTAACAAATCTAAAAACTAACAAAAACTAACAAAGCATGTTGAGAAGGTGGGAGTACTTTGAAGAGCTAATGAATAAAGAAAATGAGAGCGAGCGAGAGAGAGAGAGCGAGAGAAAGAGAGAGAGAGAGAGAGAGCAAGAGAGAGAGAGAGACTTTTGACTTTTAAAATAAGCCTTTATTGCACACTTCAAAAAAATGTAAGCACACCAACATCATTCCACCAAGTGTGTCACATTGGAAAAAATGCAAACTGAAGTGTTCCCCCCGCCACACACAACACAGAGCATTCCTTGCAGTCCACCTATTCCACATTGGCAGTGGCAGTAGTGCGAGTCCTCCTCATAGTCCGTGCAAAGACGAGCCAGAGGCCCCCGCCAGTTCCGTCGCACATCCCAGAGACAGCTTCCCCATCTCAGAAGGATTGGAGTCCTTAGACCATGTGGGTTTTTCAAGCAAGTCAACTGTGCAGCAGGCTCGTCGAGAGAGAGAGAGAGAGGAGGATGGATGAAGGAAAGATAGTGATCAAGGAAGTCCTGAGAATTAGCAAGGCTAAAGTGAAGGCAGCTTTGAAGAGGATGAAGAATGGAAAGGCAGTTGGTCCAGATGACATACCTGTGGAGGTATGGAGATGTTTAGGAGAGATGGCAGTGTACTTTTTAACCAGATTGTTTAACACAGTCTTGGAGAGTGAGAGGATGCCCGAGGAGTGGAGAAGTGTTTTGATACCAATTTTCAGGAACAAAGGTGATGCTCAGAGCTGTAGTAACTACAGAGGCATAAAGTTGATTAGCCACACTATGAAGATATGGGAAAGTGTCATATTGACTGGACAGTCAGCCTAAGTGCAAGATGCAACACCAACAGAACCACACACAAGGAACGTTTGACACTTTATTTAATTTCAAAAGACGCAAACTTGGAGAAAACCAGTCACTCGCCAGAGGAGCAGAAACTCTGCAGAGGAAGAGACGAGGCTGATTAATAGAGGAATAGAGGAGGAGATGGAAATCCAAAATGATACCACTCATGTGGGAGGAAGAGAGACCCCGGCTCAGAACCCAGCAAAGGAGATGAACCAGCAGGTCAGAACTGCTGGTAGGGGAATGAGGAGCAGATTCTGACCAGGTGGAGATGATGACTGCGACGGGGAAAAGCAACAGGCTGGCGAGCGCACCAAAGCCCCTGAAGATGCACCGCTTCATTGGCAGCAACCTGTAGAGAAGATGGAGGAGAAAGTGTGTCATGTAAGAAAATCCACAACACAAGTATCTTACTGATTTAGATTATTGTGCTTGAGGTAGTATACCCAAACGAGCCAGCGTTGATTCACTGAAGAGCACTTCCTTATAAACGCTGGCTCAGCAGGAACAGTAGGTGCGTCAGATGAGTTATTTGGGAGAGCAGAGTGAAACGGGAAGGAAGGGTCGAGCATTCACCAGGATATGACAGAAAGAGTTATTGAAGCCAGGTTAAGAGGAGAGGTGACAATCAGTGAGCAGCAGTATGGTTTCATGCAAAGAAAGAGTACTACAGATGCAATGTTTACTCTAAGAGTGCTGATGGAGAAGTATAGAGAAGGTCAGAAGGAGCTGCATTGTGTCTTTGTGGATCTAGAGAAAGTACATGATAGGGTGCCAAGAGAGGAAGTGGGGCACAGTATGAGAAAGTCAGAAGTGGCAGACAAGTATGTAAGGATGGTGCAGGACATGTATGTGGATAGTGAGATGGTGGTGAAGTGCACTGTAGGAGTGACGGATGTATTCAAGGTGGGGATGGGATTACATCAGTAATCGTCTCTGAGCCCTTTCTTGTTTACCATGGTGATGGACAGGCTGACAGACAAGTTCAGGGAGGAGTCTCTGTGGACCATGATGTTTCCCGATGACGTTGTGATCTGCAGTGAGAGTAGGGAGCAGGTGGAAGAGAATCTGAAGAGGTGGGAGTATGCTTTGGAGAGAAGAGGAATGAAAGCCAGTAGAAGCAAGATAGAATACATGAGTGTGAATAAGAGGGAGGCAGGTGCAACGTTGAAGATGTAAGGATTAGTGGTAGGGAAAGATAACTTTAAATACCTGGGGTCAACCATCCAAAGCAATGGAAAATGCACAAGAGAGGTGAAGAAGAGAGTGCAGGCAGGATGGAGTGGGTGGAGACGAGTGTCAGAGATGATTTGTGACAGAAAGCTAGCAGCAAGCGTGAAAGGGAAGATTTACAAGACGGTAGTGAGACTCATGATGATGTATGGTTTGGAGATGGTGGCACTGATGAAAACAGGAGGTGGAGCTGGAGGTGGCAGAGTTGAAGATTCTAAGATTTTCATTGGGAGTTACTAGAAGGGACAGGATTGAGTATATCAGAGGGACAGTGGTTTGGAAACAAAGTATGAAAGGCAAGGCTGAGATTGTGTGGACATGCGCAGGGGGGATAGTAGATATATTGGACAAAGGATGCTGAAGATGGAGCTGTCAGGCAGGAGGAAAAGAGGAAGACCACAGAGAAGATTCATGGATGTAGCGAAGATGTCATGATTCAATTCAAGAGAGAGACTCAAATGCAGAGCAACCACACCAAACACACTCAGACTCAGATGTGGAAAGTTTCACCACTTTAATGAAAGAACAAACCCTAATACACCAACCTAAATAAAATTCCACATTTAAAAAATAGCGCAAAACAAAAACACACACTTAAATTTAAACACAAAACAGGTGCCCGCTAGAGCACACGCAGCCTACTGGAAAAGAGCAGAGAGGGATGGTTAGAGGCAGATTCTCCACAAGAGGAGAATAAGAAAAGGAGTACAGTCTTACTACCGTGAGCAGAGGAGCCTGGCAGGGAACTGCTGCATGGAACCAGGGGAAACAGAAAAAAGACGGTTGACCTGGGTGGATGTCAGGTGTCTTCGAGTCAGGCAAGCATGATCAGCACCAGAGTACACACTGCTAAGGTGGCAGCAAACCTGAGGAGAGAGTGAAGACATGGGAGTGAGGAACACAGATCAACCAAAGAGTGATAACTTAATGTGTTCTTTTACAGGCAGCAAACCAATCGATCCAGCAGTGAGCTTCTCTCACACTGGCTCTTAAATACACTGGAAAACCAGGAAGCAGCAGGTGTGTCAATCACACAGGTGTGGTAATTACTCCAGAGCCGGGAAGACAGGAACAGGAGGGAAGGGGGAGCACGCTCGCCTGATCATCACAGTGCCCCCCCCCCAAGGGGCGCCTTCTGGCATCCCACTGGGCTTCTGCGGGTGTGCCCGATGGAATGCCTGCACCATCTGCTTGTCCAGGATGTAAGATCCCAGGATCCAGGACCTCTCCTCCAGACTGTACCCTTTCCAGTGGACCAAATACTGGCAGCAACAAACCCGTCGATGGACGTCCAGAATTTTCTCCACGGTGTAGGTGGTCTGACTGTCGATAACCGGGGGGGGGGATCCGGAGGAGGGCAGGGAGGGCTGGCAGAGAGGGGCTTGATGCGGGAGACGTGGAAAGTTGGATGGATCCGTATCAAAGTTGGCAGGTCCAGCTGAACAGTGACATTGTTTATAATGTGCTTGATGGGAAATGGGCCCAGGTGGCACGGCGCCAGCTTCTGGGACTCCGTGTTCAGCAGAATCTGTTGGGTGGACAGCCAGACCTTCTGTCCCACCGTGTACTTCGGCGCCGGCCCACGTCTGCAGCTTGTGCACTGTTGATTCCGCTCTGCAGAGCAGAGGAGGGCAGCTCTTGTGGCCCTCCACAGACGGCAGCAACAGTGCGTGTGAACCTCCACAGATGGGATGGCGAGATCCCTGTCCACCATGGGCAGCAGAGGTGGAGTGTAGCCCATCGAGGCTTCGAAAGGAGTAAGCCCAGTGGCGGAGGAGACGGCAGAGTTTGTCACGGCTGGCCCTCACGAGCCAGCATAAGACGCCTCAGTTCAGTAGATTGCAGTTCAGTTCTTTTATTTATAAAGCACAGGACTTAGGTGTACAACATAACTTTGCCACGCAGGCTTCGTTACACAACACAACATAAATTCACAATAGAGAGTTGAGGCAGTGACGAGGAGCTCTCGTCTGCCGTACATAGGAAGGAACGTCAGCGAGGGAGAAGACAGTTCCAAATAAATCACTTACATGCCGCGGGATACGTCGAGGAACCCAGGGAGCATGTGGTAAGGAGACAGGGGAAAGTCATAGGACTTCTGACGAGACAGCCGCGCCGTCCAGTTCACTCGCACTGACATTTAAAGCCAGCTGCTCATGATTGGAAACTCGGCACAGCTGCCCAGGTTCTGACAGCTGAGAGCTCCCGAGCGTCTGGCCAATCAGAGCCCGGGAAACCCGTGTGACGACACCAGCTGTCAAAAGCTGACAGGGATGAGGAATAACCCGAGCGCGGACAAAGCGCTCGGGATATGACAGGGCCCCTCCCTCTACGCGAACTCCTGGTCGCGCGCAACATCCAGACCCCCCCACCCCACCCCAGGGAGGGTGGAGGGGGAAGCAGGTGGAGGGAGAGCAGGGCCAACTCACAACAAGGGAACAAAAACATCGGGGAAGGGAGGGAGAGAGAAAAAAAAAGGCAGAAACCGTACATAAACGGGGACAGAGATGAATAAAAATTAAAGTCAACGCTAGATTGACATCACTCACATAACCACAAAAAAGAAAGCCAAGATGAGGGTACAAGGAACACCAGTCAATACCACAAGGCAGGATCAAGGAAATAAAAGGACAAATAATACCCTCTTCTCCAAGTTAATGTGAACAGAAAACCGTCAAAACCAAAAGACAACACAGGTGCCAAAAAAAGAGAACTAGACCCGAGTAAGGGAGTAACATAGGAAATAAACAACCACACCCTAAGGAAACATGCAATACCCATGATAGCCACGGCAAGAGAACATATGTCCATCCACGGAAAACAGTCACCTAAAACATGAAGTCCAATCCCCAGTGGGGTATTTCAGTCACAAGTCAGTGGTGGGGCAAGAGAAGGAGAGAAAAAAAAAAACATTGGGGAATAGAGTAAAACAACTCCGCTCAGGAGGCCTTCCAGCACCCAGCATCCAGGCCGCCAGCAAAAGCAGCGGAACGTGCCCTAACGGCCCAGCCAAACACCGGGCTGAGGGAAACCATGTCTCCGGCGGGCGGACCAGGGCGCCAAAAGAACCATCCAGCTTGTCAGGAGGCCGGACCCGGACGCCAAAAGGAAAGAGCCGGTCACCGGGTGGTCGAGCAGTATCGGCCTGCCAACAGAATGGCTGGGGGAAGGTCGGCGAACCGGGCCAGCCGGAATTTACCCCCGCAGTCTCAAAGGTGGGGAAAAAGGGGCCACGGCGAGGACGGGGCATGGCCTGGAAAACGCTCAGCGGCGTGTCAGCTACACAGTCTCCAGAACCCACCTGGGTCAAAACGACCATGGTGCCGAGCTCCGATTGAGCGAGAGCGGCACCCGCGTCGGACCCCGATTGGGCCGGAACCCCCATGACGTCAAGCTCCGATCGAGCGAGAGCGGCACCCGCGTCGGACCCCGATTGGGCCGGAACCCCCATGACGTCAAGCTCCGATCGAGCGAGAGCGGCACCCGCGTCGGACCCCGATTGGGCCGGAACCCCCATGACGTCAAGCTCCGATCGGGCGAGAGCAGCACCCGCGTCGGACCCCGATTGGGCCGGAACCTCCATGACGTCAAGCTCCGCTTGAACCGGCGGAGCACTCCCGGTGGACCCCATGCCGAGAGCCGGACCCTCCAAGGTGGCACCAAGAGCAGGTTCGCCTCCAGTGACCCTGGGGAGAGGCTCAGAGGGACAAAAGGAACCGGGATCAGGATCACCGGCAGCGGCAGGGCCCGGCGAGACAGGCTCGAGCGCAGCAGATGGCTGCACCCGGCTCGCCCCCCCGAGAGACAGGCAATAATGCTCCAGAAAGAAGAGGAGGGATAGAAAATAGAGCACTTGCCTGATCTCGGGTTCTGCCGCCATCCAGGACTTCGATGCTCCGGGTTCAAACGGGAGGAGGTCGTCGTCCGGTTCCCACTCCGTCGCGACGTCATCCGCCCCTGGAAGAGGGGCTCTTGCAGCTCGAGGACCCCCCGACGTCATCGTCCACGCTGGCAGTTCATGCGGCGTGGAGGTGAGGGGCTCTCGGCCCGCTGGATCGGACTGTTCATCTGCGGAGTCCCGGGGACGCTCCGTCGTCGGCACAGGCTCCAACCAATCGTCCGACCTCCTCTGCCCAGAAAATGGCTGCGGGGCTGGGGTCTTCTGCCCGAGAGCCGCAGGCTCACTCCTCGTCTGGTGACGCTCCTCAGAGGTCGAAGCGTGCTCAGCAGGGGGAGACACAGAGGCAGCGGGTTTAATTAACATATCAGCAGGGAGTTGAGGCTCGGGGGGCTGCAAACCCCGAGCCTCACCCCCAGGAGTCAGACAGAACAAATCACTATTAGATGGAAAAAAGTGAACTTGAACTTGCCTGGCTCCCGGAGGAGCGGTGGAACCTGCCGTTGGGAACGTCATTCCATCCTCCTCCCACCGGGTGGTGGCCGGAGACTCTCTTGGAGGGGAGGGGGCCACTCGGGATGGTGCAGCCGCGCTGTCCACTGGAGCACAACTTCTCAAACTCCCAGCCGCTGGAGAAGGCGTCGAAGCGGAGGGGGCAACAGCCAAGTCAGGCCGGGCGTGACGCGCTGACAGCTCAGCGGGGAAAGCAGGCCCGGGGGGAAAGGCTGCTGGGGTCTCCTCCAGGTGAGACGCTGAAGAGACAGCAGTGGGATGAATGGGGTCAGCCCAGTGAACCGGAGCGGATTCCGGAGGGGAGTCACGCTGAGAACGTCTCTGGCCACGGTGTCGACGTCTACGACGGGCCCCGGATGGTGCGAACTCCAGGACTGGATCGAGGGAAGGATCCGGATTCCAGAGCGGGCAGCGGGAGCTCCGGTTACTCCGCCTTTGGCCTCGTTCCTCCTCGATCTCCTGGAGCGCCTCGCGGTGGACGGCGATCTCTTGTCTCCTCGCTTGGACGTCCAAGTGGTCGGTGTAGCGGGAAGACAACCGGTCGAGCGTTCTCTCAGCGCAGTCCAGGTAGTAGTGCGCTTCGGATGAGTCGTCAAGGCTGGCGGAAGCGCTGATGAAGTCATCCACCTCCTCCAGCGCCTCAGGCAGCTGGAGCCAGAGATCACTCCACCTTGCAGCCTCCTCCTCTTCGTACATCAGAATTGTCTGGCGTTGGGCAGCGATGTCGAGTCTCCTCGCGTCGACCTCGGGGTGACCGTTGTAGCGGGAAGGCAGACGGTCAAGCACCTCCTCAGCCCGGTCTAAATACCACTGTTCATTGGGCTGATAACCGAGGAGAGGAGGGGCGAGGGAGGTGTCTGGATACCCATCGAGGTCGGAGGCGATAATGAGGATTTCATCTACCTCCTCCAACGCCTTGGTCAGCAGGACGTGGGAACCCCGAGAATGACTCCGCTGGGATGGCATATTTCCAACGCCGCGTACCTGGACAGGAAGGACAAAGTTCCCAGAACGCAACTTACTGAGAACGGCGTCTCCTTCTGGCGGCTGTCTACTGTCACGGCTGGCCCTCACGAGCCAGCATAAGACGCCTCAGTTCAGTAGATTGCAGTTCAGTTCTTTTATTTATAAAGCACAGGACTTAGGTGTACAACATAACTTTGCCACGCAGGCTTCGTTACACAACACAACATAAATTCACAATAGAGAGTTGAGGCAGTGACGAGGAGCTCTCGTCTGCCGTACATAGGAAGGAACGTCAGCGAGGGAGAAGACAGTTCCAAATAAATCACTTACATGCCGCGGGATACGTCGAGGAACCCAGGGAGCATGTGGTAAGGAGACAGGGGAAAGTCATAGGACTTCTGACGAGACAGCCGCGCCGTCCAGTTCACTCGCACTGACATTTAAAGCCAGCTGCTCATGATTGGAAACTCGGCACAGCTGCCCAGGTTCTGACAGCTGAGAGCTCCCGAGCGTCTGGCCAATCAGAGCCCGGGAAACCCGTGTGACGACACCAGCTGTCAAAAGCTGACAGGGATGAGGAATAACCCGAGCGCGGACAAAGCGCTCGGGATATGACAGAGTTGTGGGAATATTCCTCCCAGGTCAGGTGGGAGCTCCAGGTGGTGGGGTTGCAAGATGCTACGCACCTCAGGGTGGCTTCCAAGGACTGATTGGCACGCTCATCCTGACCGTTGCTCTGCAAGTGGTATCCGGATGTCAAGCTGGCTGTAGCACCCAGGAATCAACAAAACGCCTTCCACACCTAGGATGTAAACTGTGGACCCCGATCCAAGACAATGTCCATCGGGATCCCATGCAGGCAGATAACATGTTGCGTCACTAGGACAGCCGTTTCCGTAGCCGATGGTAGTTTGGGGAGAGGGACAAGGTGGATGGCCTTGGAGAAATGGTTGATGATGGTGAGTATGGCTGTGTTACCCTGGGATGGAGGGAGGCCTGTGACAAAGTCCAGAGCAATGTGGGACCACGGACGACTCAGCACCGGGAGGGGATGGAGGAGGCCAGCTGGAGGGGAAGAGTCTGTCTTGTTTGCAGTGCAGGTGTGACAGGCCTTGACGTAATCCCGCACATCCCTCCCGAGTGTGGGCCACCAAAACGCTCTTCTAAGCAGCTCAGTGGTCCAGGAAATGCCAGGATGGCAGGCGAAGAAGCTGGTGTTCCCCCACTTGATCCTCTCACTGTGCAGCGTGGAGGGCACATATAGCCGGTCAGACGGACCTCCCTCCGGGATGGGTTCGGATGACTGGGCCCACTGGACCCTCTGCTCAATCTCCCATGAGAACGCCCCGAGAAAGCGGGGGGGGGGGGGGGGGGGGGATAGTCTCCGGAGGAGATGCAGCAGCTGCGGAGGTGGAGGTGGAGGAGGAGGAGTCAGGGAAAACTGGCCCAAGAGGGCGTCAGCCTTGGCATTACAGGACCCTGGTTGGTACGAGATGGAAAGATTGAACCTATTAAAGAACAGGGCCCACTGAGCCTGCCATGAATTCAACTTTCTGGCCCATCAAAGACATTCTAAATTTTTATGATCAGTCCAGACAATGACCGGTTGGCTAGCCCCCTCAAGCCAGTGTCTTCACCCCTCCAACGCCAGCTTAATGGCCAACAGTTTGCGGTCTCCAACATCACAGTCCCCAACTGGCATCAGCCACCGGGAGAAATATGTGCACGGATGGAGCTTCTGGTCGGGGGTAGAACACTGGGAGAGGACAGCGCCCACCCCTGAATCGGAAGCATCCACCTCGACCATGAACTGCGCCAGGGGATCCACCTGCACCAGGATGTATGTGTTGGTGAAGAGGCTTTTCAGGGTCACAAAAGCTCATTCAGCAGCCTCGGACCACTTGAACGGGCTTTTGGTCAATGTCAACTGTGTAATCGGTTGTGTCACCTTACTGTAATCACGGATAAATCAACGGGAGAAGTTGACAAAGCCCAGGAAGTGTTGGAGGTGCTTCCTGGACTTGGGGGTAGGCCAGTCTACAACCACCTTAATTTTCACCGGATCAGCCTTTAACGCACCCTTGGCGATGATGAACCCCAGGAATGAAGTTGAGCGAGTGGTGAATTCGCACTTCTCTGCTTTCACAAAAAGCTGATTGTCCAGCAGTCGCTGCAGGATGGACCAAACGTGAACTACGTGCTCCTCCAGCATGTGGGAAAAAATCAGAATGTCGTCCAAATACACAAAAACAAACTGGTTCACAATGTCCTGCGAGACATCATTAATTAACCGTTGGAAGACAGCAGGGGCATTGGTCAGCTCAAATGGCATAACCAAATATTCAGAATGGCCTAGAGGTGTTATTAAATGCCATCTTCCACTCGTCTCCCTCACGAATGCGGACCAAGTGGTACGCATTATGGAGGTTGAGCTTGGTGATGAAACGTGCCCGCTGGAGTAGCTCAAATGCTGAGTTGATAAGGGGCAGCGGATGTTTGTCCTTATTGGTAATCACGTTAAGTATATACACGGCCTCAATGCCCAGTCCTTTTTTCCTACAAAAAAGAACCCAGTGCCGAGAGGGGCGGACGATGGGCGAATAAGGCCGGCACTGAGGGAGTCTTTTATGTTGGTCTCCATCGCCTCCCTCTCTGGCCCAAATAAACTGTAGAGCCAGCTGGATGGCAGCTGCACACCCGGAAGGAGGTCGATAGCACAGTCAAAGGCCTGATGTGGTAAAGATACGGCACTGGACTTGCTAAAGACCTCCCTTGAGTCATGATGGACCTTGGGCTGTGATGATTTGCTCTGCCTGACTGATTCTCCACAGCTGCACGCACACCTGCTCTCCCTCATCATCGGAACTATTTAAGCCGTGCTGCTCCCAGGTCAGCACAGAGTCTTCTTACTCCCTTGGTCTGATGAGACTGGCACACATCTTCGTCTTCCTCCAGAGTCTTCCTTCTCGTCATTTACGTTCTCCAGTGAAACTCGTCTCCCTTCATCATTCGTCTGGAAGGGCTCATGTCTTCATGACAAGTAAGCCATCTCTTCCTTCATTATTATTCTATGATCTAATCCCCTGTGCACAGGTGGAGATCCGTGGCTGCGGACCTCTCCCTCCTGGCGGCAGACCGAGCAACACTAAACCTCGACAACACCGCTACCCTCTCTATCTGTGACCGGGACAGTGGGCACTGTATCCCTGGCCAGAGTCTTCGGGTCTAACCTGAGCTGTCCACTGTCTCATAGACAGGCTGCCAGGCTGCACGGTGCTCTGCTCGCCCCCGGCTGCTACACCTACACATAGACACACGCATACACACACTCAACACACAATAAAGATAATTGAATCTGCTTTTGAATCTGTGTCTGCTCACTGGGTCCTAAAAACATGTCAGTACGACTCCGTCCGAATGACCCAGCAGACAGTGTGCTAGCGCACAAGGTAAACATCTTGGAGGCTCAAGTAGATCAGTTATCACACCAGCAACAGGTAATACTCACACAGCTGGTCCAGATTAATTCCTAGTTGGATCGCCTGTCGGGTCCTCAGCCCTTCCCTCCGACTTCAGGTAGCGCCACTGCCCCCGCTAGCTCCCAACCTGCTCAGTCGCCATCATTCCATCTGGCACCAATTCCCACACCCACTCGTTTTAGTGGCAAGCTAGGGAAGGCTAGGAGGTTTCTATTGCAGTGTGGGATAGTCTTTCAGCGGGTGCCCGGGGACTTTCCCACCAGTCACAGCCATATAGGCTATGTAGTTAATCTCCTGGAGAGGCGGGCATTAGCCTGTGCACACATGGTGATGGCTAGGGCTGACTTTGCTACTATGACCTATGACCAGTTTGTTAGCAAGTTTAACAAGGTTTTTGACCACTCCGACTATGACAGTGTGCTTACCTCCCGGCTGCTTAACTTAAGGCAAGGAAGAAAATCCGTAGCTGACTATGCCATAGATTTCCGGGTGGTAGCCACGGACGTGGGGTGGGAGGACACCTCACTTTGTAGCATCTTTGTCAGGAGCCTTAGCCCTAGCCTGAGGGATGAGCTAGCCCGCCTAGAAAAACCTAGTAGGTTAACTGAGCTTATCTCTCTAGCCATTAGCCTAGACAATCGGCTAAGGAAGCGGACCACCAAGCCTAAGGCTTCCGGTCACTCGGGCACCCAGTTTCGCCGCTCCCTGCAGCCCCCCCTGCTGGCCCTACCTCCCTCTGATTCTCCAGACTCCCCTGAGCCAATGGTAGTAGGGCAGTTCAAATTGCTGTTAGCAGAGAAACGGCGCTGCCGGGAGTTAGGGCTATGCCTCTATTGCGGCAGTGAAGAGCATGAGGTAGCTACCTGTCCCACACGGCCAAAAGAGGGAGTCCGTGTGTGGCAGTAGGGGGACTCACGGACTCACCTCAACACAACCCCCTCACTAGATTCCTATTACCTATCCGCTTTGTCCATAACCAGACTAAGATAGCAACACACGCTCTTGTTGATTCAGGGGCCGAGCAGAGCTTCATTTCTGGGGAACTGGCAACCCGGTTGGAGCTTCCTTGTCACCAATTAAAGACCCCACTGAATCTTATTGCCCCGTCCAAAGCCCCACTAGCCGTGGTGTCTAAACAGACCACTCCAATGTCAGTCATAGTGTCTGGGAATCATCAGGAGCAGCTAAGGTTGTTCGTGTTGCTGGTGTCCACCTCTCCTGTTATCCTTGGCTACCCCTGGCTCCGATTACACAACCCTTTGATAGACTGGCGTTCGGGGAACGTAGTCTCTTGGAGCTTGTTCTGTCTCAGTACTTGCCTTCAGTCTGCTGCTTGCTCGCCATCCGTGCCCCTCGGTGTCTCTGACCTCCCCCCCCCCAATCTCTCCAAGGTCCCCCCGGAATATCACGACCTGGGGGCTTCTTTCAGTAAGGCCCAAGCTCTATCTCCCCCCCACCCCACCGCCCATACGACTGTGCCATCAACCTCCGGTCTGGAGCCCTGCTACCATCAAGTCGGCTCTACAGCCTGTCAGCCCTGGAAAGGGAGGCTATGGAGACTTATATTTAGGAGTCACTGAGCTCAAACTCGGGCAGGGCAATGCGGTGGTGGAGTGGTTAGCACTGCTACAGCACAACAACTCACCCTTGGCCAGCGGATCCTGAGTTCGATCCCAGCCCCCGACCAACAGTGATCTGTGTGGAGTTTGCATGTTCTCCCCGTGTCTGCGTGGGTTTACTCTGGGATTTCTCCGGTTTCCTCCCACATACCAAAAACATGCAAGTTAGGTTAATTGGCATCAAACTGGGGATTCTAAATTGTCCTTAGGTATGACTGTGAGAGTGAATGGTTGTCTGTCTCTCTGTGTTGGCTCTGCGATGGACTGGCGATCTGTCCAGAGTGTACTCTGCGTCTCGCCCAAAGATGCCGGTATAGGCTCCAGCCCCCCCCCCCCACAACCCGAAAAGGATTAAGCAGAAGAAGATGAATGAACGAATGAACGAATGAACTCGGGCATAATCCAGCCTTCGTCCTTGGCGGTGGGGGTGGATTTCTTTTCGTGGGCAAGAAAGACGGCTCGCTGAGGCCGTGCATCGACTTCCGTGAGCTCAATAATATCACCATCAAGGACAAATACACTCTTCCCTTCATCAATACGGCATTTGATTCCCTCCGGGGGGCCTCCTGGTTTACCAAACTTGACCTTCGCAACGCTTACCGTCTGGTACGGATTTGGGAGGGCGATGAGTGGAAGACTGGGTTCTGGACCCCTAGCGGTCATTTTGAATATCTCGTAATGCCGTTTGGGCTGACCAGCGCCCCCACCGTATTCCAGCACCTTATCAATGGCATGCTGAGGGATTTTTTGAGGTCATTTGTCTTCGTATACCTGGATGACATTCTGATTTTTTCCCAGTCCCTGGATGACCACCAGGTACACGTGAGGCGAGTCTTGCAGTGGCTACTTGAGAGCAAACTGTTTGTGAAGGCTGAGAAATGTGAATTCCATACTTCAAAGATGTCATTCCTGGGGTTCATCATTTCTCACAATGAGATCATTGCAGACCCTGACAAGGTAAAAGCGGTGGTAAAGTGACCAACTCTCTCCTCCAGAGACTACAACAAGCAACTACAACAGTTCCTGGGATTCACCAATTTCTACCACCGCTTCATCAAGAACTACATTATTACTGCCCTCCCTCTGACCCGTCTCACCTCCTCCAAGGTGCCCTTCCAGTGGACGGAGGAGGCTGAGGCGGCCTTTGTCAATCTGAAATCTCAATTCTCCTCCCCTCCGATCTTGGCACAGGTGGATCCCGCCTGGTGATCCACAATGCCTGGTGGAAGTGGATGCCTTGGACTCTGGCATAGGAGCCATGCTGTCCCAGCGCTCCCCGGTTGATGACAAGATCCGCACTTGTGAGTTCTTCTCCCGTCATCTCTCCCCGAGGAAGAGGAATTATGACATCGGGGACAGGGAGCTCCTGCCGGTCAAGCTTGCTCTGGAGGAGTGGCGCCATTGGCTGGAGGGGGCTTCCCAGCCATTTATTGTCTGGATGGACCATAAAAACTTGGAATACCTCAGGACGGCCAAACGTCTGAACGTGCACCAGGCCCGTTGGTCCCTGTTTTTTGGTTGTTTCGATTTCACCATCACCTACCGTCCCGGGTCCAAAAACATCAAGCCTAACGCCTTATCCAGACAGTTTGCCTCAAATGCCGTGGAGGTATCGGAACACCCCATCATCCCCCATCATGCATTGTGGGCACCCTCTCATGGGGTATCAAAGAGAAGGTCCTGAGAGCGCAGGAGACCAAGGCGGACCCAAGGCAGGCGACCAGCGGGGAGGCTGTTTGTTTCATCTGCCGTCCAGGGTGAGGTCATTAATTGGGCCCACTCCTCCAAGCTCTCGTGCCACCCTGGGATGGCATGCACGGTGGCGCTGCTGCACAGGACCTTTTGGTGGCCTTTGCTCCGGAAGGACGTCGGGGAATACATCCGTACCTGTCCCTAGTGCGCTGCCGGCAAGACGTCCTTCTCTCCTCTGGCCGACTTTCTTCACCCTCTCCCTATCCTTGGCAGGCCCTGGTCTCATGTGGCCCTGGACTTCATCACCGGTCTTTTCACCCTCTAACCACCACACCGTCATCCTCACCATCATGGACAGGTTCTCGAAGGCAGCCCACTTCATCCCCCTACAGGGGCTGCCAACAGCAAAGGAGGCAGCGGACCTGCTTGTCCTTCACGTGGTGAGGCTGCACGGCATCCAAATGGACATCGTTTCCGACCGGGGGCCCCAGTTTGTTTTTCAGGTGTGGAAATCCTTTTGCCATGCCATTGGGGCTACGGTGAGCTTGTCATCGGGGTACCACCCACAAAGTAATGGACAATGTGAGCGGGCCAATTAGGACTTGGAAGCAGCACTGTGGTGTGTTGCCACCGCCAACCCACCATCCTGGAGCACCCACCTCACGTGGATCGAGTATGCCCGTAACACCACCGTGTCATCAGCTATTGGCATGTCCCCGTTTCAGGCCTCTCTGGCCTACAATCCTCCGCTGTTTCCCGAGGAGGAGGGTTACATTGCTGTACCATCCGTTCGAGCCCACCTGAGACGCTGCCGCCAGTTGTGGAGAGCTACCCGGACCGCGCTGCAACTCCACAATCGCCAATCATCGCAGGATGCCGGCTCCACCTTACCGGGTGGGCCAACAGGTATGGCTCTCAACCAAAAACATCAATCTTAAGGCTGAGTCGAGGAAACTCTCTCAGCGGTTTATTGGGCCATTTGCAATAACCCACAATGTGAATCCTGTAGCTGTGCACCAAGCTGTCCCCCCCCCCTCCGCATCTGTCCCACCTTTCATGTTAAGCTGTTCTGTTCCAGCCCTCTGTGCCCTCCTCCCAAGACGCCACCTGATCGATGGCGACCTGGTGTGGAAGGTCAACGCCATCCTGGACGTCTGTCACCGGGGTCGTGGCCTACAGTACCTGGTGGACTGGGAGGGTTATGGGCCTGAGTGGAGGTCCTGGGTGTGTCCCTCCTTCGTGTTGGATCCTCAACTCATCAGGGACTTCCACTGGACGCACCCAGGTAGGTTGGATCGGCCGCCAAGACTTGCCACGTAGGGGGGGGGAGTACTGTGATGATTCGCTCTGCCTGCCTGATTCTCCACAGCTACGTGCACACCTGCTCTCCCTCATCATCGGGGCTATTTAAGTCGTCTTACTCCCTTGGTCTGATGAGACTGGCACACGTCTTTGTCTTCCTCCAGAGTCTTCCTTCTCATCATCTACGTTCTCCAGTGAAACTCATCTCCCTTCGTCATTCGTCTGGAAGGGTTCACGTCTTCACGACAAGTAAGCCATCTCTTCCCTCATCATTATTCTATGCTCTAATCCCCTGTGCACTGGCGGAGATCAGTGGCTGCGGACCTCTCCCTCCTGGCGGCGGACACAGCGACACTACACCTCAACAACACCGCTACCCTCTCCATCTGCGACCGGGACAGTGGGCGCTGTCTCCCTGGCTGTAGCCTTCGGGTCTAACCTAAGATAAGATAAGATAAGATAAGCTTTTATTAGTCCCACAACGGGGAAATTCCAGGATTGAGCTGAGCTGTCCACCATCTCATCGACAGGTTGCCAGGCTGCACAGTGCTCTGCTTGCCCCTGGCTGCTACACCTACACATACACGCACGCACACACACACACTCAGCACACAATAAAGATAATTGAATCTGCTTTTGAGTCTGTGTCTGCTCACTGGGTCCTAAAAACATGCCACGGGCACTGAGCTGAGATCTGCCGGCTCAGCCGGAGGAGAGGAGATCAAAAGAGAGGGTAAGCATGTGGCCAAGCAGAGACACGATGAGAGGCAAAAAGAGCTCCAGGACGAAATGGAGCCCTGGCTCCAGTTTATTTTTGGGTTATGAATATGGAGCCACAGATACCCCAGAATCATGGGGGTGGTAGATTGAGGCAGGACATACAACTGGACAGTCTCGCGGTGATTTCCGGACAAAATGACTGAAATGGGCTCAGTTTGTTCGATAACCGCTGCGATCCTGCTGCCTAAAACCGCTGAGACATTCAAGAGCATCGGAACATTCCTGGTGGGAATCTGAAGTTTATTGACTAGTGCCAGTTGAATGAAATTCTGCTCCGCCTCTGAATCAATCAGGGCAGAGGTTTTGAACTTGGCCCCCAGTAACTGAGGGCCAGGAGTTCAAAACGATTGGGAGAATTTTGTGAAGACTCTCCTGCCAGACCCCCCACGGTTACCGACGGGCTGGATCTTCCGGGCCAAATTAGGCATTTTTCTATTGCGTGGCCAGGGACCCCACAATATATGCACATCCCTGCCCTCCTGCGATGCCGGCATTTCCACAGAGTCAGATGGATCCTACCAAGATCCATCGGCTCCGGTGACAACGGTAGCAGAACAGCATCAGAGGCCAGGGGGGCCGGCCATGGAGCAAACAAGGAAGCAGCGGCCTTCTGCTCCCTCACACGCTCCCTAAACCAGTTATCCAGAGCCACTGCCTGCACAATAATCTCATCCAGAGAGGAGGGGGACGCGCGGATAGCCAGCTCGTTGCAGAGATGTGTATCCAGGCCCCAGAGGAAGGCGCTGCGCAGGGCAGCGTCATTCCATCCGGAGTCCGCCGCAGCAACCCAGAACTTGACGGAGAAATCGGCTACAGACCAGTCTCCCTGTCAGAGTCCCATCAGCTGGCTTACAATGCTCCCCTCACTCTCCGTATGATCGAAAGCCTCAGAGAACTCCCGCACAAACCACTCAAATGTGTATAGTGGCCCATCTGGGCTGCTCAACAAGGAATGTGCCCCCTTAAGCGCCTGGTCCCGCAGCAACAAGGTCAAGAAGAGGGTTTTAGCCGAATCATCCCTATACTCCCCTTCCACCTGCTGAAAATAAAGCCGGCAGTGGAGCAGGAACCCTTTGCACCCCCCCCCCATAGGGGGCAGGTGAGTTGAACAGAAATGTTCCTGCAGATGGCAGAAACTGCCAGAGCAGCAGGTGCAGGGGAAGATGCCACACCAGGAAGCCGACACAAGTGCTCGGTAATGGTGGCCAGTTGCTAGGTGAGGGTTTGGAGCTGTTCAGATAGATACATGACCCGGCGTTCCGTGGCCTCCAAGCGTCAGAGTGCCGATTGTTCACCTGGTGAATTGCCTGCTGAGCCTCAATCTTGGCTGGATCAATCTGTCATGATTCAAGAGAGAGGCTCAAACGCAGAGCAGCCAGACCAAACAAACACTCAGACTCAGATGTAAAAAGTTTCACCACTTTAATGAAAGAACAAACCCTAATACACCAATCTAAATAAAAGTGCACAATTCAAAAACAGCACAAAACAAAAACACACACTTAGATTTAAACACAAAACAGGTGCCTGCTGGAGTGCACGCAGCCTATAGGAAAAGAGCAGAGAGAGATGGTTAGAAGCAGATTCTCCACAAGAGGAGAAAAAGAAAAGGAGTACAATCTTACTACTGTGAGCAGAGGAGCCCAGCAGGGAACAAATGCATGGAACCAGGGAAAACAGGGGGAAGACGGTTGACCTGGGTGGACGTCCGATGTCTTCAGGTCAGGTGAGCGTGATGAGCCCCGGAGTCCACACCACTAAGGTAGCAGCAAACCTGCGGAGAGAGTGAAGACATGGGAGTGAGGAACACAGATCAACGAAAATGTGATAACTTAATGGTTTTTTTCACAGGCATCAAACCTATCGATCCAACAGTGAGCTCCTCACACGCTGTCTCTTAAATTCGCTGGAAAACCAGGAAGCAGCAGGTGTGTCAATCACGCAGGTGTGGTAATTACTTCTTAGCCGGGAAGATGGGAACAGGAGGGGAGGGGGAGAACGCTTGCCTGATCATCATAAAAGGAGGACATGGAGAGGGTTGGTGTTACAGAAGAAGATGCAAGGGATAAGGTGAGATGGAGACAGATGATCCACTGTGGCGACCTCTAAAGGGAGCAGCCAAAAGAAGAACACTAACATGCATTCAGTGCAGTTTATAATGGCTGCAATGGCTAATTTTATTTCTTTTTTTATTTAAGTTCTCAGCAAGAATACAGTGCTGGTCATTTTTTTGACAACTTTACTGAGCATTTAATTCTAAATAAATCACTGCTTAACATGAAATTTTTGGCAATCCTGTGCTTTTCTTGTGGTTTTACATAGAATAGCATCACTATTCAATGGAAAAAGCAGCTACTTTAAAATCTGTACTTCCTCACACTGCTTTCAATGCAAAAAAAAAAACCTTTAAAAATGTCACAACGTTTTGGAAAAGCTCCCACAAATTCAGGCTTTTTGGGCCACAACAATCACAAAAACAGCTGACGAAATCCTGGAGGGACTGAAATCCAGTGAGATTATGATTACATGCTTCATGCACTGAATTTGTTTACTTACTCTGGGTTCTTAACTTGACACTACACACCCTTTGCACTAAAGAAACCACTTGTTAGCACTTTGTGAAATCATAAGTTAAAAAATAAAAACTGCATTATTGTAACTGATTTTGGGTCAGTTCTTTATGTGAATATTTACAGTATGTATTAACAAAGTTAGAGTATGCCTGGTACAATTTGCAGCATTAGGTCTCTAAGATTTTTTTTCCCTGGAAAGTAAAGTAGCTGTTAAAATGGTAATTTTCCTGACTGAATCGGAATTGAATCGATTCAGAACTTCAAGAGTCAGAATCGAATCAATTCTGGAAATTAGTGATGAGGGTTACAGCCCTGAATGAAGGTCCTGAGTGCGTCCTTCCTTTGTGCTGGATCCTCAGCTCATCAGGGACTTCCACCGGACGCACCCGGGTAGGTTAGATCGGTCGCCGAGAGGTATCACTTAAGGGGCGAGTACTGTGATCATCCACTCTGCCTGCCTGTTGCCTTATCCTCCACAGCTGCGCGCACACCTGCTCTCCTCATCAGCCTGACTATTTAAGCCATGCTGCCCTCTGGTCTGCACAGAGTCGTCTAACTCCCTGGTCTGAGACCGTTACACCTCTTCGTCATTTACCAGTGATTCCTTCTCTTTGTCATCGTTCTCCAGAGAATCCCTCTCTACCTCGTCGTTCTCCAGAGAATCCTTCCCCACTTCACCGTTCTCCTGGGAGTTCCTACTCCCCAATGTCAAGTAAGCCATCTTCACCTTTATCACCACTCTACGCTCTGCTCCCCTGTGCACAGGTGGAAATCCGTGGTGGCGGACCTCTTCCTCCTGGCAGCAGACCGAGCACACCTGGCACCTCAACAACTCCTCCCTTCATTCCCTCTGCATCCGGGCCTGAAGACACTGTCTCCCTAGCCGGAGCCTTCAGGGCCAAGCCTGAGCTGTTCTCCAACTCGTCAACAGTAAGACCAAACACAAATGAATGTTCTCTCCGGAGTGTTGGCACTAATCATCCCTGTCTCTGCTCTTCCATAGGGTTGCCAGGCTGTACGGTGATCTGCTAGCCCCGGCTGCTACATTTACACATACACGCACACACTCACACACTCACTACACAATAAAGATAATTGAGTTTATTTCTGAGTCTGTGTCTGCTTACTGGGTCTCAAATCATGTCAATAGCACTCTATTTACAGATTACATTAATAGTGGCACAGACCCACAGAGGTGTTTTTGGATAATCTAGCTAATTAACACTTTTTTGTGACTAACCTACTAAATACATGAGGTCAAAAACAAAGATTGCCAATTACATAACAGCAAAACAAAATAGCTTCTAAAATGTGAATTAATAAGAGCTGAAAAACTTACATGAATTATTTGGCAGCAATTTACACAAGAAAAGGGATTAATTAGTAAAAAATTCATCATTGCTGGCAGGCAGCCCTCTAATCTAGCCACAAATGTGGTGACTGCCTGCAAAATGTGCTGCAAATGATGGGAGTCTCTTTGCATTAACATACAGTACATCCGGAAAGTATTCACAGCCCTTCACTTTTTCCACATTTTGTTATGCTATAGCCTTATTCCCAAAAGGGATTAAATTCATTTTTCCCTCAAAATTCTACACACAACACCCATAATGACAATGTGAAAAAAAAGTTTTTTTTCAGAATTTTGCAAATTTATTAAAAATAAAAAAACTAAGAAATCACATGTACATACGTAAGTATTCACAACCTTTGCTCAATACTTTGTTGATGCACCTTTGGCAGCAATTACAGCCTCAAGTCTTTCGGAATATGATGCCACAAGCTTGGCGCACCTATCTTTGAGCAGTTTTGCCCATTCCTCTGCAGCACCTCTCAAGCTCCATCAGATTGAATGGTCATTTTCAGCTCTCTCCAGAGATGTTCGATTGGATTCAAGTCTGGGCTCTAGCTGGGCCACTCAAGGACATTCACAGAGTTGTCCAGAAGCCACTCCTTTGATATCTTGGCTGTGTGCTTAGGGTGGTTGTCCTGCTGAACGATGAACCGTCGCCCCAGTCTGAGGTCAACAGCGCTCTGGAGCAGGTTTTCATCCGGGATGTCTCTGTACATTGCTGCGTTCATCTTTCCCTCTATCCTGACTAGTCTTCCAGTTCCTGCCCCTGAAAAACATCCTCACAGCATGATTCTGACACCACCATGCTTCACTGTAGGGATGGTATTGGCCTTGTCAAGAGCGCTCTAGAGCAGGTTTTCATCCAGGATGTCTCTGTACATTGCAGCATTCATCTTTTCCTCTGTCCTGACTAGTCTCCCAGTTCCTGCCACTGAAAAACATCCCTACAGCATGATGCTTCTGCCAACATTGGCGTGGTTATGAGTGGTTTCCTGGTTTCCTCCAAACATGACGCCTGGCATTCACACCAAAGAGTTCAATCTTTGTCTCATCAGACCAGAGAATTTTGTTTCTCATGGTCTGAGAATCCTTCAGGTGCCTTTTGACAAACTCCAGGCGGGCTGCCATGTGCCTTTTACTAAGGAGTGGCTTCCATCTGGCCACTCTACCATACAGACCTGATTGGTGAATTGCTGCAAAGATAGTTTTCGTTCTGGAAGGTTCTCTTCTCTCCACAGAAGAACGCTGGAGCTCTGACAGAGTGACCATCGGGTTCTTGGTCACCTCTCTGACTAAGGCCCTTCTCCCCCGACTGCTCAGTTTAGACAGGTGGCCAGCTCAAGGAAGACTCTTGGTGGTTCCGAACTTCTTCCATTTACGGATGATGGAGGCCACTGTGCTTATTGGGGCCTTCAAAGCAGCAGAAATTTTTCTGTACCCTTCCCCAGATTTGTGCCTCGAGACAATCTTGTCTCGGAGGTCTACAGACAATTCCTTTGTCTTCATGCTTGGTTTGTGCTCTGACATGATCTGTCAACTGTGGGACCTTATATAGACAGGTGTGTGCCTTTCCAAATCATGTCCAATCAACATAATTTATCACAGATAGACTCCAATTAAGCTGTAGAAACATTTCAAGGATGATCAGTGGAAACAGGATGCACCTGAGCTCAATTTTGAACTTCATGGCAAAGGCTGTGATTACTTATGTATATGTGATTTCTTGTTTTTTTATTTTTAAAAAATTTGCAAAAATCTAAAGAAAACCCCACTTTTTTCATGTTGTCATTATGGGGTGTTGAATTTAATCCTTTTTGGAATAAGGCTGTAACATAACAAAATGTGGAAAAAGTGATGCGCTGTGAATACTTTGTGGATACACTGTAAAAAAAACTGTAATAAGTGATAAATAAGTTGAGCATTGTTTCACATTTATTATAGAGAAGAAGTGCTTTTCAGAAATGGATAACCTGCATTTATTGAGATCACCTTCCACTCTAACAATTACCTCTGTATTTTCTCAAATAGTTTCATATGGACAATTTTTAAATGTGGGTTAAAGTTCACCAGTGTGTGAACATGATTGTAACGTGCAAATTTACCACCAAGTTACCAAGTTATCTTATTGTTAAAATAAAATGGAAATTTACTTATTTGGTGTGAAATTGCTTGGATACAAATATGAATTGGAAGTATAAAGCTGTAATATGCTATTCCACATCAGGTTCAGCAAAATAGAAAGCACATTCTACTAGATCTCATAGGAAAACTCACCTGAGTGGTATATTCATGGGGCAATAAGGTCTTTATCAGCACACAGTAAAACTTATTGTAGTTATATACAGTTGCTGGCAGTGGTGTGAAAAGTCTTTGCCCCTTCCTGATTTTCTAACTTTTTTGCATATTGTCACACACCTAAATGTTTCCAAATCCTCGCTGTGTGAAAAGTGATCCCCTGCCCCCTTCCCGATACAAACTGTGGTTATCACATCTTTTTTGGAAATGCTTGAGGTCAACTTCTCTAGCCACACCCAGGCCTGATTACTGCCACACCTGTTCTCAATCAAGAAATCACTTAAATAGGACCTGCCTGACAAAGTGGAGTACACCAAAAGATCCTCAAACGTAAGACATTATCCAAAGAAATTCAGGAACAAATGAGAAAAAAAGTAACTGCGATCTTTCAGTCTGGAAAAGGTTATAAAGCCATTTCTAAAGGTTTGGGACTCCAGCAGTGAGAGCATTAACCACAAATGACGAAAACATGGAACAGTGGTGAACCTCCCAGGAGTGGCTGGCCAACCAAAATTACCCCAAGAGCGCAGCGACGTCTCATCCAAGAGGTCACAAAAGACCCCAAACAAAATCCAAAGAACTGCAGGCTCACTTGCCTCAGTTAAAGTCAGTGTTCATGATCCACCATAAGAAAGAGACTGGGAAAAAATGGCCTGCAAGGCAGAGTTCCAAGATGAAAAACCACTGCTGAGCAAAAAGAACATAAAAGTTCATCTCAGCAATTGCCAGAAAACATCTTGATGATCCTCAAGACTTTGGAAAATACTCTGTGGACTGATGATACAAAAGTTGAACTTTTGAAAGATGTGTGTCTCATACATCCTGTGAAAAGTAACAGCATTTCAGAAAAGAAACATCATACCAACAGTAAAAATATGGTGGTGGTAGTATGATGGTCTGGGGCTGTTTTGCTGCTTCAGGACCTGGAAGTCTTGGTGTGGTAAATGGAACCATGAATTCTGCTGTCTACCAAAAAATCCTGAAGGAGAATGTTCGGCCATCTGTTCGTGACCTCAAGCTGAAGTGCACTTGGGTTTTGCAGCAGGACAATGATCCAAAACACACAAGCAAGTCCACCTCTGAATGGCTTAAGAAAAACAAAATGAAGACTTTGGAGTGGCCTAGTCAAAGTCCTGACCTGAATCCGATTGAGATGCTATGGCATGACCTTAAAAAGACGGTTTATGCTCAAAAACCCTCCAATGTGGCTGAACCACAACAATTCTGCAAAGATGAGTAGGCCAAAATTCCTCCACAGCACTGTAAAAGACTCACTGTCAGTTATCACAAACACTTGATAGCATTGTTGCTGCTAAGGGTGCCCAACCAGTTATTAGGTGTACGGGCAATCACTTTTTCCCACAGGACCAGGTAGGTTTAGATTTATTTTCCCCATAATAATAAACACCTTCTTTTTAAAAAGTGCATTTTGTGTTTACTTGTGTTATCTTTGTCCAATATTATAAATTGTTTGATGATCTGAAACATTTAAGTGTGACAAACATACAAAAAAAAGAGAAATCAAGAAGGGGGCAAACACTTTTTCACACCACTGTGTAACCCAGTAAAACTAAAGGTTTACCTTGTTTCTGATGGAGCCAAAACACAAATAATAACAGGTCATTCAGTTCAGTAACTTTAACTTCAAAAAAGAAATTAAGTGATGTGCCAGTCTTTCCTGAAACTCCAGGCCTGTTATGATGGGTGTTGAATGTTATTCATATTGCAGTCAATTACAGTTAGTGTTTAAGTTAAAATACCTCCTTTGTGTTCATGCATATTACTGTGTTTAGCTATAAACTGTTAGATACTGATATATAGCTACACTATATAGACAAAGTATTGGGCCACCTACACATTAATTTCACGTCCCACTCGTGTTCCTCCCTTTCAGCTATAACAGCTTCACTCCACTGGGAAGGTTTTCTATGAGATTTTAGTGTGTCTGGGGGAATTTTTGCCCATTCATTCAGACAAGTATTTTTTTGGGTCAGAAGGTCTGGCTCACAGTCTAGTTCATCTCAAAGGTGCTAGATAAGGTTGAGGTCAGGACTCGTGTGGGCCAGTCAAGTTCTTCCACATCAAACTCATCCAACCTTGCCTGTATCAGCTTTGATTTGTGTACTGGAGCACAGTCATGTTGGAACAGAAAAAAATTGCCTTCACCAAACTGCCCCAACAAAGCTGGAAGCATAGAATTGTTAAAAATGTTTTGGTAACCTGAAGGATTAAAGGAGCTGTCAGGATTTTTCAATGCCACTGGATATTGAACTAGAGCTCTGCTATCAAACCAAAACAAAGCTGTTGGTTGTCCACACCTCCTAACACCTAAGCACTGTCACCACTCATTTCCTTCCTTGTAATTCTGTACTAAGTGAAATCAGAGTCCTTGTTTTAACCCTTTACCATCCTTCTATTAATGGACATAAAAAGCGCCCTCACTGTTTATGTCGCAGTGCTGCACCTGTCATGTGACGTGTCATGTGATGTCATAACCCCCCCCCACCCCCAGCTGTACTAAGTGTTGCACCTCACAAGGTGGCAGACACGTGTAACTTACTGCTCTTGCCTTGGAGGACCAATGGCCCCCATATAACCCTCCCACTTCTGGACACCAGAGAAGAAGAGTTTGTAAACAAATGTTGATCGATCGCAAGACGGACCGCAAGACGGAGGAGGCATTTGCTCCCAAATTTGCCAACTATGATTCTAAAAAGAGATTATTTAGCTTATGAAGGTAAATATCTACATTTTTTTATAACAGAGGGTGGGCGAAGCTGGTTGATTTGCACCTGCCATCGGCCCCCAGTGCCATGTGACTGGACAGAACAATCACGCCAGTTCCCAGTCGTCATATGAGATAAATTGCGACGGAATAAAAGCAAAATTGCAGTGGAATAATCATAACCGTTTTTGGATGTGGGAGAGAAAGCGAAAATGACCGAGAGAAGACAAAATAATGACAAAAATGATTACCAGGATGGACAAAAATGGATGAAGCGTGCCGTCTGGCCAGCGGTAAGTGACAAATTTCTTTCTTTGTTTACATTGTAGCTGATTATCTGATTCATATACTTTAAAGATAACAAAATGCCTAAAACAACAAATGGTGACAAAAAACAAAACCATCCTTTGTGTAAATATGTCCAAAATCCGCTTTTGACTGAAAGTTATGTAATTCAATATGGCTGTCGTGGCATTCTGCAAATTAGATGCATAAATTTACTCCTATCTCAAACTTTGGATCATATTCTACATCTTACTAATTGACAGTAAGCCATTATCTCTTACCACTTTCAAGTTATAGCTTTGGAAACCTCTGACATCTGAACTGAATATTTTCTCAAAAAAAATCTTAACCACCAGGGGGAGAGGAAATGGCACAATGGAGCGCCATGGGCAGTCATTGGGTTAACAACTGCTAGAAGTGTTATGGTTGAAGATCAGAGCAGGCGAGGAGAGAGGACCCATACAGGTAATGCAGATTCATGAGGATTTATTAACAAGTAAACAACAAAAGAAAAATTAGCAAATTGAAATTGAATTGGGCAGGTCATGTAGCAAGACTGAAATACAACAGATGGACTTCAAGAGTAACCAACTGGGTTCCAAGAGACTACAGATGCAGTCATGGCCATCAGAAAACCAGATGGCAAGATGACTTTGATAGCTATGATCCCGGCTGAAGAGGAAAAAATGCAAGACCAATACTTGTGGAAAAGTATGGGGGAGGCTTATGTCCAACGAAGGACTCAGAACGAAGAATCAACCCAAAGCTGAAGAAGAAGAAGAAACAATAAAAGGCAGGAAAGCAGACGAGAGAACAAACTGAAAACTTTACTAACTATAAAATGAAGAAGAGGCTCTGTGGCCGGGAAACAGAATGCTGAACTGAACTTAAACAAAGGGAAAACTAAACTAAGGAGAAACATGTTACTTAAAGCGAGGACCCAAGAAACACAGGAAGCCATGAAGAATGGCAAGAGACAAAACCACATTTAAAGTAAGTACATAATCAGGGGAAATAAGCAACAGGTGAGAATATGTGTGAAGTCACACTGATGAGGGAGGCAAAGACAAGGAAACTGGCAGACAAAACAAACACAAACACGGCAGGAGATAAACACCAGACAAAGACAAGACTAATGACATAACCACGGGGAGGAACATAAAACCAGGATTAAATGAAACTAAGGAGAATGACCAGAAATTGAACATAAAACTAAACTGGGAATCATAAGCAAGGACTAACAGGAAATGCATTTCAAAATAAGACAGGAAATCAAGTTAAACTAAATTAGATATAAAGTTGAGAGTACCAATATAGTGGTGCCCTGGGTGTAGTGGGAGGTGACACTCCACCTTTCCGGTGGTGGCGTCAAGGGGACTATAAGAGACCATGGCGGAAGAGGCTCTGTCTCTTTACAGTGGACCCTTGACCCGTACGGAGTGACTCCTGTTTGGTTCCTGTTCCTAGTAAATAAAATACATAAACTGTCACCTCTCCCCCTCCTCTTTTATGAACACATTTGGCAACGAGGATTCAAGGTATGGAGCGAGCTGCTACTGCTTTTTGGCCGTTTTTGGAGGTTCCGGCAAAGCTGCCTATGCCCTGGGCCAGGTGGTATGCAGCTTTTAAGAACTATCTGGTCACTCTTTACTTCGGCAAGCTCGAAAAGCTACGTGTAAAAGCTATCCTGGTCCATAATTTCGGAATGGAGGGCCAGAGGATGCTTAGTATGCTAGGAGGTGGCGATAATTTTGATGATGTGGTACAGCTAATGGTGGGCTATTTTCACACCCCGGGAAACACCATAGTAAGAACAATACAGTTTCAACAGTGATGCCAGCGGCCAGGGGAGTCGGTGCAACATTTTGTTGCCGACCTATGCCAGCTGGCTGGAGAGTGCCAATTCGGCGTTTTAGAGGAAGAAATGGTCCACGACCAACTGGCGGAACATGTTCTCAGTTCCTCCGTGAGGGCACGTATCCTGATTCACCGGGGAATTGACGATGATCACCACCATGGAGATAGCGCAGCAGTACGATGCAGCGGATAAGCTAGCCAAGAATCTCGGTGAGGATGAGAAGCTGTGGAGGGACGAAAAACAGTGGAAGGCACTGGCTGTGGACCTGGACAGTGAAGACAGCGAAAGTGATGAAGAATATGCCGCCGCTGTCAAAGTGAGGTCCACCCCGGGGACACCAAGGTGTTATGGCTGTGGGTCCACTAGGCACCGATACAAGGCAAGAGATTATCCAGCAAGGGGCAAATGCTGTGGAAAGTGCGGTCTGTTCCACTACTTCGCCAGGGCCAGCAAAAATTTTGAACAAGGGGACTGGCGACCAGAAAGGGGCCCCTCCACAAAACAACCTACGGTGGTTCACACAGTTTCACTAAGTACTGATGGATGAATTTATTGCAATGTGGAATTGGACGGGATCATGATTCCGTTGTTATTGGACACGGGATCGTCGATCTCCATTCTAAATTGGCCCACGGTGAAGGAGTTTTCCCCACATTACCGGGTGAGTGAATTGGAGGTGACCTGCAACGGCTATGGCAGCAACCCATTTGACATCAGGGGATCACTGCATCTGTCGGCAAGGTACAAATCTGCAGCGATGTGTGACGTCCATTTTGTGGTGTCCGCCGAAGGGTCGAACATTATGGGATGTGACATGTTCCACTGGCTGGGTTTCACAACAGCCAGCGGCATAGGTGAGGAGTGGTCTGGCTGCGGGCTGTGGGATCGGCCTTTTCCAGCTGTGGAGGACAACGAAGTGTGGGACGGTGATTGACCCAGGTTAAATGAAGACAGGCCGGTCCAGCACTATGGAGCACCATCGTGGGGAGGTTCGGGTGCCAGAGTTCGCGTTACCCTGGATGAGGGAACCGAATGGCACGGCCAGACACCCGCAGTGGCGAGTACAGCCAGCGTGCAGGCACCTTTTGGTTCCGGAGTTCAGCCAAGTACTACCATGGAATGGGACGCTGCTGTGGCTGATTCAGTGAAGGAAGTGAAAGAGAGCGGGGCGAGACCGAGTGGTACAATTCCCAGACGTGCCTACAAGCAGGAGCCGAGGCGGATCTCGGATCGGGTCGGCGGGACTCTCCGACACTGAAAAGAAGCCGGTCACAACGTGGTGGACCAAGAAAGCCAGTGAGAACTCCACTATTGGTGACGAGGTCCACTCTAGGGTTGAGTCTCGGCTTGGAGGAGTCCGCAAAACATGGGACCGACGTGATAACCAGGGGTGGTTGCAGGTGGTGAAGGCCCGCGAGGACAGTTATCTACAACTGTCTGATGGATCCAGGAGGCACCCGAACGAGCTGCAGCGAGTGGGGGAGAAGAAACGCCAGTGCAGCCCGTCCCCAGAGTGGAAGCGGTGGAGACGCTCTGAGAGAGAGCCACCTGACGGACATCCCAGGGATGGGCCTCCAGGGGGTCCTTAGTAGAATTTTAAAGGGGGGGGTTAGCGACATGTTGTGTTATGCTAAAGTTACTGCCTTATAGTCTTTTGAAGCCGCGTAGCCTATATGAGTGTGATTTCCCTGTGTGTGTATGTGTGAAAAGTAAAGAAAAGGATGTGTGAAATGTTAATTCCCCAGCATTGTCTATTTGAATTGCCTGTGTTGGGGGGTGGGTGTGATGGGGTGGAGGGATGCAGGTGCTACCACTAGGTTACTGTACATATTGTTCAGCTGTATTTATAGGTTGATGTGTTATAGGAATTTGTATATACTTTGGGATTATTTTTATTTATTATATATGTATGGTCATTTTATGTTCATGGATTATAGCGCTTAAGGCGGCAGAATAATTTGCCGGGCCGTGTAGGGGGCGCAAGTAGTCCACCTGGCCTCTCTGGAGTTGTTTTATGGTATGTATGGCTAGATTTTGTATATTTGTGTTTTATATTTTGATGTTTAGAGTGTGAGTCAGGCTGTAAATTTTGGGGAGGGCCCAATTAGTGTGCCTGCTACTTTTCTATGGGGGTGGGGGTGTTAGATATGAAGTTGAGTGTACGAATATGGCGGCACCCTGGATGTAGTGGTAAGTGACTCGCCACCTTTCCAGTGGCGGAGTCACGGGGAGTGTAAGAGGCCATGGCGGAAGAGGCTCTGTCTCTTTGCTGTGGACCCTTGACCTGTACGGAGTGACTCCTGTTTGGTTCCTGTTCCTAGTAAATAAAATACAAAAGCTGTCACCTCGCCCCCTCCTCTTTTATGGACACAACAAACTAGCCTAATCAAGACACAACGGGAAATATTTTTCAAAATAGACTGCAATCAGGGAAACAAAACTACACAAGAAATACTTTCAACATAAGACTGGGATTAAGCAAGAGTATATCATCATCTTAACAAGTCCAAGAAAACAGAAACAGCTCTCAGGAGGTGAGGCATGATCATAGATCATGTCTTCATAACAACAAGTGTCATTAGGAGAGGGCCAAAGTTTAATCAGAGGAATCAATAAAACACAAGTAGCACTAAGCAAAGTGGGCAAGTAGCATTGGCTACGGGACACTGTGCAAATGCATTAACAATAAAATAAGCCAGATAACTGGGTGAAACATGTTTTTCAATGTGTTTCAAATGTCCACTTGATCCCATATCACGTTATTCGGAATGGGTAAATGTTTAATGAGAGGTGCAAATAACACAATAGCTATGCTAAGCTAGCCATGCCAACAATAGAAAAGAATAACAATAGAATAAACCAGATAACAACTGGGAGTAAAATTTATGCTTTGGTATGGTTCACAGGTTCAGGGTAAATTTTTAATAATAAGAATAAACAACATGTTAGCAATGCCAAGATGACAAATTACCGGGGGTGGGGGGGTGGGGGGGGGAGGTGTGCTACAAAAGTTCATAGGCTGAAAAGTTCATAGTGGTCAAATTTCACCATATGTGGTTTATTTTTCAACCACAGCGATCCAAGCGCTGCAACACTGATGGAAGAAGTGTATGGACCAAAGGGGAGGCCATGCTGAAAAATAAACCACATTTGGTCAAATTTGACAACTATCAACTTTTCAGCCCCCTTTCGTAAACACTGGGGAATCATAATGAGCATTAAAGTGTGTATATCAATACAAAAGTGTAAAATGTTGTATAAAGCACATTTAGTGCTTTAGAATTTAGTTTTCAACTTTTTAATATGACCCTTCTCTCTTCTCTCTTTGTTTTTTCTCTTATTGCTTTGTCTTATGTCCTGATTGGTGGAGCCTTGAGTATCGTGTTTATAGTCAGCTTCATGTGTGCCTGTGTTTGTGTTCATGTTGAATGTAATTGCGGTTTGTAAATATGTGTCTAAAAGGATGTCACCTGACTGCAAAACAAATCTACCTATGGGTACAAATAAAGTAACCTGAACCTGAACCTGATTTAGGACTTCCTCAGAATGAAACACCTAAATTTAGTGAATATGGGTGCCGCCCATACTCACTAAATTTCTCCAGGACCTTGTGTTGCAGCTCTGTTTACAAGATGCTCTCATTAATTTTAAAGAAAATAGTCATCATCGACCTGGTTAAACATTGGTTGTAATAAATTTGTCCTTAAGCCATAAGACCCAAACTATCTTCAAACTGCATAAGCAGTGTGTAAGCCGTCTTATCCCAGCTAATGCCAAAGAGTGACTGTAGATAAGCAGCAAAATTGAGCTTACTCTGCTTCATGCACTGTGGGAAATGGGCTACAGACTTTATGCATCATGTACCCCAGCAACTACATCATCTCCATGTGATCACAAGGCAGTCTGCTATCTGGTCAATAGGTTTTTGGAGTTTTTTTTCCCTAGCAGGTGCCTTTTTTTAAATGGCTCTTATAAGTTGAGCTCTTGGTTAAGTAGCTGAAAATAGGACAGCATCACTCTCTTACCTTGTTTTAATCACTGTCAGTGCTATTAAACATCTTACAGCACTAATATGGCATTTTTAATAACATTTCCCTTGTATGAGAAGGAAAGCACCAAACTATAGAAGTGAAAATGGCACCAGAAAAATAATGCTGTTATTGTTTTCAAAATTTCCTCCTGATCTTCTCACCAGAGCTGTCAATCTCAGCACCTCACAAGAGTAAACACTCATAATCATTGACCCGAATCCGCACTGGCATAACAAAGACACTTCCTCTGCTTGCTTGTTCAGACTGGGCTATTGATCCTGACAAATAACCCATCCAGGGTGTGTTGCAGTCACTCAACAGCACATCTCTCCTCTTGTCTCAGCTCTGTTACCTCTATCAACAGAGCCCCTCTTTGCGTTGCAGCGCAAACACTCAGTGGATTTTGCCTTCGATGAGCAAAGCCATAACAACTCACTAAGTGTTTGTTCAAGCAGAAGGTGGGGAGAGGAGCAGGCAGGAAAAGAGGGAGGAAAGCAGTGATGATAAATCACCAGTGAGGACTATGTGAAGCTGACAGTATTACATCCTTGGACCGTTCCTCAGTAGGCAAGGTTAGGCTGTCTATCGGTGGGCTGTGGCTCCCTCTGAGCCTGCAGGAAAGGCAAAATTAGGCAATTACAGGCAAATAAATCTTGTATCCCTTGACAGGAGCTTTCAGAGTGTGAGTGTAAAATGGTGTTAGGACTCAGATGGAGTGGCTCTGCACATCAGGACTTGGGTGTGCATGATGTACTCCACACACTGTAAAGAAAGGTCCTTGTCTTTGTGACAGAGAGATGGCTGGGCCAATGCTCAATGCTGCAGACCAATAAAAACATTACATAGTTTGAATCTGAGAAACATGGGAGCTCAAACTAATTCAAGGCCACAGACAGTCAATTTTGGAGTGTGGTGTGTTTTACAGAAATGACGAATAAACTTTTATAAATGATGTATTGGACTGAAATTATCACTGTCCTTGGAGGATGGCATATCCCTAAAAATTCAACATTTAATGAGCTCAAATAAACACCCCTATACCCTCTGTTGTATAGAAGTCTTAACTGAATTACATGTCTTAGATACTGTATTGTGCTACATGGCTAAAGAAATATAAGACTATGAAGAGAAAATTTGGTTTGAAGAGACTGACGACTATACATAAATAGCTGGTCAGCAGAAGTGGGTACATTTACTCAGTTACAACCTTTACAGTGGCTGTGTGATATGACAATATATATCGGATGATGAAATAAAAACATCTATCGTTTCATCTAACACTATCATTTATATCAGGATTTAACCTCTTGCACTCCGGTGTACTGCGAACGGGCACGTCTCTGCGTCCTAGAGCGCACGAGGGCGCACGAGAGCGCACAAGAGCGAACAAGGGTGCACGAGGGCACTGTGTCCAAGAGTGCACTGAAAAAAAAAGCTGCATTTCCGTTCTTCCACTACAGACACAGCCGCGAACAGATTAGATATGATTGACCTCTCATTCGACTAATAAGAGCCTTGAATTGGGTTTCTGAAACCTTGAAGAACCAATGACTGAAAACCTAGCAAGAAGGACCCGCTTACCAACGCTGCAAATGCAGCGAGCCAATTGAAGCACAGAAGTTCGAAAGCTATTTTGTGTAAGGCTGGGTGAAGAGAGACTGCTGCAGCAGATGAAAAAAGGACCCGCAGGAAGAACCGCCACAGACCCAGCAGCACGGAGACCACCCACAAGTGCGACCTGTGTGACAGGGACTGCCATTCGCGTATCGGCCTGTTCAGCCACAGGCGGTGCTTTTTTTTTTTTTTATTCCAGCAGAATAGACGTTTAGGATTCTCTTCCATGGTCATCATAGACCGATGGAGGCCGACAACGAAGGCTGGATGACACACACGCGTTCGCCAGTCTTTTTTTATTACTACTGTTCTTATTTGTTTTGAAAAATCATTCGCCAAAACCGCAATCATGGAAGCGCAAAACCGCAATAATGGAATTATGTTTTGACCGGGTCGTGAGACCAGAACCACGAGTCCGTAACAAGCGGACCAGAGTCGCGTTCGTCTGACAGTGAGGAAGAGAAGTTCGCCAGCTACACTGCTGCTGTGAACAGATAAGTGTTATAAGCTAAATTATTCTTTATCCCTGAAAATTGTAATCAAAAATGACTTTTGACCTTCGGATCGGTATCTGAAGTCCGTGCGCCGCGGTATACGGTTCGTGTGTCGCGTCCGGACTGTGAACGCCCGCCCCCCCCCCCCCGCTACTCTTCTGTAGTGGGGGGGGCGCGGTGACCGTGGTGACTGTGCGCCGCGGTCGCCACATCGCCACATGACTATTCCGTCATGTAGCGATGGCCGATGTCCATCCTCTGTAGCGGTGGGGTGGGGGGGGTGGGAGTTGTTATCTTCTACATTACAAATATTTTAGAATAATTTTTAGTGCACTGTAGGTTATTTTTTCTTGTAAAAAAAAGCCACACATTTTTTACCTGGCATGCTTCTTTGTGTGTGGGGGCTTGTTTGTTCATTCATTCATTCATGAATGAATAAACAACCCCCCCCACACACACACACACACAGCCCTGAGTGTCACCTTTCATTAGAGCCCAAGACGAAGCTTCTATATTGAATCATTCAAAAGTTACAGATGTTTTTCCAAACTGTGCCATTTGGCACAATTTGGCACAGTTCAAAAACGCCTGGGAACTACCTGAGAACAAAGCTGTGTAATATATTCATTTTTTGTGGTATTGTTACAAAATTTTGACCTCAGCTGGATAACACTTGGTTCTACATTTCTGTTGCATTTTCCAGCCCAGATCTGAAGCTGTGTGTTATTTGCAAGCATTTGTATCCAAAAAACACCCAGGCGAAATTTATTTTCTTCAAGTTCAGTATGTTTAGATGACTGTTACTCAGTGGCAGGAGCACTTAGAGAGATTATGACTGTTTTGCCAAAAAATTCAAAGTGTTTTCTTTTAAATGAGACCAACCCCATGAAGATGCTGCAAAGGGTTGAAGAATAGCTTTTGATTTACTTTGGCAGATATATTTCGGCTGTGGCGGGTAAGACAGTGACTGCCACTAGCCACTACAACTCCCATAAGCACTATCTGTGCACACACAGTGTATTCTTATTGGTCCACTCTCAGCCAACTACAGCCCAGGACTCTGGCTCTGCAGGTCGGCTCATTTTCTTTCCAGTCCGGAGAACTGCGGTGAACAGGCAGCAGCCACTCTCAGTGATCAAATCACAGGGACAACTGCCCCTGATCTCCTGTTGTCCCAGTGGTGAGAATAACCTGTGCTCTCCTCCCACATCAGCTACTACCTCTGGGGTTAAATATGATTATTTTTAGAGCAAGAAGTTCCCGTTTATTGTCTGTAATTTTGCAAATGTAAGTTTTCGTACGGCGGAAAGAAAAAGTGACAAAACTTAATGTTGCTGTTAAAGAGCAAATGAAGCTTCTGTTTTGTTCTATTATTTACGATATCTGTGATGTAAAGCTATTTCATGGAAGTAAAATGTCTAATTATGTATTTTTTAATGTGCTGGTCCAGGGGTCTCAAACTTGTGGTCCGTGGGCCAAAAACAGCCCTCCAGGGTGTCCAAGTTTTTCTCTGAATTTACAGCTTTCTTTCTAGTAAATTTCTTTTTTCTGCTGATTAGAATTGTTCATGTAAATTTGAGACATTTTTCTCCTTAAAATGAGATGTTTTTCTCATCAGTTTTCTTTTTCTTTTTTCTTGTGAAAACAGGTAGTGTCCATTTAGATTAAATCCATCAGCAATTACTAATGACATTGTGCAGCCATGAAGGAGCATCCCCATTCATAGGGGTCATTTTCAGCACCTACCCCTTGGCCTTTGATTTCAAGGACCAAGGGGTGGGGGTAGGCAAAGGGGAATAGGTACAAATGAGGATTTAGACGGACTCCAAATCTACCTGTACTTCACTCTAATATTGCAAATATTTTTCTCAACTGTTTTACAGTATTTACTGCTGTTAATAATTAAAGTGTTTCTCTTGCTATTTTTATGTATGCAAAGGGGTCATTTACATTTAAAAAAGGGTGTAAATTTAGTTCAAGTAAAATTTAGCATATGATAGTCAGATTTGATCATATTAAACATAATTTTCCAGCTACATAATTGTGGCTAGTGAAAAGGCTGAGTGGCTAGTAACTTTGGAAAATCACTAACCACAGTGGCGAGTAAGCAAAAAAGTTCATGTCAAGCCCTGTGTGTGTGTGTGTGTGTTTGTGTGCACGCACGCGCATGCGTCTGTGTGTGTGTGTGCAGTATATATACTGTATATATATATATATATATATATATATATATATATATATACACTACCGTTCAAAAGTTTGGGGTCACTTAGAAATTTCCTTATTTTTGAAAGAAAAGCACTGTTTTTTTCAATGAAGATAACTTCAAACTAATCAGAAATACACTCTAATATCTCATATACATTGCTAATGTGGTAAATGACTATTCTAGCTGCAAATGTCTGGTTTTTGGTGCAATATCTACATAGGTGTATAGAGGCCCATTTCCAGCAACTATCACTCCAGTGTTCTAATGGTACAATGTGTTTGCTCATTGCGTCAGAAGGCTAATGGATGATTAGAAAACCCTTGTGCAATCATGTCAGCACAGCTGAAAACAGTTTAGCTGGTTAGAGAAGCTATAAAACTGACCTTCCTTTGAGCAGGTTGAGTATCTGGAAAAAAATTATTATTTCAAATATAAATCATTATTTCTAACCTTGTCAATGTCTTGACTATATTTTCTATTCATTTTACAACTCATGGTGGTAAATAAGTGTGACTTTTCGTGGAAAACACAAAATAATTTTCTGGGTGACCCCAAACTTTTGAACGGTAGGGCAAAAAAGTATTTAGTCAGCCACCAATTGTGCAAGTTCTCCCGCTTAAAAGATGAGAGAGGTCTCCAATTTTCATCATAGGTATACCTCAACTATGAGAAATGAGAAAAAAAAATCCAGAAAATCACACTGAAGGATTTTTAAAGAATTTATTTGCAAATTATGGTGGAAAATAAGTATTTGGTCACCTACAAACAAGCAAGATTTCTGGCTCTCACAGACCTGTAACTTCTTCTTTAAGAGGCTCCTTTGTCCTCCACTCGTTGCCTGTATTAATGGCACCTATTTGAACTCGTTATCAGTATAAAAGACACCTGTCCACAACCTCAAACAGTCAGACTCCAAACTCCACTATGGCCAAGACCAAAGAGCTGTCAAAGGACACCAGAAACAAAATTGTAGACCTGCACCAGGCTGAGAAGACTGAATCTGCAATAGGTAAGCAGCTTGGTGTGAAGAAATCAACTGTGGGAGCAATTATTAGAAAATGGAAGACATACAAGACCACTGATAATCTCCCTCGATCTGGGGCTCCACGCAAGATCTCACCCCATGGGGTCAAAATGATCACGAGAACGGTGAGCAAAAATCCCAGAACCACACGGGGGGACCTAGTGAATGACCTGCAGAGAGCTGGGACCAAAGTAACAAAGGCTACCATCAGTAACACACTATGCCGTTAGGGACTCAAATCTTGCAGTGCCAGACGTGTCCCCCTGCTTAAGCCAGTACATGTCCAGGCCCGTCTGAAGTTTGCTAGAGAGTATTTGGATGATCCAGAAGAGGATTGAGAGAATGTCATATCGTCAGATGAAACCAAAATAGAACTTTTTGGTAAAAACTCAACTTGTCGCGTTTGGAGGAGAAAGAACACCATACCTACTGTGAAGGATGGGGATGGAAACATCATGCTTTGGGGCTGTTTTTCTGCAAAGGGACCAGGACGACTGATCCATGTAAAGGAAAGAATGAATGGGGCCATGTATCGTGAGATTTTGAGTGAAAACCTCCTTCCATCAGCAAGGGCATTGAAGATGAAACGTGGCTGGGTCTTTCAGCATGACAATGATCCCAAACACACCACCCGGGCAACGAAGGAGTGGCTTCGTAAGAAGCATTTCATGGTCCTGGAGTGACCTTGCCAGTCTCCAGATCTCAACCCCGTAGAAAATCTTTGGAGGAAGTTGAAAGTCTTCGTTGCCCAGTAACAGCCCCAAAACATCATTGCTCTAGAGGAGATCTGCACGGAGGAATGGGCCAAAACACCAGCAACAGTGTGTGAAAACCTTGTGAAGACTTACAGAAAACGTTTGACCTCTGTCATTGCCAACAAAGGGTATATAACAAAGTATTGAGATGAACTTTTGTTATTGACCAAATACTTATTGTCCACCATAATTTGCAAATAAATTCTTTAAAAATCAGACAATGTGATTTTCTGGATTTTTTTTTTCTCATTTTGTCTCTCATAGTTGAGGTATACCTATGATGAAATCTGGAGCCCTCTCTCATCTTTTAAGTGGGAGAACTTGCACAATTGGTGGCTGACTAAACACTATTTTACCCCACTGTATGTATATATATATATATATATATATATATATATATATATATATATATATATATATATATATACTGTATATGCTGGCTCCCACTGTCTAGATAGACAATGGACGCGCCTGGTTGAGGTCTCAGTTGTGGAGCAGCGACGGCTGTTACTGAGCAGGCTAATTCTGGAAGTCCTGTCCTTGGCACAGTTGCTGCACACGAATGCTGACAGTGGTGGCTGGGGAGCTGCTGCTGCTACTTTTCTCCTCTCTCTCCTGTCTGACTACAGACGGACTCTCTTCTGCTATGCTGTGGTGATACCTGTGCTTACAGTGTGTCGCCAAGCATCCCGGTTTTCTGCCATCTCCTGCCATGTGTCCATGCTAATGTTGTCAGACTTCAGGTTCCTTTTGTAAGTGTCCCAGTATCTCAGTAGTGGGTGACCTGACCTTTGGGTTCAAGTAGCCAGCTCTCCATACAAGATGTCTTTGGGAATATGGCCATCTTGCATATGGCAGATGTGGCCAATCCAATGTAAACGCCGCTGTGAGAGAAGCACGAGCATGCTTGGCATGTTGGCTTGGTCCAAGATGTCCTTGTTTGGCACATGGTCCTTCCAGGAGATGCCCAGGATCCAACGCAAGCACCACAGGTGGAATCTGTTGAGGAAGTGCTCTTGTTGTGCATAGGTGGTCCAGGTCCCACTACCATAGAGCAAAGTGCTTAAGACACAGGCACTGTAGACTACAACCTTGGTGGCTGTGGTAAGCTTGCTTTTCCCACACGCTTTTGGGCAGCTTGGACATGGCAGCTGCAGCTTTCCCAATCCGTTTGCTGAGTTCAGGTACAAGGGACAAGTTGCTGGAGACGGTAGACCCCTGGTAGGTGAACTGCTCCACCACATTCAAGGTGTACTCACCAATGTTTATGTTGGGAGCTTCATTGACATCCTGACCTAGGATCTCTGTCTTCTTGAGGCTTATATTGAAGCCAAGCTGAGATGTCAGAGCAGCGTCATTAGCAAAGAGTATCTCCCTGATTAGGACTTTGCACACCTTGGTCTTTGCTTTTAGACGTGCAAGGTTAAAGAGCTTTCCATCCAACCTGTGTGTAGGTACACCCTATCATCCGAGTCCCTGAATGTGTGTGAGAGAACAAGGGAGAAGAAAATCCCAAAAAGTGTCGGAGCAAGGACACACCTTTGTTTCACACCACTGTGGATGGGGAAAGGGGAAGAAGTTGAACCGTCAAAGTATACTATCTCCTGCATGCCATCATGGAAGGAAGTGATGAGGGTCACCAACTTTGGAGGGGATCCTATCTTCTCCAGGAGAGTGAATAGACCCATTCTGCTCACCAAGTTGAGCGCCTTCGTCAGGTATATGAAGGCCACGTGTCTTTGCTCTTGGCTCTTCTCTTGCAGCTGCCTGAGTAAGAAAACCATGTCGATGGTGGACCGCTCTGCCCTGAAGCCACACTGAAGCCACACTGAGACTTCGGGTAGACACGCTTGGCGACTGCTTGCAATCGCTTCAAAATCACCTGGGCGAATGCCTTGCCAATGATACTGAGAAGGAATATGACTCTGTAATTATTACAGTCGCTGCGGTCCCCCTTGTTCTTGTACAGTGTGACGATAATGGAATCCCCATGTCCTGGGGCACTGATCCCTCTTCCCAGCACTGGCAAAGTAGCTCATGCAGATGACTGAGCAACACTGGTTTCCCACATTGGATAACTTCTGCTGGGGTCCCATCTTGGCCTGGTGCCTTGATATGGGCTAGTGAGTCCGTAGCCTTACTGAGCTCTTCCATTGTTGGGGGTTGATCTAGCTCCACCATCATGGGCAGGGCAGGGATGTTCTCAAGAGCCAGGTTGGTGACCGAGTTCTTGGTGGAGTAAAGGTCTTGGTAATGTTTGGCCCACCTCTGCGTCTGCTTGGCACAGTCACTGATGACAACACCGTGTCAGTGGAGCGGTCTTACTGATGGTGGGGCCAAAGGCCTTTTCATATATATGGGTTTTGGGTGAAATTTCAGGATGCACCTACAGTGAGCTATAACCTTTACAGGTGAACTTAATTTGACCTTCTCTACCCTTTTCAGTGCACATGTCCAACTGTTAAATGTTTCAGTACTCTTTGCATAACTTGCTGTTCTCTAACAAGATGCTTGATGGCAAAACTCACAACCTCCCCTCCCAGGTGATTGATCCATGAATCGACCAAAAAATTTTCTGATTCAATTATTAAACACTCCTCTTCATCATGCTGTTCACATTTTGACATCATGAGACCAAGACGATGCCTAACAATTGATCGACAGTACCTCGCCACTGCGAGGCTTCAAACAGCATGTTCTCAGAGGGAAGAGGCCACTCAGTTTAAAGTGTCACAGAGTGTCATCAGCAGGTTGCAAAAGACATACAGAGAGACTGGGACAGGCACAGAAAGGCATAGAAGTGGTCGTGCTTTGGCCACATCCCATGCTGATGACCACTTCATTGTGAACAGTGCCCTGTGTAACTGGATGATGAATCCACTAAACTGCAGGCACATTTAAGGGAGGTGAGAGGCACCCAAGTGTCACATCAGGCCATTCAAAACTGTTTACATCAGTGTGGTCTGCTTGCAAGATGACTTGCAAGGGTACCTGACCACACCAGGCACAGGAGTCATCGTCTTGCATGGGCCAGGGAGCATTTACGCTGGACAAGGACCAGTGGGCCTTAGTGTGATGAAAGTCAATTCACATTAAGCAGAAATGATGACCACTAACGACGCTGGAGACGTCAAGGAGAGCACTATGCATCAACCACTGTTGTCACCAGACGAGCTTTTGGTGATGTTCCAGTCAGGGCAGGTGGGTCTAGTCAATACAGAACTGCCCTGCACCATGTGAATGGTACAGTGACATGCCGATACTACCTGAATAACATCATTAATCCAGTCATTGAGTCCCTGCATGACCAACACAGGCCTAATTTCATCTTCATGGACGACAGTGCTCCAGTTCATCGAGGTTGCATCATTAGAGAATGGCTACTGGAGGCTGGGGTACGTCAAATGAAGTGGCCTACACTTTCTCCAGACCTGAATCCCATAGAAAACTCATGGGATTAGCTGAGTCGCCATGTAGAGGCTCATAACCCTCCACTGTCAGAACGCGGACTGGGCCCCATGTCCTCACCCTGAGTTATAGTTGTATTCCTTGTTTCCAGGACATGGACCCAGCCCACGTTCTTGCTCTCAGTTATGTTTTATATGTTTTACTGTTGTTATCGTTATGATCTCTGTTCTATATTTGTCTTTGCCTTACTTTCAGCTGGGTTACTCAACCCAGTCAGTCGAGGCGGGTGGCCGTCCTCTATGAGCTATGGTTCCGCCCGAGGTTTCTGCCCGTTAAAGGGACATTTTTCCTCCCCTGTGTCGCCGCAGTGCTTGCTCTTAGGGATCTCTGCTGGGTTCTATAAACTAAGAGTGTGGTCTAAACCCACCCTTTTCTGTAAAGTGCCTTGAGACGACCTGTGTTGTGATTTGGCGCTATATAAATAAATTGAATTGAATTGAACTGAATTTCTTGTTCTCAGTTGTCATTATTATTATTATTATTATTATTATTATTATTATTATTATTATTATTATTATTATTATTATTATTATTATTATTATTATTATGTCTTGAATTTTGAGTTTCACCTTCATTATCATGTCCCTGTTTATGTTCTTTATTATTTGCTATTTATCTCTCTTTTGGTTATGATCCTCCCCTTAGTCTTGTTTATTATTTTCATTATTTTCCTGGGTTGTCATTGTTATTATTCTGTCTTGTATATTCATTTCTCTGTTGGTTTTCCTCTTAGTCTAGTTTATTAGTATTATCATTATCATAGTAATATTTATGTTTGCTTGTTGTTATTTCTGTCATGAGCTCCTGTTTTGGTTTGGCTTTATTTTGACGCCGTCCTCATCAATCCTGGCTTGAATCAACACTTCTGTCTGCCTTGCCTGTCTGTCTTTAGTTTAAATCCCGCCCTGCTTGCCTAGTTTTGCCCATTTCTGTTTTGGGCTTTATTATTTATAGTTATTTGAGCTGAAGGTTATGTTAAGTCCAAATTAAATATCGCAAACCAGATTCTGGCATTTGGGTCCGTTCTTCAACACACACACACCTGACAGTAGGATGCTGTCAGTGAGGACCCAGCGGACTCTTTGGTTTGCTTGTTATAGCTGGTCGCATGGTGCTGACCAGTGAACAATATGATGCCATGATCCGCCTGCGGGACCTAGTGGCCATGGGCCACAGCTTCTCCGACCCAGAGGAGTACCAATTATGGACAGCAGCAATACGGGAGCTGGAGTGCACGCCACGTCTGGGAGTGTTTCCATGGGTACAGGACCAGCCCATCTACTGTGTCCCGCAGTTCGTCTCTCCATCTGGGACCAGCATGGATAGGTGGAAGGGGCATCGGCGCTGCTCCTCCTAGCACTCCAGTGCAGCTCCAGCTCCGACGGCAATAACCTTCTGCCAGACAATCTCTGCAGCCACCCAGAGGGAGTCATCTGGTGCATCAGCGGCAGCAGAGTGTGAGACAAGGCAAGTACTGTATTCTCATTTTTCTACATCCAATAATGAAAGGTCTTGCTTTGCTCCCGACTGGGGGGAAGGGGGGAGGGGGGCAACGGCTGTCAACCACTACTGATCCTGTCTCTACTGTTTTCTCTGCTGCTGCTGCCATATCCTCACCCTCACCTGACTGTCCTCTCTCCTTTTCCCCGAGCTCCATGCCTGGATATATCACCCACCGCTGGGAGCTGTGGGACCTCATCTGGGATATTGGAGACTGTTACTTCTTTTGCCTGAGTATGGATGGATGGATGGGAGATCGCGGCATGGAGGGATGAGGCATGGAGTTGGACTCATCGGATAGCAGCAGCAAAGCCCCATCTGAGGAAGGATGTTCCTGCCTTCCTCAATGAATGTTCTGCTGTCCAATGAGTATTCCTTCATGCCAAAGGAGAAGAAGTCATCTTCTGTTCCCGAGACAGGTGAGCCTCCATCAGCTGTTCCTGAGGTCGGTGCACCCCCATCGCCTGTTCCTGAGTTTGGCACGCCTCAGTCATCAGCTCCTGAGGTCAGTGTGCTCCAACCATCAGCGCCAAAGTCTACATACCCCAACTATCGTCTGCTCCAGCGGCTGAGGCCGCCACTCCTAAAACTCTTCCAGAGGTTGAGCAGTCTGCTACACCCATCGCTGTTCCAGAAGTCAAGCAGTCCGCTCCACCCATTGATGTTTCAGAGGTCGAGCAGTCCTCTTCACCCATCATCATTCCAGAGATTGAGCAGTCCACTCCACCCGTCGGCGTTCCAGAGGTAGAGCAGTCTGCTCCACCCATCTTTATTCCAGAGGTCAGGGGACCTTCAGAGGTCAGGGGACCTTCAGCCATTGTTCCAGAGGTTAGGGGACCTCCACCTGTTGTTCCAGAGGTCAGGGGACCTCCACCCATTGTTCCAGAGGTTAGGGGACATCCACCCATTGTTCCAGAGGTCAGGGGACCTTCACCCATTGTTCCAAAGGCTGGTGGACCCCCGTGATGTGTTTCAGAGGTCTGTTTGTCTCCACCGTCGGCGCCGGGGGTCAGCGGGCTGTAGTTATCTGCCACAGAGCATAGAGCTCCTTTGGTTGTGCTTGGGGAGCTCTGTGCCCCTGCAGCCGTTACTCCACCAGGCTCCATGGTCTGGTGGCCCAAAGACAGTGGTAGACCACCTGAGGGATCCTGCATTTCCGTCTGGAGGGACATGGACTGGGGAAGGCCCCCCGACCCTTTCTGTTCTTTGGTCCGAGGGCCCATGGGCTTTGGTAGGCCCCCTGATTCATTGTTTTCTGCGGTCCGGTGGCCAATGGACTTGGGCAGACCACTAGACCCGCATTGTTTTGGGGCCTTTGTTTTACCCTCAAGCTGTGGGTTGGATTTGGACTGGGGGGGATTTGTTTCAGCCCGCCTAGCCTTGTGCCCCCACCGCCCACCCTGTGAGGGGTTTTGGGTTTTTTTTCCTTCACTTTTGTTGGTGTTTCCCTTAGGGGTTGTCTGGAAGCCACCCCTTAAGGGAAGGGGACTGTCAAGATGTGGACTGGGCCCCATGTCCTCACCCTGAGTTATAGTTGTATTCCTTGTTTCCAGAACATGGACCCAGCCCACGTCCTCGCTCCAAGTTGGGGTTTACATGTTTTACTGTTATTATTTTTATGATCTCTGTTCTGTATTTGTCTCTGCCTTATTTCTAGTCCTTGGTTGTCATTATAAGATAAGATAAGATAAGATAACAGACATCGAGATGGTGACATCCTATAAGTACCTGGGTGTTCATCTGAACAATAAACTAGACTGGTCACACAATACTGACGCACTCTACAAGAAGGGACAGCGCAGGCTGTTCCTACTGAGGAGACTCAGGTTCTTTTGGTGTACAAGGGGCGCTGCTGCTGAAGACATTCTATGACACGGTGGTGGCATCAGCCATCACTTTTGGAGTGGTCTGCTGGGGCAGTGGCATTACATATATATACAGACACACAGTGCGGAGCATTGTAACTAGATGGAACAAATATGCAGATACATAAACAAACACAGTACGGAGCATTGTAGCTAGATGGAATAAATATGTAAATATATAAAAAACAGTGCGGCGCATTGTAGCTAGATGGAATAAATATGTAAATATATAAACACACACAGTGCGGAGCATTGTAGCTAGATGGAATAATATGTAGATATATAAAACACAGTGCGGAGCATTGTAGCTAGATGGAATAAATATGTAAATATATAAACACACGCAGTGCAGAGCATTGTTGCTAGATGGGATGAAACAGCACAACCGTCTACTTAGTTATCCTACATGGTATGATTATGTACCCATACATATTCTCACCCTCCATAGCGACCGGTATTTTCCTAGTTGTATGCCGGAGGGGGACCATTGTATAAGTCTATTGCATCTTTTGCATTCAAAACTATTAGGTTGTCACGTCTTTTTGCTATCTCTGCGAGCAGCCCTGCTTAGGTTGTACAGTCTGACAGCCGTTGGTAGGAAGGACCTGCGAAACCTCTCGGTTGTGCACCTGGGATGATGTAGTCTGCTGCTAAATGAGCTCCTCAGTGCATTCAGTATGTCCTGCATAGGGTGGAACTCGGACTCCAGCAGAGATGACAGTTTAGCCACCGTCCTTCTCTCTCCTATCTCCTCCACAGGGTCAAGGCGCTGCCCCAGGACAGAGCTAGCTTTCTTGATCAGTTTGTTCAGTCTCTTCCTATCGGCTGCCGTAATGCCACTGCCCCAGCAGACCATTCCAAAAGTGATGGCTGATGCCACCACCGTGTCATAGAATGTCTTCAGCAGCGCCCCTTGTACACCAAAAGACCTGAGTCTCCTCAGTAGGAACAGCCTGCGCTGTCCCTTCTTGTAGAGTGCGTCAGTATTGTGTGACCAGTCTAGTTTATCGTTCAGATGAACACCCAGGTACTTATAGGATGTCACCATCTCGATGTCTGTTCCCTGTATATTTACTGGTGCTGTGAGGGGTTGTCCTTGCCTGCGGCAGTCCACCACCAGCTCCTTAGTTTTCCTTGCGTTGATCTGGAGGCAGTTCCAATGGCACCAGTCCACGAAGTCCTGGATAAGCCCTCTGTACTCAGCTTCATCTCCATTGGAGATGAGGCCAACGATCGCAGAGTCGTCAGAGAACTTCTGTAGATGGCAGTGTGTTGTGTTGTGTGAGAAGTCCGCAGTATAAAGGGTGAACAGGAAGGGAGCCAAAACCGTTCCCTGGGGGGCCCCTGTGCTACCGATGATTGTGTCAGACACACAGTCCCGGGTTCTCACAAACTGAGGCCGGTTAGTGAGGTAGTCCAGGATCCATGATGACAGGTGCTGGTCCACCCCTGCGCACAGTAGCTTGTCCTTCAGGATCATCGGTTGGATGGTGTTGAAAGCACTGGAGAAGTCAAAGAACATGATCCTCACCACATTCCCGGGCTTCTCCAGGTGGGACAGGGAACTGTGAAGGAGGAAGATCACCGCATCCTCCACCCCAATGCCATGCTGGTAGGCGAACTGGAGTGGATCCATCGTTGGTCCCACCAGGGGGCGGAGGTGAGCAAGGAGCAGTCTCTCCAGGGTCTTCATCATGTGGGACGTCAGGGCCACTGGTCTGTAGCTGTTCAGGTCTTTGGGGTGGGAAGTCTTTGGTACAGTTACCACACAAGATGTTTTCCACAGCTGTGGTACCCTCCCCAGCTTCAGGCTCAGGTTGAAGATGTACGCCACAATCCCACACAGCTGGTCTGCACAGGACTTGAGGAGCTTTGCGCTGATGCCGTCCGGTCCCGACGCCTTCCTCGCCTTGATCTTCCTCAGCTCCGTCCTCACCTGGGTCTTGGTCAGGGTCAGGTTGGGGGGCTGTGTGTTAGGAGTGGGGGGGTGTTGGTGGAGTGGGGAGTGGGCAGCGGGACTTGATGTCTTTAGAGGCAGCAGTGGTTGTTGTGCAGTCAGGGGGGAGGGCGGTTGGTCAAACCTATTGAAAAACAGATTCAGATTGTTCGCCCACTTCCTGCCCCCCGTGGCCTGGGGGGAGGTATTCTGGAGCCCAGAGATGGTTTTAAGGTTTCTCCAGACCCCGCCGATGTCGCTCTGTTGCAGCTTGTCCTCCATCTGCTTCCTGAAGCTGTCCTTGCCTTCTCTGATCTTTCTCCTCAGCTCCCTCTGTACGGACTTCAGCATCTCCCTGTTCCCCGACCTGAAGATCCTCTTCTTCTCTCTCAGAAGTGTTTTTATCTCAGGGTTGATAAAGGGTTTGTTGTTTGAGCAACACCGTATGGTCTTGGCGGGAACGGTGTCGTCCACACAGAAGTTGATGTAGTCCGTGATGGTGTGACTGAGGCCATCGATGTCCTCACCATGTGGCTCGCAGAGCTGCTCCCAGGTGGTGGTTTCAAAACAGCCCTTTAGAGTGTCCATTGCCTCCTCAGACCATAACTTCACTGTGCGCATGGCCGGAGGTTGTCTGTGCACTAGGGGTTTGTACACCGGCCGGAGATGAACCAAGTTCATCCGCCCTCCAAAGAGAGCAGCCGCTTTTTCTTCTGCTCCCGCTCCCTGTCTCTCCCTCCCTAACTGACTGGATCCCAGCTTGCTATTGTCTGTGTCTGCGTGGCTCTCTACTGGTGATTCATCTTAACGAAATTATGGATTTAATAAGCTGGGCTTTGAACACAATCGACACTGTTTTTTCAACGAGGAAATCAGGTCCGGGGGAGCCTATTTGTCCCACAGGGACTGCTACTGCGGGTTATATTAAGGACACAAGCAATTGGAAACTCTTGTGTCTGTGCGATCTTTCAATTGAAGATATAGAAGATCTATATCTATTTGGAGCAACGGTCACCGGACTTCTACTGATCAGCTTTGGGATTGTCTTGGTGTACCGCAAATTAAAGAAGATGGACAGAGCTTATCAAAAAGCGGACCCGGCGAAGTTCTCTCATCAATTTGACCAGCTCGGCAGGACTCTGACTGCGGCCAATGGAGAACTGTATAGGAAGATGGAATACATAACGATCACGCTAAGAGCTGTCCAGGAATTGATTTCAAAGCCTGGCAATGATGGTGAATTTGGAGCACTGAATCCGTAAGAGAATAGAAAGTTTTTTCTCTGAAGTCAGTGCTATTCGACCTGTTTTCTGCACCCTCAGCACTCAGTCCCTCCTGATGAATGATATCAGTATAAATGTTGACTTTCCTCTTCACAAACATTGGCGAACAGTATCTGATCTCCCAAGGACAGCCTTATGTCTGACTCACAGAGAAATTCCATCTGCCATGCCAAGGACATGTTGCCTCTGACTTTCAGACACTAGTCATAACATCTGCTGAGAGAGAGACCTCTACTGTTTCACCAGCAACTGATAACCACCACCTCTGCATCCAACACACACACATGACTGACTCATTATACTGACGAAAACAACCACTCACTGCTCTCTACTGCCTGTATGTTAAGTGTGATTCATTGTCTGCTAATTGTGCATCAAGGGTTTTTTTTCCTGGTGATCATAATTCGGCTCACTAAGAGCATTATTCTGATTAACTATGTTTTTTTCTCTCTACCTATTGTTTTGTTCCTGACCTTTGCCCTCTATTCTCCTCTGTTGACAGGCGCCTTCATGGCTCGCCGCGTCATTGGGATTCGCCTATCAGGCGCTTTCCAATGTCAAGTCAAATTCCTCGTATGTTTACCTGTTGTTTACTTGTAAATGTACTTGGCAATAAACTTTATTCTGATTCTGATTCTGATTCTGAAAGTTGTGATCCGATCTCCCGAGTGGGGGGAGTTGTAATGAGGTGTACGCCTCCCTAGTGTTTGCATAGAATAAGTCCCGTGTTTTATTGTCTCTAGTGTGGCATGTGACATACTGGGTAAACGTGGGTAGAATGGGAGACAGTGAAACATGGTTGAAATCGCCTGAGATGAGGAGAAGAGCATCTGGGTGTTCTGTCTGCAGCCTGCTGGTTACTGAATGGATGACGTCACGCGCTGTCCCAGCGTTCGCCGTCGGATTTGCATAAACAACAATGCAGATCACGTGTGAGTATTCCCTCGGGAGATATGTAGGCCGCATGCTAACAGCTAGCAACTCAATGTCTTTGCTGCAGTGCGGTTGTTTAACAGTGATATGTCCCGGTCTGCACCAGTTGTTGTTAACATACATTATCACTCCACCGCCCCTTGCTTTGCCACTGTCTGGTGTTCGGTCTGCCCGTATCACGTGGAAACCCTCCAGTTCAATGTTAGCATCTGTTGCTAGTTCGGATAACCACGTCTCGGTAAACAAAAGGAGAGAGCATTTAATTTGCAAATCACTGTTTAATAGTACATTTTTTGACAATTTGTGCGTTTCTTGTGGTGTTATATAGAATATCACTGCGGTACACTATGGAAAAAGCATCTGCTTTAAAATTTCTAATTCTTCCCACAACTTTTAGTGCAATCATAAACAATCATAAAATCCTGGAGGGACTGAAAAGTTTATCAGACCATTGTTTCTTTGGTTTAAATTACTACTGAGTTTCTTAGTTTTTTCTGAAAAAAGAATATTAAAGCTGCAAAAGTTTGTGATAGCTCCACACAAACAAAATAAATAATAAATAAAATGTGTCAGAGGAGTAAATTGACTCTTAATGTAATTTATTTGATTTGTCAAGTAGCGATAATGAATGAAGTTGAAGTCATCACATGTATTTTTTTCATTACTTTTTGTGCCTTTAATTTTCAGATCATGGCCAATCTGTAATACTTTTACAAACAGGCAGGTTAAATCAGACCAGAATGGCAGTCTTCAGGCTGCCATTTATTCAATTTGTACAAATTTGTTAAATTTGTACAATTGACTTTTTTCAGTATGTAATTTAAAATGTAAAAAAAGAGATAGTCCTTTTTAGGTGATTATCTAAACTGTAGAATATACAGAAAATGTATACCATGATATACACTCAAGTCCATATTGAGTGTATTCACGGTAAGAAAAGTTTTCTCAAAAAAGGCAGTTGTAGCAGGTGCTGTTAACATGTTTGGCTATGGACATGCGAAGATTGGCGTGGTGGGCATGGTCACTTTTTCTGTGGTGTGTGGACCAAAGACTATTCCCGCGTTCACCTTTCAGGTTTTGCACCATGGGACTGACTTGTTGGGAGAGTTAGGGTTCTCCATTACGGACTCGACGGGCTCACCGGTGCTAACAGTTTCACCAGCCTGGCATGTTCGCTGGCCGGCGCTGTTTGCGGGCCTGGGTTGTGTAGCAGCTTTCAATCACCGTCCGCTCATTGATCCAGGGGTGATGCCCAAGATCCAGCCTGTTCGCCAGCTGCCCTTCGCCCTGCGGGACGATGTCACCGTGGAACAGAATAAACTCCTGAGCACTGGCATTATTGAGAGAGTGGACACCTCACCGTGGATCTCAAATATTGTGGTGGCTAAAAAGAAGTCAGGTGGCATCCGACTGTGCATTGACCTCAGAATGGTTACCAAAGTGATCATCCCGGATAAATATCCACTACCCACAATGGAAGAGCTCACCGCAATGTTCAGCGACTCCAAGGTGTTTTCAAAATTGGACCTCCGTCAGGGTTATCTGCAGGCGCCTCTCCACCCAGCTAGCCACAACCTGATGGTGTTCATGACCCACATGGGCATTTTCAGATATACCTGCATGCCTTTTGGCCTTAGCTCAGCCCCGAGTTGCTTCCAAAAAATCATGTCCACGATTCTTGCCGTCCTTAAGGGTGTGGTGGTGTATCTGGACAACATTGTGGTGCACAGCAAGTCACAGGTGGCACACGATGAACATTTGGAACGGGTGATGGAGGTGCTACTGGCACACGGAGTTACACTGAAGGAGGAAAAGTGCATCTTTACAGCTGAAGCCATCAAGTTTGTGGGATTTCGGTTGTCTGCTGAGGGCTGAGCCCCCTGCACTCAAATGTGGAGGTGGCCCTGCGACTTCCGGAACCCACGTTTCATTCCCCACTATTCAGAGACTATAGAACCTCTTCAAGCCCTCCTGAAGCAGAATGCTCCATGGCAGTGGACCCCGGCCTGCTCAGCTGCTGTCGCTAAACTGAAATCTCAGTTCACCTCTCCGCCGGTGTTGGCCCATTTTGATCATAAATGCCCCACTTTTGTGACTTGTGATGCATTTGGCTCAGTCATGTCTCAACTCCAGAATGGAACAGAGCACCTGGTGGTGCTCGCATTGAGGTCTCCCACATCGGCAGAACAGAGATATGCAGTGGGTGAGAGAGAGGCGCTCGCGTGTGTTTGGGCATGTGAACGGTGGCACATCTACCTCTATAGAAACCACTTCACCCTGCGCATGGACCATAGGGCACTGACAACCATGCTGGAGACAGTGGGAGGAAAGACTGTGGACCTACAACTTCTTTCACAGTTTACTCTGGGCAGGGAAAACATGGTAGTGGACCTCCTGTCCCATGCCACACTTAACACTGTGCAACCTTACGATTGTGATTCCCTGAAGGCGGACCTGATCAGCATGCTGCATGAGCCCCTCCGGAATATCGTGTCCCTCCAGGAACTCAAGGCGGAGTCGGAGCAGGACCGAACTTTGTCTCAACTGCACTCGTTCATCAGAGGGGGGTGGTCCACAAAGGTGCATGGTGATCTGGCACCTTTTCACAGGGTCAAGAATTAACTGAGCTGCTGGAATGACGTGTGTGTGGTGAGAGGACACTGCACAGTGGTTCCGGTGTTGCTGAGGGCTCGTGTTTTGGCCATGCTCCATGAAGGCCATCTGGGGGTGGTTAGGGTGAAACAACGCTGCAGGGACTCGGTTTGGTGGCTGGGTATTGACAAGGGCATTGAGATTATGGTAAAGAACTGTGTGCCGTGTTTGGAGAGTGGGAAAACTGGGGTACCACCTCCCCCACCTCTGCGACCGCTACAATACCCAGAGGGCCCCTGGAAGCACATCCTACTGGACATCTGCGGCGAGTTACACTCTGCCCCTGCGAACAGCCGTTTCCTGTTGGTGGCCTGTGATCTGTTTTCAAAATGGCCGGAGGTGTTGCCCACCAGTTTGATCACAACTGATGTGGTCACCAGTTTCCTTGCATCGCTTTTCACTAGGTGGGGGGTTCCAAGCGCAATTACGATGGACAATGGGCCGCAGTTCATCTCTGAGGGGTTTGAGGAGGTTTTGGGTGAAAGGGGCATGGAGCACATTAGAACCACGTTCTGTCATCCTCAGGCTAATGGTGATGTGGAACATTTCAATGAGACATTAAAGAATGGACTACAAGGACACCTGGCAGATGGCTTCACGTTCTTTGACGCCCTTCAGAGCACGCTCCTCCGTTATAGTGCGACAGCCCACGCCACGACAGGGTGTTCCCCAGTGAAGCGCTTGCTGGGACATGAGTTACATCTGCCCCTGGATTGGCTGCAGCCCCCCATGACCCCCCCCCCCCCTCCAGCGGACACAAAACCACCGAGGGGCCGGGTTCTCGAACAACAGCGGCGAATGAAACCGCGCTTCTACAGGAAGCATAGGGCAAGGACTCATGGACTCGGTAAGTCGGACTGGGATAGGATCAAGCTCCCCAACTGCACGCACAAGCTGCAGCCGTTCTGGACGGGACCACTGCAAATCGTGGAGCAGCTGGGCCCAGACACGTTTCGTCTCTCGGACGGGTCACGGTGGCGTTCTAGCCACCTCAGGAAATCTTCACCAACCCAGGTTGCGGGGGCTCCAGCAGACCTGATGGACACCAGCTGGAACTTGACTGATGGGATGCTGGGGGGCACCCGGGTATGGCCGATAAAGTCTGTAGCAGGACCTCCATCTGTGAGGCACTCGACGAGAAACCGTCAGAGGGCAAGGTACCTAAAATACTTTGTTGTGGGACTTGGGTAGTCAGGACATGTTGACCAGTAGGTGGCAGAATAATCCACCTCAACACGTGGGCATGTTGGCAGTCCACCCAGATGCCCAGTTAGTTGTTTGTTTGTGTTTTTTTTGGGGGGGGTAAGATGTTTTTGTTTTACTTATGTTTCTTTTGGGGGTGTTTAGTTTGCTAATTTTTTATTTTATTTTATTTTATTTTTTTATTATTTTTTTTTGGGGGGGGGGAGGGGGTTGTGTGTGGGTTTGGCCCTTGAGGCTTGCCATAGCCAGTGCCAGACACACGATGTAGTGATGTCAGGAGGACTACGGCCACTGTGTATATGTTCTACTTGTTGGCATAAAGTTCATTTCTTTGCTCGGCATAGAATGGCTCATGTCTTGCTCTTTTAGTACATAACAGCTTGTTCAGCTAATATTTAATAAAGCTAACTTCAACACGTGGACATGTCCACATTCATCATTTCCTAACATAACAGCTATGATGGCTGAGCAAAAAGATCTTGACACTGCACACATGAAATAACGCAGGTCTACAAGAAATATCCCCCCAAAAATGAAGAACTACTTATTTTAAACTTCAAAATAAAAAAAAAAATATACTCAAAATGCCACAGTTTGGATAGAAATAAGATTGTAAAGATAAACTAAGGAGTCTTTAGTAGAAATGAACAGTCTGTTGCTGCCATCACACAAAAGTGAGGTCTAAAGACTGTCTTCCTGCTCTAACCACACCCTCCAGGTGGTGTCCTTGACCCTATACCGCTTCCATCCCACCCATAGTCACTAGATGGGAATAACTTAGAGAAAGCACATATTACAGTTCTTTTATCAAAATAGAAACTCAGACTTTGACTCCTACAATATGGATTATATAAAAGGGTACACATGGAATGGAATGAATTTTATTTTCTAAAGAACACTTTGTATTTATCTTACTTTGCTTTTTTTTTTAAAAATAAATCATTCAAAAGTGTAAACGCAATCAAAATGACTCAGTACTCAATCTTTTAAGTAGATACTTAAACACTGTCACGCCTACACTGCATCACAGCTATGCTGGCATTTACAACAAAAGCACTCAGTCTGATGTGATATTGTTTTCATACTAGATTTGTAAAAACGCCTTTTATTAGCTGACAGTAAAACAACAGACAATGACTTGTTTGTTTATAGTTATTTTGTTCCACTGAGACTAATTAATCTCACCAATGGCATTTATTTGATGGTAAATAACACAAATAATGAGCATATTTCTGCATATGAGCTAACTTTCCTGTAATATTTATCTTGAGGTTTTGTTTATCTGTTGTCCACTTTATCAAGGTTGACTGATAACCTTTTAAGCATAGCAGGAGGTTTGCACAGAGGAATCCTGGCTTACTTTGTTCTCATCTTTTCCTGATAAGCATTCATAATTTAACTCAAATTTTGTTTTCACAAAAATGCCTATTTTTTCATTGCAGTTCATTACAATGTTCCATTGAGCTAGTGACCAACATTTAGTGTAAATAACATTATGTGATAATGTCATAACAATTTGCCTTTATAAAGTCAATTTTGTCCATCCATCCATCCATCTTCTACCACTTTTCCAGGGATTTGGGTCGTGGAGGCAGCAGTCCAAGTAGAGAAGCCCAGACTCCCCTGTCATGTTCGGGGTTCTCACCCCGAGCATGACTTGTGGCTGGTGGGTTTGATTATTGCTTATTAATTCCAGCTGGCGGATTGAGCCTTGCTCTCCACCAGTCCCACAGCCATGCCTCCTCCTCTCACCAGGCATTCACCAGCTGTCTGGTTCGCCACATACACACTCACACACTCATGCACACACACACACACACACACACACACACACACACACACACACACACTCATTCTCATACTTATACTCACATACACGCACACACACACTTAGTTCAATCAGTCACATACCTGTTGCAACACGGCTGGCCCTACTTGCTGTCATTAGGGCTTGGTATTAATAGCAGGGCAGTACGACCAGCCTGCGTAGCAACTTAGCAATGTCAAACTTGGACATCTGGACTTGCTTCTGTTGGTTTACGCCTGGACTGAATCGTATTGTTTCCTCAGAGCCTTTCTGCTCTGACACTGTTGTAAGTCTTTCCCTGTGCTTTTTTCTCCGCTCCTGCTTAATTGGAGCGCATTAGACATTCCCGTTCACCAACCAAGTTTGTAGCCGGGTGTCTTTCCCTTTTGCTGTGACTGTATTTGTATTTGGACTTTCTATACATACACCCATTGTAAATAAACACGTTACTTACTCTGCGTTTTGGGCTCGCTGCTATTTCTTATGTCCGCTGCGAAGTTATGCAGTGAACATGACATCCCCTGTCCCCAGCCACCTCCTCCAGCTCTTCAGAAAGGCCATCTGGCAGACATAAGGCCCTATTACCACTAGACAACAGTGAATGTTTCTCACCTTACATCAGTAGTGCTTTTGGTAATTTCTGCCAGCGCATAGTCCATTTTTCATGCTTTGCATCGCACCATCTAATTACCTGTGTACATTGAACCTGCTTTGCACTGCCAGGAGGGGCCTCATTTCAAAGAGCTGTGACAGCAGCACATTGTCAGCGCATCGGTAATTTGGTGCATTTTATGCCAATGCACTTTTGATCAGGAAAAAGGAGGTCTGTCATCATAAGTGCATTGTTTAATGCTATTTCAGTGGCATGTTTGGAAACCGCACCGCTCCAGAGCTCACGAGTTCATACGGAAACAGCAAATGTGTAACCACTAGGTGGTGTGTGAACACGCAGTGGCCTCCCTTCTCTCTTCGTGTTTTTGTGCCATTAAGTGTTGTATACGCCTAAGTATATATTCATGTGTTTAATGTCCGTATATGATGCTGCGCACAAACTGCAATCACCTCAGCCTCCTGGAAATAAGGAATATGACCAAACATTACGTCTTGGGCCAGAGTGTTACAGAGGAACTCTGTGGCCTAGGTCTTCTCCACCAAACCTCCACATCCCCGGACTCGACTGCTGTGTCTCATCCCAAATGGAGATGGCATAGATGGTGCAAGCGGCGACGAAAGCGAGGTAAACATGGAGGTATCCGAACGAAGCTAGCCACTAGCCCACACAGATTCCCAATTCTTTCCCTCATTCTGGCCAACATATGCTCACTAGACAACAAAATAGACCACATACAGCTCCTGAGAAATATGCAATGTGATCCGCGGAACTGCTGTGTTTTTATCTTTAGGGAAACGTGGTTCAATGACAATATCCCGGACTCTGCCATTCAGTTAGCAGGGTTAACGTGCTATCGGGTGTTGATGGAGGGAGGAAAGGCCCGAGGGGGAGGCGTGTTTATTTATATCAGTGACGTTTGGTGCCGAGATGCAACTGCTGTGCATAAACACTGTTTTCTGGTGGTAGAGTTTATGATCATCAAGTGCCGACCCTTTTACATTCCGAGAGAATTTTCATCTTTCCTGCTAGTCGCCGTGTATGTCCTGCCCACCGCCATCGGCGAGAGGAGTAAAGCACTAAAGGAACTCTATCAGGCTATAAGGGAGACACAAACAGCAAGTCCAGATGGATTCCTCATCATAGCAGGAGACTTCAACCATGCAGATTTAAAGGCCCTCCTACTAAATCTACACCAACATGTGGACTTTCAAACAAGAGGAGACAGTTTTCTGGACCTGGTGTACACAACTCACAGGAGAGCATACATAGCCTCCTCACTCCCCCACCTGGGTCTTTCTGATCATATCACCATCTTGCTAAGGCCGGCATACAAACCCAGAGTGAAAGTCATCAGACCAACAAAAAAGTAGGTACGTGTGTCGCCATAGGGGGCCTCGGATGCTCTTATAGACTGCTTCAGCACTACAGACTGGGACACTTTCAAGCATGCAGCCACTCACAATGGACACACAAACATAGAGGAGTACACTGAGGTTGTTGTAGCATACATAGCTAAATGGACTGATGAGTCACTCACTGCAAAACCATCACTGTTCGTGCTAACCAAAAGCCATGGATGACAACAGAGATCCACAGAGTCCTGAGGACTCGGTACGCAGCCTTTGGGGCCGGTGACACTGCAGGACTAACAACAGCTAGGGCCAACCTGTCCCATGGTATAAAGGAGGCAAAATGACAGTACAGCAAGAAAATATCCGGACACTTCAGCAACACCAGAGATGCACGTTCTGTCTGGCCTGGCATACAGATCCGCACCAGCTACAAACCTCCACCTCAGACCTGTGCGAGCGACATCACACTGCTTAACAACTTAAATGACTTCTTTGGCCACTTTGAAACACAAAACAGCACATCAGCACAGAAGACCATGTTATGTCTGAAATAAGTGAGCTGTGAGCCATCTTATGCCGAACAATGAACTGAACTTTCATTGAGAATACAGTCAACATAAATACATGGGTAGCAGCCCACCTGACGCCATCCCGTCTGACGCCAGACACCGGCTACAAGAAGCCCCAAAGCCCAAACCCTCCCAGAGTCACATACACTACCGTTCAAAAGTTTGGGGTCACTTAGAAATTTCCTTATTTTTGAAAGAAAAGCACTGTTTTTTTCAATGAAGATAACTTTAAACTAATCAGAAATACACTCTATACATTGCTAATGTGGTAAATGACTATTCTACCTGCAAATGTCTGGTTTTTGGTGTAATATCTACATAGGTGTATAGAGGCCCATTTCCAGCAACTATCACTCCAGTGTTCTAATGGTACAGTGTTTTTGCTCATTGCGTCAGAAGGCTAATGGATGATTAGAAAACCCTTGTGCAATCATGTTAGGTCTGCAATGCTGTAATTGCTACAAATGGAAGATTCTTTGACGAAAGCAAAGTTTGAAGGAAAAAATTATTATTTCAAATACAAATCATTATTTCTAACCTTGTCAATGTCTTGACTATATTTTCTATTCATTTAACAACGCATGGTGGTAAATAAAAGTGTGACTTTTCATGGAAAACACAAAATTGTCTGAGGTGACCCCAAACTTTTGAACGGTAGTGTATCACATTTACCCACCCACCCCCCGGAAAAAAAAATCAAACCCAAATTTCCCCCCCTTGTAAACAAAAAACAAAAAAAAGTCAGAACATATCATCCCCCTTGTTTTTTTCTTTAAAACACCAACCTCAGAACAAAACCCTAACAGGACACTTGGGTAGACTGCCAAGATGCCTGTGTGTTGAGGTGGATTATTCTTCCACCTTTTCACCAACACGTGTCAACTACCCAAACCCCACAATAAAGTCTGTCAGATGACCCACCCTCTGTCGAACCCTTGCTCAGTGCCTCACTGGTTGAGGCCGTGCCATTGGTCCCATCAGCTGTCCTCTAGTGTCCTCTAGCCCCATGTCAGCAAAGTCCCAACTTGTGTCCATCACATCCATCGACGCCTTCCGACTCTGGGTCGGCGGTGATTTCCTGAGGCGGCTAGTGTGCCACCGTGACCTGTCAGAGAGGCGAAATGTGGCTGGAGCCAGCTGCACCGTGATCTGCAGTAGCACCATCCAGAATGATTGCAGCTTATGGGTGCGGTTAGGGTGCTTGATCCTGACTCAGTCCGACACTCCGAGCCCATGCCCTTTCGTCCTGTGTTTCCTGTTGAACCGCTGCTTCATTTGACGCTGTTGTTGGAGCACCCACCCCCTCGGCGATGCTCTGTATGCCAGAGAGGTCATTGCGGGAGGTCGCAAATGGTCCAGAGGGAGGCGTAGTTCATGCTCCAATATGAGCTTCGCTGGTCGCACCCCATCATGGCATGGATGGTCACCCTGTAATGTAGTAGTGTGCTTTGTAGACCGTCAGAGAACTGAAAGCCGTCCGCCAGGCATGCCCTCAGCCCATTTTTTAAAGTCTTATTGAATCGTTCCACCCTCCCATTTGCCTGTGGATGGTAGAAAGCGGTCCTTATGTGTTCCACACCCCTCTCACCCAAAAACACCTCAAACCCCACTAAGATGAATTGTGGACCGTTTTCTGTTGTAATGACATCCGAAATACCCCAACAAGTGAACAGCGAAGTGAGGAAATTAATGACCACGTCAGTTGTGACCGAGTCAGTGGGCATTACCTCCGGCAATTTTGAGTGCAGATCATAGGCAACCTGCAGGAAACATCTGTTCACAGGAGCCATGTGTAGCTCACCGCAGATGTCTAGCTGGATGTGTTTCCAAGGGCCCACCAGATACTGTAACGGTTGCAAAGGCGGAGGCGAGGGCATCCCAGTTTTCCTGCTCTCCAGACACGGTACGCAGTCTTTCACCATAACTTCAATGTCCTTGTCGATGCCTGGCCACCAGACGGAGTCCCTGCAGTGTCGTTTCACTCTAACCACCCCCAGGTGGCCTTCATGAAGCATGGACAAAACGCAAGCCCTCACTGACTCTGGAACTACTGTACAATATCCTCTCGCCACCCCACAGCTCAACTGATCCTTGACCCTGTGAAAAGTAGCCAGTTCCCCCTGCATCTTCGTGGGCCACCTTTCCCCCTGATGAATGAGCGTAGTTGTGATAAGATTAGATCCTGCTCCAACTCCGCCTGGAGTTCCTGGAGAGACACGGCATTCCGGAGAGGGTCATGTAACGTGTCGATCATTTCTGCCTCCAGGGGGTCAAAGTCACTAGTTTGTCCAGTGTTGGGTGTGGCACAGGACAGGAGGTCCACCACTACATTCCCTCTGCCCGGGGTGAACTGAGTAGTGAAGCTGTATGCCTGCAGCATCTCGGGCCATCTGTGGATCCGTAGGAGTTTGTGTCCCGACCCAGATGTTTCCAGCAAAGTCGTCAAGGCTCTGTGGTCTGTTCGCAGCGTGAAGTGTCTCCATAGAGGTAAATTTTGGCAGTGCGGTGGTGCAGTGGTTAGCACTGTGGCAGCACAGCAACTCACCCTTGGCCATGGGATCCCAGGTTTGATCCCATCCCCTGACCAACCGTGATCTGTGTGGTGTTTGCATGTTCTCCCCGTGTCTGCGTGTGTTTACTCCAGGATTTCTCCGGTTTTCTCCCACAGGCCAAAAACATGCAGGTTAGGTTAATTGGAGACTCTAAAGTGGCCCTAGGTGTGAATGTGTGTGTGTGTGTGTGTGTGTGTGTGTGTGTGTGTGTGTGTGTGTGTGTGTGTGTGTGTGTGTGTGTGTGTGTGTGTGTGTGTGTGTGTGAATGGTGACGGGATTGCACCGTACTGTGGCTGCTTCATCCACCCAAGTGGATTCCCTGCATTTCCCCTGTGGGGATCAATAAAGTACACAAAATTAAAATTAAATGTGCCATCGTTTGCATGCCCAAACACACGCGAGTGCTCCTCTTTCGCCCACTGCGTACCATTGACTGCACCCACCTCCAAGCCTGACGTGTCACACGTCACAAAAGTGGGACGCCATGGGTCAAAGTGAGCCAACACTGGCAGGGAGGTGAGCTGAGATTTCAGTTTGGAGACGGCAGCTGAGCAGGTCGGAGTCCACTCCCATGGCGCATCCTGCTTCTGGAAGGCACGGAGAGGTTCTATTGTTTCTGAGTAACGAGGAATGAAGCACCCATAAAAATTTGCCATGCCCAGAAACAATGAGATTTGTGCGAGTGCTGAGGGGTCCAGAAGTTGCAGGACCGCCTCTACATTTGAGTGCAGAGGGCTCAGGCCCTCAGCAGACAGACGAAACTCGATGGCATCCACTGCAAAGATACACTTTTCTTCATTGAGCGTGACACCGTAATTTAACAGCACCTCCATTACCCTTCCCAGGCACTTGTCATTGACAACAACACAATGTTGTCCAGACACACCCTTGAGGCCTGCCAGAATTGTGGCCATAATTTTTTGGAAACAGCTCGGAGCTGAACTGAGGCCAAAAGGCATGTGGGTATATCTGAAGACACCCATGTGCGTCATGAACAGTGTTGGGAGTAACGCCACCACTTTTCCAGTAACGTGCTGTGTAACCAAACTACTGTTTAAAAATTCAGTAATGCGTTGCAGTTACTGAAATTTGGTTAGATGCGTTATTCATGTTACTCGTTTTCTTAATATGGATAGATATTTTTAGCACAGATAGACGATCAGACATCTTGCAGTTGCTAGACACCCTCCTTATCAGCTGCCAACTGGGGATGAATATACAATTTCGATGGCTATTGGTGGGACTGCCATCCCCAGCGCCGCCAGCTGCCTCAAACCACTGGAGGTTGTCATGCCAAAGGCAAAGGCAAGCAAATAAATAAGCAAATAAATATAAACTGACCCTACTGTAACTGACGCAGCCATCACACAGTCTCCTCCGTGGGTCTGTTTCCTGTCCTGCCCCAGTCACATCACAACCCAGTGAAGAAATGTCGTGGCGGTGGCGACTTCTCATATCGAGCCCTGATCACCTGTTGTCCGAGCGGTAAGTAGCCCCTAACAGCTCCTACCTCTGTGGTTAAACCTGGGTATTTTTTGAGCAAGAAGCTCGCATTTAATGTCCACATTAAATGCATTTAAAGTTTTCTTACGCACAGAGAAAAAGTGACTGTGATTTGTTGCAGTAAAGAACAGCTTCTAAGCGGTGAACTTTCATTTATCTGTGCTTTCTATTTTATTTTATTGTATCTCATTCATTTACATGCTGTTGTGATATGCAACTATTTCATGGAAGTAAATCCTCTGAATATGCATTTTTAATCGGCTGGTCCAGGGGTCTCAAACATATGGTTCGTGGGCCAAAAATGGCCCACCAGGGGGTCCAAAACTTTCTCTGTGAATTCACACCTTTATTTCTAGTAAATTTCTGATTTTCTACTGATTACAGTAGTTTGTGTAAAGCTGAGACATTTTTTTCTCTGTAAGATGAGACTTTTTTTCTCATCAGTTTTCTTTTTCTTCTTTTTTCTGATGAAAACAAGGGGCCCTTGTGACACAATCCGAGCACGGGGGTATCCCGCCGTGTTCTGTCTCTTTGCCATTTTTTTACTATATTTGTATGGTGTTGTATTTTTGAATTCTTTTCCTGCTATTTTATTTTTGGTTTATTTTCACATATTCTGTATTGTTTCTTAGTATGATTTACTTTCCTGGTTGCATTCATTGTAGTGTTATTATTTATATGTTTGGGTTTTCTTGTCTTTATTTTTTATCTCATATTTTGCTGTATTTCCTCTCTTCTCGGGGCTGCAGCTGTCACTGGCACTTTGGGGTTTTTTGCTCTGTTGTGGGCAGTGCTCCTGTCAGCTGTCAGTCCCATCTCTCCCTCTCATTGCTCCCAGCTGATCCAAGTTTGTAATCATTGTTTCCTCCTGCCTGCTCATGGTATCCACACCTGCCATCATTTGTTTCATTTGTTTCTGGCCTTATTTAAGGGCTGTTATTTTCCTTCCTCGTTGCCGGAGTCTCAGTTATCGTCTCCACCAGAATCCTGGCCCTGTTCTGGGTGTGCTATGTTCATAAGTTTGCTTTGTATATCAGTTTGAATTTTCTGTTGGTGCACTGTTTGGGACTTTGTGTTTTTGTTATTAAATATCACAAACTGCAGTCCAAGTGCGTGGAGCTCTCCTCTCTGCCCTGAAGGGCAATTCATGACACCTTGAGCTTGCTATGTGTGCAAGATGATTTAAGTATGCATTTAAAAGTAACGTGAAAGTTACTTTTCCAAGTAGCTAGTTACTCTTAATCATGCAGTAACTCAAAAGTATCAGTTACTTTTGAAAAGGAGTAACTAGTAACTGTAACTAGTTACTATTTTGTAGTAACTTGCCCAACACTTGTCACAAACACCGTCAGGTTACGGCTAGCTGGGTGGAGAGGTACCTGTAGGTAGCCCTAGCAGAGGTCCAGCTTTGAAAGTACCCTGGAACCACTGAACGCCACTGTGAGCTCTTCCATCATGGGCAGGGAGTATTTATCTGGTATGATTGCTTTGTTGACCATCCTGAGATCGATGCATGGATGGATGCCCCCTGATTTTTTCTTATCTACCACGATATTGGAGATCTATGGTGAGGTATCCACTGTCTCAATGATGCCGGCATTCAAAAGTTTGTTCAGTTCAGCTGTGATGTCGTCCCGCAAGGCGAGGGGTAGCCGGCGAAGGGGTTGAATTTTGAGGGTCACCTTCAGGTCGATGAGCGGCCGGTGGTTAAAAGCAGCTATGCAACACAGGCCTGCAAACAGCGCTGGCCAGCGGTAATGCCAGGCTGATGAGACGGTTAGAACCGCAGAGCCCGCTGGGTCCATAATGGAGAACCCCAATTCGCCCAATAAGTCAATGCCTAATAAGTCGGCCCCATGGCGTGAAACTTGAAAGGTGAATGCTGGAATCATCTTCGGGCCACACGGCACTGAAAAAGTGAACGCTCCCGCCATGCCAATCTTCACATGTCCATAGCCAAACATATTATCAGCCCTTACTACAATTGTCTTTTTGGGGAAGAGTTTTCTTACCGTGGCCATGCTCAGTATAGACCGTGCAGCACTCGAATTCAGCATGAGCGGCATGTCGACCCCATCAAGCTGCGTGACGTACCACTTCAGCGGCCAGTTTTTGGTGCCTACTAGGCATATGGCTACATCCGTGGAATCTGCATTAGCATTCTCGTAGGCAGCGGGACAAACTATAGCTACTGTAAGTGGTTACCCCATCTACAGTAGTAACATTTCCTTCCTCTAGCAGGGCAGACGAATGAGCTTGTTTGGTGGTTGAGGGAACCACAGCTGCCACACGGTGTCCGGACTCCCGCTCCTGCCCGTGCCACAGTCTGCCTCTGTGTGAAAGTCCGGGCCGAGCATCTAGCTGTGTTGCTATCGGCCTGGCGTTGGGGTGTGGTTTGGAGAGCTAGTCGTTCATTAGCTAGTAGCTGCTTCACAAGCTGGGTAGTGGATTCCATTTGGCGAGCCATCTGCATCACCTGACTTAGCATGAAATTGTCCATTGCTAGCAATAGCATCTCCTTTAGCCACTTGTTTTTCGTGCTATACGCTAGCTTGTCACAAATTAGCTCGTCTTCCAAAGGCCCAAAGGCGCACATGCTCACTAGATTGCGGAGCTCCATAACATAGTGTTGTGTGGACTCATCTGCTTCTTGGTAGCAGTCAAAGAATCTGCATTTTTGAGTCGCAATGTTGCACTTTTCACCCAAAACCTCGTCCATTAGATTCACACAATCATCCAGAGAGTCCATACGGCCCAGAGTGCAATTCACCCATTGTTCTTCCTTGCCTAGACAATGAATCAGGACGTTCTTCCGTCTCTTTTCATCGGCGTCACTCAGGCCAGCTGTGTTGACATAGTTTTTAAACAAGTCCAGCCAGCAGTGCCACGATGTGGATGGCACCCCCGATGACTCCAGAAACAGAGGTGGTGGTCCCGCGCAGGCTCCCATGGTTTTACCTCTCGTCGCCAAATGTTATGTCTGAAAAAAGCAAGCCATGAGCCATCTTATGCCGAATAACAAACTGAACTTTTACTGAGAATACACATACACTACCGTTCAAAAGTTTGGGGTCACCCAGACAATTATTTTGTGTTTTCCATGAAAAGTCACACTTATTTACCACCATGAGTTGTAAAATGAATAGAAAATATAGTCAAGACATTGACAAGGTTAGAAATAATGATTTGTATTTGAAATAATAATTTTTTCCAGATACTCAACCTGCTCAAAGGAAGGTCAGTTTTATAGCTTCTCTATCCAGCTAAACTGTTTTCAGCTGGCTAACATGATTGCACAAGGGTTTTCTAATCATCCATTAGCCTTCTGACGCAATGAGCAAACACATTGTACCATTAGAACACTGGAGTGATAGTTGCTGGAAATGGGCCTCTATACACCTATGTAGATATTGCACCAAAAACCAGACATTTGCAGCTAGAATAGTCATTTACCACATTAGCAATGTATATTAGATATTAGAGTGTATTTCTGATTAGTTTAAAGTTATCTTCATTGAAAAAAACAGTGCTTTTCTTTCAAAAATAAGGAAATTTCTAAGTGACCCCAAACTTTTGAACGGTAGTGTAAATACATGGGCAGCAGCCCGCCTGACGTCATCCTGTCTGATGCCAGACGCTGGCTATAGGAAACCCCGAAGCACAAACCCTCCCAAAGTCACATATCAGACCACTCCTCCCCCAGACCAGCGGGCTATAAGTCAGGATCCAGCTAGTGTGAAGAGGACCCTCTCCAGGATCAACCCACGCAATGCTGCTGGACCAGACAACGTGCCAGGTCGCGTTCTGAAGGACTGTATGGAGGAGCTCAAGAATGTCCTGGCTGACATCTTCATCATCTCCCTGATTCAAACTGTTGTCCCCACATTTCAAAACTGCCACTATAATACCAGTCCCAAAGAAGTCTATCCCATCCAGCTACAATGACTACCGGCCCATAGCACTGACCTCCATCATAATGAAGTGTTTCGAGCGGCTGGTCATGCAGAACATCAAGTTCATCCTCCTTCCCATGACTCATCTAATTCAATTCAGTTCAATTGAATTCAACTTTATTTATATAGCGCCATTTCACAACAACAGTCATCTCATAGCACTTTCAACTGTAGGGGAAACCCCCACAATTGCAGAAAGACCCTAGCAATCAGACGATCCCCTGTGAGCAAGCGCTTGGCGATGGTGGAGAGGAAAAACTCCCTTTTTACAGGAAGAAACCTCCATCAAAACCAGGCTCAGGGAGGGGCAGTCATCTGCTACGACTGGCTGGGGGATGAGGGGATAGAGAAGATGAAAAGAACAGACATGTAGAGAGCAAACAGCACGATGGGGACTCACTCTGTGGGACAGAACAAACAGATGTTATGACCAGCAAAAAAAAAATCTTTCATTGAGAGTGAAAAAAGGAGTGAAGCCCAGTGCATTATTGGAGGTCCCCCAGCTGTCTAAACCTATTAGCAGCATAACTAAGGGAGGGTTCAGAGACACATGATCCCTCCCTAACTGTAGGCTAAATCAAAAAGGTAGGTTTTAACCCTATTCTTAAAAACAGAGATCGAGTCTGACTCCCGAATCCAGATTGGTAGCTGGTTCCACAGGAGAGGAGCTTGATAACTGAAGGCTCTGCCTCCCATTGTACTTTTGGAGAGTCTAGGTATTACAAGTAATTCAGCATTTTGGGAGCGTAGTGCTCTGTTACGATAATAGGGTAGTATCAGATCTTTTAAATAAAAAGGGGCCTGATTGTTTAGAGCTTTGAAAGTGAGAAGAAGGATTTTAAACTTAATTCTAAACTCTATGGGAAGCCAATGAAGGGAGGTCAGAACCGAAGAGATATGATCTCTCTTTCTAGTACCTGTTAAAACTCTTGCTGCAGCATCTCATCTCAGTTTGCATACAGGTCAAACAGATCCAGATAAGACGACATCTTTGCTGCTCTCCATCCAACCCTCACCCACCTGGACTCAAAGAACTCCTATGTGCGAATGCTGTTCTTGGACTTCAGTTCAGCATTCAACATAATCATCCGTCAGCACCTAATACAAAAGCTCAGACACTTGGGACTCAAAACCTCTCTCTAACTGGGCGCTGGACTTTCTCTCAGGGAGGCCACAGAATGTGCGGGTTGGCAGAAACACCTCCAAGACCATTACACTAAGCACAGGGCCCCACAAGGTTGTGCGCTTAGCCCGCTGTTCTTCACCCTGCTGACCCATGACTGTGTACCAGCCTATAACACCAACCACATCATTAAGTTTGTGGACAACATGACGGTGGTGGGTCTCATCACCATCAATGAGGAGGCCAACTATAGAAATGAGGTAAGCCAACTGGTCCAGTGGTATAAAGACAATAACCTCTTCCTTTCATTCATTCAGCTTCTTCCGCTTAATCCTTTTCGGGTCCCGGGGGGGCTGGAGCCTATCCCAGCATCTTTTGGGCGAGAGGCAGGGTGCACCCTGGACAGATCGCCAGTCCATCGCAGGGCCAACACAGAGAGACAGACAACCATTCACTCTCACAGTCATACCTAAAGACAATTTAGAATCCCCAGTTTAATGCCAATTAACCTAACTTGCATGTTTTTGGCATGTGGGAGGAAACCGGAGAAATCCCAGAGTAAACCCACGCAGACACGGGGAGAACATACAAACTCCACACAGATCACTGTTGGTCGGGGGCTGGGATCGAACCCAGGATCCCCCAGCCAAGGGCGAGTTGCTGTGCTGCCGCAGTGCTAACCACTCCGCGACCGCACCGCCCCATAATCTCATCTTGAACATGGGAAAAAGCAAGGAGATTGCAGTCGACTTCAGGAGAGGACACACACAGCATCCGCCTCTGATCATCGATGGAGCAGCTATGGAGAGGGTGAGCAGCACCAAGTTCCTGGGGGTGCACATCTCTGAGGACCTCACCTGGTCCAACAACACTACATCACTGGCCAAGAAGGCTCAAACTCACCTCCATTTCCTCCACAAACTCAGGAGGGCACTAGTCCCCCCATCATGTGCTCATTGTACCATTGAGAGCATCCTCACCAGCTGCACCAAGCTGCACCACCTCCTGCCAGAAAACACTATAACACACAGTGAAAGCTGCCAGCAAGATCATCGGTGCCCCCCCCCCCCCCGGACATCTACCTCACCCGCAGAGCCATCAACATTGCAGGCGACACCTCCCACCCCTCAAACTCCCTCTTCTGCCCCCTGCCCTCAGGGAAAAGGTACCAGAGCCTCTGGGCCCACTCCACAAGACTGCTAAACAGCTTTGTTCATCAGCCTATCAGGACCCTGAACTCTATCCACTCCCACCCCCCACCCCACACCCCAGACCGTAACACACTCACCCTCACAATAACTACCTCAGCTGTTGGCACAGAAAGACTGACACACCAACAGTAATATATCTACTGCTGTATGTCTCTGCACCTTACTCACTGTGTGAATGTGTGTGTGAATGGGTGGATAGCAGGATCTGTAAAGCGCTTTGGTCATCAAGAGATGAGAATAACAGCGCTATATAAGTGAATGCCATTTACCATTTACCATTTACTGCAACCATTTGCACAAATGCCATACCTGCTGTTGTCTGTTACTGCAATATTGATCACGTAAAGTCCAATCTGTCACTACCTGCACCTACACTACCGAATCAGTCTTGCAACTACGAGTATTACTGCTCTACCTTTTCTGTATATAGGACTACTGGGTTTTATCATTTATCTTTATTTGCACTATGGGATGTCTGGGTTTTATCTTTTACCATTATTTGTACTACAGGTAGCATAACTGTACATAGACTGCGCTTGCTGTGTTCCAGCCTTATTTTTTATTTATTGTGCACACCAATGAAGAGAGAGAAATGGCATTTCAGTTCTCCTGTATGTCTTGTAGATATAGTAGTGCTGAAAATTAAATCTTTGAATCATGAATCTTGAAGTGCTGGGATTTTCAGTTATTTTGATGGAGAGAGTTGAAACAGTTTTAATCTAATCACCCATCACTTTAATTCTAATGTGGTGATACACTTAGTTTTTTATTCCATCCACATTCTCATTTTAATTGCAGACTAACCACTGGAGTCTATAGATTAGGCATTCATGTATTAATATTTTAGGGGAATGGAAGAATGAACAGGGAGTGTGTGTGTGCATTCCAGCATGGATGCAGTGCGTGGGGGGGGTGGTGGTGGTGGTGGTGGTGGTATACTGGTATTCTGTCCACTAATCTGTTGTATGTTGAGTCATCACATCACATCATCATATCCTTTGTTCGTTTGTGTTCACACATTCCATTTAATGGAAAAGCACACTCAGCTGCTATTTTCTGTTACATGAGGGCAGCTAAATATGAACTATTTGAAGACACAACAAGGGTTTTCACTGGACAGAGGGAAAAACAGCAGTGGCTGGGTTTATGATCTAGGCCTCTTTTAAACTTTTTTTTTAACTACCAGACCATAGCCAGACCAGTCTTCCCTATACCGGGAAAACAGCTATCGCTGTGGCCACAAATGAGCCAGCAGGTGCGCACAAAACTGACATTCATCATTATCTTATGATAATCTCATTCACTGTCATTCTTTTAAACAAAAAGATTCAGAATGAAAATATCCCAACAGTTCTGAATTAAAACAACAATTTTGCATTCAGCATAGCAAATTAATAGCCCTTGGCCGAGATGAGTAATTATGATTGCGTCTCCCAGTGCAAGCATGACTCTGAAGTTTAAAAGCTCCGTAAAAGCTTCTTGCTCTTAAATGCATTTTCACTTTGTGAACAAGTCTGGATTGTCCTCAGTGCAAAACTGTAGAGTAATGACTCTAAGGTGAGCCTCTCCTGGATAACTGAGCTCCTATCTCTTAAGGTGAATCCAGCCACCCTATGGAGAAAGCTCAGTTCAGCCGCTTGTATCCATGAGCTCATTCTTTTGGTCATCAGCCAAAGTCCATGACCAGAGGTGAGAGAAGTAATTTAGACTGACTGGCAAATCCACAGCTTTTCTTTAGAGATCAGCTCCCTTTGCACCACAACAGACTGATACAATTTCTGCATAACTCTGATCTGTGTGTTAACCTCTTGCTCCATTCTCCCCATACTTGTGAATAAGACCCCAAGATAGTGTCCCTGGGAACTCCTCCACTTGGGGCAGGAGGTTGTCCCTGACATGGAGAGGACAATCCACCCTTTTCTAGCCGGAGACCTTGGACTTTCATCCCGGCTGCTTCACATTCAGTAGCAAGCCGTTCCAGTATGACCTGTACAGGGGCCAGTTTTTTTTGACAGTTATTACATTTATCATAATTCTAAACTATCTAAATATATAAAGTTATAAATATCCATCCATCCATCCATCTTCTTCCGCTTAATCCTTTTCGGGTCGCGGGGGGGGGGGGCTGGAGCCTATCCCAGCATCTTTGGGCGAGAGGCAGGGTATATAGTTATTAAAATAAAATAAAATTGTTACAAATACTTATATGCCACACATCTCTTTTTAATGTACTTGGTCAGTTGTTCGGAGCTCCTTGTGTGGTCATGTGACATCATAGGATTATGTCAGGTCAGGCATTGGTTTGCTTGCTACCAGACTGGCTTGCTTGCTACTGGATAACCATGAAAACCGGTTCTACCTGTCTCATGGGTCGGGCTGTCGGCGACTCAAACGGCAACCCTGCCCTTGCGAGGGCGTGGAGGGTGAAACTGGGCATCCTGGCAGAACTAAAAACAATATCTGTCACAGGTCTGTGGTGGACCACTCCCAGTTACACGGGGTGAGAGTGAACATCCTGGCAGATAAGCACATCTGTCGCAAGGTCTGTGGTGGACTTTTGCCAGTCGGTGCATCGTTAACATGCACTACACAAAGAGCAGAGACAAACAAACCTGTCATTTGGTCAGTCACTGCAACAGATACTGGAGTCAGTTTGTCTTGGCCTGTCCTTGCCACTGATAATACCTCTATCTGCCAAGAATGTGCCGCTAGTCCAGCAAAAGCTAGCGGTACTCAAATACTTTGCAAGCAGTTTCATGAAATGGTCAGTCAGAAAGCAACTCATACCGGCTCAGATGTTGCCCGGGTTAGCAAGGTCAGGAGTTCCTGGCAGTGGAAGGCAAAGGGCAGAGCTGCATGGAGGACTCTGATCAGACCTAAATGAAACAGTCATTATCGCCCACGACAGACTGCTATGATGATGATGATGATGATGGTCAGAACTATTGTATAATCTTACTTACAGTTGACTAACTGCTGACATAAAGAAGCAGCATCTTTGGGGATCAGCAGGCATAAACATACTAGCAGATTAGATTATCTCAGAATTTGCTGTTAGTCGATAATTTCAATTTTGCAGATGGTAGCTGTCAATCACTTGGCCTCTGATATCTTCAATCTAACATTCATTTTGACTCTATTAGGATTTAACTCACTGAGATGTTGCTTGCTTTATTTCTGTTTGTAATTGTATTGGAGAGCATGTGCTTGCAGTCAACCAATGCGCCTGTCAGACCGTACCAGCTGATATTCACTTCATGGAATCACACTTTGGTGCTCCTGACTCCACCAGAAGACAAGGTGAGGCTGGAAATAGCAAAGATACATTTAATGATAGTGAAACAGGGTATGGTTAGTATTCATGAAGAGACACGCCACTCCGATGCCCGTTCTGCTAGGTGGGGACATGGCTGGACAAACACAGCAGCTTGAAGTAAATGCACAGAGGTAGTTTATAATGTTTGGGAGCCATAAACATTCTGCCCTTGCTCTCCCCAAGCAGACGACCATGGAGAATTTACTACTGCCATAAAGCATGTTCATCTTCTGCCTCTCCTCTTGGTTCCCCTCAGTTATAACACACACAGAAACATGTGCGTACACAAACACAATCACACATCCACGTACATGTCATATTTCATAAACACCTTGTGCATTAAAATGAAGGAAGTGCACAGGAATGCGTTCTGTAAATAGATTAGACTGTGGTGCCTCTCACTGATGTGCTGCTTGACTAGGTAGTGCAAAATCAAAAAACGAATAATGGAATTTTTTTTGGGGGGGGGGGGGAATTTATTTTAAAGTTGAAATTTGAATGTTGGTTGTTATTATATGAGTGAAGGCAGGGGGAGATGGTGGGGAGGGTATCATACTGATAGAGGCTTTGTGTAAGGATTTGCAAGGAAACATTCTTAATATTAAACATAATAACACAAACAGTTACACTTAGCGTGTTTTTAATGACTACATCAAGTAATTACTCAGCATAACCTAGAAGGATTAAATGAAATTCTATGGTTAAAACCAAAGCGGAGTCAATGTTCAATTTAGGGAGTTGTTATTGGAAGTAAGCGTGATAACTTAGCAAGCTAAGTAAAGAGGTTATGTAAACTGGCTGAATTTTATTTTTCTAAGATAAAAAGATCCCATGAGAGTAAACTTCTGTCACCAAATGTAGGTCTGTGTTTTGTCAGGAACAACATCTCAGTGGGTGCTATAGGTCAAAGTAGTCATTTAGGGGTCCAGTGAAGTGTAGAATTTCACAAACTTTACCCATTCCTAATTTTAAATTATGGTTAAAAAAAACTGTATTGTAAAGCCTATAAAGTAATATGAAATTATGGTGCACTTTCAGTGTATATACAGTGTAACAACCTCTGTTGTTTACCATTTAAGGACCATACTTAAAAGTGCCCTGTACATATGATGTAGTAGGTACCCTGTAGTTTCTATGCTTCAGACAGACTTTAATTTTGAGGTAGCAACAAAATTAGAATACAATAAGTATTGTAATTTTTGGAGTAATTCATTCAAGCAATGTAACTGAAGAATACAGTACCCAGTAATTACCATGTAATTTTGAGTAATTGCTAAATTAGAACCCAGTAAATACCAAGTAATTTTAGCGTACTTACAGTTGCAATCAAAATTGTTCAACCCCCACTGAATATTAGGTTTACTGGCAAAATATCATGGCTGTGTGCTTAGGGTCGTTATCCTGCTGAAAGATGAACCGTCACCCCACTCTGAGGTCAAGAGTACTCGGAGCAGGTTTTCATCCATGATGTCTCTGTACATTGCTGCATTCATCTTTTCCTCTATCCTGACTAGTGTCCCAGTTCCTGCCGCTGAAAAACATCCCCACAGCATGATGCTGCCACCACCATTGGCATGGTTATGAGTGGTTTCCTGGTTTCCTCCAAACATGACGCCTGGCATTCACACCAAAAAGTTCAATCTTTGTCTCATCAGATCAGAGAATTTTGTTTCTCATGGTCTGAGAGTCCTTCAGGTGCCTTTTGACAAACTCCAGGCGGGCTGTCGTGTGCCTTTTACTAAGGAGTGGCTTCCGTCTGGTCACTCTACCAAACAGGCGTGATTGGTGGATTGCTGCAGACATGGTTGTCCTTCTGGAAGGTTCTCCTCTCTCCACAGAAGAATGCTGGAGCTCTGACAGAGTGACCATCGGGTTCTTGGTCACCTCCCTAACTAAGGCCCTTCTCCCCCAATCGCTCAGTTTAGATGGCCGGCCAGCTCTAGGAAGAATCCTGGTGGTTCTGAACTTCTTCTATTTACAGATGATGAAGGCCACTGTGCTCATTGGGACCTTCAAAGAAGTAGAGATTTTTCTGTACCCTTCCCCAGATTTGTGCCTTGAGACAATCCTGTCTCAGAGGCCTACAGACAATTCCTTTGACTTCATGCTTTATTTGTGCTCTGACATGCACTGTCAACTGTGGGACCTTATATAGACAGGTGTGTGCCTTTCCAAATCATGTCCAATCAACTGAATTTACCACAGGTGGACTCCAATTAAGCTGTCGAAACATGTCAAGGATGATCAGTGGAAACAAGAAGCACCTGAGCTCAACTTTGAGCTCCATGGCAAAGGCTTTGAATACTTATGTACATGTGATTTCTTAGTTTTTTATTTTAATAAATTTGCAAAAAGCTCAAAAAAACTCACAGTGTCATTATGGGGTATTGTGTGTAGAATTTTGAGGGAAAAATGAATTCAATCCCTTTTGGAATATGGCTGTAACATAACAAAATGTGGAAAAAGTGAAGCACTGTGAATATTTTCGGAATGCACTGTACCACTGATCCATAGGTCCGAAAGGTTCCAGTTTTGTTTTACCACTCCACAGAACAGAATCCCAAAACCTTCTTGGCTTATTTATATAGTTTTGAGCAAATTGGCTGCAGCACACAAACCCAAGAATATTGGTGAACTGGAGGACTTTGTCCATGAGGAATGGGCAAAGATTCCTCAGCAACATTGTCACAAGCTGGTGTCTAGCTATGCATCACATTTGCAGCAGGTCATAATAGCAAGAGGGTGCTCTACTAAGTACTAAATATGCTTGTCATGAAGGAGTTGAATGAATCTGAAACTGCAGTAGTCATTAAAAGTGGAATTTTGTGTTGAATTTTGAGAAACAACCTGTAATATTAGTTGTGTTGAGCTATTTGAATTGTTTCTGTATCATTTGTTTATTGCAAACAGCTTCTAGTTAGTACATTTTGCCAATAAACCTAATTTTCAGTGGAGGTTGAATAATTTTGATTGCAACTGTATAATATTAGTTGAACTTTTAAACTTGTCTGAAGCATTGAGATTATACGGCTGTCATATGGTACAGGGTACTTACATGAAAAGGAAAGGGTTCTTAACTGGTATCAACAAGGTACCTTATGATTAAAAACAGGGGGTGTTACCATTTTGTTGCTCTGAACTTGCACTTTGATTACACAGCTACACACCAATACCTATATGGAAAAGAAAGTAATTCACTAATTTCATAATACTTCATGGGCTGTTATACATAGTTACAAAAATCACTTTAACTTATTTGTTCTTTTTTTTTTTTTGCTTTGGTTTTGTTTATTTGATGCTACACATTTTCTTTATCATTAGACTATTTATATAACCACTGAATAAAACTGTCAGAGCACACATGTTCTTCCTCAATACAGAGGCAAAAATAACAGGCATTAGACAGAGAGGTAATCTCTTATATGCCAACTGGCTCCCATTTACATCAACGCCATTTCTCCCAGACACACTCAGGGTTGCCTGAGAATGACTCACTCTCTTTCTCAGTCACTCACCTTTACTGTGACGGCTGAGCCATATGACCATCATTTGAGCATGAAATTTACATCCCATTCCCAGCAGAACTTTTCACAATGTTTTGAATCTGCCATATCTGCCTAGGGTCATGGAAGGGAGAATACGCTCTAGCTGCTATAGTACCTTCATCCAGACTCCCTGCCCTGCTCACTCTGATGACACACCCAGCTGTGGTCCAAAGCTAGGGACCCCATCAGCCACATCCATTCATGGTGAATTGGACATGCTGTATTTGATAAATTGCTAGATTAAGATTTAGCAGCCTTGTTCAAGCTACAAGGGCACATGACCATTTACCAGAAATAACCATTTAGCACACTGTAAAAATGGTGGGCACTGAAAACTGAGTTTTTACTGTCATAGAGGAATCATAATGGAATAAACGCAACTTTTAATTTTAATTGCAGGATACTAATTTATTATGGAATGCTGAAGGGGTACAACTTCAACAAGAACAAGAATGAGAATTACATCAATAAGTAATCAGTTTTAACTAAATCAAGCTAAACTTGTAGAACAACTTGAAATTACCTTACTGTTGAAAGTGAGTGAGAGAGATAATTTTGATAAGTAGAAGAGAAAACAGTTTGACTGTTGATATGTTTATTCCCTGCCAAGGTTTGTTTCCAAGCGAATCAACCAGCCGCATTTTAAGGCTCTCTGTCATATTTGCTCACATACATTTCACGAGTGGAGCACTGGGAGTTTCCGCCATGCTCAGTCTCGTGGTTTTTTCTTTATATTTACTTATTTGTTGCATTTTATGCCTTTTTGGATTTCTGTATTCATGATCTGTTTGTCATTTTCCTGTTTGTGTTTTAGTTTTGTTACATTTTTATTTTGTATCTATTTATATTTGTATTTTGGTAAGCGGGGATTGTTATTTTATTTTTTATATCTTTATTATTGCTCTTTTACTGGTTGACAGCTGTCAGTGGTGTGAGGCTTCGTGTGGGCGTTGCCCTGTCAGCTGTAAGTTTTGATTCGCCTCTCTCTCTCTGTCTCTGCCCCAGCTGGTCCGCATTATGCCTTCCCCTGCCCATTCAGATACCCACACCTGTCACTAATTATGTAAAGGGTTTTGATCCCTATTTAAGGGGAGTTATTTTCATTTTCTAATTGTCGCTGTCTTGATTATACTCACCTTGTCTCCACCAGAGCCCTGCCTTGCTCTGGTGCTCAAAATCTGTAAGTTTTTGCCTTTGTATTTTGTGTTTTGAGCACTTTATTGAACTTTTCGTTTGTTGTTTTTGTCAATAAATTACCCAAACTCACAGTTCAGTGCGTGGGTCTCACCTTCCTGCCCCGAAGGGCACTCATGACAATACCATGGTAATCAAAAAGAGCCCCAGTGCTTCTCCGCTCTGCTTGTTCATTCACCACTCAAGGGATATGTTGCTATTCAGCTTGGTCTGACTTTCTAAGAGTCGTAATCACTCTGGTTCATAATTACTGGGGTTATTTTCATTGGTGGAAACACAAGCTATGAGCTCGGGCACAAACTTTCCCCAGCTTTCTGCCTTTCTGCCAATGCGAATGAGTTGGAAAAGGAGAGGGTCAGTGTGTGTGGTGGTGTGGTGGTCTCAAACTGGGCAAAGAAGCTGTTTAGCTCCTCTGTGTAAGGACACTGAGTGACGCTGCTGTCAGATGTTGGGGGAGGCTCTGGCCTCTGTAGTCGGTGAGGGCCTGAATGCCTCTCCACATCTGTTGAGGGTTGTTGTCTATGACAGGGGTTCCCAAACTTTTCAGCCCACAACCCCCAAAATAACGGTGACAAAGACTGGCAACCCCCGCTATCCTCGGAGGTGACTGAAACATAAAAAAAGTACACACAGGACTCATGCACTAATAAGCGTAAACAAACACGGGCATAACAACACAAAAGAACAGATCAGCCTGACAACCATGATATGATTTTACATATAACAATTTACTAAACGATTAAAGCAGAATACATTAAAGTAATTTCCATGTAATTTAGGAGTGAACATTGTTGCTGTTGTGTAAACTTAATTTTGACACAATGCTTTCATTTCCATGCTTGCAGAACAATCAGTCAAAGTAATAGCCATAAACTGTAGCATTGCGTAAAGATGTGAACATTGTTACGGTGCAAATGTACACTACCGTTCAAAAGTTTGGGGTCACTTAGAAATTTCCTTATTTTTGAAAGAAAAGCACTTTTTTCACTGAAGATAACTTTAAGCTAATCAGAAATACACTCTATACATTGCTAATGTGGTAAATGACTATTCTAGCTGCAAATGTCTGGGTTTTGGTGCAATATCTTGATAGGTGTATAGAGGCCCATTTCCAGCAACTATCACTCCAGTGTTCTAATGGTACAATGTGTTTGCTCATTGCGTCAGAAGGCTAATGGATGATTAGAAAACCCTTGTGCAATCATGTTAGTTCTGCAATGCTGTAATTGCTGCAAATGGAGGATTTTTTGACAAAAGCAAAGTTTGAAGGAAAAAATTATTATTTCAAATACAAATCATTATTTCTAACCTTGTCAATGTCTTGACTATATTTTCTATTCATTTTACAATTCATGGTGGTAAATAAGTGTGACTTTTCATAGAAAACACAAAATAATTGACTGGGTGACCCCAAACTTTTGAACGGTAGTGTATATTTTGGCAAACTATGTTTCAGCGTTAATCTCACCTGATGAGGCCTGCAGAATATCACCAACTACAGGAGACCATCCCCCCACCCTGTGGAAAACCTCCAGCTGGCTAACGACCTAAACAGCTTTTACTGCAGGTTTGAAAAGAACCTACAGTTCTCACCTCCCACCCACACAAAAGGATTATCTGCAGCCCCAGGAACTCCATTCCTCCTCCACTCTGACCTCCCACCAGCACTAACGATCTGTGAAGAGGAGGTGCGCCGGGTCTTTCAGAGACAAAAGATCAAGAAGGCTGCAGGACCTGATGGTGTGTCTCTGTCCTGCCTGAGAGTCTGCTCCAACGAGTTGGCCCCCATCTTCACCCGGATCTTTAACAGATCACTGGAGCTGCGTGAAGTGCCTTCCTGCTTCAAACGCTCCATCATCATTCCAGTTCCCAAGAAACCCTCTGTTACAGGATTAAACGACTACAGACCTGTTGCCCTGACCTCTGTGGTCATGAAATCCTTGGAGAGATTGGTGCTGAACCACCTGAAGGTCATCACAGGCCCCCTGATAGACCCACTGCAGTTTGCCTACCGGTCAAACAGGTCAGTGGATGATGCAGTGAATATGGGACTACATTACATCCTGCAACACCTCGACTCCCCAGGGATGTATGCCAGGATCCTGTTTGTCGACTTCAGCTCAGCGTTCAACACCATCATCCCAGGCATTCTTCATCAGAAACTCCTCCAGCTCAAGGTGCCCCCCTCCACCTGCCAGTGGATCTCCAGCTTTCTGACTGACAGGTGGCAACAGGTGAAGCTAGGGAGATTTACATCCAGCTCCCGAAAAATTAGTACTGGCGCCCCCCAAGGATGTGTCCTTTCCCCACTGCTCTTCTCCCTCTACTCCAATGACTGCACCTCAGAGGACCCTTCGGTGAAGCTCCTGAAGTTTGCGGACGACACCACAGTCATCGGTTTGATCCGGGATGATGATGAGTCTGCATACAGGCGGGAGGTGGAGCAGCTGATCCTCTGGTGCAGCTAGAACCATCTTGAACTTAACCCAGCCAAAACGGTGGAGATGACTGTGGATTTCAGGCGACACCCCCCTTCATTCCCCCCACTCACCATCCTCAACAGCACAGTGTCCACTGTGGACTCCTTCAAGTTTCTGGGTACCACAATCTCCCGGAACCTGAAGTGGTCCTCCCATATAGACACTGTCCGGAAAAAGGCCCAGCAGAGGTTGTTTTTTCTGCGTCAGCTCAAGAAGTTTGATTTGCCTCAGGAGCTGCTGGTTGTCTTCTACACTGCCATCATCCAATCTGTCCTCTGCTTTTCCATCACTGTCTGGTTTGGATCTGCCACTAAACAGGACAAGACCAGACTGCAGCGGATCATTAAGTCTGCGGAGAGGATCATTGGTACTGACCTACCCTCCATTGAGAACTTATATCGGTCCATAACCAGGAAACGGGCGGGAAACATCTGTGCTGACCCATCACACCCCGGCCACAAACTGTTTGAACTTCTATCTTCTGGTCGTCGTTACAGATCACTGAAGGTCAAAACCACCCGTCACAGGAACAGTTTCTTTCCTCAAGCCATCACTCTGATGAACTCCTAACATTCACCTAGTCCTACCTGTTGCTGTACTCATGACTTTTCATCCATTATTACATTGCACATAACTCTCACACTGCTTTTTACTTCATTCACATTATATCACTGAATCTGAGTTCACATTGAAATACTGTGACTGTATATTTTTTCATATATTTCTGCAAAGTGTGGTTAGTCTGAGTAAATAACTGCATATATTCCTGTATATATTTGCATCCTTTTATAGAAACGTGGACAGACTGTAATTTACTGTACATACTCTGTTGTCATTGAATCCTTATTTAAATCCTCCACCTGAACAATGAGAGCAAGTTTTTAGCCAAAGTCAAATTCCTTGTATGTGTTGTGCATACTTGGCCAATAAAGCTGATTCTGATTCTGATTCTGATTCTGATGAGATGGATGGGCAATATGCGTGGAGCACAACAAGTCAATTCTGGGTTTAATTTTGGAGATGGCCACTTGAAGATCATCCTCCACGTTTAGACACGATTTGTATTTATTTTTAATATATGTCAGTGCTGAGAAAGTCTTTTCGCACAGGTATGTAGAGCCAAATGGCATCAGTACATCCACTGCGGCCCTGGATAGCTGTGGATATTCTCTCTCGACTGACATCCAGAACTCAGCAAGCATTTTTGAATGAAAAGCTGTCTTTAAGGTGCGGTCACTTGACAGCTCAATCAGTGCGTCCTCCATGTTGGATGGCAGATGACTTGTAACCGTTACAGTGAATGGTGATCTTATCCAGTCATATTTTTCCGGAGTTGTTTCCTCGGGGAAAAACTTGTTAAAGTGTTCCAGGAGGGCTTGAAGGAGGGTAGTGATGGACTTCTTCACAGTGTTAACACTCAGATTATTTTCCTCCATGAACTCCTCCAGCTCAGGAAACAAATCAATCCTGCCCATCTCAACTCTTGCAGTCCAGTGATCCACTTTCCTTTTGAATGTGCAAATTTTATCATTCAGCAACATGATGCTTGTGTTTTCACCTTGCAATGACATGTTAAGTCCATTCAGTCTGTCAAATATGCAGGACAAATACGCTAGCTTTGTTAACCAGTCAGGGTCAATCAGGTGGTCAGCGAGCTGGGACCTGTTCTCCATCAGAAATAAGTGCACCTCATCCCGCAGTTCATACAGGTGGCTGAGGACATTTCCTCACGAAAGCCACCTGACCTCTGTGTGGAACAGCAGGCCCTGATGCTCCGATCCCAGTTCGTTGCAGAGAGTAGCGAACAGCCTGGTGTTGAGTGGGTGTGATTTTATGTAGTTGACAATTTTTGTGGCAGTCTCAAGAGCACTCTTGAGATCTGGGTTGAGCGTTTTACTCGCAAGAGCTTCTCTGTGAATAATACAGTGCGTATAAGACTCTTGCTTTTAATCCGCTCTTTTCCCCCAGCATTGCTGCAGCACCGTCTGTACACACACCGATGCACTCATCCCAAGACAGTCCCTCTTCTTTTAGTTTGTTGTCAAGTTTTGCGAAAATCTCCTCACCTGTGCACTTTACATACAGCAGGGTGCAAAACAGCATGTCCTCGTTAAGTTTTCCATCAAAACTGTATCTGACGAAAACAAGCAGCTGGGCTGAGTTTGATATATCTGTGGATTCATCTAACTGCAAAGCATATTTCCCTTTCTTCACTCTGTCAATCAGCTGACACCTTATGTCCTGGGCCATGTCCGTGATGCCCCAGGATATAGTACTGTCAGACAGCGGTACTGCTTCCAGCTCCCGCACCTATTTATCCCCATGCATTGTCCGACTCATAGCGATAGCAGCAGGTTTTATTAGGGTTCCTCTGATTGTGTGTGGCTTTTTTGCCTGTGCAATTAAATATGCCACCTCATGTGATGCCCTTTGAGCTTTGGTTGTGGATGTTGTTTGGTTAGCTATGACTT